>CM025851.1:14258390-14927516 GCA_003952965.2 Morella rubra | reverse complement strand
TTTTCTCTTTCTGTATCTCAATTAATTTGATTCAATGCCATCCCAGGTGCCTCGGTTGATGAAACACATCAAACTGCATCTTCTCATGAAAGTGATGCCTTCAGTGTTTCCTTACTACCCGAAAATGGACAGCCTACTCTTGAAATTTTGTCTTTGAATATTCCTCCTGATCAGATGAGAATGATTCAAAATATCAATACAATAATATCTGAGGTATTATCTCACATGTTGTCCATTTCTTGCAAGTTTATATAGGGTATGTTTTGAGGGTAACTTTGTCACCACTTTTTGTCAATCTTTCGTTTAAGCATCTGATGTAGTCAAAGTAGATCCTGTTCTTTTGACCTAATGAAAGCTCTGGCCTTTTTCTTGCTGCAGTTAGCATTGGAGAAAGAAGAGTTGACACAAGCTTTGGCGTCCGAGTCATCTGATTGTTCTAAGCTGAAGGTAATTCTTATCTGGATTGCATATACTCTTGTTAGGTTACATGATAAGAACACTCACTTATCAAAAAAAAAAAAAAGGTTACATGATAAGCACACTCATTGAGTCTTCTTTTGACCTATTTAGAAAGTCACGTTCAGGATGCTCTGATTGTGGTAATATTGTTTGATACTTGGTTTAGAATGTGAGACTTTGTTAGACTGATGTGTCAGGATCAGATCTGTAACCTTATTTTGACACTGGTAATGGAGATCGTGTGTAGTTCAAACATCTAACTAGGGCCTCTTCGTACATGTTTGTAAGCAGTCCCTCTAGTTCAATTACTAATCAATTAGAGTCCAATAGAAGTCTTGTGGCTTTGTCATGGACACTGACATTATTGGCATGACAATAAAAAGGACATGAAGGACACTAACTCACTAAGCATACATGCGAGGCATTACATAACCCATGTGTGCATGTACAGCTGTATTTGTGTGTGTTTGTATGGTTGATCCTTCCTTTGACCACTTAAACTTTATATGACTTTCTTCTTCAAGCTGTACAAAAAGCCTTGATGGTGCTACATAATTTTATTGGAATCAGGACTTTCACTTTTTTATAATAATTAGATCTGTGTGGCATTTTCTCTCTTCTACGTATTAAACTTGGGTCACCAAATGCTGGTCTCTCCTAAGTGGGGTCTCAGGCTGTTGGTCAGGATGCGGCACAATCCTTCAGCATTTCTTGCTTGAAGTGGCTGTTCAAAAGACCTGTAACCACACCCTTGTGTTCGGTAGCCATGCGATTGTTCATGGTAATAGATGTTGGTTCACTCTCCATTAACAAGACTTGGGCTTTGACTGCACTATTAATTTGGATATGGAAAGTATGTATGATATGGCTTTAGAAGTTATGTATGAGTAGACTTCATCCTACTTTGGTCTGGTACAAAATGTGGTTTATGGAAGAATCATATAATATGTGATACACAATCTAAATGCAATGCTTGTGATGGTATTGATCTATATCTTCTTTGTTGCAAGCTTACCCGTCCTGTTTTCCTGTGTATAGGAGTTGAACAAGGAGTTGTCACGAAAACTTGAAGCTCAAACTCAAAGACTAGAGCTTTTGACTGCTCAAAGTATGGCCAATGGTAATCTTCCAGCTAGACAACCTGATTCTCATACTATGCCTGGGAATGCTCCTTATGCAGATGAGGGTGATGAGGTAATCTATTTCTTTATTTTTCAAGATATAAGATGTTGGCTGGGTGTCTGTGTGGGAGTAGGTGTAGACAGGGGATGTGTTTGCACGTTGATTGTTGTTATTTTTTTTAAAAAAAAAATTACAAGAGAATTGCAGAGAAGCCAGTGGTACATTGCAGTAACCTTTTGTTTGTTATTATACTGTTCCTGCATTTATGAATTGTAAAATAAAGACTTCATGTTTCTCCCTTTATATTTAATTTAAAATTTTGTCTTTGCTATGTCAGGTGGTTGAAAGGGTCTTAGGATGGATCATGAAACTCTTTCCTGGAGGGCCTTCAAGACGAAGAACCAGCAAGCTTCTGTGATATGGAAGCCGGAATAGCTGTTGGCAAAGGCCTGCTTTCATATCTGATTTTGTCATCCCTCTCACCTGCCCATCATCCGCCCGTCTTTTTAGTGATATGACGAAGGTCATAATCTGTATATTTTGAGTCAACTATACAGCCATTCTTTGCGAAAGGAAGTGAGTAATGTTTTGAGAGGCCTTCCCATTGATTGGAAATATCGCATATCATTTATTTGACTCGAAGAAAATAAGTAATGTCCCTTCGTGCTTCCATCTCTTTATATTTGGAGATCCGGGACATAGTTGGATATGGATGTAATAGGGAAAGATGAAATGTTGGTGTAGACAAATATGAAAGATTACATGCATAGCTTTGGGTGGTTTTCTTGTTTTTTACTGCCCATACATGTATTTGAGATCAACGATTTGTGGCTTTAAGCCTCAGGAATGAAACAAATGGTTTTGCCTATTCCAGGGTCCTTGTTCTGCATTGTGAAGGGTTGTATTAGAGGTAACCTTCTCCTGCATACAGTTTGTGTCCAAGCACAATTAACTATGTAGACGCCCACACAACTTGTCGTTTTATTTCAACGAAGTACAAGAGCCTGTCGTTTCTGCTTTGCACCGAAGAACGTGTCTATGGCACGCTATCTAAATTACTGCAGTCGAAATGCGGCCGTCGTATGCAGCTCTGAACCCATCCGTGCTGCATGACTTACTCATTGTTAAAGAAGACAAGGGATAGACCCAACGACGTCGTCTTTAACGGGAACAACAAGCGTGTAAGTCGCCAATATATGCCAAAGAACGAGAGTAGAATAAAAAGATCGCCATATAATATGTGGTGCAGGGCCACCTCTACCCCCGCTACTCGCAGCACTTTTGTCTCTCCTTCTATCTGCTAGACTGCTACTATGTCTTCCTTCATTTCCAGGCTTTCCTCGCTTCCTCTGTCAGTCTCCGTTATTTCTTCGTCGTCCTCTTCATCTAAAGGTTCCTAAAACCTTCTCTCTGCTTTCCCGCGTACGCGTGCTTATATCTAAGCTTGGATGTTATAGATGTTTTATGGTGTAACTACATGTTTCCTTTGTGGAACAGATGCGAACTCCAAGTCTTCAAATTCGGTGAAGCTCAGAGATGACTGGAGGAACCGCTCCAGGCCCATTCCTCCGGGAGGCACCTACCCGGCCAAAGACCATTGCAGGTTCAAACTCCCATTTTAAATTTTCTTTGTTTGCTATACTCTTCTTTGTTTTTCCGACCTCCAACAACCCATGTTTTAATCTTGAAGATTGTCGTGTTTTTTTCATCACGAAGATTATATTGCGTTCGTGTTTATAGGTATACACATACTATACATGTGTGGAAGTTGGCCTTTATTTACTTAAAGGAGGACCGTGTTTTAAATTGATTTTGTGCAGTCATTGCGGGTTGTGCGACACATATTACGTTGCGCATGTCAAGAACGCGTGTGCTTTCTTGGGAGATGGAATGTCTAGAATTGAAGTAAGTTTCTTCTTTTGATTGTATTATCTTTTCCTCCGAAAGTTTCGACTTTGAGATGCAACATTTTCTTTCTTTGTACGAATTGGACGAAACCAAAGCAACGTTTCTGTTCCCGCTGCAAAACCACCAATCACTTAAACTGAATTTAGCATTCAGTCGGAGCTCCCTTTTCTTTCTGAGGGAAAAGGAAATGGTTTATATGCATGTTGTTGGAGTTTCCTATGCATCTATTCTGTTTATCAATCAACATAAATTAGCTGTTGGGTCAATGTCAGTTCAAAGTTCAGATCACAATTCACATTTCCGAAGAGGGATTTCCCGACGCTGTCTATTAGCATTCTCTCGTGTTTTATTTAGTGCTTTGGAACATCATTAGGCAGTTAAAATCCAATCATATTGGTTCGAACAGCCACTGAAGGAGCATATCCTTTAGAATATCATGAAAAGCTGTTCAAAACATTTGGGGGCACCACCTGGAATGATAATAGGGAGCTGCCGCCGCCCCCTGAGATTCTTTGGCTTAAGAACTTTCATTTACACAATTTGACTTCCGGAGTTCCTGTCTTGGTCTTCTTGTCAGCATGTTTGTAGCTCATCATGGCTGCAAGTTTATAGTTGTGTCAGATCCTGAAATCTGGAAAATGATTCTAGGCCTAATTTGGTGTAATTAATCTACATATTTGCAATTTATTGGATGCACTCATTTGGGTGCCATGCAGAACACTGAGATTAAACTCCATTAGAAGAAGCGAAGTTAACTTTTTCAATGTCCCAAACCCTTGTGATCTGGAATAGTCAATATCCGTAAGCGTGTGTATTTTGTCTTTCTTGTCACTCAAGCATTAATTGGTTTTCCCCATTCAGGGCTTGGAACCCGTAGTTCATGGTAGAGGGAGGAAATCAAGTTCCTTAGATGAGACGTACTTAGGGGTCCATGAGGAGCTGTTATATGCTCGTAAATTAAAGCCTGTAGAAGGTAAGTATATCCTTTTTTTTTTTTTTAATCCCAACAGTTTTTTCTACTCCTTATACTGTGGTGTCTTGATTCTCTAACACCTTGCTCAGGACTTCAATTGTAATGATTTTAACAATTAGTATAAAGTAGTTTGTCCGGGGCTTGAATGGTTTTACTTTGTTGTGAAAATCCATTTTGTACAACAGTTGGCATGCCTTACTCTAGCAGAAGTATTGCTCTCTGGTCTTATAATCTGAAAGGTGGCAGTTCTTTTAGCTGCTCTTTCTCATTGAATGGTGGCCAGCAACAATATATTTTAGAAAAGAGTGCATCCATCCATGATTCAAATAGTGGGTGGAGGATATATTTTAGTGCTCTGATGAGACTAGCTAGCAGGAAGGAGAATTTTACACTCTTGTTTATCCCATTTTCTCCTTTCTTAAATTTTCACATTAATATGATTAATAGTTACGTAGTTTGTACAACTGCGGTTAAGGCTTTCCTATTATAACAGGTTGTTCAAATTTTCATGCTTTGTTGTCGAGTGTGTCTGTGTTAGTTTTTGTAACCTCATTCGAGGTCTTTGTCATTCAAAATGGTAATATAATGTCTTCAATTTTGTGCCAAATCTTTTGGCATGTAATGTATACATTTTGAATGGTTCCAAAGACTGCAGTAGTGCTTTGCATTTTTCAGGTAGGGTTAAATTATGCAGACATGAGTTCCATGCAAAATTTGGGCCCACATAACATTGGTTTTTACTTTCTTTATTGTAGGAGCCCAATGGACAGGGATAGTAACCACTATTGCGATTGAAATGCTTAAATCAGGCATGGTAGAAGCTGTTGTTTGTGTACAGAGGTAGTGATACAAACTCTATGTACTAGATGGTGGAATTGATCTAACCACTCATAGGTTGCCAATTCATTTTTAATCTGAATGTTTCATGAACTTCTGTGGTTGTGGTATTTTGATAATTGCAGTGATCCAGAGGACAGATTCATACCTAGGCCTGTCCTAGCAAGGTTTGCATCTGGTTCTTGTTACTTGCACTTTATCTAAGTCATCCTTGGTATATTTAAATATTGCACTTAATTTCCGTTTTTCCTTCTCTTTCTTTTCTGAAGTTCATACTTTCATCTCTAAGACGTCTACATTTTATTTTGGTTTGCAATAGGACACCAGATGAAGTTCTAGCTGCTAAAGGTGTTAAGCCAACATTATCTCCTAATCTGAACACCCTTGCCCTTGTTGAGGTGCCCGGAATTTGCTTTCGCTAGTAACATAGAGATGCCTTTTTACTTTTGACACTGTGCTTGATTTTTTGGTATCCAGCTTCAATAAGAGCAATTGCATTAAATATTTTTGTTGAAGGACTGGTCTAAAATCTTAACATGTAAAGCTTCATTACACATGGATGACAGTTGTTGAGATGCTAAAGTCTGGTTTGTATTCGCGTGTTTGGAAGAAGACAAGATCAAAAGAGGAAAACAATTTTTGAATGAGGTGGATTTTAAAAGGCATACTGGAAATTGTTCTAGCGACCTTCATGTTGCTTGTGATAAAGAGCATGAGTGCCTAAACCCACCGCTACTTTGATACCTTTGGTATCAGCCTACAGAATTGCTAGCAACCTTCATGTTGAACCCACTATTAACATACATGTGAGGGTAATTGTTGGTTAGATATTCTATGTGTTGGACACACTCATTGTTCCATCCATGAAGGGGAGTGTCATGATATAGAATAAGCTACTAAATTTATATTTTCCCGTCAGTTTAAGGTTTTACGGCAAGTAGTGATTTAGCAGTGAAGATTAGTCTTCAACCAGGGAATAAGTTAGGAGTTCTGACTAGCTTTGGCTTTTAGAAGGCTTACAATGATGCTGACCGGGGTTTTCTGATTATTTCCGGGAGGAGAAAGAGGCTTGGTTAGAAATTGAGGAAGGTGGGTGGAATTTTTTGTTTTTGAGCTTTTAAGATTTTTCTACTATTTTTATTGCTTTGTAGGGGCACCAATTGCGAACTAAAGGTGATTGTGCTCTCATTTCATATTAGAAATTGCTTTCTTTAGTTAGATAGCCACTGTATTTTAAACATCCTTTTGCAAATGCTAGGATGTGGTTAACATACAATTGATCATGGATCTTTATTTGATTGCTATATTGACTTGTTTAATTCCTTTTTGCAAGTTTGAAATCCCGTTTTGTTTGAGTGTGTCTATGTGTGTACACGTTTCAATTGTTTATTATTTGCTTATTGGTTTGATTCCATAAACCTGAATTCCTATGTTGCTTCAAAAAGCTAGTGAGAGAAGTATTCATTTGCTTTTAAAACAGGCTGCAGGTGTAAAGCGTCTTCTTTTCTGTGGTGTGGGTTGCCAAGTGCAAGGTTTGGCTTATACTATGAGCTGGAAATTTTCATTTTCAGTTGTTTTCTCAGTTGTGACTTGTACCATTGTAATGCAGAGTAATTTCTTAAACTGCAGCACTGAGATCTGTTGAACACCACTTGAATTTGGAGAAGCTCTATGTCTTAGGCACTAATTGTGGTAAGTAAAAGCTCTATATTTGTTCCTTATTTTTTTTGTTGATTCTATTCATCTGGCAGTCAATTGAAATACTATTATGCCAGGCCCCATAAAAGTTCTAGATGTCGCAACGAATATGAGATCATCTTGGAATGTTCAGCTGATTGCAAAGTTTACACATGAGCACTCAGCTGTTAGTCAATTTTATTTGACTTTTTTGGGGACAAATTTGTGGGGTAGACGAGTTAAAATCTAGTCTTTTGTACCCTGAAACCGAGTGGTGAAGGAAGTTTCACACTTTTTGCGGTAAGCAGTTTCACCCTTGAAACCTACCATTCCTTATAATCCCACATTACTCCATCCCAAGTGTTTTATTTGGGTCACATACTATCCACTATTTAAGGCATGAACGGCAGTATATAATAATGCATTATTCAAGTCACTGGGTCTGGAAGTAGTGGAACATGATTTGGATCAGTACTGAAACTTTTTTTTAACAGTTGATAATGGAACTCGAGAAGGTCTGGATAAGTTTCTCAAGGCTGCAAGTAGCGAGCCAGAAACAGTTCTCCATTACGAGTTTATGCAAGACTACAAGGTTTGTTCTGAGAATCCTTTCTTCCTTTTGCGTTTAATATTAGTGCCTATTGGTAATTTTGGTGGCTGAGTCGATGATATAATCAAGAATCACTAAGGGCATGTTTGGGATAGGGATTTAGTTTTAGTTTTAGATTTCTTTTAATTTGAAATTTGAAAAGTTAGATATAAAACAAGTTTTGAAGCTGATCCTGTGTTTGTGAGACTCTTGGTTTTAAAACTGGTTTGGTCTCCTTTATTAAATTTTTTTTCCGAATATTATTATTAATATAATAAATTTATTTATTTAATTAAAAATAAAAGAAATAAAAACTACCATAGGGGCACATACTTCACTGGAGAGTCTCAGAGTGCGAGACAAAGGCCAATGAGAAGGTGTGAGCGTCAGATTTTCTGTCAAGGTTATACCTTGAGGCTGTTTCTTTGGGCTTCAAGCCTAGCCTTAAGGTTTATGACTCAAAAGCTCTTAAAACAAATTCTTGCAATTTGGCATAGAAAAAAAAAAATTCTTGCAATTTGATTTGTGCAGTAATGGGGGTCTATTGTTACATGATGGAATTTTTTGGGTTTGTAATTAGTCTCTTAGACTTATTCAGTGACAATCATGCCACTTAGAGGGCATGTGATGAACTTTAGTAGATGTTTTCCGTTTGATAAGCACATGATGCAGCCTATATCTCAAGCCAGATATCTTTACTAACGAATATTGGCGATGCAGCTACTGAATATCTAATATCAGCCTATAATTTCACCAATTCGAATGTTTCTTAATAAGTGAATGTTAACGACAGTATTCCTACAAGTTTTTTCTTGTACTTTGATAGGTTCAATTGAAGCATTTGGATGGTCACATTGAGGAGGTAAAGCAGTCTCTGCATGTTCATTTGGCTCTACAAATCACAATCATGCAGCTTCATCCAGTTTCTTACTAAAGCAGGTTCCTTATTTCTGTCTACCAGCAAATGATTTGGTTGATGTTATCGCTCCCTCATGCTATAGGTACATTCTTTTTCTTTGCCTCTGTAGTATTTAGCACTGCTTGACACATTCAACTAAAAAAAATAAAGGAAAAACTGTGATTTGTTGGGAACCATTAAACACTTTCTTCTTTAAGCGTCTATAAATTTCTCCATAGGGATTCTTATGAATGTTGAATCAAGTTGAAGTTTAAGTAACAGATATCCATGTGAGTTCACATATTAACTGATTCAGTGAATATCTAACCCCAAAAAAGATTGCCTTGAAATTCCCAATGGCAAGGCATGTTTGTTTTGAGAAAATTTTAAGAATTTTAAGAATAGTGTGAATATTTAGGTGATGTTTGAGCTTTATTGGCATGCGTGTAAAAGTTGTTAAAGTTGTATTGATGTGTGTAAAAAAGGTAATGATGAGTTGTATTGGTATGCGCGTAGGAGTAATGTTAGGAGTATAAATTTAGAAAGTTGGATTTAAATTCTTAAATTTTTAGGTAAACGAACATGCCCACTTTTGAGACCACTATCTTATGATAAAGAGGTCAAGGGAGTAATGAATGAAAAGAATGGCAGATTGCAAGTAACTTATCCAAGTACTTTATCCAGGTAATGCTCATGATAAACTTGGATTTTTCCTTAGTCCCAACTGCCAGGCAAGTATATGGTTGGCTTCATCTATGGTATCCCATAGGTCTCACAATTTTTGATCTTGCGAACTCCGCAGACATTGGTTCAGCCAACAAGAGATTTTCATAACTTACAATTTCCACCCTTATATTTACTTATTAGATACATGTTTATTCAAACATTAATGATTGTCCTAATTGGCCAATATCTGTTGTCTACAGCTGTTTTGACTACACAAATGCCTTAGCGGTGAGTTTTGTTACTCGTCTTCACAAATATTTCATCTTTCAATGTGTTATCTCATATAATTTTAGAAGCCCTGTTGATTCTTCTATATATATTTTTGCTTGTACAAACGAATGGTCAATGAAGCTAAGAATTTTACCACTTTTTATGCTGCTCCAATTTGCTAGCTCTTTGATAGATATGATCAATATGAAACTTTTTAGGCATTTTACTGATTTCAAGCCTCTTGGCTGCGTCAGTGAAGTACTTCTTCCCATGTTCTGAATATATATGCCCACTTCGGTATTTGTTATTTTTCCATCTTTGCTGGATCTTTCCTAGTTAAGCTCATGCCACTTCAGTATTTTGCCATATTTTGCCAACATTGAGCCACTACAGTATTTCGTATTTTGCTAAAGTCCCTTAATGTTGTTGCGTAAAATCATATCAAGATTATAATATTATATGGCAAAATTGAAGAAACCTTACCTGCTTCAATACCAAGATAAGCAGGTTGGAAAGCCTTACCTAGTGGATACCTAGATATCTACCCTGTTTTCTTATAGTTTGTAGTTTGCACAATTCCATGTCTATATGTACCTTCCCCTCGTGTTGTGAATATATGGCCATGGAAACACTGTCTATACTTGAGTATTTTTTGAATGCCTTGTGACTTCGTAGTAATTAATTAATTATGGCTGTCTCATAAATCATGATTACATCTGTGTACTAAGAATCCACCTTGTATCAACTTTTCTTATGCAAAGAAGCAGCAAGAAAGTACATCTACATCATTCGTAGTGAAATACTTTTACATCATTAGTAGTGTGATTGTCTTCCCTACCGCAGGATCTGGTGGTTGGATACATGGGTGTGCCAAAATATTCTGGGATCAGTATGACGCAACATCCCCAGTATGTTACCGTCAGGTAATATCACTAAGAGATTCTCCCCTCCCCCGTCCCTGTCCACATCTCCATCTCTGACTCTGTCTCTGTCCCTTGTGGTCCACTGTCCCCTTCCGTCTCCGTCTCTCTGTCTCTATTTACACATGTGTGTGTGGGGGGATGCAAATGCAAGTGCTCTTTTTTCCTGCTTACAATTCCCTTTATTTTTCATCATTATCTTCTACCAAAAGTTCTGATTCATGGTGATGCTAGTATATCTCCATTTTGATGACAACCTAAACTTTGTGCCTGTTTTAAATCCATTTGTCAGGAATGAACGTGGAAGAGAAATGCTCAGACTCGTGGAAAACCTTCTAGAAATCACTCCTACAACCAGTAGTGTAAAACTCTTTTGCTTCGTTGTATACGGTTGGCTCCAAACTTACTGTTAGATAATTTTGCTAAATCGAGTTCACTGCTTCAGGGTAATCGGCGGCCATTTGTCACTGAGACTGTTAAGGCAGATGATAATGCTAAGTTAGGTATGTGTGCCAGCGTCTTTTTATTATTTTATTTAAAAATATAGTGCTTCCGTCAGACTTATAGACTCCTTAACCAGATATATAGCACATGTGTGGAGCTGTGGGACTCTCTGAGATGTACTTGGTACTAAAGTGATCCTAATGTTGGACTCTTGGTGCTGAAGAATGTACTCTTTATTTGTCTGGATATTCGTATGCCGTCTCTTTCTGTGAATCACATTTAGGTTCTATTCTGGAGCCTGATCTGCTATAACTTGATGGCTTGTGTGGTATATGACATCAGCAGTTATAACTTTGTTTTCTTTTGTTTTCCTCATATTTTGGGATATAGACTGCACAGAGGAAATCAAATGAAATATATGACGGCAACAGTTATAACTTTGTTTTCTTTTGTTTTCCTTTGTTTTCCTCATCTTTTGGGGATATAGGCTAAACAGAGGAAATCAAATGAAATGTATGTGACATTCTGAATGCTAATGTTTCCCTAATTCCCTGTATGTAGAGAATGGAATTGATTGAAGTTCCTAGAGAAGTGAGCCACTTTGCTAGTCTTCTGTTTGTGCTAACCCCTCTCTTCTTCTTTTTTTCTTCCTCTTTCCCTTCAGGGAGAGGTCCTTCTCAGCCTGCCCCAAAGTTCATTGGAAATTTGATAGCTTTTATCCTAAACTTGGTGAAGTTTTTCATTCACGGTTCTTTTAGTAACAAAAGTATCAGTATAGAAGTTTCTATTCTCACTGGGTTCTTGTGGTTCAGGTTGGCCCAAAGGGTCTGGAATTTGCTCGTTACTCGCTTGATTACCATACCATACGGAACTATTTGCATGTAAACCGGAAGTGGGGAAAAGAAAGGTAGATATGATGATGAGTTCTGAGCTAGTAATACGCTATATTAGTTAATTATTTATGTTTGAAATTGTTGAAAACATGCAGGGCTGATAGGCACATGCCTTCTTATGCGAAGAAAATTGTAGATCTGTACAACCAGAATGGTGAAATTGATCAGATGTCTGAAAACGGACTGTAGTAGATGGTGCAGATTATGTCTGGCTGCTTCAGGCATATGAAATCATCCTTTTCTTTGTCTTCTTTTTCCTCCATTCTGTAAAAGAGAAAGTAGTAGAGATGTCTCTTTGTAAATGTAGATTGATTACCGTTCTGCTCCTCTCGTATTTGAGACAAATCTCTTGAAAACCAGTCCCCTGTCTTGTATCTGAAGGCATCCTGTCCCCGCTCTTGTAGGATGCTTTGTTGATAATCTAAATATTCCAGTTCCTTCTTTAGTTTCAACATTTTTCGAATCTGTTGTGGTTGTATGGGGGACGGATCCTCCATGACCGATCCTGGTTGTTTGGTTTTTTGGAGTTTTTAATGAGTACGTATTCCGATATAAATAAATAAATTCGAGTCCCTTCATAAAGAAAGTCACAAAAGAAGTTGTTCGAACATAGAATGTTAATAACGAACCCAAAATCTTATAGAATTTTGAGGGTATTCTACAGGGTGATTTCAAATTAGATAATCCGGATGTCAGATGTTATCTCATCAATGTTCATCTCTTTCCTCTGTTCTAGTGGGAAATAAATCTAGCTTAACTTGGGGCCATGTCTTTGGAGCTTTAACTAATTTACTCAAGTAATAGGTTTCCATCAACTTGTTATTAATTTCAAGTAAGAAAATTAAATAAAATGTATTTTTTTTAAGGAGATGGAACCCCGAATTTATTGAATAATCCTCACTTGTTGCGGAGGAATACATAAACTCCGAAGAATCTAGTCTAAAACAAAACCATGATCTTCACGCCAGCTAACAATAACAAAATAAAGTTTATTTAGTATCTCTAACAAAAACAAAATACCATGTTATAGATATACAATAATCTCAAAATAAACTCACCACGTATATATAACATTCATATATAACACACACAAATATAAATACACACTTGCATCCACACATTTATATCCATTTATGCGAAAGCACATGTATGAATGAAGTATCCACGCACAGAAAAAGCAATGGAGGTCCAAGCTCAGTGAACAGTTGAGGTGTGAATGAGGGAATGGGCCTTTGGTGAGGAACAAAGGAAAAGATGCTGGAGCCTGGTGGGCAGCCACCCCCACCCCATGTGTTTCCTTCTCTTGCTAACAGCGATGTTCAACTTAGAGGTTGCAGGGTTTTAAGATATGAGAACCCTTAAGAACTTCTCGTGGCAATGACAACGGTACAGTTGTAGAATTCATGTCGCCGTCTGGACGTAGTACGAAATTTCAAGCAGTCAACCTTTGCTTCTTTGCTTCAAATTTAAAACACATCGAAGAAAGAGAGCCGCAGAAAGCTCATGTAGGACTGCTACCGACTCCCTGACCTTATTTTTCTAATGTATTATATGTGTTTGTGGTTGTGAAGAAATTTAGATGGGCCATCGAGTTGGAGCCTTTCTACATGTTTCAATCAACGGCATGGGTTCTCATATGGGTTGTCGTTTCCTCTGAATCCCCTTTCTGCAAAGGACAAAAAACTCTCATTTTTAGTAGCATTGTGAAAATCTGTTTCTTGCTAAATCGGATCGGACGGGGAAATAAATTACACGAGAGAGAGAAAGTTGCAGAAGACTGGCTACTTTTAGTTGGATGAGATTGAAAAGGATCGGATTTCGCTTTCAGCAGATTATAATGTGTACTGCCACGAAAGTAGCACTTTGCTTATAATTCAGCCCTTTCTCCTGCATATTTCCCTAGTAGATTCTTCCTTGAGAGAGTTTTAACAGGCTTCTTGGAAAGGGAAACCAATGCACGATTTCCCAAGACTCTCATGTTCAAAAAATGAAGCTGCTGCTTGAGTATAAAATTACTAAGACAAACGAAGCTAGTTCTCGAATGCTGTGATAAAAGAACCAATGGATTTGGGAAACTGCAGAGTTGAACTTCTTCAGCAAGACAAAAGTTGGTGTATATGTTTCGACCCCCTAAAGAGAAGAATTCGAGAGTAAAGAAAGCTGAGTTTCAGGAGACTGTGTCAGAAGTTTTTGAATAACATAGGTCCGTTCGAGCCCCGTGTTCGTAAATGGATGTCCCAGTTTCTCTTATTATCAAAAAAAAAAAAAACTATCTGATATCCATGCCTGTAGGACCAGCTGGGGACATTAGTACACACGCAAAGTGTCATCGTTTCAAGTAATTTGTTAACTTGATGCCGCTCTATCGCTGTGAGGAATCATACTCAAAAGCCCAAAGGTGACACGTATTTTCATCTATTTAACAGTATAAATTTGCATCCCTTCGCCTGCACTGTACAAGGATAAGATATATTTGCTCTTCTGAGTGTGGGCTCTGGCCATGTGCGAGGCAACATGACCAGAAGAGTGCCGGAAACCTATTTTCTACCAGCATTTTGAAGTTTAGAAGAGCTACGTAATGTTGGTATGGTGGGACCTGGAGTCCACCATATACTCAGCCCGAGGTGGGCTACATTTAGATAGAGGACCCATCATATATGATTACGTGCACTGACATAGAGGCTTTCCCATTTGACTTGGATCATCAAACGCTGATACAAAGATCTTTAGAACTAGAGCAACTCTAAATCCTCCTCTTCCTTTGTACAAAGAATTCCAAATTATTTTTCACATCGAGGGAGTTCCTTTACCTTAGGAGAGGGCCTAACTCTGCTCCGCTATATGTTCTGTTTCTTGTGTTCTAAGTTATTGTCTACACAAAACTGACTCAAGTTTCCACTGATCAGTCTCCAAAACAAAGAAACAAGACAGACCAAAAATCACTCTTATTTGAGGATGAGTCCGAGACTGAGACTTTTAGAAATGTGAAATGCATCTCCTGTGGCGAACGGCAATAGATTTCTTTTTCTGCCTTGTTTCTTCTTTCCAGCTTTTGGCAATGTCATCTACTACGCTTATGGCATCCAGAGATGCACCAGAGAGACCTCTCTTTGTGAACCCAACTGCATAGAGCCCAGCCTTGCCTTTCCACCCATTTGGAAATGGATTGTTTGGAATCCCATCTTTGGAAAAGAACTCACTTTCCTGTGTATTGCAAACATTCCGCATTAGACCACTGAGCTTGTTTTATAGAAAGTACTGTTCTGATCACGGAAATGTGCAAAGGGAATCCTTTGAAATTTCCGAAAAACACACTTGGTACAAATCAAATCATCAAACAACCTAGCTACCTAACTACCTGAAAAGTACCCCAGAAATCAAGGTAATTAAAAATTTACGAACAGGGTCTGAATTTCCTGAGAACATTGATTGTCCGCATCAGCAGAAAGAAAAAAAAAAACTGTGGGGCGGAGCAAAACAACCCAATCCATTGTTTCAGTTATCGCTCTCCGTCTCCAGAAGAAAAATATTGGTAGCAGAAGAAACCTCCAAAATTAAAGTTCTGATCCTAAACAAGAGAGCGAAACCACCAAACACGCTGAATTTTTTTATGAAATGGGTTATGGAATTCAATAAATAGAAAGCGGAGCTAACAAACCAATCTAAATTTGTATAGCTGTAAAATGAATAAAAAAGGTATCCTAAAGTCCGTAACTGTCGCATGGATCGAAAACTGGAGAGAAATTGACATTTGGGAAACCATTTCGTAAGAATTTCCTCACCTTTAGCCATGAAGGAACATTGCTGCGATACCCGGTTGCCAAAATAACTGAATCAATCTCCAATTCTTCTCCATTAACGAGTTCAACTCTGCCGGGCAAGAACCTTTTGATTCCAGGGACCACCTTGATTTCACCAGATCTAATTTTCTGCAGTGCACCAATGTCCAGCACAGGGGTCTTTCCTGCACTGTTTTTGAACTGTAAAGGCCCTATTGATGGCCTTTTCAGACCATACGTTTCAACATTTCCAAGAGCCAATAGCGAAAGAATCAGCAATATCTTATCAACAAGCCAAAGTGGCAGCCATTTGGCTAATAAGACCGCTAATCCAAAAGTTGATATTCCAAGAACTTCCCTCGGCAAGACATGAACCTGTGGACCAAAAACACATTAACCACCCAAGTATAATGTGTACATGAAAAAGCAAAAGGTGCTTGTGAAATAGCAATATTTTATGGAGGTTCTTTATTTAACTCACCGAGCTTCGAACAACCATTGATGGTTCTGCATTGTGGTTGCAAAGATCAAGGGAGACTTCCATGCCTGAATTCCCACAACCAATAACCAGGACACGCTTCCCACTATAACTCTCGCCGGATTTGTAGTCACAAGCATGCATGACTGGGCCACCAAACACTTCCAAGCCTTCAAACTCTGGGACCGCTTTCTGTGCATTCTCACCGGTGGCCACCACGAGCCATCGGCATATGTACTCAACCTGATCAGCCTGGTTTGTACCACTTTTTCTGGTGGTTTTGATCCTCCACAAACCAAAAGTTTCGTCATACATAGCAGACTGTACTGTTTCATTGAACTGTGGGCTTATGTCAAAGTGTTTCGCGTAGGATTCGAGGTAGTTGATAAACTGATGTTTAGTGGGATATTCCGGGAAGTCTCCTGGGAACGGAAAGTTGGGTAGTTGACAGAATTGTTTAGGGAGGTGAAGCTTAAGGCGATCATACGTGCGGTTTTTCCATAAAGACGCAATGCAGTTTGCACGTTCAAGGATAATGAACGGCACGCCTTGTTCTTTAAGGCCAGCACCAACGGCTAAACCTGACGGACCGGCCCCTACTATGACCGGGCCGTTCACCCAGATGCATGGCCGAGCGAAAAAGTCATCAAGCTGGAAAGTTTGAAGCATTGGTGTATTATCGAGAGAAATGTTAGACACCATGGAGAATATATCTGCGTATGCGCCTTTTGGGATGATGAGAGAATACTGAGACGCTAAACAAAGTTAATGGCAGCCTAAGTTGCAATAGAATGGGAGATAAGAGAAGGTTGTTTACCAAATGAACGAACTAGTTTGATCTATGTGGAAAGATAGATGAGACAGAGAGGAGTGGAGAAGAGAATAAAATGTAATTTGTTTGAAGTGAAATGTGTGAAGGGGGAAAGAGGGATGGAGAGGTTTAAATAGGGAGGGGTCATAGCCATGAGAGGTGCATGTGATTGGGATTTGAAAATGATTTGAGGGTCATTCCCAAATGATAAGCTTGTGGCCGCCTTCTTAATTTGTTTATTTCGTCGAACTTTGTCAAAAAAATTAAGTCATTCCTGAGAATCCTGACCCAAGAAAATGATGCAGAATGGATGTGTTTTTCTTTTTCGTTTCCCAATTATGTATAACTTGAGGCTCTAGGAGCCACATTCATAGCCAGCTTTCCTTTAAAAAGGGGGTCTTCTTTTGGTCAACCTTTTCTAGTCTCTCTTCCAATCTAGCCTACTGTGGCTACCCAAACCAATTAGGATCCATACTCCGTGTCATATTTGGTCTAATGGCTTCCAGTAGGCACATGGTCTAAGGTGTTCTTTTCAAGGGTTGGTTCATTCAAGATAAAGCCCCTATAAACCTAGCTCGGGAAATTCCTAAAGCCTGAATATATGTGGCTACTTTGCTGTGCTCCCAACCGCTTTGTCCGCTCGAGTTTGAATACATTGTAACAATTCAATTTGAGTACATTGCGCACCTAACTTGATTACATGATTTGTCGTTGCATGCCCTCTAATATTTCCAAGGAAAAAAATTTGTGAAGAAAATTAAAGGGACTAACTAGCAGTTTTCCCAGTACTCTTACTTTTAATATTTGTCGAATATTAGTTTGCTCCCTCTTTGACAAGTAGATATACCGTCCAAGACTTTTAAGCTAGCTAGACTTGGCCAAACAGAGAAATGATGAGAGTGATCAGGTACTGATACTTCAGCATTTCTTTAGGTGCTTAAATGAGTAATTTGGCCTCATATTAAGGGAGGAGATTTGGCGAAGAGAGACCTCCATTAATTTCCTGAGAGGGGAGTCCCCAACCCAAAATGTTCACATGATCAGAACAAGCTAATTAATTAAGAGGTTTAGCAGCTGGTTGATGATCACTATTTTCGCTTGAGTATCCACATGAGAAAGGACGTTCTCTCTGTGGTGAACTCGTACAGGACCATGGTACCACCAATGGAACTATCAGCAAATATTACTTGTCATTTTCTTGGGGGCCAAGTCGCATGCATGCAGATCATTTGCAAATTTGATGGCCTCGTTAAATCTTGGACTTCAAAATCAAATAAAACGTAGTGACAACAGAATGTCGGATGTTGTGCACAATTTTTGTATCGCCTGTTGCCTCTACCCGATCAAACCTGTGGGCGAACCGAGAGTCGCAAGAAGGAAAGAAATCTATGAGAGAAAGCCTGCACATAAACACATGTGATGTCTTTTCCGAAGAACTTGAGTTATAATTAAGCGGTTCCGTGAACTATTTGCCTACTGCTGGCTGCAGCTTTTTCTCTTTTTGATCTCTCTCTCTCTCTTTCGTTGAAATATGCAGGCTCAGTCAATTTGCAAGAATAAGCCATGTGTGGGGTTTAATTGAATCAATGACCACGGCTAGTAAAAGTAGTTTATAATCGTATGGATTAATAGTAACATGCATGCCCTTCGCTGTAGTTCCCATGCACCTTTTGAGTTAGAATCACAACTGCAGCCGAGTGTTTTATAGATGGAACAAAGATTGCAAAGTTTTCCAGAATTAAATAGGTGACAAGATTATTTACATAAATTCCCTATTCTTGATCAGAGATTACTAAAGGCATATATATATATATATATATATATATATATACCGACCTACTGCAATTAAACGGAACACATTCTTCAAATATTGTGTCCAAGATATATATTAGGATAATTTATACGAAAACAAGCCCATAGATTGGTTTCGCCTGCAGTCCGGTCTCTGGCAGCGAAAATCAGCACTAGCTAGTTCCAACAGCCGTTAGAGGATGTTGATCCCAATGAATGTTGGTGGTAGGGTTTTGAAACAAGCGGCTACAATGTCCACATATTTAAGTACATTACGATCAAGACGCGTTGCAAAAGGTCATAAACAAAAGGCACTATCATGCACATATTGATTTATATTTTGACTTCTTTTTTTTTAGAACCAAAAGAAATCTATGCGAGGAATAGGTAAGTTAAGGCTTTCAATCTACAACGTATAATTTGTCACGTGCTGAGTTCAGAGAGAGGGATTTAAATAGAAAACTTCAATAGCTAGATGAAGGCAGCAAGGAGAAAGACTAGTACTACAATTATACCTATCAGAAGACCTCCTTAGACTAACCCTTTTAGGTTGAATGTGTATTGGTTATGCCAATGATTATTGTATCATTTTACTCGAAAAATGGTTAGTGCTCAAGGGTGTTAAGTTACCCTTTTGCTTGTTTTTGACTTATTGTATATCTTGCTTTTTGAGATTAACGAAACTACTTATCATTTACCCGAAAAATAAAAAATAATAACGTGGTGGAGCATACTCACTTTCTAGTTGAGGTGACTGTAAAAACAATTACGACTTCAACTTTTCAGTAGAAAACCTACTTTTATCTACTTAAAAGCATATAAATAATAGGATGAATCGAAATTGTAAAGCTATATTAATGGAAAAACATATAAGATATTATCTATAATTATGATTCATAGAGATATATAGTTTCACAACCTTGTTTTCCCTTGTTTTTTTTTTTTTTTTTAATTGATAACCAAAGGAAGGTGAAGGTAGTACGGCTAATTGTGGAGTGATTTAGGGCAGTCGAAATACGTTAATGGTCCTTCTGTATCTGTTCTTAATTTTCTTAGCAAAGTTACAAAACTACCGAAGGTCATGAATCTATGAAATCGATTTGAACACCATCGTTACTATTCATGCTGTTAGATATAATATTATAATTAATCTATAATATTATATAGATTCAGTTTTAATGTGAGATATTATTAAGATCTCAGATGATTAAATGTAAAAATATCTTTCATATCATGTTTTATATTTTCTCTATAAATAGAAACTTTTAACTTTGAATCTGTATATAATCATAATACAAAATACAGTCATCGGTGACATTTTAACTTATATCTTTGTCTCTCCTTACTCTCTTCTCCACATTTTATTTCCATTATGCATTTCCATTTGTCTTTTCTTTCACATGCAAGCAAAACTACTTTTATTTTTCTTTGTTTACTTTATTTCTTTTTTTGGAATGAACGCAAAAGGATTATATTGATGGTTTAATAATGGACGAAGATTTTGCTTCATCGCTCAGAAAACAAGGTTGTGAAAGGGCCAGATATATATGGAAACACGGTAGGATTAACTCTTGGAAGACGAGTTTAAGAAACTATCATCATGATCTGCTCCTATCCTCCTTCAAGACCTAAGATTGATACATTTCACTCGAAGAGCAAGTTGATTTAAAGTATTCATCTGTTTAATCCAACACATTGCAAATCGAGGCAAAGCTGACGAGGATAGGCATGGTGCACCCACGTGTAGTAGGTCATTTTGCCTTGTTTCATGTTGTCCCGCCGCGGCCGGGGGGGGGGGGGGGGGGCGCGCGGTGCGCATCTACACCTTGTTCTTGTATTGGGACAAGTTTTTGGCCAACAAAAGTAAACGTCGATTTTCCCCCCGGCCCCAACAAGATTGTATACACACCAACTTATCGTATGACATACGGCTAACACTTGAAGTTCTCAAATCTGCTAATTAAGTTTGGAATTAACCCCAGGTTTGCGGTTTGGCGGACGGGATGACAAGGTCCCAAGGATAGAGATATGTCATGGGGAGAAAAGAGGTGCCTGATCGCGTGCATGGAAACTTGGTTTCACAAAGTAATTAAATTCTTTTTATGCAAATTAGTAGGTGTGGTGGTTCTGATCCAAAGCTTCATATATTATATATATATAATCTGCACTTTGGAATGCGTAGAAGTATCATTCCATTGTTGTTGTGGCCTCTCCAAGACAACTGACGAGCTAAAAGCCCCAATGATCATCTATGTATTAACGTATATGTATGTAAATAAGCGCATCCACGCGTTTATGTTTGCTTGCGTCTGCGTGGCCGTGTACACAAGAGAGAGAGAGAGAGTGATACGGGGAGATCTAGAGCTTCTAATTAAACTCTATTGATCATGATTCAATGGAGATTTATATTGTTATATGGCTGCTAACTAGCTTTGGTGTCAGAGCATGGATATGACATCTCTTTTTGTTTACTTTTTTCTCTTGTGGTTGTACTATTTACTCTTTTCAAAATAAGGGGAATTCAAGAAGTGACAAGTACTACGTAAAATCTCTGTGGAGGGCTGTGCTTCAGATTAATTAAGCCTGCAATTAAGCTCCTTAACCAAGGCCGCGATAGATCCAATCATGCATGCAAAGAAATTAGCTGGAACCAGCTGATGGCTTTCCGATCGAGAACTGTCGGGCTCCAAGAAATTCTCTAGATGCACTGTTTTTTCATTAGCTATATATCGTAAGACAATGTAATATGAATTAATATGATCTTGTTGGTATTAATAAAAATAATGGCTGGACCTCATGAAGTTTATAATTAAGGACCACTTAAAGATCACTGAACAATGTGGTCTAAGAAACTGAGCTTTTATTTTTAAGTTTTAATTATTATAGACGTGATAGGTATAACAGGGGCCAACGGAAGCAACAACGCTTTGATGCCATACGATAAGTATATAGTACTGTTCGGATTTCTCACATCATATTCCATTACTGTGTTGTAGAAAGTTGTGGTTGAAAATAGACAGACGTACGTAAGCCAAAAATAATAGTTATGGAAAAGGGTTGTAATAATCACGGTAATTAAACAAGCATATGGCGTACGCGAATGTTTTTTCTTTCTCTAAACAAACAAGGGAAGGAGAGTGTGACACGATCGAGGTTAGCGTAACAGCCCTTACTCATCAGGAAATTATTACATAGGGCTCTAGAATGGAGATAACAGCTAGCGCTCTTTAAGGAGAGGCCGACTGAGTCATAGTTTGACCCTGGTTCCATCGAGAGTCCAATGTAGGCACATCCATCGCCTCATTAGCGCTATTTTCAGTTGTTCAAGGTGACATCCTCAGTCTATTTAGAGTTTTATCAAGTGAAAGATTAATCACAACGAAGAGAAAAGCGTTGTTGTTAGCAAAATTAGAGAAACTTCAATGCAAATCCTAATTATATTGTTAGTCGATGACGAAACTGCAAGATATATACTAAAACCATATACCCTTAATTATGATCAAAGTTTGGGGATCTTGAGCGCTGATAGTACCCGCGGCCATGTGTTCTCTCCTGGAAATCTAAACTCAAATTCTTGCAGAACCATTTTTGTTGCTGCTTAAAGTCGTAACTATACTACCTCGTCACCACTGTCATGATCAGTACTGCATGCACAGAAACCAATCCCGAAGAGGCCAATAATCGGTCCTAGATTCTTGTTCTTTTTGCCATTTCATAGATATAGGGTAATAGGTTTATCAGACTCCATATAGTACTGTCAGAATTAGGACTCACTAGCTACCTATATATATCGGCACTTAGAGATTGTAGTAAATTAATACTTTGGGAGAAAAGTAAGTTGGAAGGGCAGTTGGTGTTGACCATGTATGGCAGTTTTGGCCCGAAGTCACGAACTTTCTATGCCAAGTTCGTTTTATTTATTTATATATTTATAGTTGAGTCCTGAACAATGAATGTGTAACGAGTGATTTTGTGAAGAGAGTTAATTTTAGGCTAGCGAATGGCACCCACTGGCATGTAAGCTGGCCTCTCATCCAAAAGGTACGCATAAATCCTCTCACTGTTTATCGTGGCTCGAGTACCATGTTGGATTCCACTCATGATATAGTGTTTGCTTTTTCCTCTTCGAATATTACTTCAGTTTTTCAATCATGGAAGATCGATCAGTACTTGTTAGTGTTTATCTCCTTCATCTGGCAGATATATATATATATATATATATATAACTAGAACTTCCGGAATTTGTGTTTGTAATTAATTAGGGGTCTCGATCGTTTCTTGTTACTCTTAGGTTGAACCAGATAAAATATTTGATGTTTTCTATAATTAATTATAGTATATATTAATGCTTACTGCCTTGGGCCCCATAAGATCACCTTTTTTGGGTCTACCTAGTCTATGAATCTTTAAGCAATCTTTTATCTCCTTTTCTCTTATATATTATATATATCCAATTAGAATGATAACAAACATGAATTAACTAATTAACCAGTCAAAAGATTTCTGCAGGCCTCCGCGCGTATAGACAGGCGCAGCATTTGCATGCGCGCGCTAGCTAGCTAGCACCTTGCCAAGAACTTATTTGGATTCCCATATCACTCATGACCCTTCCTAATCTTTCATTTGACTATATATGTGATCTCACCTGACTCCACGCGGGCTCAACTCCAAATCATAGAAGAAAATGGACATTATATTATGGGGACCTCCAACATGTACCAAATATACATCCTAGTAATCGCCGACATAATATGATATGATTCCATCAGCGGGAGGTTGTAATTACATGGGATATTAAGTTGATTGGAGCTGGATTAGTAATACTGCCATTCTAGTCCAACTTGTAATAACTTGGATGCAGTACTCTTTTCCTCCGGAAAAAGTATTAATTGTTCTACAAAGAGAAAGCAAGTGTATTGATGCTTTCCCGTACAATTAATGTATCCCCGAAAGTTTTCCAATAAATTAAACTTTTTGCTTTAAATGAGAAAACTTTTGATTCTAACACAAAAGAGTCTTCTGAAAGGCCGTGATAAAGAAGAGTATTGTATATGCAGGTGACCCAATCCAGGCTTTGGTAGGTGTTATGAAACGTGGGTGGTGCCTAAGCAAATCAATCATTGTGCTTTTTTAGCGCACAAGGGGCATCGATCGGAACAATCATTTGCCTTTTCTCAATGAGACTACTCTTAATTTTTCTTTATGTTCTTGCAGGTGATCATTAATTTATCTTTTTTCTGTTCTGGTGGAGTTTGGCTTAGAGTAGATGTCTTCTTATGAAAAAGAATCCCGAGAAGAAAAAGCGTACACACAAAGTGGTATGAGCGAGGGATTAAAGAAAGGGATCATGTCAATTGATTCCTTATATTTACTGGACGCGCGCAGTTTTCGATCATTAGATTCGCTTAATGAGGTCGGTTGTGAGGTTTGAATGAATGAAGTCGATATTTCTGATAAGCCATCCAAATTCTATGGCAGAGAGATATTAGTGGCACCAGGCACAACCAATTAAAATCTTTCTTGCGTGACGACCAATCTGATCTATAGATTTTGTTGGCAGATTTTTCTAGGCTTATAATTTGCCTGCGCTACTTCTGGTGCATGCCTTCACTGCCTTCTCTTCCACGGTAAGATATAGAGAGACAGAGACATGGATGCTGCAAATCGAGACGTGCCCATTCCATGTACTACAGTATTCATGTCCTTAGATTTCCTGAAAGAATACTTGGAATGTATGCCACTTTGTTCCAGCTAAAAGAGTTGGCCTTCAATGCAACTTTCTAGAGGATTTTGCATAATTTCGAATGGAACTCCATCCTGCCTATTTAGCTAATTGGCAAAATTTTGCTTTTCTGGTCTAAAAATGGTGGGGGAAAGATCAGGTGTTGGGCCCTATAACTATATAGAGTAACATCTTACATGTTAGAGTAGCAGTCAAGAGAGGGACGAAAGATACAGGGGTTCAAAAGTACTTTTTCAAGATGAACCGAGTCACAACCTACTCTAATCACACTAGAGACATGAGTCCCATTTGAGACATAGTGGTAAGAGACCCGTGATCTAAAAGCTAAGTAGCACTTACAAATTAAGGAAGAAACTATAAAAGCATGTAATATTATAAACTTTCGGGCCAAAACAAAGATTGGCATAAAAATAAGATAAAAATTCTCATCCTCTGTAAGCCGAACAAAATTAACAAAGCAAGCAACAAGTTTTTTTCTTCACTCCAACAGTTCCAAGGGAATAACAGTTGAAATTACCTTCCAATAAGTAGCACTGGATCACAAGTTGGTTCGGATCTTCATGATACCAAATTCAAACTCAAGGTTTTCATTGTTTTCTTTTTTATCATAACAGCCCATTCATTAATATTTAATGAGTTTTAAAGACTTCAATTATACATACTCTAAATGGCTAGTCAAACTTTCTGTAGAAGTGACAGACCAATGAACGGGCCAAGAGGCCAAAAGATCATACAGATACCCATAAAAGGTAGCAAGCTGATGCAACCCACGAAAAAAAAAAAGCCGACAGCAGAGGGAGGCTTGCGGCAGGTGGCTGAATCAATAATTGACTAAATCTTTTATTTTATAAGCTAATGCATGAAGAACCAGGCCAGCAAACTAATTAGTACAATTCTTTGCTAATTAGTACAAAGAAAGAATTGATGCAATCAAGACTACTATGCTTTGATAAGAAATCCCACCAAACCCCTGATAGTCAGGGGAAGCAAAGAAGCTTCCTCAAAGAAATTAAGCAACCCAAAAATGTCTACTAGTTAGGCTTCAACCTGACCAAACCCAGATCGTTTCAAAGCAAGATATTGCATTGAAATCCTAGACCAATCGCACCTTACCTCATACCAACCCCATTAAACCTTGAAACGAGACATAACATCAGGAACCCTAGCTACATAGAAATCCCCACCTTCTCTCACTTTGGGTTTAGGTAATATTGCAGCTAGCTTAAGCAAGCCAACATGATCTTGAAATTGTACGACCTCATTTAAACAATGGGAGGGAGAAATAAGGCAAAAAGAGATGTATAACATGCTTAATTAAAAAGAGTTTATTATTTGCATTACTTTATTATAGTACGTATGAATCTGTGCTTCGAATCCTTTTTCTTTTCAAATTTTTCCTCTGGAAGGGGGCGGGGGAACGAACTTCGTCCTTGAACAGTAACATTGAATGCCTTATACATGCGTCAAAATGGTCGGTCTGGTCAATGCAACTGATCTCAGAGTAAAATAAACCCATAAGATTCAAATATATACTATAAGTTTATTTGTTTATAGGCACCACCCATTTTTGAGATATACAAAAGCAACTAACTCCATAACTGTAATAACTGAAATGCAACAGGTACGTATAACATGTGGTCGTCTTGTTCCCCCAAGTGGGAGAGAATCAGATGTGAAACATGGGAGGGCATGTGATCACATGAATGTTGGAAGAGTCGGGTACGTAAGATAGTTGGTGGGGAAACGGTCAACAGGCGCTTTTAATGAGAATCTTCCAAACCGAAAGACATGCATGCATGTGCTAACTGCAAGCTGAACGATGAAGTCGGGGAAGCCTTTTTTTTCTTTTTCTTTCTTTTTGAATTTTGTCCTTTTCCCAAAACATATATACTTGGGAAAAATACCAAGCCCTAAATGTAACTTCGAGGGGGAAGTCTGAAATCGCAAATGGATTTCTAAGGCTAAAGCCTGTCTCAACTTCCTGGGATTAATTTTGATATTTTCAGCCCCGAACCAACTATAATTTTGATATTTTCAGCCCCGAACCAATTACAACTATTTTGATAGAATCTACTAATATTTTTTTATAATAGATTCAACTATTAATATTGTGTCAAATAACCTATTTTCTACATATTTTAACCGTCTAATTTTATGATAGAGCGAATATTGATGTATTTTAATAGTTGTGGACTCGTGTAATGATTTTGATAATTTTAAAGTTAGTTCAACTCAACTTTAACTGAAAGGCAAACATGACAGCATCTCACTATCCTTATCTTGTCTACAAACATATACATCATATAAAATTTCAAGTCTTTTTTTTTTAGGTCCTCTTTAATGAGACATTTTTTTAGGTTCTCTTTTAACAGACTCCCACTCTAAACTTGTTTAAAACAGATCTTCAAAACAACTACAAATTTTTAATCATGTAAACCAAACCTTTTTTCACTTGATACTTTCAATTTTCAATTTTCCATTCACTTACAATAAGAGAATTGGTAGAAGTAGGTGCTTTTATTACGACACTACCCTTTTTTCCCTTCTTTAAGCAACGGGTTTCAGTTGGCCTTTGATATATATATATATATATATATAGATAGGCAAAATTGCACCAGGGGCCCCTTGTGGTATCACAAAGTTGCAATTAAGCCCCTAAGATAACGATTTAGGCATTTGACTCCCTGAGGTATTGATTTTTTTAAAAACAAGCCCATCCGTCTATTTCCGTCTCAACACATTAACGACAATTCCACGTCAAGCCTATCACGTCGCGCCACATGTCCTGTCTTGCTGAATCACCCCTAACTTGCCATGTCAGCGTTGACCCACTCATTCACTAACGCCACATCAGCGCCTAATCAGCGATGATGTCGTCTAGCTCTCAGTCAAAACCCATTAGCCGACTTCCCCCCTTTGAATCTCGATCAAAATAACTCAGCAAAGATAATAGGTTTTGACTGAGAGCTAGACGACATCATCACTGATTAGGCACTGATGTGGCATTAGTGAATGAATGGGTCAACATTGACATGGCAATTTAGGGGTGATTCAGTAAGATAGGACATGTGGCACGACGTGATAAGCTTGACATGGAATTGCCGTTGACGTATTGAGACGAAAATAAACGGATAGACTTGTTTTTTAAAAAATCAATACCTCAAGGAATCAAATGTCTAAATCGTTACCTCAAGGACTTAATTGCAACTTTGTGATATCACAGGGGCTCCTGTGCAATTTCACCATATATATATATATTAATTGAATACTACTATCCACTCCAAACTCGGGTTCTTTGTATTGTTTCAAGCCATAAAAAACCAAGATTGAAAAGAGTCATAGATAATCACAATTTCTCACCATGTTTGATATTTAGCGAGCCTGGACCATATGAGAGAGAACCTAGTCCAAGTGTAGGTTTCTCCAGTTAGTCATCTAAAGAAGAGTTCACCTGCACCCTAAAACAACATAAACAAACTTTCTCGAGTGGCAAAGTTGCATCCATTCAAAGGACAGACACACATTTGCCATAGAGCCTTTCAGTTGAGGTCGAGTTGACTACTCCCACTCCACGGCTCAAATTTGATCCTGCAGGAGTTCTCCACCCAAGCTCAATCTAACCTTGAAACTCCATCCGGCCATGTTTGCTGATGATCAAGAAACCTAATTTAACTTTAAAAAAAAACCTAATTTAAGCAACAATATCTCATCATTTTCTCTTCTTTTTTTTCTTCCTCCTGATGGTTAAGCCTGGACCCGGCTAATATTTTTGGACATTGAAACAACCAAAAGCTCTTAATTCACACTCTTCAGACAAGGGTATAGCTACTTCGTGAACGTACATATAGTGTGGGTGAAGAAGCAATGTTTCTTCATCCATATGCAGAATGAAAGACTGAAAGATCGATACACACGACAAACAAGGTACAATATATATCTGTTGTGTTGCTTTGTACAAGATATGGGGGACAGGAGCAGATAGCCCTAAGATCAGCTCCTCCAACCACAGTATTGACAAGTTTCTCCCTCCTACAATACCTACAAAGAATGCTGGCGCCAGATGACCCATGACCGAGAAAATTATAAGGTAAATGAAATGACAATACAAAAGAAAAGAAAAGAAAGAGCCTTTGAAGTGTAAAACCTGTCCCTGCCCCCTTAACTATCTGAACAAGCCTACTTAGGTTTAAAGGATTTTCTACTCCAGGGCAGTGGTTGCTACAATGAAGAAGAAATTCATAAAGAGGAAACCGAGAGGGGAAAGGATGGGGATTTACAGTGTGGCAGTGACTGTGTATAAGTTTCAGCTGGATCTTTGATGAAATTTGATGCATCAGAAGGCTGAGAAGGAAAAATGCTAAAAGAGCCACGGCTTCAATCCTGTAAAAATTGGAAGGCTGGATTCTTCAAGAGCTCCACAGGAGGCTTTACATTAGAAAAATGCTTCTCTTGGAGGGAACTTGAAATGTCATCAACAGAGAAAGGAATGCTGCATTCAAAAAAGCATAATTAGAGGGAGTCTAGCGTAGAGATTTTCTTTTGGGAAAAATTATTTTGGGTCCTTGAGTTTTACAACTTTTCATAATAGATCATTGGGTTTTTAAACTGAAAATTGTAATCCTTGAGTTTTATACCGTTTTCAAAATAGGCCTTTAGGTTATAAAACTAAAAAATTTAGTCCTTGAGTTTTGGACTCTTAAAAAGAAGTCCTTCAGTCATCTCTCTGTCCAGTCCACTAACGGCAGAAAGTCTATCTTAAAAGAAATCCAAGTCAGTTGCACACGTGACACTCCCAACTGTCCCATAAGCAATGCTTGCCACATATGACATCACATCACCCACTGTCCACTCGTGTCCAACAAAAAGCTACCGTTCCAACTTGCCCGACTCAAGCCCATCCCCTCATGATACGCACTGTTTCACTTACCAGACAATTGGAGCGTCATGTGGGTAGCTAAGTTGAACTTTTACAAAGATGGACCTTCTGCCGTTACTGGGCTTGACGGATAGCACATCAGAGGACCTTTTTTTTTAAGAACCAAAAACTCAGGGACTAAAATTTTTAGTTTTAAAATTTACGGACCTATTATGAAAACAGTGAAAAACTCGAGGACTAAAATTTTTAGTTTTAAAACCCAATAACCTATTATGAAAATGGTGTACCACTCAAGGACCAAACTCCCGATCACTCAACTTTCTCTTTCGAGTACTTACATTCAATCAATTTATTCTGATACAAATATTCGTATGCATAGCTGTCTATTATGTTGTTCTTAACAATTTCCAAACAAAATTCTGTATTTACCCAGTTTTAAGAAAGCGCTTCTTAGATGAAATGCTCTATATTTTCCTATTGTAGCTAGACTTCCTACAACATTGTTTCCTGAAGTTAAAATTGAATGCATAAACCTGGAATTATCATCCAACAAAAAGGAGTGACTATCATCATTGTTGGAATCCTCTGTCATCAGAATCCTCATGCTGGAAATAACCTGCACAAATTACAGTCGAACCACCACATTAATAAGTTACATATCTAAGTATATGCGCATCGACTGTGGAAAAGGAAAAAAACAGCTTTGCTAAATTTGAAAACAAAATTTCTTTCACTTTTTGGTTGGCTTACATCTGATGATACACTTCGAGTGTTGTAATTATCATCCCAGTATAGCGTGCATATTCTATAAAACTGCTGAACACTCAGGATCTGAAGACAGCAAGCAGTAAAGTATCAGAGAACAATCCCTACTGTGTTTCTGAAAAAATGCAGCAGGAGAGAGAGAGAGAGAGAGAGAGAGAGAGAGATTTACAGGGCAGAGATCATTTGTAATTTCATCATACGAAATTCTAGACTTCTGGTGTATAACCTGCAGAGAAAATTTACTCGAATCAAGTTAATACTAATTCATCTACCGAGAGTATCCATATGTTTCACTACCAACAAAGCAGAGCTTATAAGCAAAAGCAAGAAAGGCTGATAACCATGTGAAACTATGTTAAAAAATTTGGTTCCAAATAGATCAAAATACAACCTAAAATCATGCCTACTAAAGCAGTTATTGGAAATAGGCTTCCAATAATGACTATGAACCTTTGAGGATCGCCATAGCTTCAAATCATTTGGGCAGTCAGGTCAGAAGAAATTTCAATCGGCAAAGAATGTGATTCATCGATAAATGGAAACATTTTGGCACTTGAGGCACGACCCATGCTTGGAATTTTGACCATCTAATCCCGGAAAACACATACTTTTTCTTTCTTTTTTCAGTTATTCATATAAAAAGTCATGTGAAGATGACAAGACATGCAGATGACCCGTGCTTGGAATTTTCACATCTAATCCTTTTTTTGATAAGCGATTTTCACATCTAATCCTGAAAAACCCACTCTTTCTTTTTTTTTGGCTATTCATATCAAAAATCGTGAAGATGACGAGTCATGCTGCCTGATTTTTTGTTTCTATCATAGCTTTTCTATACTGATAATGATTGAGGATTTCTTCAAAATTGGAAGGGCATCTTATTGGAAGAAATGGCTGAATTGAAAGTTTCAAGTGAAGGAAGCTTGAAAGGACACAGACAATTTGTGTGCCAAAGGTAGACAAGAGATTTTAAACTTTTCTAATTATCTTCTTACATCATCTGCCACTTTTATTTTCCAAATCTAGAGAAGGGGATTATCCTAGAAAGTGCTCAGCTTTAAATGGGATGAGCTGTGTACTTGCCAGGTATTGTACAGTGTTTGCCAAAACCAAGGGGTTCTGCGGGAAACTTTATGGACAACCATCTTTTCTTGATAGGTTTTCCGTTTACCAGTCTATTAGATAAAACAGAAGGGCTACCTTCACGTGGACCAAACCTAGACAATGAGTGTTGACTACAGCGAACTACTAGTACAGGTGCGTTTGATCCATCTACGGATCATGATAAACAGTATTAGGTTTATGTGATGTGGCACAAACTACTGCAGCAAAATGCAGAACTCGACGAAAAACGATAGGAAGAGTGAGAGAGATCCTGATACAGTACTGATTGGATTGTAAGGGTATTGCATAGCATGGTTGACTATTAACATGTGTCTACCAAGTAGAACTGGATTAGGCATTTTGGGATATCCTGCCTAGCATACTACTTCAATATAAGTTTGTTATGGAGAATTATAGGGATAAAGGCACAAAAATGTCAAGAGACTTTTCTTCATCAGTCATCACAGCAATCAGGTATGCTTTGGCTTTGCAAACTTTGATCTATTCTTCATAACATAGATGTCAACAATTTTTATTCAGCATTTTAAGACATCAAAATAATAACTTCATCTGTGTTCCAAACAAAGATTGCAGAACATGAGACAACAGCTTAATCAAAACAGCCTACGATGACATTTTTCCTTTATAAGAAGGTGAACAACATTTCCCACATACAATGTATATTTTGACAATGGGTGCTTCCAGAATAAAGCATAACAGGAGTTGATAAGCCAAATGCAGTCTTAAGTAAACAACGCAACAACATCAGTGCTACACAAAACTGTCATAATAGTAGCATGCTTGATCTCATTTTTCATTTTAGAAGGAAAAACAAAAACTTGAGAGAGAGAGAGAGAGAGAATGAGAACAACACGATGACTAGAAGAGAAAGAAGCTCTTGATGGCAACCAAAAAACCATTTTTTTGGACTCTATACGTGCAAAAGAACAGTTGAGAAACAAAAACAATTGTTTAGGAGAATATCGTCAGAACCAAATAGAGAGCAAAAATAAAGATGAAAAAATTAGAAACAATGTCCAAAGATTGTAACACACCAACAAGACAAGATAGAGTTTGTTATTCAGGAATTTTCAAGTAGAAATGAAGATAATGGCATATACCGATTCCAGAATATTACTGATGAAACTTCCAGCACAGAAAAAGAAAAGAAATAACTTCAAGAAATGGAAATATGTAAAGTTGAAAACACCCTGCTCCAATCTTGGCCTTATGTAATCAAAGAACATGATATGAACTTCAAGGAAAGTTTACTAAGATTCTCCTTCCCTACTCAAAACATCAAACTACGATTAATATTTTCCTTCCTGCCCAGTGTAGGAAGTTTACTCCTTTATAGTGTGAAAATGGACCAACCAAGAGCAGAAAATTGGGATATCTGACAAGGAGAACAAGGACCTTATATAGTCATCTGTAGTCAAAAAAAACTTCATAACTCCCTTGTCATGTGGAATTGTCAAGATGCTTTATTTCGCATCATTTATGCAGCTAGTTGCTTGATGACAAGGACTTTAATTTTGAATAAAGCATCTTGACAAGGACTTTAATATAATTATAGATTTGAGCCAAAATGAAAGAGACTTCTATGCATATCAACTTATTGAATGTGTTTAGGTCATCCGATAGAAAACATAACTTGCAAGATGTAGATATTGCTGAAACCATACTTAACCTAATCCTACAATTGGCAATCAATTTTCAGTCACGATAGCAATATTTGAAGAGAATCGTGTTTCCACCAATAAACATGAAATTTGAATGATATCACATTTATATGGTTCTTCAACACAGAAAGGAAGAAATATACCAAGAATCCAACTGCCTGCCTCACATGTTTGAGTTCATCCCATGATGATCCAGCATACTGAAAAAATAAAAATTAATTAGACAATAATAAGCACAAATTGTTTATGGGTGATAAGTTGTACACACTCTATGGTCTAGAACCCACAATCTTACCCTCCTGCCCATTCCTATAGAGGAGGAGCTGCAGCTCATTGAATGCTATTACCAGCATTTGCCCATGAGGGAAAGGTCAGTGTGTGGGTTGAGGGGGAAGGGGGGTTTAAAAAATTTAAAATGCAGCTGACTGCAATACTTGGAAAATAGTACCTCTTCTGTTGTTAGGCAACACCATAGCTCTAATTCAGCCAACCCAGACTTCACATATTCCCCATTGCTGAATGTACAGCATTCTCGTCGAAGAAGAAGGCTGCAGCAGCATCAGACAAGAATGCATGCACAACAGTGTATATCTTAAAATACCTGATAGATACAGAGAGAGACAGAGAAGTATAGCATTTACCTATTAAAGAGCTGAACATTGATATAGGAGAAGGTCTGAGTGAATATCTTCCGTACAAAAACTGGAGGCACCTGAAACAAAGCTGACTATAAATTCACACAATCCTAAAATGAGATCATAATTAACGTATATATTGACTAAATTAACTCCATACAAAATTTTCCTTTAATGTCCAGAGAAGGCCATTAAGCCTCTCAATGATGTCGTGCCAGGGACTACACGCCAGACTATTGGTATTGGACTGCACAGATGATTTTAGAACACTTCCTCTTGACATTCTGGGTGCCTGGATTGTCAGAAAACAGACAACTGGAGTTAGCAAATAGGTAGCTAAGATATAGCTAACCAAATTAGTGCGTAAAGGGTCACATGCTAGCACAGCAAAAAAAAATCAAGATTAAAATATTTCAGCATTTTCTCATTAAATGAAAACCCTAGCAAGTTTCAAATGCCAGTTATAGAACATCAACCAAACAGTCATAGCTGGCTCTTACCACCTTACTTAACACAAATATATAGCAAATTAAAAGAAATCTACCTAAAAGCCACACAACCAATATGCAATACGAGAGACTTCTATGCATATCAACTTATTGAATGTGTTTAGGTCATCCGATAGAAAACATAACTTGCAAGATGTAGATATTGCTGAAACCATACTTAACCTAATCCTACAATTGGCAATCAATTTTCAGTCACGATAGCAATATTTGAAGACTGTTTCTGATTTGAATGATGGTTCTTCAACACAGAAAGGAAGAAATATACCAAGAATCCAACTGCCTGCCTCACATGTTTGAGTTCATCCCATGATGATCCAGCATACTGAAAAAATAAAAATTAATTAGACAATAATAAGCACAAATTGTTTATGGGTGATAAGTTGTACACACTCTATGGTCTAGAACCCACAATCTTACCCTCCTGCCCATTCCTATAGAGGAGGAGCTGCAGCTCATTGAATGCTATTACCAGCATTTGCCCATGAGGGAAAGGTCAGTGTGTGGGTTGAGGGGGAAGGGGGGTTTAAAAAATTTAAAATGCAGCTGACTGCAATACTTGGAAAATAGTACCTCTTCTGTTGTTAGGCAACACCATAGCTCTAATTCAGCCAACCCAGACTTCACATATTCCCCATTGCTGAATGTACAGCATTCTCGTCGAAGAAGAAGGCTGCAGCAGCATCAGACAAGAATGCATGCACAACAGTGTATATCTTAAAATACCTGATAGATACAGAGAGAGACAGAGAAGTATAGCATTTACCTATTAAAGAGCTGAACATTGATATAGGAGAAGGTCTGAGTGAATATCTTCCGTACAAAAACTGGAGGCACCTGAAACAAAGCTGACTATAAATTCACACAATCCTAAAATGAGATCATAATTAACGTATATATTGACTAAATTAACTCCATACAAAATTTTCCTTTAATGTCCAGAGAAGGCCATTAAGCCTCTCAATGATGTCGTGCCAGGGACTACACGCCAGACTATTGGTATTGGACTGCACAGATGATTTTAGAACACTTCCTCTTGACATTCTGGGTGCCTGGATTGTCAGAAAACAGACAACTGGAGTTAGCAAATAGGTAGCTAAGATATAGCTAACCAAATTAGTGCGTAAAGGGTCACATGCTAGCACAGCAAAAAAAAATCAAGATTAAAATATTTCAGCATTTTCTCATTAAATGAAAACCCTAGCAAGTTTCAAATGCCAGTTATAGAACATCAACCAAACAGTCATAGCTGGCTCTTACCACCTTACTTAACACAAATATATAGCAAATTAAAAGAAATCTACCTAAAAGCCACACAACCAATATGCAATACGAGTATCCAGATTCAGGGAAAAAATGAATAATTAGATCATGAGGTATAAACTCTGATAAACTAGCTGTAAGTTCCAATTAGAATCGTGTATAAAGAAAGCATTAATTGTCTCCCAACATTTTTAAACCCTGTAAAGCCATATAGCAACAGAAGGGAATATTTAAAAAACGTAAAATGAGAGACTTCATAGTACAGAAGCAGTGTTAGAAAATTGGGAGTTATTCTACCTGGATACAAGAAGAAAGGAGTGGTGATAAGTCCTTCTTCACATTGTCTCGGATAATCCCATATATCTTTTCCACATATGCTATGAGCTGCTGCTTAAAAAGCAAAGCTGGATATTTAGCATCAACATGGCGTACTATATCAATTGCACCAACCGAAAGATGGGCAGAAGAAGAGCGGAAACCCTGGGAAACAAGATTAACAATCGTATGATAATGCCCAATATACTCTGTCCTGTAGGAAAATACGACTGTGTGCCTACATAGACAAACCATAAATACACACACACACACAACCCACATATATAACGTTGAAATCATATATAAATAAATTATCATCTCAGTACTTGGGTCATCCGCCCAAATAATGATGTCGGAGTGGGAGGCTTCTGCACTGCTGTTCCAATGTTGGTTTTCAAACTTTGTTGGAGCAAGAACAACAATGTAGATGTGTTGGTTAGCCAATAAGCCATGTGATCATTGTTATCCTGGTTCTGCAAGAAATGTTAAATGCATCCAATATGTTAGTTCCAGTCACTAAACCCAATACGATTTGATCTTCTGTTTTTTTGCTCAGAAAGGAAGCGCCCAGGCTGGCAGGGGCTTTTTAAACTATACCATTTTAGTGATTCACTACCCTCTTTTAAGCTTTTGATGAGTAAGAAAAAACTGAGGCGGAAAAGAATATTTTCTGCCTTTCTCAAACTATTGAATTGAAAATTTCTAGCAATCAAGAATTGCAAATCACAGATTTCTCGCTCTATGTTCTTCTGATTTCCCCCTCACAGTTTGGCACACCCAATGTCTATCTGATTTCTACATTAGCACAAAGAAGGAACAACAATTAGTCTAACGTACATCAAGTTACCTCTATTGCAGAACCAATCAATTGAATCAGACGATCAAAGACACTAGTTTTTTCAGCTTCAAAAGACTTCCAGTGAAGAAGACATTTGTATATGGTAAATGCTCCAACTGGTTTTCCTTCACTAAACCCAAGATCTTGAGCCACACATGTGATAAAAGCATCTACACTCTCCTGCAGCAGACACCAACATCACATCAACATTTTGTTTCTTTCTAATCCATTGACTCTCTAACACAAAACCAAATAAAAAAATCAATTTATGAATTAATAATTAACTGATTGACAAGCATTCAATATTTTGTTTCTTTTTAATCAAGGGCATACATGCTGCCTTTCAATTTGGGATCTCCTCAAAGACTCAGTACCAAACTTTTTAGCTGGTGCAGCACCCTGTGATTCCTGTAGAAGGTAGACTCTCTTCAAAGATTGTAACAAGGGTAAGAACAATAAGTGAACAGAGTATGAAAGCGACCCTCACTGGCTCTATTTCCTTCACTCACCTGACCATTTTCCAAAGGTGAAGCAATTGCTAAATGTTCTGACATTTTTCTAACAGAACTCGAAAATGCTTGCTTTCGCAGAATTTGGTCCTCAGTTTCCATGTCAGAAAGTTTTTCTTCAAGCCTGAGAAAACGAAAGGCAGTAATTCAAGTTAAAATAATATTTTAACTAGTGAATCAAAAGACACAGAATAATAGCTCAGCCTGCATTAACAGTTTCCACACTTGAAACCATTAATATAGGTACAAGACTAGCAGTATGCACCTTTGCATGGAAGTCTTCAGATCAATTATCTTTGATTCTGCATCCAAAGCCTGCTTTAACCGCTCTTCACAAATCTTGTTTGTTTCTTCGTATTTCCTCTCTGTTTCATCAATTTTCTTTTCCAGAGAATTGACCAGAGCCTAAAAGTGCCACAGCCAGAAAAAGATTGTCAACTACGAGCAAATCCCCACACATCACATCCACAAGTAAAGACGTGCATGCAATGGAATAGAGAAAAGAAAAAACGTGTCTGATCAAAACTCAAGGTCATTTTCCAACATCAACATGAGGTCTTCTATGAGAATGTACATATAAATACTAGAGTTACAGCAACCTTACCTTGAGATGTTCATTTTCAGCCGTAAGCTTATTGACCATTTCATGGTCAATAACCAGAACCTCCTGTACAATTGGAACCCGTTCAACAGCTTCCCTGGCAGCCACATGCTCCTTGATAAGCAGTGCTTTAATTTCTTGAAATTGAAGTTGCGTCTCTTCCAAAGCAGACTGCAGTTTTGCATTTTCTTGTGTTTTGGATTCTTCAAGGTCAGCCTGCATTAACAGATACCTCAATTAGAAACAAGAAAAACTAAATAGCTATAGAGGTTTCAGAATCAATTTTTAGAAGAACAGACATTGTATCTATCATTTTTTTTCTTTTGAAATCCCATTAATTCTCCTCAACAAGACATTGAAACAGGGGTAGAAAGAACCATTTCTAGCAATAGGAGATGCAACACGCAGAGAGACGGCCAAATTTGCCAATGTTGAAAACTCTTGGTATGCCTAAACAAGAATGTTCTTTTTCTAACATGCACAACTTGGACACAGTAAGAGACAGCAGCCTAAGCTACTATGAAAACAGCAATCCTTCTCAAGTTTACTTAGGAAAGAGAAGGCTACAGATTCACCAGAAGAGCTTAAATGGTTCAAAACTGTTTACCATTGGAAGCCACCCATCCAAAAGATTAATGCATATCCAGCTCTAAGGAAATGAGCCAGTTAGTACAAAAAATCCAATCATAGGAAAAACCTGTGAAAACAAAAGGAAAGCCAAAGATTCACCAAGGAAAAAATAAAGTATTCAAAGAAAACCCTCATATCAAATTCCTCCCAGGTTTTCACGGGGTTGCGGCTTTTTTTCTACCAATTGGGAGATGCTCTAACAGCTAAGCTAAGCAGACTTACATAACAAAAATTGTACATACATATTAATTTAGAAAACTAAAGGGACTGAAGTTATTAATTGCTGTCCTGAATTCAAGTTAATTATGTTGCGCCTCTTCCTTAGAGAAAGACGATCAAACAATTCCCAATCATGGTCCTGCCATTTTTTTTTTATTCCTTAGCATTATTTTTTGCCTTTCCAAGTGGTAGAAAGATGCCATTGTGTCGGGATGTCTTATCCATCTTTCCTGATGGTAGCTAAATAGAAATCTTGTGGATTGATCTAATTCAAGAGAATAATTACCCGCATTCTTTTCTCCAGCTGCAAACGCCAGGTCAGTTCTTCAACTTGCTTTTCCAGCTTATTTTTGGCAGCTTGGAGAGCACCTGTTTCCTTAGCCGCCTGTGAACACACATATATAATCGATAACTTTCCACATATGACCACCGAATCCAAGGTGAGTCCAAGAAACAAGATACCAATACTTCAACCTCCAAATTTGTCATCCAAGACCAACCATAATAAAATAACTCATCTAGATCAATGGTAAATATAATCAATGCCACACCAAACGTGAATATTGTAGAAAGTTTGCCACATCAAAAAAGGAAAGGAAACATCAAATTAACAAGCATACTCTCACCAAGGAAAGAAACAGAGAAAAAATTCATTACCATCTTAAGTTTCCGTAGTTCTTGTCGTGCAACCCTTGCTCTCCAGCCACATTGGGTGGCTATGGCCGCTTTCTTTTTCCTTACATAATCAAGGTGGGTCAAGTATTTTCGGCATTGACTCTGTGATAGCACGAATTCACAATGAATCAGGGAGTATAATCTACATTCTTGGGCGTCACAAATTAAACCCTAAATTAAAGAAAGACGAGAGACCACAATTCATAAGCTGAGGAAAGAAGCAAATACGTGGCCAACTAACTCTCCACTTGACTTACACAAGCACAAAGCTAGAATCTCCCTAGCACAAAAAGCACTTCCTAGGAACTTTCCTGCACTGTAGACCCTTTCAAAGAAACTGCATATTACTGGTCTGCCTCGACAGTTGTTAAAGAATGATAGTGAATTTTCCATTTCTTTTAGACTTCCAAGACAAGCTATCGAGTCCTACAGCCACAAGGAGATTAGAATATAGGTGGCCCAAAAAAGATTTGTTGATTCCAGTTTTCAACGAACCTGAGACTCAATTAACAGATCCCAAACCTTTCCAAAACACCAAATAAGAACTGATGTAACCACCCTTACTCTCAGATATTCAGAGCAGGAAAAAAAATAAGCAAAACCATAGGATTTTAATGCAACATTCCCACACCAAACACCATGCCAAAAGTGTGCTCTAATAGCATCCCCTACCAAACCTTTTACCAACTCAGCAAATCTCCCCTAGCCCACCAAAACTAATTTAGCTTGCTAACGTCACTCCTCTGAGTCCCAACTACATGGCCTAGCTAGGTAGCTTGACAGCATTGCTAAACTTCCACATTATTCAAAAGTAACAAAATGGCACAAAAACACCAAAAGGGACACAAACAAAGCATAGATAGAATTTACAAAATGGCAATCCAAAGGAGAAACAAAGAGAACATTAATGAGCATCAGTTAGCTCCTTGCTAACATTATTCTGTAGATATATATGAACAAATTGAAAAATGAAAAGAACTGAACTTTCAGATTACGAATCTCCTATAGCTGCACAAAAACTTATATTTACCTGGATCATAATTGCAGCTCTAGTCTGAATCCTGAATCTAAGCTCATTCCGAGCAGCCATCCCTCGAATACCAGTCTGTATACAAACAGCTGAAGAGTACAAATTCTTATAAGCATTTCTAGCAACATACATGCGAGAATGTCTCTGGATTTTCAAACAAGCAGCTTCCCTTCTCATGCTTTCATACTGATGGCGTGCAACTTTTCCTGTATTCAGATCAGAAAACATGTTATTAGGTCGTACAGAATCTAAATATTAGGCAACCAAACCTCAAAAGTACATGCTCTCTTGAAACAATTGCAAAGCTGCAAATAAGAAAACTACTCTACTTGGTACCTCTGCACAAGGCTTGTATTTGTATGGCAGACAGCCGTAACAAGATGAAGCTTTTGCGGCTCAAATATGAGCGTACGTTTCTCTGGATGATGCTTGCAGATCTTCCTAAGACCTCACTGCGATAACCATCTAGTTCTGCCATCTGACCTGCTCTAAGAAACACTTTCGTTTTGCCAATCTGCAAAAGAGAGGGATCAAAAGTTTTCTGTCTAACTCTTATCCAAAGACATTTTAGGAGCATGGGAGACACAGCAGCCGACGACAGCATGAATATACAAAAGTGGTAGATTTCAAAAGTAGCCAGAACCCAAAAATACAACAAAAAATGAAACCTATGCAATGGGGGTCTGCCAGGAATTTTGACTCAAGGCATTTGCAGAAACCACACAAAGAAAAGGGGAAGTCATGATTGGTTATCATTGAATGCTCAAGCAGTACAAAGAGTACTACAATGAAAATACCTGATAGCCTTTAAGGTTCATCTTCTCAAGAAGCTTCTCACAAGCCGTGGCCTCATCATGGCTGAAATGAATGAGAAGTAGAGTTTTGTGAGGTGAGAATCTAAAACCGCAAATCCCGAGAATAAAATGACACACAAGTACCTCCCATCTAATATGTCAGGTGCCAGGATGCCAAAACGACGTAAAAAATCATCAAAAGTCTTTCTAGTGGGATATCCAGCACAACTGATCCTAATCGCCTCCATGACTCCCTGAAATACAGATGCATGTTAAGCAAATAATGCAAGTAAACATTGGAAGAATAACTGTAACACCCTGAGTCCCCACTCCACAAAGAATAGGAAAGAGCAGAATAAAAGCCAAATCCAACATGGGATGTTTACTAGGTGGAATTGGGTCTTATATAATGATTCCAAGGAGGTTCAAAAGCAACCTGGACTGGTCCTTTTAAAAGTAAAGTGCAAATATGGCTAGCACTTCCACGGAGCATTACAATAACTGACTAGTACACCAAAATACATAAGATGAGCAAAATATTGAACGTACCCCACAGCGTAGCTGCTGTAAAATGTTATTACTCTCAAATATGGCTGGCTTGAGAAGGTTATTTGGCTTTACACAACGAATGTAGTGTGGCTCAGTGGCACTCAGTGTCTCAAGCAAAGCTTGCAATTGTTGCTGTAGAAAACATATGATATTAACAGAAGTTGGGAAATTTATATGGCAAGAATTTAAACTGCATTGTATCTAAACATAAAACAGAGAGAGACCTTAAACAGAGATCCTAATGATGAGAACTTTGATGATTTGGAAGATTCTTCGGCTAAAGGTGGGAACAGGCCTGAAACAAAGGAGCACTTGGAATCGCTCAGGAGGGCTTGATGCTCCGCAACAACATAGTCTTTATTCTTATCCAGGAAAAGCTCAGTTTGATAAGTGACCTAAAACAAAAGTTTCCCACATAAAAATTGCGCTAAGCAGTTATGACATTCTTCTTTGTACTTCAATCATGAATCCTAATCAAATCCAGATACTTACATCACCAGCATAATGACAAATGGAGAAGTCACTACGTGAAAGCTTTGGCTTGCTAAAGCGTCTATGCTCTTTAAAAGTTAGGTAGAGCTTTTGTGCAAATGTCTCATGTGTTGATCTTGGAAACATACTGCAAAAGTAACCACAGATACATTACAATCACATGTATATAAAGATACACACGTACATGCACATATATGTAATTAGAGAAAAGAATAAACTGTAAAAGAACTAGTATTGCAAGGACTAAACAAATTTATCGTTTCACACGTACAGAGATCAAAGGGAAGAACAGTCACTTATTTAACATACCAAGCCTCATCAAGAAGAGCAATGATGCCTCCCGGTTTCTGAATTATAAAAATACATGTTAGAAGGATAAAACAAATACAATGCCATTCATCAAAGTGTCTCCTTAATCCAACCAAGAACAATAACTGAACCGGGAATCAAACATCAAGATACACAGCAAGGAGCAACGGAATTAGATGGACAAGCATGATAACACATATGATGCCATTCATCCAAGTGTCTCCTTAATCCAACCACAAACAATAATTGAACTGGGGAATTGAACACCAAGATGTACAGGAACAGGAGCAAAGGAGTTAGAAGGACAAGTAAGATTACATTGCATACGAGCAACTAATTTACAGCCAACTAGGAGTTATGATTGCTTCAATAACATTTATAGTTACATATCTATGAAGAGTAGAAGTTTCATTGTGGACAAAAAGGGCACAACTCATGTTTACAGGAGGTCTACAAAAGGGGGGGCAAAGAGGTAAAACCCAAAATCTATGAAAAGATCAGATTGAAGCAGGCATAAAAGCAAGAAACTATCCTAAAGAGAGAAGATTATGCATTTGAGCTCAATCTCATTAAAACTTTGGCTCTATATTTTGCACAAACACATTGCAGGAAATATGCTGCTATCACAACAAAATAATAGCTTAAGAAACATAAATCACAACCGAATATATTTCAACATGGGATGGCAAATGCAGCGGGAAAAGTAACAAACCTTTTCAATGAGATCAAGAACATCCTGGTTATCAATGAACTCTATATAACTCCAGTCTATTTCTTCTTTAGTATATTCTTCTTGCTCCATCTTGAAAACATGCTGTCAAATATAGTGTTTATGTTAAGTAATTAAGTTGGAAGAATTTGAGAGGTCCAAGAGTACTAAAGAACACTGAGCATATATTTCATGCTCAAACCTGGTTGAAATGTTGCTGCAGTTTTTCATTTGTCAAATTGATACAAAATTGCTCAAAGCTGCACAGAGCGAATCAAAATTTCAGAGTATGAAACTCAAAATATAACAACACAAATGTTGCAACATATAACAGTAATTCCATATCTCAACACATAACGGTAATTCCATATCTATGTAAATGCCATTAGCCAATTCCCAGAGAAAAGCTGAAGCCATAAAAAAAAGTAACAAACAAGCTATGACAAAAGTTCCCTGGTGGGACTGCTTGAATAAGTATACCAACCAGTACATATTTATAGGAGCAACAACCAGGATGGACGACCAAATTCACAAACATATGGCATTAAGGCTACAGAGGTTAATTTTTTATAGTTAGACATCCCCATCAGATCAATCCCAGTTATTAAATTAAAACCTGTCCTTTGCACCAAATTAACATCTGCAATGAAAAAAACAAAAGCGTACCGGTTAAGCACCTGTTTGTCTTGAAACTCTCAAATCCATAAATATCGAGAACCCCGATCAAGTTCTTTGAATCAGGGTCTTGACCAATAGAGTTGTTAATCTTGTTCACAAGCCTGGCTCAACAAGTGATTAAAACAGTTAATCAAAGGAAGAAAGGAAGAGAGATTAATGGACACAAGTGATCCTTTGTGATGTAACTATTAAATATATTGAAACCTACCAATCAAATAACCGAGAATAAACAATTTTCGCCAAAGCATCTCTACTAAGAGCTGCAGACTCTGGATCAATCCATTTTGTTATGGTCTCATCACGTGTCACAATCGCACGTTTGCATAATGAGTCCTCAAGAGACTTCTGATCACACCTAAAAAAAACTTGCATATTGAGAATTTGCCTTCACTTTCCTAGACAACAGCAAACACTTATCACATACATGAAAAGTTCAGCAGCTGTTTTGAGATGGAATAGAGATTTATCATCTTTGGGTTCAGATGAATCTATTTCCTTCCCCTTTGCAAACTCAATATTGCCCAAATGAAGTACTGCAGCTACAACTCGGAAAATTGCTTCCTGAGAACAAGAAACTTTATTAGAGATTCGCATAAAAATATTCCCTGTCGAACACTAACCAGACAGTACCTGCTCATCAGAACTGATCCCAACAACATCCATAGCTCTTCTAGTTGCAAGGTACTCCTTAGAATCATCCACTCCATCCAACTCATAGCAATTCGATTGATTTAGATAATGGAATATTCTTGGATTTCCCAATTTGTATTTCTCAATATCCTGGAACCATAGACACATTAAAACATGGGAAATTCAAATTCAGATTAATTATGTCACATATAGGGGGTGTTCATTTTATAAAAAATTGTAAGATTTTTAGAATTTTTTATAGAATTGTGAATATTTATGTAGATTGGAGTTTTACAAGTTTTTGTATTAAAGTTGGTGAAAAGTTTTAAAGATATTTAATTTTTATTGGAGTTTGTAAAAAGGTGTAGAGAGAGATGATTTGATGGAATTATTTAATAAAAAAATATTAGAGTTTGTGTGAAAAGTTGTTGGAGATTGTGTGAGAGGTATTGGTGTTTGTGTATGAATTTTCGAGATTTTGGATCTTCGTTTTGCAAATTTTATTGAATACATTGTTTTTTTTTTTATAAGTAAGTAAATTATATTAAGAAAAAAGAAAGGAGAAAGAGCAGTACAAAGATTGTACTGACAGAAATCAAAACATACAAACAAAGAAACTAACAAAATCCTGAAAATCTAGAAAAGGGCCTGCTAACATAGCATTAGCCCAATAAAAAAGGGTAACCAACACACCACCTTGCAAAATTTCCAAAGACATAGCAGAATCCTCAAAACATCTCCTATTACGTTCCTTCCAAAGAGTTCACCAAATGCATGAAGGGATCATCATCCAAATAGCCTTAGCTAGAACATTCTTAAACGTCCTCCCCAACAAAGCAAAACATCCTCAACCATCGCCGGCATAACCCAAGGAAAATTCAGCATACTAAAGACATGCGTCCACAAACCTCTCGCCACTGGACAATGCAATAACACATGGTTAACAGATTCCCCATCCCCTTGCACAAATAACACCAATCCACCACATAGAGACCGCGCCGCCTCAAATTATTCGTAGTCAAAATCCTACCATGCGTACCCTCCCAAACAAAGAAAGATACTCTTGAGGGGACTTTAGTTCTCCAAATCCCCCGCCAAGGGAAAGTCCTTGAACTACCACCATCAAGGAGACCATAAAAAGATTTAACGGAGAAATTACCATCCTTAGTGCCCTCCCACAACAACTTATCCTCCTCACCTCTGCACAACACCATCCCATACAAAGTGGAAAAGAAAGACGAAAACTCCTCCAATTCCCAATCATTCGCACTTCTTAGAAACTAGACATTCCAGACAACCGAAGTGAAATCGCCCTCCATAAACTCTGCCACCACCCCATCAAGATTTCTAGCAAGAGAGAAAACTGTAGGATAAGAGCAACTCAGGGGTCTCTCCCCACACCACACATCATGCCAAAAACTCGTCTTATGGCCATCTCCCACCACAACCCTAGTATGCTCCCTGAAAGATCCCCATCCCTTACTGATGTGCTTCCAAAGGCTGACCTCATAGGAACCATGATGAGGTAAAGTGCTCCATTCCCCCACACGAGCACCATACTTCTCCGCTATAAGAATCCGCCACGTGCGATCCGTCTCAGACGCAAACCTCCAAAGCCACTTACCCAATAAGGCTTTATTGAACACCGAAAGACTCCTAATTCCCAAACCCCCACAATGAATAGGAGAACAAACCGTTTGCCAATTAAGAAGGTGGTATTTAGGAACCTCACTATCACTGCCCCACAAGAAATCTCTTTGCAACTTTTCCATCCGAGAAGCAACCTTTACCAGAAGAGGGAAAAGAGATAGGAAATACGTAGGCAAACTCGAAAGCGTAGACTTAATCAAAGTGATGCGGCCCCCCTTTGATTCTAGAATACTTTTGCAAACGAACATGCCCATAGTTTTCACGATAAAACAATGGAAACAAACTTCAAATGAAAAATATAAGGTTGTCCTAGTTTCTTATAAAATTAAGCTGTAAATGCCACTACAGCAACTCTGTCTAAACTCGAAATCTCTAGCCCGAACATCAGACTATGAAATTCCAAATAAATCCCTTTCCTGCCTCTTGAGACTTCATTTTATACCATTTATGTAACCTTAAAAATAAATTTCATATGGACAACAGTGTGCATGAACAATCACAGAATAATAAATATAAACGCCTTCAAAGAGAGGTCATGCGAAACATCTCCCTTCTAACTGTCAACCCTCAGTTCTGCCCCTGCAGAAGAGGAGAGGGGGGGGTGTTTGGCTCTCTCATACTCTGCTCTGAGGTAATCCCCAGCTCAGCCATGTTTCCAACGGACAGAGGCAAAAGTTCCGCCTGTCCCTCCTCACTTACAGTCTTCTTTCCCCTATTCCTCTTTTCTTCCCCTCTTTCTTTCTTTCTCCCTTTTTTTTTTTTTTTTTTGCTCCTTTTCTCTTTGTTGTCGAATGGATGTTTGGTCTGCCATCTTTTGTCTACTTTTGCCACCCATGCGCCTCACCTATGGCTCTCGCGCTCTCCAATCCATCATAACCCACCATACATTCCACCCACAACCACTCAAGAACCATGCGCTGCCGCATCCTATGGAGCACAAGTGCTCCATCCTGCAGCATCTGGTTTCCTCTTTCACTGGAAACTGCTGTAGGCTCATAGTTCTCCATCCACGGACACAAGAGAGGAGGTGCTCCTTCTAGAAGTTATTGATAAAGATCTTTCTGGTACCTTCAACACGTTTGTCTATGACTACTAGTGCTGGAAAGTTTCTTGGGTTAATTACTGAGCGTGCAAGAAAAGAAAGTTATCTACTGCTGAATAAAAAAATGAACTGATATTTTCACAAGACAGCACGAAAAACCAAATCAGGTAATCTAGGGAATGAACTACACCAGAAAGAGTTAGCACATTTGTCATTATTTTGGTTGTAAGCTAAATCAAATGTTGTTTGCTAAAAGAAGATTTAGTGGTAGGACAACAAATATAGATCAAGCAAGTATATCAATTTACCTCTGGTGGTGCAGCACAAAGCATATAAAAGCAATGATAATTTCGTTCAGGATCAGAAACTTGACAAACTCGGGACCGTTCCAGTAAATAAGTTCTGATGGCAGCTCCAGAAATTTTCCCCTGTTGATTGAACTGAATCTCCACGAACTTACCAAAACGACTGCAATTGTGTTATACTCCACTCAGGGCAGAGTTTGACCCAATTGAATAGAAGATACAACAGACCATAAAAGTATAAAGCCAAAAAAATATAAAAATGATTTGAGCAAAGAGTTTCTCACCTTGAATTATTGTTTCTGACGGTCTTTGCATTACCAAATGCTTCTAGAACAGGGTTGGACTGACAAATAAATGGGAAGAAATATTGTGAATCAACTACAAGTTATCACTGGTGCAAAATCCCTTCCCAAGAAAAAGCCATAAAATCTAAGAATGCGAAATCAGAAGTACCAGCTTTAACATAACCCTTTTGGATAAGTATCTAATAAAAAAAATTCACCTCTAGGACTTGCTGCTCCACAGACCGTCGTCCATCAGCTGCAACTTTCCCTCCCATATAGGCAAGATAACGCATAAGCATCTTTGTACTTTCTGTTTTACCAGCTCCACTTTCCCCACTAACTAGAATTGACTGGCTTATACCCTCGTTCATCATCAATCTGCATTACATTTTTCTTTCAATTTTCAGGCATGTTAAATATCCTCAAGCACTTCTCTAATTTTTGACAGTGGGAATGACAGATACCTGTATGCAGCATCTGCAATAGCAAAAGGATGTGGGCTCAGCTCAACTATAGCTGCCCCTTTATACTGTTCCATCATATGATTATCATATAAATGAGGCAGCCTTTGAAAAGGGTTTATGGCTATCAATATACTTCCTGTATAAGTCTGGAAACAGCATTAAAAAGTTTAGCTTTGCATACCCAATATGGCAAAGATATTTCTCATAAAATAGGGAGAAACAATTGACAGCTGTGGAATTCAGCCTGGCAGCAAATAAGCATAGATGTGCACATTTTGTACGCACGAGAAAAAGATAAAGAAATGAAATGTGATACTTAGAAAAAATAAAAATAAAAAGAAGCAACTGATTTTAATAAACAACCATCCACTTCAAAATCAATATATCAACAACAAAAGGAAAAGAAGAAGAGGAGGGAACATGAAACTTGGGATTAATACTCACATATATTTCCTTCATTTCATAACGGCATCTTAAATTTTGCAGAACCCCTGCTTCATGCAGATAAGCCAGCCTTGTCATATCATCGACTCCACATGGAGGAAATTCAGGATCCTTTGGATGCACATCGGATGCCTTAGCCACTACCTACAACAAAAATAAATTAAACCCTTAAGACTTGATCTCATGCTTTTATACACCTAGAAATAACAAAATAAACCCCCACCCCCAACCACCAAAAAAAAAATGAAGCAGGCACAGTATAGCATTGGCATACAATGGAGCTCTGTTAATATCACAGAGATATACAGTAACATGAACCTTAACCATTATAATTTTGGCGCAGATACATTGTTTCTAAAACACCCGGGCAAAAGAAGAAGAACGAAATGTGGAAAACAAGCACATTCCTAGGATCTTGGCCTCCCAAGAGATGTGATGAGAACCACTTCCCTTAGCATGAGTAAGTAGCTTTACAATCAATTGCAGTCCACTCTAGTACTAATTTTGCAGTAAATGTTGACGATCTTGACCTTTCAAGTATCAGCTTTAGTATTAGCTTTCTCTTGCACTGGAAAGATGACAGGTCATGCAATAAATCTAACTTTACAGTCAACTCTAGTGCTTCAGAAGTAACAAACTGACCAAGAACATGGCCATGAAAGGTGAAAGTAAGGCCCAACTCCCTGACAATATATTGGCATATTCAATAACAGGTCCAGTATATTGAGCCTCACTTTAGCATGTAAAGCCTAAAAAATTTCTGATAGTGGTAATCAACAAACACACAAATCCAAATCATGACCATATAATGGGAAAATAGAATTCAAATGTAAACAAGTGTGAAATACAAGTATTTATTGGAATTTCAATGTGTTTGATATGCCGAGGAATACCAGTATTAAGTGGGCCGAAAATGAAAATATATCTTCAGCCTAGAACCATCCATGCTAGTTAGATGCAAGATCCTAATAAGACTTTAATGACTGTCCTCAAACGTATACTTGTTAAATGTACTTGTGTGAAATCTCACCTAGGCATTTCTACCAGTCTTAAGTTAATTTTTCTTGACATAAGAGTGTTGATAGTTCATAAATGCTAAATCTAACTTTTCTTCAACTTCCAATGCACTTTTTCATGTAATGTACCTAATTCCAATCAATTGGCACTAAATCACTAAAGGCACGTATAATTAAAATTGATCATCTTATACAGATTTTGTACATGTGGAAATAAAATCAGACAGCAATAATTAAAAAGACAAGTTAATGAAATCAAATTTCTTTAACAACATAAAGCAACAAGTTGAGAAGAAGAACTAACCATCCTCCCTGATGTACAGTTTATTTTTAAATCTTTACCATTAACTTCCACAACTTCACCATCCATCCAAGATACCTCAGGATCCTCAACCCAGACAAAAGACCCAACCACTAAATTGGCTCGAGTAACCTGTACAGCCAATCAGATCATCAATACATATACGAAACAGAACCAACTGTAAGGAGCTGGTTTCCATCAAATATGAGTTGCAAGCAAGAGACAAAATATGTGAGGATAGCAGCAAGAGAGCAACCACTAAGGTTAATGGAACCAATCTACAAATAAAACTGGAGCATGCCTCTACCTCCCAAGCAAATTAACAATATGGAAAAATTCATCAGACTGGAGGTTAATCATTATGCAATGGAACAATAGCGAGACAAAATACTTTCAAAAGTAGTCCATTACAGGTTTGATTTCCTAAACACCTGATCAAAGTACATACAACAATCAAACCGTGCATTTCCTCACTTTTGCACCTTTTGGCATGGTCGCTGAAAGCATTATGCCCTACAAATAAATAAACAAACAAACAAATGCGTGCACTTCCTGATACAAAGGAATTAGTCCACAACCAGGTAAACCAAAGCATGATACAGCTTCATGAAGACAACTTCAGCACCTTCCATACTAGTACCTTCGAAAAACCAACTTGTCAAATTGTTCTTAGTATTTAGGTTTATAGTTGGTCCAAGGCTAGTCACTTCAAGGAAAAACTGATAGAACACACTCTAAGACACATCGATCTAATGTTTACCATATGCAAAAATCTTAACAACAACAACAACAACAATGCAGCTTCTGTTTAAACTGCTACATTTACCCATACGATTACTTTTGTTACTTTTGCAAGCATGCAGATATATCTAAATTCGTCATACCCGATACCATAATGCACAACCATAAAATGCCTATAGAAGCTATGAACTTAGCAGTCATTTATGCTTACTAATCATAGAAAAAATTCGACTTTAAGTTAAAATTGATCATTCTAAGCTAAGACAATTAACGCACATTAATATGAACGATAAGAGATGTACATCCTCAACAGCTAATAAGAATGAGAAAAAACATAAACTTCGAGAGGAAGACAATGACAAGTAGATAGAAAGATGAATACCATTTGGGAACGAAAAACCTGACCAGACAGAGATTCTAGGCAGACGTAATAAACCTTCAATTCCCTCAACAACAACAACCGCCAACACCACCCAATGCGACAAAACCAGCGATTCCTCCTATCAGAAAGAAATTCAATCCAATGTCGGCGCTAACTACCGGAACCCCTCCTCGAACACGGAGTCGCACCATCCACGAGTGCAACTATTTCTCGCTCTAACTATTCGAACTTTCGAGCTCACTAGCCGTAGGGGAATTCCGTCTACGAGGCAAATGCAACGAGGAGAGGACATGTCATTGGACAATGTAGTTGCAGAGGAATACGCAATGGCGGGAAGAAGATTGGGGACCAGGCCAAACCCTTCCTCTGCAACTATGTTCCCCCTTATTTTCTAGCACTCACTCTTTTCTCTCCCCCTGTTTCTATTTCCGGTCTCTCTGTCTATTTCTCTCTCTGCGTTTCAGCTTCCCTGTCAAAAGAGAACAGAGAACGTGGACGCGTCGAAAGCTCCACATGAAACCCGACTTCCGGATTTGCCCATGGATATATACTTTATTGGCAGACACTGCCATTCCCGCTCGAGCTACCGTTACGTTTCTACCAGATTTAACTTTTTTAATGTTTATTATTATGTTTGGTAGTTTGTTTAATGGAGAGGTTCTGATTCGGCGCTGCACGTGACCATTTTGTCCGGTGTGTACTGTTGGCAGCTTGGGTTGTGTTGTGAACCCGGGTCGGTTTATTAGTCGTTGGTTGGACCGTCCGGTTCCTGGAGTTAGCTTCGCTTCGCCTCTGTTTTTCAAAGATTTTAATATTTTAAATTAATAAATAAAATTGGAAAAGAAAGGAATAATTAGATGAGATAATTCAAATTTTTCTACCCATTACATGCGATATTTAGAGAGAAATTTTTTATAACAAGAATATAAATGGTCAAGAAGTATATTTTTGTATTTATTTTACTTGTGTTCATATCTATACAAAATCATTAAAAAAACAAAAACAAACTTAGGTCTTTAGGGTGTGTTTGAAGTGTAAAATTTTACACTTCTTAAAATTTTAACACAATAAAAAAATTACAATATAATCTCTCTCTTTCAATCACATCATTACTTTTCACTGTAATAAATATTAAAAATCATCTCTCTCTTCACTTTTTTTACCAAATCTAATACCCTAAAATTTTATCCTTACCAAAATTTAAACAATCAAACACACTTTTAGTCTTTTCATTTCCAATCCTTTTAATTTTTTATTTCCTATAATAAGGAAACCAACCAATTAATGTCGAAAGGCAAAAGGAGAGTTTATAATCTTTAACGCGTTTTCAGTTAAATTTTTATTTTTCCTTTAATAACGAGAGAAATCCGGTATACGGACCTTCTGCTCCGAATTATCTAGCTAAAACTTAAAAGAAAAATTAAAAATTTTTCACAACAAATGGGGTTTTTTTTTTTTTTTTTTTGATAAAACAAGTGATAATGCGCAAAGCACAGGAAGAGAAAGTAACATCACCGTGGCGGAAGACAACGGAAGGAGGAGGAAAGGAACAGATGGGCCACATTACACGTTAGGGGATGAAGGGCCGCGAATGTTCCAAGCGGCGTCCATTGAACAAGCTTGAGAGTCATTCTGGTGGGTTAGATGTACTACGTGATCGAACAGACAATAACTTATATGCGAAAAGGAAGCAACGATGTTTGTTCTAATTTGCAGTTTTTGTCGTATGGTACGGATTTTTGGATGGCTCGTCGTGTCATTATCAATGAGTTCAACCAAAAAAAAAAATTACTTGTTTTCAGGAGTAAACTATTTAAACGATTAAGTTGCCTTAATCTGTTATGCAGCGGAAGGGGTACTGCATTGGTAGATTAGGAAAATGGATTGTGTATCGATTTGGTACATAAACCATTCTCCAGATCAATTTGACCACTTCTTTATTTACTCTAGCCAAGCATACAAACTTGTTTAAATTCTTATGCGAAAGGATTTAATATCTTTTCGATTTGCTACCTCACTCACATTGCTAATATTCTTCAGGTGGTGTTTGTAAATCTAAAATTCTGGTATATAAAAATTGGTGAAAAAATTGAGAGAGGTAATTTAAGTGAATTTAAAATTATATTTATTGTAATAAGAAGAAATGATTTGAGAAAAGATAAAAAGATTATTTTACAGTAATTTTAGTATTATTTTTTTAACTAAAATTTTGTCATGGTATTGGAACACCACGATTCATGTAGCAAGATCTAATACAATCAAAGAAATTATTTTGGATTAGTCTAATAAATTCACTTCTTTGATCAATACAAGTCACATTGCTATCATGATCTTGACCATGGCTAAGGGCTTGTTTCTTTTATTATTATTTTATTTTATGTTTAGTGTAGTGATTATTTGGGACTGTTTGTAGTGTTCTCCACCTTTTCATGTACTGAATTTGGTATGAATGCTAAGCTTTAAAAACAAACAAAAAAAACTGCCTGCCTCCTTTTCTGTAAGATCAAGGTATTTGAGTAAGCATACGCCGTAATTGGCGTAAAAGGTTAAACTTTAAGAAAGTAAGTCCGTCATGCATGGCTCGCTAGATGATACCTTTTGATAGAAATTAGGAAAGTCTCTCTGGCTACCTTTCAATAGAAATTGTGAGAAATTAGACAGTCCCACGAGGCACGAGAGCCATTGGTCTTAAAAGTTAAGGCATCCACACATCCATCAACCAATCCCAGATTTTGAGTGTGCAATTTTTCCTTCCACAGAGTTTCGTAGTGCATCATCTGAAAATCTTAAGTGTCATTCTTTTATGGTCTACTAAAAGTTATGCTCTCAAATCTAAAGTTCAGTGTTGCATCATTTGAGTTTTGTCATAGTATTTTTTTTTTTTATCATTTTAACTCGGAGCTTTCTTCCAAAAAGAAAATTTTTTAGTTGAGTCTAGTCCTATAACATTTAATACTATATGTATTAATTGATGCGAGTTCTACTGAATTTAACATATTACATCTTTTTTTTTTTTTTCGATTGAATCATTTAATTAAGCCAACAAATTGGAGATGATGATTCATTAAAAACAAAAAAAATGGCGGTATCATTACTTTTAGCATTGTCAAAAGCATGTGGTCCACTTCCCAAAACAAAGAAGCATCTATGAACATAAAAGGAGCTTATTCTATTCGCATCGAATTTCATCAAACTTCACCCACTTCTTTGTAAGCAACGATTTACTTTTTTGGCAAGCAAAAGAGATTCAAATTTAATTGAACATAAAAAAAAAATTTAATATAAGGGTAGAGGTGACCAATGGCATGGTCCGGTCCAATAATCTTAATTTATTCCCCCCACTTTTTATTTTTGTTAACTTATCCCCCCACTTATTCGGCTCCTAATATGATCTCTTCATGTGAAGATGCCTCACTTTATGGCCATAGACAGAGCCAGATTTGATGTCCTCTCTGTACCGAAAATACCCATCGCCACATCCCACTATATTATTTTCTTGAAGGTCCGTTTCAAGACTTTTTTAGAAGGGACGTTTAGTTGAAGGGGTTGGAGGCTTGAGCCAGACGAGAAGCCTTAGATCCAAAGCATAATGGCATTTTCGTTATTACCAATAGCATCCCGGACATTTCAGGAATCGACCCAACCCAGTCGCTGAGCTTCTCCAACCGGTTGGGACACAACTGCTGCCCGTCCGTGAAGCTGACGGTAGGGTCCTTTCTCGGGAAATTGACGGCCACGATATATTCTCCTGATGCAGCCACAGATGATCATAATTTAAGGGAACTCCACTAAATACGGGACGCCTTTTGTTTGTCGGAAGGAACTTTACGACACGTTCTTCAACGCTTTTGACACCTCGTCTTGGTCGCCTAGTGAAGACGTGTATCATAGGCCAACTGGGCTCCAATATTAACGGCTGATACTGAAGACAGAGTTCGGTGCGGGTTTAGCCGTTAGATTGAAAGAAAAGAGAAGCGTGAGAAGGTTGTGAAGTGGTTGACCACCGTTGCGAACGCAGTCAGCTATGGATGTAGTAGCCTTTCCGTTCAGCATGCAATAGTGCAACTGATTCGCACGTTAACCGGTTAACGTGCGAAGAAAAAAAAATAATAATAATAATTTCGCACGTTAATGTAAGGTCGGAAATTGCTGATTTTTTTTTACATTGTGTTTGGTTTCAAAATTTTGTTAAAATTTTATGTTGGTATTAAAAAGAGGTGGTATTGAAATTAATGAATAAGTGGTAAAAGTATAAGTAAAAATAAAATTTTAAAATATGTTTGATAAAAATAAAATTTTATTAAAATTTTAAAATACCAAACGCTATGTTAATATCAAAAATTAAAAAATTAATTCAAACTCTTTAAAATTTAGGTTTAATTACAACTATAGTTCTCGTGGTATTTACTTTTAACAAACCAGTTCTTGAGGCATAATTTTGAATAAGTCGGTTCATGTGATCCATTTTTTCAGACATGTGTTCTTTCGTTTACTAAAATTTAATCCACTGACGAGGACATGATTCATAATAGTTTGTTGACTACAAAAATAGACATTTCGACTCCAAACCCATAATTATCTTACATTAGTTGGCTAGCTTTCGGTGAATAGAAGACTCTTATGTTTAAAAAACTGAACTAGAGAGACTATTTTGTTCAAAATTATACCTTAAAAACTGATTTTATTAAAAATGAATACCACAAAGACTGTACAAATAATTAAGCCTACAATTGATATCCTCTACTTATTTCCGGAATAATGCAATTCAAGTGAAAAACATCACCAAACTGCACCCGCGGATGCCACGCCACTATCAAGGGGTTGTGACAAGATTATTCGACCCTCTAGTATTATTAGTAGTCACCATCTCAATAGACAATAACGTTTTGGTTCATCTGCGGCTGTCATCCACGGAGTAACTTTCTTCACTAAATTTTATTTTCTGTAAATTGTCATATTCAGTGACACAAGAGTTTTGTCATGACTGGAGGGAAGTGTGTGATACGCAGTACTGCCTTATCTCTCTTGTATTTCTTTGTAATTTGCATAAAATTTCGTTATTACAGCAAGAATTGCAATACTGCTGTGATCGTTGAATTGTTCAATTAATCATGCATATCAATGAAGAATATCTTATCCCTTCCTTTTTTTCTATCTCATATATTTTCCATTTTATTTTATTTGTTTATTTCTCTAAATTTTAGAGGATAATTCTGACAAAAAATTACAAAGATCATGATGTCAAACTTCAATACATTTTAATAAACTTTAATAATATTTTCACAAATTCTAGTTTTTTTTTTACAAAATTTAGTAACTTTTTATAAATTGCGAATAAATTTTTCATAAATTCTAAAAAAAAATTTAAATACTGCCAATAAAAAAAATTTAAACTGCCCATGCAAACAGAGCCTAAGTGGAAAAAAAATTACCCAAGGGATGAAAAGTAACATGGGTTCTAAGACAATCATTGTTCCACGCCCACCAACGATTTGAGCATTTTGCTAATGGCCAGTTCAACTTAAAAGGCTGAAAGAGAAGGATTTCTTCATCATATCCAAAAGAAGCCTTTACTTTTTTGTCTGCCAAAGTAAGGATTCCTTCAGAAAGACAATAGACTAGATTCACTTCCAAAACACACGAACAGAGAGGAGTGTCATCGGACTCGTGATTGATTCGAGTGTGATAAAAGATTTGCTTTGTAAATTAAGGTTAAAAGAAAAAACTCAATTACCATTTCGACATACGTGCTATTGGTATTGAATTTTAATAATTAAATATAATTTTATATGAATTAGATTCTTGTAATCCATTTTTCAAATATATGAGTCATCTGTTTTATTAAAAATCAGTCAAACAACAAAAGACCAATATGAGGTTGAGATGTTTTATTATAGGATTAATAGTCTATCTCGTACTTAATGTCTGTTAGGAGACTAATATTTGATGAGCGAGAAAACTTATAAATCTAAAAGAATGCACCACAAAAATCCCTTGAAAATTGTACTTAAGAATTTATTTATTTTTATGTGTTAAAGGTATGATTTGCTAGGATGAGGATTTTGGAGTGGAAAAGGGAGGCTGGGTGAGCGTATCGTTTCAACCATGGTTTCATAATTCATTAGAATGCCGAAAACAATTTCTTGAGTAGTTGGTTTCATTTATATATGTTGTGTAGACTTGTAGTTTAAGTGGCTTCTTTCTTCCTTCTCTACTCTTAACGCAAACGCAGGATTGTTGGTAATTGGTAGCACAAAAGACTCCACGTTTTACAAGCTGGAGAGAGAGAGAGAGAGAGAGAAATTTATTGTGAAGATTGACACAATCTACTGGGCTGGTTGCCATCAGTGTTTTTGCCCTTGTTTGTAGGGGTCTGCCCCGCTACGAGGCTCCAAGGCCTGAGATGTATTTGGTCCAATATGCTACCTCTGGGCTTTTTATAGGAACAGGCCTCCACGACGGGTTTTTGGACAGAAGAAAACCCACTGTGATTAGCACCAGAGCATTATCAAGGGAATAGGGAAAAAAAATTACAGAAAAATAAAACAAAAGGAAAATGATCTTCTGAACAAAATTAGAGTCATTTAGATCATGTTATGGATCATTTGGAGAGTATGAGATTTGTCCTACATTATCAGTATAAGATGTCAATGTGGGACAAATCTTATATTCTCCAAATGGTCTATAACAGTTCATCCTTATGGACAGGTGTCCTACTTGCAACTGAACAGTAATCCATCAAGTAGGTATTGGTACGTACCTCTTTTCTAGAGCCAAACCATGCTCATGGAGTCAGGTACAAATACAAAAACGATCAAGAATACAACAAAATGCATTTATTAAATTGGACCCACCTGACACTGAGCCTTCGGCTTTGGCCCAATTGCCACCCCCCCTCCCTTTGGGAAAGGATTGGTCCTGGGGTCTACTCCCAACACCAAGCCTGCAATCAAGCCTTCGATTCCAAGGCTTTAACTGCGAGTCGTTTTCGGCCAGAGGATCCAAAGATATAAAACGACTATGCAACAGTTTTGTATGGGTTAGCAAAGGAAATTTCCTCAGATGAACAATTTTGTTTGGGTGCCCAACCAAAACATCACCTCCAAGATAGGATGATTTTACAGCACGAATATGGTCGCTTGCGAATGTCTAAGGTTATGTTTGGTTTAAATCTCAAAACAGTTTTTTTTTGTTTATTTTTTTTTTTAAAATAGTTTAGATTTTTTTGAGATTGGTGAAAAGTTAGTGAAGTTTGTAAAAAGTTAATTAAAAATTGTTGAAATTTATAAAATGTTATTGAAATTAGTGAAAAGGTGTCAAAATTAAAATAAAAAAAAGTGATTGCGAAAGTTTTTTTTGAAAAGACTTCGTTATCAATACAAACATAGCCTAAAAATCTCACTGGATTTTCCCAAAGCTCGTCTTGGCCCAATCAAGCATTATAGCACCAGATGTGTGGACCAGGAAGAGTTAGCACTTGTACAGACAGCTGAACAAACAAATGACTGGTCCATTGACTCTCTATAGGTGAAACATTTCGTTCTAATTATGGTTCCCACGACTACTCTCTATTGTCCCATCTACCGGTGTGAACTGTGAAATGATGAATTTTAAGTACAACTCGCAATAATGTAATGGCCCAGAGGGAAAAAGAAAATAGGTAGGACCTGCAGGGTGGAAGCTGGCAATAAATTGCCTAATTATTGGATGTGATTTCTACCCCACGCTCCTTGACAAATACCGCATGTGACTTAGGAATAATGTCTCTTTTTATGTTTTGTGTATAATTATGGGATCATACCAGGACAGTCTACTTCACGAGCCTCTTTCGCTCTTCCATTAATGATAATTAATAGCTGGTATGGCCTAAAGAGGATTATAAATTAGGCAAAGCTCTAAGTGCAGGGCCGACTATATTAAAGGAGCGCTGGAAAGAATTTATGTCATCCACGCTCTTCTCTCTCTCTCTCTCTCTCTCTGTGTGTGCAAGAATAAAAGAAGACTGTCCCATCACTCGGTTAAAGCAAAGAGATGGGCGTATACGCTAGCACGAACAAGAGCAATTTGTGTGACAAAGATGTTCAAGTGTTGATGGAGAAGACAAGGCTCCTCCAGAAGGAAATTAAGGAGATGGTGTACGAGAGAAAAAAAGAGCGAAAGGCATATGAGAGAGACATGATGGTTCTCGCATTTAAGGAGGCCGAGTGGAAGCAAGAGAAGAAGAGGCTACGAGCGGAGGTGAAGAGGTTGAGGAAGATAGTGGAAGAGGAGGATGAAACTAGAAGGATGGCCGGGCAGAAGAGTGAGAAAGAGTGGGAGCTGTTGGGAAGTAGTTTCTTGGTGGAGAAATTAATGGAGGAGGAGAGAGCACGGCGAGATGATACTGTGGAGAAGTGGAAGCAGCTGTATCTTGCAATTAAGATGGAGCTTGATGATCTTATTCAGAGAACACGTCAAGGTACCTCCCTGTCTCTCTCTCTAGTCCCTATTGCATGCAAACACGTTATGCAGAAATTCAGGCACCATCTTCATAATTAGTTTTCTTTGGTTAGATATGGTGGGGATCCTCATGAGCTTATCTGCCGAAATGTATTGGTGAAGAGATTAAATTTAATTTGTGTTCTTCTCTCGCTTACCCCACCCTTGAAAAGACTCTCTTTAAATCCATTTCTTCTCTACCGTAATGCAATGGCCAATCTTCATGACTTCATGCCCATGCCCAGATCACTCTAATTGTTAAGATCGTATATTAGTAATGTGCGTTAAGATTTTTAAGGATTTTTTTTTGATAGAATTGTGAATAGAGTTTTATAGATTTTTGTGTAATTGTTTGAAAAGTTTTAAAAATATTTAATTTTTATTAAAGTTTGTAAAAAAATATTCTGATATGATTTGATATAATTTTTTAATAAAAAAATATTAGAATTAGATGAAAAATTATAGCGATAAAGGATTTTGTGATAATTTTTTTTTAAAAGATATTGAAATTTATATGAGAAGTTGTTGAAGTTTGTATAAAAAGTATTGGTATTTTTGTAATAATTTTTAAAATTTTAGATATTAATTTTATAAATTTTATTAAATACATAATATTTTAAAATATTTTTACAAAACGAATATGTGTTAAAATTATAATGGTTTTTAGCGTAAACAGTTACGCATGACATGACAAATAATACACACAATTGAGTGCATATGCATTTTTTATTCCTCTCAATTTAAGCGCCTTCTCAGTTATCAAAATAAGCAGTTTGCATGGAAACCATACACGGGCCATTTGTTTTTACTTGATCAAGAGGGACATTTATCGGAACTGACAGCCATGTATCCAGCACCTGAAACTTCACCAATTTCTACACTGCACAGTTCTTAGTGGGATCTGTCAAAATTTGGGTCCCAAGCTTTTGTAATTACCGAAGGATACAAGATGTTTGAAAGAAATGCGGTGTCTAAATCCACTTTATAGGAAGGTTTTTGCCATTAAACAAGGTACAAAATCATGCAGTCCGCACCAATAATAGTGATAACATACAGTGGAGGTTTCATAGCAACTTGCCACTTTGTTCTGCAGGGGATATTGGGCACTATTGGAGAGCCGAGGAAGAAGAGATGATAGAAGTGTTACAGGGGGAACTGCAGGCCAAGGAAGAGACCATCAAGGCCTTAAATGCGCGACTAGCTTCTATGGAACGTGAAGAATACAAGAAGGAACGGGAGATTGACATATTGAGGCAGAGCTTACGAATCATGAGCAGTAAGATGGCATCTCGTGTCACCAAGAAACTTCCCTAAAGTTTGTACTTCGAGAATAAACCTCCACCATTACGGTGCTCTAGATCTTTACATTACTATGCTCCAATACGTTAATGGCAAGTTAGCTTGGTTTAAACAATTTTCTCTAGTAAGAAAGACAGGAACTCTATAGAAGTTGAACGAGGAAGAGGACAGTTGTAGCGTAAATGAAACAAATTCTGGAGATGGAGGAACCGAGGAAGTAGTGGATGCAGTAAGAATTTGTTCTCAACATACAAGTAGCAAAACTGCGAAGAGAGTAGTAATTTACTGTTGATATTCCCCAACGAGGTGAACTGTGAACATATATTCCGTTCTGGAAAACTTGCCTTTTTATGAATCTAAGCTATTATCTCCCTTATGGAGTTTCTCGTAAAACGTGGGAGCTGGGATGAGAGCAAGCTGGTCATGTGGGGGCTGTACCATAAAAATCTGAGCAAAGCAAACCGTCTTTTAACGGGCAGGCTTCCTCCAGAGACTGGCAGATCTATCAAAGATCGATCATAAGACCTCTTTTAAGGTTTGTCCGCTTCCAATTTTTGGAGTTAGAGAGAGTATTTTTTGAATATACACGTGAAAAGATTGTCTCAAATTAGAAAGAAGTCACAAGTGTGAGTGGCTAATATAGCATAGTTAGGCCCAAACCTATAGAGGCTTTTAGGTTATGTGATCCTACATGCTATTATATTATGAGCGCATTAGGAGACTCTCCAAGTGTTTATCTTTCCAACAAATGGTATTGGAGTTGATGGTGTGATTCAGACAGGGTTGTAAGATCGAGAAAAGACACTCCAGATAGAGCAGAGAGCAAGGTGTGCAGGGATGGATCTTAGGGAAGGTTAAGAGAAAAGTGGCCTGTTGGATTGATCTTCCATTCGAGGAGATCGAAAAGGGAAGCAAGTTGTGTAGTCGCAAGTTCAAGACCCCATATTATAGCCGAATCACTTTTATAAAATTAAAATTGAAAAAAAAAGCTTAAGACTTTGCAAATATAATTTCATGCCTACAAATTAGGAACATCCAAAAAATTAGTTTACAAAATTGAAATTGAAAATAAAAAATCGGAGCATCTTAGAAACTAGCGTCGGTAATAACAGCTATTAACTTTTACCTCTCTTTTCCTAAATAACAACACTAATTTTCACAAATTATTCTCTTAAAACTTAACACAACAATTGTCTACTCCAATTAACTCAAGTTCTTAAAAAATTAAATTCTCATCACGTCATTTTCCTAACCAATTGTACAGTATTGCAAAAATCGTCTACTTAGTGGATTGTTCTTTTTGCTAAATAGTAAAATAATCACACAACCGATCTTTTTTATAAGCAAATTAAGCAACTTTTCAAAGTATTTCTTATTTTTTTGCTGAATAATATTCGGCAAAGCCAATTCTTAAACAATCGGCAAAGCAGCTTCTCAAAGTCTTCATTTCATTGTTGCTGCTTCAAGAAATATCAGATTCGCCAATTTTATTGTTCAAGAATTTATATTTCAATTTATTATTTATATCAATTGGCTTTTGTTTATATATTATTTCTTATTTGTGTCGACTTGTTAATCTTTGAAATGACCTGTAGAAAATATGTATCTAGATATAAAAAACTCAAGAAAAAAAAAGAGAATATAAAGTTTAGTGCAATCTTAAAGAGCGGCCCTTAACAAATATCTTGTTGACAAGAGGTAACCAAATTCTAATAAAGAGGTAATAGGCCAAGAACCAAGTATTAAGGGGAATTAGAAGTTAATAATGTTGATGTAACTCAAGAAGAGAACTTAGAAGATAATATTGATGTGACAACAAAATAAATTTTGGAACAAATTAAAAAGGTCCAATTAGAATTGTTGATATTGAGTTCCAAAAGATAAAAATAATATAGGATCTTAAGTATCACTTTATTTATGATTTTTATTTTTTAAACTAAAATGCCACATTTTTAAGATTTGCCTAAGACCCCAAAAAATGTTCAGCTGCCCCAAGAGGCTTCTATGTGAAATGGAGTGTGTTGTGTGGTATGGTCCATAAAATGGATCTGGAAAACAAGCCGTAAAAAAATTTCCGCTGAAGAGAGAGTGGACTAATGTGGTGATAGACTCTCACGTAAGGGGGGATGGTTGAATATACATGTATAAGAGGGTAAAAAGGTTGTTAATATAACATAATTGAGCCTAAATCTGTAAGTTTAAGCTTTTAGATTAAGTGGGGTCTTGCATACTATATTATAAACTCACTAGGAAACTCCCAAGGTATTTATCTCCCTGACAATACTACTATCGTACACATGTATTCTATGTGATCCTCCTTCCGTCCACTTCATTCCTGCACTAAAAGAAGTTCACATTGACACTCAAACTTCAAATCAAAACCTCAAGTGGCGCCGGAAGATCCTAGCTTGGTCGTGAAGGGTTGCGAAATGTTGAAAATATATTTTTGAAGTTATACTCGTCTAATAATATCATTTATATTTTACTTTTATGGGAGATTTTAATCAATATAAGTTTAGGGTTCAAACTACTCATTTCTTCACATTGCACCATTAAACTATTAAAATTCATTAAGATTTAATCATCAAGATGTGCCAGGTAGCCAATCCATTGTTCGTTCATTTCAACTATAGGATCTAGTTAAATGGTACAAAGTGATGAATTTTGATAGTTTGAAGGCGCAATGTGATAAAATTGGTAGTTTTGAGTCTTAGATACCATTCACTCCATAGTTTTGGGGTTAAAAAGTGAAATTTCTTCTACTTTTATAGTGTGGTACGTCTTGTATGTATGAAAAAATTCAAATTGCACACCTCCAAATTCCAACTTGTGTGATTAAGCTTGTAAGTTGTGAAAAAAAAATCAATTATTGTCTGCTATACGATTTAGCCCTTAAATCAAATGGAAAATGATACCGATTGATCGAAATGCCCTCTAAAACAAAATTAGAAAAAAATAAAAAAAAATTTATTTTATGTAAAAAAATTTACTTTTTATCTATATATCTTTTTTGAATTTTTGAATATTTTTAGTAATTTTATCTTAGCGCATTGCATGCCATTTTTCATGAGATTTAATGGCCAAATCGAAGAGAGAGAATTGATTTGTTTTGAAACATGAAGGGCTGTAATAAGACAAAACAAATTGGAAGTACTTGAGGTAGCTAATTAATTTTTTGTCATGTGTACTATGATCTTTCCGCTATAATATAATATCGATGAACTGAATCATATAACTTGTGTCTACAAGAGCCCACTGGCGGAAGCGGGGGAGGGCAACCGAGGCCGCTGCCCCAGTTGGCCTCTGCAAATGATTTAGTAATTATGATATCTTAAAGTTGATCTGAGCCAAGTGTAATTCGAATCAGGCCATTATAACATAAAACTCTGGTTTTGATTCACATATTACTTTTATTCATTTAGTATTAATATATTTTGTTATAGGTACGTATAATATATATATATCACAATATCTCTTATTATATGTAGGTATAGTTTTATAATATATATATCCCTTAATATGATTTTTTTTTTTACATTGTGTAGTAAGTTTTTATTTTTTCTCTTATGAGTTTGCTCTAAATTCATTTCTGATTCTGAGGCTGCGAGAGCATGACTCTACAGACAAAACTCTCAGTTCTAAATTCTGCTCTGGACATACCATGTGCAACTGCGGATTCCAATTTCTAGGTAGACAGATTCGTTGCGTAGGACTCTTTTCCGTGAGTCACATGTTACTCTCAAATGTAATTTCCTCCTTAGAAAAAAATAAAAAGAGAAGAGAAACAAGAATCAACCGTCTTTCCTGAAAAATCCTCCCCCAAATTTCGTAGTCTGCACGCCAGCCTTCTCGCCCCCTAATCTGACAGTGGTGGGGAGTGACAATGCTGGCCTAGGATCTATACTTGATACGCATGTCCGTTTCTCTCGTTTATGTTTGAAGCAGACAACGAGTTAATCCAGCTTTTGTGCTCAAATTTTCGTTTTTGTAGCCAGCCCTCTACAGAAATAAAAGATTGCCCAAGCGTTTCGCGACACCCTGTTACGCTTCAAGTCGATGCATCCAAAACAAGTGGGAAAGATGAGTGCATCACTGGAAGATAAAGTCAAGACGAATCCAAACTATAAAAGTTCCCGATTATGATCTTTTGCAATTTTCTTACCGAATTGTATCATACAATTTGTAAAGATCAGTTAGACATAATAGATAAACTCTATACTATTTAATGTTATCTATTGAAAGTTTCAGATAGCATGAACTCTATAATAAAATCTGTCTGTTGTGTCTATCTCTTTTCAAATTACATGGTACAATTTAGATAAAAAATTGTAAAATATCTTGATCTATAAAAGCCCTATTTGAATATTTGATATAAATTAGGAGGCCTTATTTATCTTTAATGTTACATGTAGGTCTATTAATTATTCCAAATTAAACATCAACACAATTATCCATCAATTATTATGAACATTATTTCAATTATCATGAACATTATTTTTTGTTAAGGAGATCTAAGGTTTTTGTTATTTTTTCTCGAAAGAATCAACATTATTTTGTTATGTATGTAAAAGTAACACATCTTCTAGAAGAAAAAAAAGTTTTGATATCTTCAAAGAACACCTAATGCAAATAGCTTGTCCCTTGTCAAAATCTTTAGTGGATGCTACCTGGTTTTCATTCCATGTTTTCCCACAATAATTGACTCTATTGTTCTGATCTTGATGTTGAACAAAAAGATGCTCGTTTCATTCCATGCTTCCCCACAATAATTGACTCCATTTTTCTGATTATTGAGCAAAAGATGCTCTACTTTGATCCACAGTTACTTTAAACCATCTACTTTGTAGTCTCATCAAAGTCTCCGGTCTAGCTAGTGGCCATCTCCAACGCATAAAACGTGTACTATTTATGAAAGTGAAATGTACGGAAAGTTCATAGAGAAGCCAAAACTTGTCAGAAGAGTGCCGTTTTGACCCAAAATGTTTAATACGTTCCAGCTGTATCCTTAATTCCTAGCGACACCGGCAATTGGCCTCTGACATCAAAATTCGACTTCTAGTTAATGGACCCACCTTGGTTTTGTATCTGGCCATGTTCAGATATTATTCTTATCAAACTGTCCTTTCTAGTTAGAAACCGGACATTTTAGCAAAAAAAAGAAAAAAAGAAAAAAAGAAAAAAGAGAGTTAGAAACTGGACAAAAGACTACATAATGCACCTCACATAACTCTTTAGCTCTCTACGCCAGAGAGATGGAAAACAGCACCACAAAATTCCAAGCCCTCTCATTGCATATATGAAACATGAATGGATTATCAAGCAAAAGGCAAAAATATTTGGGAGCCCAAGATTAACACATTCAGCCGCAGCTCTTCTTTGAGCATGGTCGCAGTCAAAGCCAATAACACCGTTATTTAGCACAAAAAAAAAAGAAGGTGATATAGCACTGAAATGAAGAGTCTGGGCGATACATGCAGGGATTACACAAGTCCGAAACAATTGTTCTTCTTCCCTCTTGATTACAAGGTAATATGGTTTCTTGTTAATCTTCCATCAAACGAGAGCACCTGAACAACACAGTTGTGGTCGTCGTGTCAATGGCAAATGATGGCCCAATGATTAGGTGCCCACCATCGCCGAGAGATTTTACGAACGATTATCAAGCAATGAAAGGCAAAAAGGAATTCAAAAATTGCGAAACCAAGATTAACAACATTTAATGGCAGCCAGCAAGAACTGCAATTCATTTGAGCAGCGTTGCTGTCAGCACCAAAGATCCCAGACAAGCAGTACAACCATATTGTTCAATAGATTAGGCAAAGCATGAACCCGGTCACTTCCTTTTTAGACCGACAAAACAACAACATACTTGTACACATAAAATAAATGCCTTAGCATGAAAGTCAGCATTTGGCAGGCATTCTAATAAGGAAAAAGAAATTACTGGGGTTTAAGAGTTTACTAGTAAAGAAAGATTCACAGCCTCGAACAAGCACCCATATAAAAATAAACGGGCATGCTGAGTCACCTGGGAGCATAGCAATACACAAGTCCGAAACAATTGCATTGGAACTTCCCTCTTGATTCATCTGAAGTGTGAACTATGGAGATTTCTTGTTAAATCTTGAACGACATCAAACGTGTAAGAGCACCTGAAAGTTTGTTCAACACACTTGTTAACAGTCAAACGGTCGTGTCAATGGCAAATGATGGCCCAACTGTCGGTGCCCACTCATCGCCGTGCAGATTGATGATTGATACGCCATTAGATGGAAAGAGGTTGAGAAAAAGAGAGACCTGACACGATATGCACCATACCATATAGGATACTCATCAGTAGAGAACCAAGGCAATCAAGACATTCCAATAATCCTCAACGACGTCATTTGACCCATGTTCAAATCAAAATAGTAAATTCCTAATGTTTGAAGTACACGGGAAAACTATAAACCCAGGCAAAAATTTGGCAGTCCAAATAAGGACTAAAGAATGCTAATTTAGAAACTTATGTTAAATGAATTGAAGTGGGATAGTTAAGAGCAGGGTATTGCAGTATACAAATTGAGGGAGAGATAGTTCTCTTACCTCTCAATATTCAAGTATATAGAATGTGAGGGATTGATAGAGGTAGATTGTAATTTATTACAATGATTATTCCCTTAATTCTAAGTCTTTCCTTAAGAATCTCCATGCTTCTCAAGGTATTCAGTGCAAAATAGTGAAGATCAAACACCTCATGAAATCAACAGGGCTTACTTTATCATCCAATCCCTTTTGTTAACTACTAATAACAAAGATGGTGGCATTGAAATATCAATCTCAGATCAAGCTATATTTCACTGCTATGGCAAGAACCGTATGCTTATAAATTAAGTAAAGTGCTTTATCCTTTAATGGCACGTTCCCAATATAGTAAGCATATCCACATGAAAGAAACATAAAAGAAGTGTTAGGAGTCCAAACTCAATTCAACGTAAAAGAGATACGTACCATCAAGGTGGAGTTGTACACATTTACATGCATAACGATCAATACCAATTAGCATTCTAGAGCATAAGTCGGGACCTACAAGAAACAGATAAAAAAATGTCAACAAATAAACCAAATTCCAAAGCTAATATCCCATACCATATACTTGTTCGATCCATGGTAAGTGAAGCAACTTCATTGAAAGACGATAACAAATTCAACACAAAAGCAACTGCCTTGGCATGCCAATGCAAATAGGTACTTTCAAAGTTTTGCACGTGAGCCAAGTAAACAATAATGAGGAATTATCAAACTGAGGTGGACTCATTTATTTACTGATTGATAACCTATTAATATTATTTGACAACTGACTCATTCACTATGAGTTCCAATAACGTAAGGATATATGTGAGGGTATGTTGAAGCTTTAAGGGACTCCAAATCACTTACAAAACTCAGGGCAATTGCATTTCACATCCATAAACTGGGACCCACTTGCAATAGACAAATTGAACGCAACGTTGATTCTATGTTGACAAATGGACAAAAAATCATGTGGCAGATGTTTTTTTCATAGCATTTAGTAGTCAAATCTTCATTTTGATCCTCAGACAAGCAGTACAGACCAAAAGTATTGTATCAACTAGCATTAGGCAAAGCATGAACCCGGTCACTTCCTTTTTAGACCGACTTCCAAATGCTACAGACAACATACTTGTACACATAAAATAAATGCCTTAGCATGAAAGTCAGCATTTGGCAGGCATTCTAATAAGGAAAAAGAAATTACTGGGGTTTAAGAGTTTACTAGTAAAGAAAGATTCACAGCCTCGAACAAGCACCCATATAAAAATAAACGGGCATGCTGAGTCACCTGGGAGCATAGCAATAAGATGAATCATTACTCATACAAATGGCAAGAAGGTCAGAACAATTTCTATACCGACGAAAATGAACAAAAAATACATATATAAGAATAATTATATGACATAAGCACAAGTGGAACTGTGGAAGGTAGCCATGCACACAAATGTAATGTAAGTGCTTCCCACAAAGATGGAAAGACTCATCTGACTGGCTCTTCCAAACTCACCTCAACCTGTGTGACGACTATAAATTTTCCACCGACAGAGATTTGGACCAGCCATTAAAAAAGAGACCATCTAAATATATTGCTTGAACGACTTTTCCAGAAACTTGGGCTCAGTTGGTGAACGTGTAAGAAAACAGGTCTTTCTCAGACTATACAGAAGATATACAACTTTCCAGAGGAAGTTTGTTCATCTACATAGCACTTGAAAATCAGATAACAGCACATCACTTGAATATGATTAACATGGTTGAACCAAGTCAATCAGGTCTTAATCCCACCATTAAATCGGCTAAAAATCCCACAGCGCTGTTCAGCTTTATCCTGACCAAATATATTCCAGTAAAACCTTGGCAACTTTCTCAACACCTCCATCCATATTCTTCTTAATTGTCCTTCCCATCTTCAAATGTTATCATTATCTCATTAAGCTATATTAATCCCAGTAGCATTTTGCATCTTTTAGTTCTCATTTTTATTTCACTTTACACTACTTAAACTGGTATTTCAGTTTGCCTCTGTGCAACTAATAGATTGCCACACTGATAGACTGATATATTTCATTCTAAACATAGCATTAGAGCATTAGACATGCTCCTATTGCTGAATGGAGAGCCAGTGGAGACTGTCAGGTTTCTTGTAAGTCAGCACTCAAAATTCCCCTTAATTCCGCTGCAGAGACCTGATGGATCTTCTTAAGTAGAAAAATAGTGAAAGAGCTCATTCAATCAACTACCATTTTCGATATGGGAAATAGAGAAATAGAAATGATCACCATACCATATAGGATACTCATCAGTAGAGAACCAAGGCAATCAAGACATTCCAATAATCCTCAACGACGTCATTTGACCCATGTTCAAATCAAAATAGTAAATTCCTAATGTTTGAAGTACACGGGAAAACTATAAACCCAGGCAAAAATTTGGCAGTCCAAATAAGGACTAAAGAATGCTAATTTAGAAACTTATGTTAAATGAATTGAAGTGGGATAGTTAAGAGCAGGGTATTGCAGTATACAAATTGAGGGAGAGATAGTTCTCTTACCTCTCAATATTCAAGTATATAGAATGTGAGGGATTGATAGAGGTAGATTGTAATTTATTACAATGATTATTCCCTTAATTCTAAGTCTTTCCTTAAGAATCTCCATGCTTCTCAAGGTATTCAGTGCAAAATAGTGAAGATCAAACACCTCATGAAATCAACAGGGCTTACTTTATCATCCAATCCCTTTTGTTAACTACTAATAACAAAGATGGTGGCATTGAAATATCAATCTCAGATCAAGCTATATTTCACTGCTATGGCAAGAACCGTATGCTTATAAATTAAGTAAAGTGCTTTATCCTTTAATGGCACGTTCCCAATATAGTAAGCATATCCACATGAAAGAAACATAAAAGAAGTGTTAGGAGTCCAAACTCAATTCAACGTAAAAGAGATACGTACCATCAAGGTGGAGTTGTACACATTTACATGCATAACGATCAATACCAATTAGCATTCTAGAGCATAAGTCGGGACCTACAAGAAACAGATAAAAAAATGTCAACAAATAAACCAAATTCCAAAGCTAATATCCCATACCATATACTTGTTCGATCCATGGTAAGTGAAGCAACTTCATTGAAAGACGATAACAAATTCAACACAAAAGCAACTGCCTTGGCATGCCAATGCAAATAGGTACTTTCAAAGTTTTGCACGTGAGCCAAGTAAACAATAATGAGGAATTATCAAACTGAGGTGGACTCATTTATTTACTGATTGATAACCTATTAATATTATTTGACAACTGACTCATTCACTATGAGTTCCAATAACGTAAGGATATATGTGAGGGTATGTTGAAGCTTTAAGGGACTCCAAATCACTTACAAAACTCAGGGCAATTGCATTTCACATCCATAAACTGGGACCCACTTGCAATGTGCTCTCCAAACTAACAACCTTGACAAATTGAACCTTCAAATTATATAAAAAAATGCAACGTACAGCCTCAACCAAGATTCGGACCTATGGCAGACAAAAAACTTGACTTTTGAAATGGACAAAAAATTGGCCATGTGGCACAATCTTAACAAATAACATATTACTGATGTTTTTTTCATAGTTTGAGGGTGTCATAGGCCAAGGTTAGTAGTTTGGAGAGGCAAATGAAGTAAAGTTTGGGAGAGTGTAGAATAATTTACCCATAGAATAATTTATCTATCTACACTTGAAAGCTCAGTCTCATTCTTTCCCTTTATGTTTAGATCCTCATTGTTAACAAGGTAGTTGATATACTTCAACTTTCCCATCCGAAACAAGTTTAGCCTCAGATTGCAAAAAATAAAACCAAAAGTCTCAAACGAAATTTGAAGTATATCTTTGTTACTTCCTCTCACTTGAATCCTCCCAAAAAACATTCAATTTGCATACAAAGCCACCATTTTAAATGTTTACATAGCAACAACATATAAAAAGTACCTTATGCAATTGTCTCAACCAATAGATCATAACGAACAATCATAATAAACTCATACGAGGCAGAAAAAAGTGCATGGATTGAGACTGCCGAATACTCAACAGTTTAATTTAATTCAAATTAATAAGATAATGAGAGCAGAAATGGATATTGATCACTAGGTCAACAATACCATACAAATGCTAAAATAACAAATGAAATACTACACAAGAAGATAAAAACAACAGGAAAGAAAGGAAAATGAGTTCCTGATAATAAAGGAAAGGTGGCTATCAGTGTGTTGAACATTATTTAAGGAAAGGAAAACTTATAACTTATAACTGGAAAACAAGCATCATCATTCAGGCTGCAAAACTTATGTTTTAAACCAATAGTATTAATCTAACAGGCACGTCATCATACTTGAAAGTAAATTTGATTACCTGGTACATAAACTTGATCGGGGTGAACCAAATAAAAGATTAGAAGCATGAAAATATTAACAATCTTGGTGAATCTCCAACAGTACTAAATGAACAATCCGCTTTCTTATTACATGAAAGGGGAAAAATTTAAACCTCTACTGATGACAAAATACCAATTTTAATGCAAAAGAATTCCACATCTAACTCAGCAAACACACGAGTTCATTAAATGGAGAAATAAGTAAGGTTCCACGAAATTAAACCTAGTAATACCTCATGCATGTTTTCGTTAAGAAAGCGAGATGGCGCAACATTTGTGGTGTGAGAACTATCATACTGGAGGATTCTAAGTTTCCCTTCCTGCATTTTGCAGCAAAAAATTTTAAAATTGAAATATCAGGCTATAGATACCGGAATTCAAAGATGCAAATACAAAATGTGGTTCACCTTAGTTCCATACACAAGGCCACCTCCAACTGATGGATGAAAGCAGGCTACATTGACCTCATCCTCAGCGCTAGGAAGGACTCTCACAAGTTCCATATCAGAGACTCTGTAAACCTGGTTAATAGAAAACAAGTTCACAAGAAGGCAACCTGACAAATGTGATTGATGTACATGGCCAGACATGACACAAGTGGCAACTGTGTTTTCTGTCTTCCTAAACACATTGGATTCTAGGGTCGAAGTTCTGTAAACATATATGGCAAAGGAAAACACAGAAAAGAGAAGAAAAGATATGAACTCTAACCTCCAGAATCGTGTAAATAGGTACTGTCGTTTCTCCATCAATAACAACACTCTTAAGAAGTGAGCTATGGCGTCGACCGTAGGCAAGTAATAAGTGCTCCGACGTAGGAGAGAACTAGGGACATGGAATGATAGGCATGTTTAATACAAGTATACGAAGCAAAGCTTACTGTTAACAGATACAATTGATGAATCTTGAAGAATGTACAAATAGGCAATAATTCTGTCTCAACATCAGCTCAAATCATAGTATCTCCATCAGATGAAATCACATAGATAATTCAATGTAAAATCTGCAGGCTTACACACCTTACTTTGACTCAAACAACAAAATCTCCACCATGCAAAAGAAAGTTTCTAAACACTTCAGGGACATATATTATTTCTGTTCGATGCTTACACTTCTATTGTGAAAAATGAATGCCCAAAACAAACTTAGAATTCAACGGAAAAACCAAGGATGATAGAGCTGAGAGCATGGTTTCTTACACACTTGATAATAACTAACTAATGCACTCGATAATAACTAACTAATACAAAACAAGCAAGATACAAAACAAGTAAGAACAATTCCTACTATTTCCAGCTTATAATAACATCAATACACAATGCTTTTCAGTAAACAGGTAATCTTCTGTGTGATGAATTTCTTCTCAAAGAGATACATTTGGAGGGGACATGCCATTAAGATGAAACTAATATTAACAACGATTAGAATATGCACATTCTATTTCTCAAAGAAGAAGGATGACCAGCATCATATGAGACAAGCTAAGACTAAATCAATCATAATAGGTTCTTCAATCTCCAAAAAGCACACCCAAAAGCAAAGGCAGAAACAACTGACCTGAATTGAAGTTAAACAGTGAGCAGCCCGTATTGCCCGTGACGCAAGCACTGACCCAAATCTAGACGAACAAATATAGAACATTAGGAAGAAGTACAAGGAAAAATGTAAATTAAAATTTGGAAAAATATGACCAGATAAATAGATTTTAAGCTTTACGTTGCGTCCTCAAGCGAATATATCCGAAGCTCATACAGAACACGGTGAGCTGAAATTGGGTGTCGTGTTGGAGATGTGGCACCCCCTCTAATGTCATCGTGGACCTGGCTTTGCAATTCTGGATCAGCTTCCAGATGGGGAAGCACACATGCCACACAGGCTGCTAAAAATCTCCCACAAGGTGAAAAATGAGCACCCATTTCACTGCAAACATATCCATAAATGTAAACTTCCATCAAAATCTGGTTCATGATATTATGTACTCTACACAGTAGTATCATCAAAAAGAACAAAGGTCAAGCAGTTATCAAGTTCAATAAAGGTAGGGAAAATGAAGAAAGTTAAAATAATATAATATCTCTACGTGGGACAAAACAAAATTAGAGTAATATCAATATCTATATCTCACGCCAGTTGTTACTCCAATGAAGAACTATCTACAGATAAGCAGAACTACCAACAAGTACAATTCCCATTTTAGGTCTTCAAATATGTACCTGATATTGTAAAAACCTCAAAAACCAATTTAAAAGGTCAACCAGCAGGAGAATGCTTTTGTTTCATGTAGTGAGAAGGTTATACCTACAAAGAACAGCATGCGGTATAGTTAAGCGGCACTTCTCTGCGTTAAGAGGAGCACATGGCTCTTTTACGTCATGTGGCCATATTCTTAGCTTCACAGTGCAAGGTAACTCTGCAGCTGCAGCTGCAGCCAATGAGGTTGCTAGTTCAGATTGGATTCTGCTAACAGCAAGTTGAGGATCCCCTTCATCACGTGAAAGGTGATTGAAAGCAGGGCCTTCACCAGATCCAGACAGGGGCATGATGCGGGTACGTGAAGAACGCTGACGTGAATTAGATCTTCCACGAACCCGAGATTGGCTAACACCAGTCGACATAACTGAAGAAGCCACATGATTTTCAATTTCACTCAATGCCGATAACTTCTCGAGAGTTGAAGCATTGACTGAACCTATGGTGTGCTGTGCAGCTTGGCTCTGGCCAATTAACCAACCTTGCAAGAATGGTATATCCCAATACATTGGGTCACCAAATGGGAAGAAGCGATTATTTCTCTCTTCAGGATGCACTTCCGTTCTCTCCATGGCATCCACAGCAGATTGAGAACTTGCATTGCCAGTTGCACTCATTAAAGCATCATTTCCCCTATCCCCTGGCACAGGAGATGGGCTATTAGGATCAATAGGAGACAATAGAAGTTCATACTGCCCTGATGGAGTGGAATATGTGAGAAGCCGCACTGAAGCAGAAGGATCTACTCTCTGTTGCACACTAGTCAAACCAGCATCTCCATTAGTATGCTGCAAAGATATTGTCCCATCATCTCTAGTAAATGACGGCCACATCAAAAAGGATAAAGACATGAGAGGAAGTTCATCTGCCAAAGAAGGAAGATCACTGGCATGAGCCTCAGCCAAGTACACAGTGGGTGGAGGATAGTGCAAGTAACCTGGAGAAGTTGCGAGTGTCATTGACGAATCTGGTGAGTCAAGGTCATTGACCTGCAAATCAGCGCAACATTAGAACCAACAAGGTAGATCGTGAAAAGCCAGAAAGCATTTAGTAAAATGATAGCCCAAAAGAAGTCACCTCAGCAGTTAAAAGAAAAGGGGCTCCATGTGGGTGAAAATGCACAGCGCGAAGAGACCGACGTGTTCTCAGTACAATGGCTGGTGAGGATGTCTCCTCTCCTTGGTTATAATGCCATATATACAGCTAATACATAAATTATAGCTCACGTCATTAAGGAAAACGTCAGCATAAAAGACTACGTAAAATTCAAAGCTAAAAAACTCACCTTGTGACCTGAAGCCACAGCAAGAAGCTCACCCTGTGCATGGAACGCAATGGATGCAATAGGACGATCTGTATGGAGGAAAGAACTATCATTTCCACCATAAAAATGACATAATGATATTATTCTCCAAATGCTAGGTAAAGAAACCCACAAGAAACTTACAAAAATCACGCGATCCTATACACTCTGCGGTATTTGCATCCCATAAACGAACTTCATGATCCAAACTTCCGCTTGCAATTATTTCAGGACGTAATGGATGAAACCTAACCTGCAAAAGTTGCAAAGTCACTTGTACGGAAAGATGCAGAGCAGACCTAGCACATTCATAGAATAGGTTTTTTCTTTCTTTCTTTTTCTTTTCCTTTTTTTTTTCTTTTATATTTTATATTTTAAAAAACACATGCATAGAATAGGTTTTTGTTTTGTAACAAACCATACTTAACTTGATGCATGCATCAGCATCACCATATGGGAGAGGTGCATAGGGCGCACATCAGAGAAAGACCCATAATTGCACCCATTTAAATAACTATATTCTTCTTGGAAAAGCCAAATACGATACGACGATTGCACCACTTTAAACTTTAGCAAGTTTTCTGGGCCAGATTTCATTCATAACATACTCTATCAGCCTAAGAATCAACAAATGTCTTTTCCTTTGGGGTGGAAGTTTTTCTTAAATGGAAAGAACAAATGTGAATAAAGCATAGAAGATAGACTTACCACCCAAGGGGTCCTCCGGTGGCCGGTCAAAACCTTTAAGCACCTCCCTGTTTGGCAATCAATAATCTTCACGGTATGATCTCCACTGCAGGAACAAAAACATAATGCTTTTTGAAAAGAGAAGCATCACGAGGCAAATCATTGACTCAACACTTTCCATAAACTTAAAAGATAGAGAAGAAATGGAAACTAACTGCGTAGAAGCAACCGTCCTCCCATCAGGGCTGAAGGCTGCTGCGATAGTCGACCTTGGAGGAGGCAATAGGGGGCAATATTTGGCCGACAAATGCTGCACCATTTCCGCCTCAACCCTGAAAGAGAGGCAAAAAAGCTCAAGAAGATAAACAACTATAGTTATACCGTTAAATATGAAAACTACTAACAGATTTCATGCGTGTGTTTATGAATATATATGAATGTTTTTTTTTCTCAAGTATACATATCTCTGTGTGTGTGTGTGTGTGTGTGTGTGTGTGTGTGTGTGTGTGTGTGTTCGTCATTATGAATTCGCCCAAAACAATGACTCACAAGAAAAGAATATGTGCATTTGCATGTGCATGTATATAACAGAAGAACAGAAAAGAACGCAGACCATACCATGAGACAAGACCTTGTCTTGCATCTTGCACAGCACGCCTTGACCCAAAGGGATCAAGTTGCCACTTTGAACCTTCTCTCCATAATTTTTTCGATGAGTGCGTTGTTCTTGGCAAAAGCTCTCTTTGTGCCAACAGTGGAAAGACATTGCTACCACTGGCAAAACTGCAGAACAATACTAACTTAGCAGAAGCAACATCAAACATATTTGGATTCATTTTTAAAGATATTGGTCCGACATCAGACTAGCAAGCTTATGTATATGAAATCAATGACCTAATCAGGAGATTTCTGAAGCCTCAATCAAAAAGCTCTACCAAATTCAACTCCATTAAAATATCAAATGCTATCATGATCAGTTTAAAGTATAAATTTGAGGAATATGAAAAATAATTAATATAGGTATTTATAATCCTCAATTCTCAAACTTCAGGTTTTGGCAATTTTACCAGACTGAACAAACACAAAAAAAAAAAAAAAAACATAAATCCAGCGCCGCCGAGTGATATGTACGGGGATTCAGGTCAATTGGTCAGAAAGTAACCGAAAAGTACTTATAACAATTCAACTACAACATCGTAATAACAATCTAAGGTTGAATTACAAAAACTAATCTGAATTTCGCGAAATCTCCAAAAGTGTGTCGAAATAAAGGCTAATTATTCGTATCTCATCGACATTTCAGATCTTCGCCAGGAACGGAGGATTTTGGAAGTACAAATTCAGAGGAAGATAGGCAACCCTAACAAAAAAAGTGACCGCAAATTGGAATTCATTTCACCTGTGCTTGGAATTTAGGTGGCTCGGCACAGCCTGAGGAGCGCGCGTCTGTGGAGATGAGGTTGACGGGGCATTCGTGTCGTCAACATAGAAAGCTCCCCTCATTTTCGTTTCCGACGAGCTCATGTTTCTCTATTTTCCAGCATTTCCCCCGAGGAACAGATGCGGGGAAGAGCAATTTACGGAGTAAGTTCAAAAGGAAGCGACTATGATTAAGAGAGGTAGGAGACAGCAGTGAGGAGGGGCATGGATTCGGACTCGTGACGATTGATCCGTTGCTACTCTTTCTATTTTCTGTTTTTTAACTTTCGATTTTTTTTTTTCCCTGCTCCAGAATTCTGCGAATGATTCTCCAAAGGACTGAAATGCCCCGGTAAGCAGTACAGTATGAAACCATTGGAGGGACTAGCCGCCATATGGGCCCACAGTGGTTATATTTTCCTTTTTTGTTTTGGAAATTCGTTCTTTTCCTTCCTTTTTTTTTATGCCTTGCATGCATTTATTACTTACAAATAACGTTATATTCATTTTTTTGAGAGTTTTTAAAAATCATTTGGTTTATAGTTATTCACACATAATTGTATCAATTCATTGTTATATTTCTAAAATATATATAATTTTATATATTTTTTCCAAACTGAAGTGCCTAGAAAAATCCTCAAAAAGCAAATAACCAGGACCTGCAACCACCCAAATGGAGAAGTAAAAATTCGATTTTCCTCTAATAAAAGAATTAGAGTTAAAAATAAATAAATCGTTGGCTTCCTACCTCCTTAGTCCCGTAGAAATATATATATAATGCAAAGGTTTGGAACAATATTAACGAGGGCTGAATATGAAAGAATTTTTAAAATAATAATCATAGTAATATCAAAATGCCAAAATAGAAAAATAAAGTTATTGCCAATTCTATCCCCCTTTCCCCCGGGGCCGAAGGAACCGGTTATACCTTTTTATCACAAAGGGTTCTAATTAGTTATCTGTTTATTAATCCTGGAGTGACTCGATTGAGGAAGCGGCGAGTGCTTTGAAAGGTAGAATGATGGTCCTCTTTTTTTCTGCATTTGGAAACTTTATAGGAACCTTTATTTTGGGTCTGAAGTACTGCATATATATGCGAGAGATCGATGGTGGTGTCTGACACCACCTTGTACCTGAGTTTTTCCTCCGATACAATTATTAGTGCTTAATACTAATAATAATAATAAAAACCTTCTTTTGACATTCGGTCAATTTTACTCTGAATAGTAATATTGAGGAAATATCATAGTACACATTGATGATGAAGTCATTTTTAATTGACTCATCACAATGTCTACTGGACCAAGAGCATGAAGGAGCTAAGTTTGAGGTTCAGCGTTTGTGATAGGTTAAAAGGCTCAGGCTTTCATTTTTTCCTCCTACAAGTAAATAAAACAAACTTGGACCCAGGGTCCTCCCTATAGGAGGATTTATCTAATACCTTTTTTAGTCGCTATTTTTCTATATCTTTTATTTACTAGTTTGATTATGAGTAGGAGAATGTGAGAAAGAGAGAGAGTGTGCGTATCGTTCCGTTTTGCTCCCCTTTCTCTTATATCCTTGTTCCTCGCCCTCTGAGCTAGAGACTTGTTGGGCCCCTAACCCCTTTTTACCCTCCAAGCCTTATTACCCTTCAATCTTTTCTGTCTCATACATCTTTTCACTGAAAGTCGGCGCTGTCAGACTTGGTCCCCTCTGGATTGGCTTGAGTCGACTGATTCTTCAACCTTCCCTCAATTTTTAGGATCGTCAGTCAGTGGGCGGACAGTGAGCAATCATAGTTTCTTACGTAGGCTTCTTTATCCGATAAAACATCGATATCAGGCTCTTTTATGGACCTCGAATCACGGAAGGGCACGTGCCACATCGAATGGGCTGATCCTTGCCTCACTATTTTTGGGCCTTTGATTATGGACCTTTGTAGTAAGAAAAAATTCCTCCTCCATCACACATCATATATATATATAATGAAATTAGACTTCATAACTTTTAATTTAGTTTATTATGTCTTATAAGTTTTAAAAGACATCAATGTTAGCCTTCCATTCGTTTTGACCTTAAATCAGATTTAAAAGTATGGACCGAAATACTTCGAAAAAAAAAACAAAATTAAAAATTAAAAGTGCAGATAAAAATGAAATAAAATTTCTGTGTTTCTATTTATATATTATTGTTGTTGTTTTAAAATTTTTCGTTGTTTTAAAGAATTTTGTCTCAAAGGGTGAATTCGTCTTTGTGGAGTTTAATTAGACAAATTTAAAATTATAAGATTTAATTTAAATTTTTGTCCACAAATATAAAATTAGTACGGCGTTTCCTGATCTTTTGAGGAAAATGATGGACCAAAAGCCATTCTCAATCTACAAGTGTACAAAGGCAGAAGATTAAAAAATTAAACTTCAAAAATACTTTTGTAGAATAAAGGCTTTTTAATTAAAGCTAAAAAAAAAAAATCATTTTGCACCTTAAAAGCATCGAAGCAATGTCAAACAAATGTCTGAGCTACCAAGTGCGACGCGCATTCCCTCTTCAAACCATCATATTCGTCCTACGTGCATCATTTGCCAGAGTTGACAATTCAACGCTTTTTACGTGTGGATACTGTACATTTTCCCTTGGCATCTTTGGTGCTGTGGTCGTCCACCTTCCTTGCGAGTTGCGAGTTGCGAGTTGCGAGAGTCTATTTCACACGCTCTAAATGTCTTTCTTCTCAGCCTTTCTCGTGCCTTCTTCACAGCTCTGGTCGTCCATCTTACTCTCGAGAGTGACGATCCCACGTGCCTCAGTTTCTCGCAATTTCTCGACACTTCCCTAGCTATTTCCCCACACCTATACGTGTAATCCCTCGCTATCTGGACAAACGGGTTAATTCTTAAAGCTAATAGTTTTTTTTTGTTTGTTTGTTAATGCAGAGATATTATATATTGAAAGAACCAAGCTACAACAACCAAAAACAACAAGACAAAGCAAAGAAACACAAAAAAACCAAAACTAAAACTAATCCAAACCAACTAAGGTGGTTTGACACCATTAAACTTCCACAAGCCTCGGTTAAGAAGAAAAGGGACTGGAACTTCTCCAGTAAAGGAGTGGGCAGCGGCCCATGCTACTAAAGAGTGAGCCTCCGAAATGTCAGCTCGGGAGATCTTCGAAGGAGAGAATAAAGGGATAGAGGAGAAAAGCGGTTTGAGGCTGAGGATAATAGAAGCAATTTTCCAAGAAAAAACCGAATTGCCAGAAGAGCCATCCAAATAGGCTTGAAGGATGCGCTCCATTACAGTTGTAGAATCTCCTTGAAAAAGTAAGGGGGAGAGCTTCAGATCCGATGCCTTAGACAAGGCAAAGAAGGCTGCTTTAGCTTCACCAATAAGAGGATCAGTGCAATTGGATCTTTGAGTCCAACCATTTAAATAATCACCATTGGAATGGACGAGAGTTGCTGCACTCACAGAAAAAGAAGACCGAACGGCAACGTCAAACGTCATGCGAAGATATCCATCAGTAGGAAAAGAAGAGATTGCGGCTTTGGTAAGTAATGGTGGTGAAGGGTGCCATGTCGCTAAATGCTCCTGATAAGAATGTGATATCTGTCGTAGAAGAAATAATGGAGAATCTTGTATGTGATCATGTAACATCTTATTTCTTGTCATCCACAGGTGATCCAGCATCAAAGCTGCAAATAGCTGAAATGAGTGAGTAGCACTAGCAGGAATCCCAAGGAACCGCGAGGGGTCTAATATACAATGAATCCAATCTTCAATGGGACGCATCATTAAAATTCCCAGGAGAGAGGCGCCATATGTGACGCGAGTACGAACAGGAGAAGAGAAGGTGATGAAGCATCTCAGAGCTATCTTTACAAAGCAGGCAAGAAGATTCACCCTGATAAGTCGAGTTAAGATTCTGTGTGATACGTTGTTGAGTGGGCAAGATATTCCAAGCTACCTTCCATAGAAGAAACTTCAATCTTTCATGCATGTTGAGGCGCCAAAATGTTTTCCAATCAATTGATGGGCCACAACTCAGACCGTTGGCATTATCCAAGGTAACTTGCCTATAAGCTGATTTGACTGTGAATAGGCCTTTAGAATCAGGAGTCCATACCAAGTTGTCTGTCTTAAAGCTAATAGTTTGCTGTTAGCTAGCCAAGTCATGGCAATTACTTAGTTAGTTTTACTTTGCTGTAAGCAACTAAGTGTATATGTACAGATTCATTCGATACTGTAATGTTAAACAATTCACTTGGTTATTTCAAGAACTCTTTGTGTCCAAATTCTCTCTGTTTCACAAAGTTCTACATGGTATCAGAGCTCAATTGAAACATGACTTCCGCACCTCCTTCACCTCCTTTACTACCTCAAAACTCAACATCCTCCCTTGACAGTGCCTGTGTGATTACTGCTGGAGACATGTTCAATGCTCTGATTGTTTCTTCTCTTCTCACCGGGAAGAATTACTACTCCTGGAGCCGTGCCATGCTGATGGCGATTGGAGCTCGAAATAAATTCGGATTTCTCGACGGAAGCATTGCTCGTCCTAGCCCCACTGACTCCAAATACAGTGCTTGGTACAGATGCAATATGATGGTTTCATCTTGGATCTGTAGCTCTGTTGTTCCAGAAATTGCTTAGGTCATCTTATACATTGAATATGCAGAGAAGATGTGGACCTTGCTTAAGGAACATTATGAACATAGCAATGAGCCTCGTGTTTTCGAATTACAACAAAGTCTTAACAGTATTACACAAGATCAGTCTACTATGAGTGAATACTTCACTCGTTTGGAGTCTTTATGGAATGAACTCCATCAATTCTCACCTATGCCAATCTGCACATGTGGTGTTTGTCATAACTGCACCTGCAAGGTTTTGGAGATTATTGCATCACGGGAAGAAAAATGTCTCATGATGATTTTTTTCATGGGCTTGAATGAGAATTATCTCACCATCAGAGGTAATATTCTTCTCATTAAGCCATTCCCTTCCTTGAAAGAAATTTATTCTTTCATCATTCAAGAGGAGCGGCAACGTGGTTTTTCACGGGCAGTTACTTCAAATGATACAATAGCCATGATAGCATCTTAGCATCTTCCATCTCCTGATTCTATTGCTGCTGCCATTCCTAGATAGAATTTTAATTCTAGTCCTAAGGAGCATCCTTATTGTACTTACTGTAATCGAAAGGGACACACACAAAATAAGTGTTTTGCACTTCATCTAGTATTATTCTTCATTCCCAAACTACATGGATTATAGATAATGGAGCAACCGATCATATGTTGTGTTCCTTATCTCTTTTCTCTACTCCTCCTCTTTTAGTCAATGCCACTGTTACTTTACCAAATGGACAGCTTGCCAACATCATGCACATAGGTTATGTTATTGTATCTCCTCATTTACTATTACAGCATGTTCTTTACATCCCTTCCTTTACCTTCAATCTTATCCTAGTTTGTAAACTCACCTCCAATTCTAATCTTACCTTGAAATTCCTGGCTAACAAATGTTTGGTTCAGGACCTGCAAGCTTCAAGGACTATTGGAGTGGCTGATCAAAGAAATGGGCTTTATTTGTTGAATTCTTGTCCTGTTTCTTTTACTTGTTTTTCTACTACATCTTAGCATGCTTTTTGGCATCGTAGACTAGGCCATTTATCTCTTTCTCGTATGTCTTTGCTTCATGATGAACTTCCTGGTCTTAGTTTTTCATCTAATACTGATCTATGTCAGATCTGCCCATTAGCTAAACAACACAGTGTTCCTTTTTCCATCAGCTCTATTAAGACTTCTAAACCTTTTGAGCTTGTTCATTGTGATGTTTGGGGCCCCTTTGCTATTCCTACTAATAATGGACATCATTATTTTCCAACCATTGTCGATGATTTCACTCGCTGCACTTGGATTTATTTAGTCAAATTTAAATCCCAAACTGGCAGCATGCTTTAATCCTTCTTTGCCATGGTAGAAAATCAGTTTAGTTCCACTATCCAGATCATTTGATTTGACAATGACATTGAATTTAATCTTTCCACATTTTTCAATTCCAAAGGTGTTATATATCAACATAGTTGTCCTTACTCTCCGCAACAAAATGCTATACCTGGAAGAAAACATCAACACTTGTTGAATGTTGCTTGGGCCTTTCGTTTTCAATCTAATATTCCTTTGCATTTTTGGGGAGATTGCATCATGACAGCCACTTACTTAATAAATAGAACTCCCTCTCCATTACTTCATAACAAGTCTCCTTATGAGCTATTGTTTTCTATTGAACCTCCTTATAAGCATATGAAGGTTTTCGGTTGCTTGTGTTTTGCAACTAACACAGCCCCTCATAAAGCTAAGTTTGATGCTCGAGCTCATCTTTGTGTCTTCATTGGATACCCTTTCGGTACCAAAGGATATAAATTTTTTGATCTTACTTCCAAATCCATTTTTGTATCTCGAGATATTGTTTTCATGAGTCCATTTTTCCATTTCATTCTCCTACTTCTCCTCAACATTCAGATTTGGTTTTACCTATTTCTTCCTTTGATCAATCTTCTTCTACTACTAATGATACATCTCTTCCTCCTACTTCTGATTTTTCTTCTTCCATTGATGCATCTCATGCTCCTATTATTTCTTCACCTTGAAGATCTCTTCATTCCAAACGTCCTCCTTTGTGCTTACAGGACTATCATTGCAAACTTGTTCAATTCTTTGATCAACCTTCTCTCCATTCTACCTTATTGCAGCAGGATCCCTCTTCCGCATTTGCTATCAGCAGGTATATTTCTTACTCTTGTTTTTCTCCTTCTCACCGAGCCTTTAGCCTTGCTATCACTACTCAATTTGAGCCTAAATCCTATAAGCAAGCTTCTTTGGACCCTCAATGGCAAGCTGCTATGAATGCTGAAATTTTAGCTTTTGAAAACAATAGAACTTGGTCTTTAACAGATCTGCCCCCTGGGAAAGTTGCTATTGGATACAAATGGGTGTATAGGATTAAGTATAAGGCTAATGTTAGTATTGAAAGATACAAAGCTCGTCTTGTGGCAAAGGGGTTTACACAACAAGAGGGGATTGATTATGCTAAGACGTTTTCTCCCGTGGCTAAGATGACAACTATCCATTATTTTTTAGCTCTAGTTGCTAGTCAAGGATGGTTTCTTGAACAATTTGATGTTAACAATGCCTTTTTGCATGAGGATTTAGAGGAAGAAGTTTACATGGTCCTTCCCCCGGGCTTTGCAAGACAGGGGGAGCATCGAGTTTGTCGTCTGTTGAAATCTCTATATGGTCTCAAACAAGCAAGTAGACAATGGTTTCAAAAGTTAACCACAACCCTCTTATCTCTCGATTATACTCAATCCAAAGCTGATTATAGCTTGTTCACAAAGGTTCAAGGTCCTTCTTTTACAGCCCTTTTGATTTATGTGGATGATATCATAATAGCTTCCAATGACATGAGTTATGTTTCTCAAGTTAAAGCTTATCTCCATGCTCAATTCAAAATCAAGGATCTTGGTCAATTGAAATTTTTTCTCAGCTTGGAAATAGCTAGATCATCTGCTGGTATATCTTTGAGTCAACAAAAATATGCTCTTGAAGTGTTAGAGGACAACGATTATCTTGGCTGTAAACCAGTTCTTATTGTATCTTACAATTACCCGTCCATATTTGTCCTACTCTGTCAATTCTTTAGCTCAGTTTATGGACAGACCATGTAAATCTCATATGGATGCTGCTTTTCGGGTGCTGAGATATGTCAAGGGTACACCAGCTCAGGCCTTGTTCCTTTCAGCATCTTCTTTTACACAGATCAAGGGTTTTTGTGACAGCGATTGGGCTGCTTGTGTTGATAGTCGTAGGTCTATAACTAGTTTTTGTCTCTATCTTTGAGATTCTTTGATTTCTTGGGGATCCAAGAAACAAAGTATCATTTCTCGTAGCTCAGCTGAGGCCGAGTATCGTTTTCTTGCTTCTAGAAGCTGTGAGGTCATATGGATTCTTTAGATTCTTCATGACTTGCAGATTCCACATTCTTCTTCGGCTCTTTTGTATTGTGATAGCAAAGCTGCCCTTTCTTTGGCTGCCAATCCTGTTCACCATGCTCGAACCAAGCATGTTGACATTGATATCCATTTCATCTGTGGGCAGCTCTCCAAGGGTGTTATCAAGACGTTTTATGTTGCTTCTGCTCACCAATTAGCAGATATTTTCACTAAAGCTCTTGGCAAAGCGTAGTTCCAGTTTTTCCTTTCCAAGTTGGGCATTCATAACCTTCATGCTTCACCTTGAGGGGGAGTCTTAAAGCTAATAGTTTGCTATTAGCTGGTAAAGTCACGACAATTACTTAGTTAGTTTTACTTTGCTGTAAGCAACTAAGTGTATATATACAGATTCATTTGATACTGTAATGTTAAGCAACTCACTAGAGCATTTCAAGAACTCTTTGTGTCCAAATTCTCTCTGTTTCACAAAGTTCTACAGTAATCCCTTTCTGTTTTGCTGACTAATTTTCGCTTGCCTGCTTTTTGTGGTTCCCTTTGGATGCAATATTAAATTAGTATTTGTCCCAAAAGTTTAAACGTTTCAAGAATATGTGTATTTTATTATTTAAATTAAATTTTTATAACAATTTTTCTCGAGTGTAAGACCATAAAGCAAGAATACTGAATACCCACCCATTAGAAAAAGAAATTGACATTTTAATGAAATTGAGTAAAGCTGAGGTTTCAACTCAAGAGTAATTATCATCTATGTCAAAAGTTTAAATGTAATAACGTATTTTTAGAATTGCTAATATTTTTTGGAATTTTGATGTATATTGAATTCAAATTGCAAAAATGAAAAATTACCGCCTACTCTTATATGACCTACAGTAACATTTAACTTGCTAGACAGAAATAGATTTAGTTATTGAAATTATATTTATCTATCCGAACAATCAAAATCTGGGCGAGAAGAGACCCAAGCTTTTCACACTCAGGGGGCGTTTGTTTATCGAAATTTTGGGAATCTTTTGAATGTTGAAGTTTATTGGGGTTTGTGAAAAGTGTGAAGTGTATGTGTAAAAATGTGAAGTTTATTGGGGGTTTGTGAAATGTGTTTGGTGTGGTGAAAATTTTGGGCCCCCAAAAAATTGGGCAAACAAACGCCCCCTCAATGCTTTGTCCACCTCCTTATTTGGAGGGTTTCTAGGGGTGGGTAAGCAAGCGGAATCTAACCGATACCGATAAGAGACAGAAGCCTATATTGAGTTCCGATCCAAAACTTTTTGAAATTCTATAATTTGAGACCAAAATAGATCCAATCATCCAAATTTCAAAACCAAAACAAATCCAATCATCCAATCTCCAGTACACAACCAAAACAAATCAATCTTGCAATTTGAAACCAAAACAGATCTACTCATCTAAATTCGAAATTCCAATCAGATAAATAATTTCAAAAATTATTCCAAAACAAATCACAATTTTTAATGATAATCACATCACAAATCCTAATTTCAATTGTCTAACACAATTCACAGATTCATAAATAAAGAAAAACAAAATAAACAATAGCATAAAATCTAAGACTAGAGGGAGAGATCGGCTGAAAGAAGCGTGGCTATGGGCGAGATCTCAAATCTGACACTGAGAGCAGTGAGAGTGGCGGTGGCACAAAGAGATAAAATAGCACATATGAGACTAAAAGCACTTAGAACGGCGACACAGAGAGATGAAATAGCACAATAGCATAGCTGAGACCATGAAAGAGAGACTGATGGAAGAGAGCTCAGAGCACGAGGGGGGTGGGTGAGACTCTACGATGATAAGTTAATAACCTAGGTTTTTTTTTTTTTGAAACAATGGGTATCAAAATTGCGTCGTTTTGATACACAGATTAAAAAATAAAAATAAATTGTGGAACCTGAATTCCGCGCGTCTTGACGGAATTACTGGTTCTGTATCCGATTTCGCCTAGTAGGCAATACTGCCTACCAGCTCTGGTGGGATATGGTGGCCGGATTTGGACGAAATTCCGATATCGGTGGTCTTTTTGCCCAGCCCTATGGGTTTCCTACTTTGAATTTCATTGGTCTTGGTAATTGACCAAGATGTTTACACCATATTGGGCCTTGAGCCCATTCTTTGTTGCTTGGTTGTTGTATGTTGGTACGGAGCCCAATCCATACATTGTTGTAAATAGTTTTCTGAAGCTTGTCGATGTCCACGAAATGAAAAATGAAATTATTCTTCTAAAATTGCTCAAAACACATTAACCTAATTTTATTTTATAATTTTTATACCATGGCTTTGTATCATTAGCTGGATGAGTTGTACCAGAATTGTTTATATCTTAGGATGTCATCAAAAGTGCTATAAGATGCAGCATGCATATATATATATATATATATATATATATATATATATATATATATATACTGTACCTTATTTTAACTTATTGGCAGTATGCAGTTTCGAAAAAGAAAATGAAAACAGAAACTTTACTTCTCTTTTCATGGTACTTTTTAAAAGGACTAATTTCCTAATGCAATAAGAAAGTTTTGTTGGGAATTACTGACCATGGAGAAATAATATTATAGTTCGAGTATACAAATATTATTGTGAGTAGATACTGGTCATAAAAAAAAGTGAGTGGTCCAAAATTGTCGAGCCCAAAAATTATATGTTTAAACCTTTTCATAGTTTTTATGTATTTTCATTGAGATTTATCTCCCCAACATGTTCATAGTTTTATGTTGTTATTAATACGTCATGAGATGACAAATTGATATATATATTACTTTTAACACTGCTATTTCCCCTTTTCCTTTCTCAGGAAAATCATTTTTATGTTGGGTTTAATTTAGCACTAAGCTAGAAGTGTACTGTTTGTAAAAGGCTTGTCGCATACGTTTTCCTAATTAAAGATCGATCTAAGCTCATGATTATAAGCTGCATGATTAGAGACCTAGGGATTTGAGTTTTTAAACTTATGAGGTTAGATTGAAAATAAAGTGTCTAGGTATGAGTACTCGTTGGTGGGAATAATATTGGATGATTTAAATTATTAACAAAACATGATATTTTACTTCATTTCTAATGTTGTTTATTTATGTTTGAACCAAGCAAGTATCATTCAAACAATAGACTAGAGGTGAGAACTATAAGATAGCATTACCTTGACCCAAAACCTACCGTTTGATCAAGGACATTTGATATCTAATTCCAAACACACAGTTGAAAAAGAAATCAAAAATAGAAATTCTCTAAGTGTAACATGCGAGTCTTACAAAATTCAATACTGTTTGGTCTAGATTTTTTAGTTCAAATTGGATAGTCCAATTCGGAGAGAAAATAAATATACTATATGAGTCCTACAACATTCATTATTACCCCTATTAATTAATCTATATCATTTTAATGCATGATATATCTACGTCTCTCCAAATTGGATCATATAATTTTAGTAACAAATTGTAGAGAATCTCTATCCATTCTCTACACCATGACATATATATAAAATTTGTACCAGCTGAGGTTCAAGACGAATAATATGCATGCCGCTTAGTGAATTTCTAAGAATAACACAAGGAATTAATTGTGGAGTTACATATGTAAATGACAAATCCACAAGCTTAACTCAAAAGCTCCCTCTCTCCCGGCCGAGCAATATTAGAGCAAGAGAGTGATCAGGGGTAGGAAGTTTTCCATTTTCGTATCCTTCCAGCATCTTCTCAACGCCCGAACCAAAAGAAAAATCTGGAAGTAAGATCTTTGATTCTTGTGTTTTTATTTTTGCCGAGATAGCGAATCGGCGATTTGTCTTTAATTAGTGGCGCATGTTCGCATCTTTAGATCAATAAATTAGAATATCCGGAGAACAAAACACAAAACCAGTACTGTATGTGAACCCTACTACACGTTTGGTTTGTAGCTAGCGGGCTTGGCTCCACTCTCATCCATTAACTTTTCTTAATGCCCCACGTGTTCACGTGGCTAGCTGACTCTTAGCCAGGTCATTGTATGGCATCTTGACTTGGACAGGCAACTAGCTAGTGCATGCATGTGCTTGTGTTTTCGAACCTGGGAGAGCCAATTTAGTACCATTCACTCTCGCGTAGAAGCCGCGTAGAATTTGTCTACTGGCATAAACCAGAAGGATTCCACACGATCCATGAATAGTGAAGAATTCCGTCTCATCAATCTGCAAATTAAGAGGACCTAAAAGTTTCCAAGAATTAGTGTACTGTTGTTCTCTGGACTGTAAGCGTTATGAAAGTCTCCAACAGACAACCAATTAATATTGTTGGCGATCTCTTACAGGCGTGAGCGAGATTGGGATCGGCCGGCAAGCATGCTATTGGGGGGTTTGGTTATTGTGCAAATTCTTATTATGTGAGTATGTGTGAGTGAACGGCTGAGATTAAAAAATGGAAATCTGATGGCTGAAAAAATGCCACGTCATTTAATGAAGAACCAAATTGAAACCGACCCATATTATCCATTACTCACCCATTTTTAAAAGACCCGAACCGTTTCTTCTTTGTCTCTCTCTACTTCTGAGAATGGCTTTACTGTTCAATTTGGTTCTTCATGAAATGTGACGTGACATTTTTTCAGCTATCAGATTTCTATCTTTTAATCAGCCGTCCACTCACACACACTCACATAATAAAAATTCACACAATAATCGAACCCTGCTATTGGGTCATGCCGTGGAATGAAAATGATACATCAGATTAAAAGAAGTTGCAGGCATGAAAGTGGGAGTTCTCTAGGCTATAAGCCACGAGCAAAGCTCATTTTGCGGCTTCGTCTACGGCTCCAAAATATCCAACACTACAACAGATCTAATTTTCAGCGGCGAAATTTTCAGTGGCAAAAACGAATTTCATTGCTGAAAGTCAATTTTCTACGACGATATCCATATTTCGTCGCTGATTACTACAACAAAACACTTCAGCGACGACGTAAAAAAATTGTTGCCAAAACTTACGTTCAAACAGGTACCCCTTGTTCGGACGAGTCTAGAAAACCATTAAATTAATAAACAATTAACCAAACTCTGTTCGAACATCTTGACCTCAGTCGAATGACATTCAGCGACGCTTAATTAATTTCGTTGCAAATAACTAAGTTGCCGAAATTTTTAGTGATGAAATATTTTTGTCTCCAAATTAAAACATTCGTTCGATCAAAGAGTCTTGGTTGAACGGTAAGTTTTCGCAACGACATATTCTAATCATCGCTAAATGGAAACATCCGCCATGACTTGTCGTCGACGCAGAACATTGGTTTGTGTCGTTCGCACAAGACATACGTTGTTCAAACAGAAATGACATGTTTTTGCTGGTGTGCGAGGCGTCGCAGGCAATGTAAAACGTCGTTTGTAACGCGAAAGCCTGTTCGAACCACAGTGTGTTCGAACGAGCTTGACAGGTGTCTGTCTCTGGTTTGCTTGAGTGTGAGGCGTTGCAGGCAACGTCTTTTCATTCCCTGCAATGCCTGAACTCGTTCAAACCACTTTACGTCCTTCAAACGATATTGACAGGTGTTCATGATTGAGGCATTGCAGGCAACGTCTATACGGTGCCTACAACGCCTGAACAGCATTCTTTTGAAGGCTTCATCTTATTATCGTTTGGAATATGGCGTTGAAACATCACCGGTCGGAGCTCAGTTTCGAGTGTGGATTCCTTCTCATTATGGTTGCGCGTCGAACTCTGATTGATCTCCCAGCTCTTATTGTTCAGCAGATACTTCGAGATGCACGGTATACATCCGAGCAAGATGTTCTCCCATATGGCTTGTTGATCTCGAGTATGTTAGAGGCTGCTAGTGTTCCTATTTTGCCTGATGAGAAGATACGATCTCCAATTAGGCCAATATGTCGTAGTACATTCAGTTGTAGTGCAGCTCATCTTGGTCAAGCTGAAGGACATGTTGCTGGGGATGTCGGTGTAGATGAGGACACCATGGACGACGTACCGCCTCCTCATAGCTAGCCCACACGACGAGGTAGATCATCCACTTATGAGGTTGGTCAGAGCTCCTCGAGCCAGGTCGAGCGTCCTCCATGGATGATCATGCTGTTGGACAGATTACGACGCGGATGGACGAGCGTTTTGACAAGATTCAGGAGGAAATCCGTGAACTAAGGAAGGAGCGAGACACTTGATCATCTACTATCTTTGTATTTTGTGTGACACAGGGACATTTGGTGGTGTCTATTATGTTTTAAGTAGGTTGTGTGGGATTTTTTTTTTTTATGTTTTTATTATGACTATGCATCGAGACTTCGGAACATTATGTATTTATGCATGTTATGCTATTATGATCACATTTTGGGATATTATATATTGATGCCTATTATATTATTATGATCACCATTAATAATGTTGCAGCTTTTATATCAAACTTTTGTGCTTCTTTTTACGATCAATTAGATTGTAAAGATACTTTACATTATATTTATAATGGAATATTTAAATCCACTACATTAGTCTATGAAAAATATCAAAAGAAAAATATTATATATAGTAAACTTGTTGGTATATATATATCGGTCTATATATAGTAAATGTATAAACTTGTTGATTAATAAATTAAATAGTAGATGAACATAGGTAACGATTCATATATTGAATGTACTTCTTTAGCTTCACCCATATTTGAAATTATATTTTCTAATTTCTTGTATTTAAATCCATTATAGTTGTTTAATGATTATATAACTTTTATTTTTATACATGAACTTAGTTTAATATAACTAATTTAAATCTGATTTTTTCATCACAAAAGTTTAAATTAGCATTTGTATATTTAAATCGGCTAAAGTATTAGCATTTATATATTTAAATTGGCTAAAGTAGTAGCATTTGGAATATATCGTTCGAACCAACATACCCGTTCGAACAAACAAGTCCAAGTGTCCATTCAAGAGGCCTCTGCCATTACATATGACGTCGTGTAATGCTTGTATTAAATGTTATGAATATTTCTCACGTAACGTTCGTTCGAATGGGACGTGCCATTCGAACATGTGTCTACGCACCGTTTAACTTAATTACAATTGCGGTCAAACATCTAGGGGCTGTTCGAACCAATATATTACACACCGTTTAACTTAATTTTTTAAATGCACCGTGTAACCTAATATAATATACGGTTGAACGGGTATTTTTCGTTCGAACGAATATGTTACGCACTGTTTAACTTAATTTCTTAACGCACCGTTTAACTTAAGTTGATTTATATTCGAACGGAGATTAAAGGATGTTCAAACGGAATTGCCGGGAAGACAAAAAAAAGACTTGGTGTCTCGGGAATTCTAAATCACGGCAAGCTGTTCACCAGAGACGAAGAGAAAGAAGCCATTGAAATAGAGATGTAGAGCTCTACACTCTAGCATCAAGAATGTCTTCTCATTTTTCATCCTCCTTTTTGGTCATAGGAGCTTGGTAAGTTATTTCGGCCCATTTCCTTATTTTATTTTCTTCTCATTAATTTTAAAATTCCAAACTTTCAATATTTGTACCCTTTTCGGTGATCAATCGGCATGAAGCTTCTCCTGCTTTCTGTGAGTCCGGGCAAACAAGGGGAAAGAAGCTTCTTGGTAAGCTTCTCCAGTTTTTGTTTTATTTTGTCGTCCATTTTTCTTGTCCATTTTTATTCGACAACTAAAATGATCTCTCACTCTTCGTCTCTCTGTCACTTTAGAAATCTTGCTTCTTTATATTAACATTTTCCTTGCAATTCGTGTAAACCTTGCTTAATCTTCAAGAAATGTGAATTACTTTTATTATTCTTGTCAAGAAATGTGAATTACTTTTATTATTTTCGTCTGTAGGGAGTCGGAAGCATGATTTGCTGTTGAAGAAGAGGGGAAGATGTAATATTTAATATCTCGCATTGATTATTTGAGTGATGCTGTGTAGAGATGAGATTAATCATATAATTGGTGACTTTCCTTCTGCAATTCTTATGGGAGGAGTTATTTGAATTTGATACAGGGATGTCTGTTGAATGCGCAACACTTCGAGCCAAAAACAACTTTGTGCAAAGTTTGCACTAGTGATTCTTTTACATCGTGAGGTAGAAATCTGCTCCTTTAACACCCAACTCTCTTTGGGGTGCTTCAATTGTAATTGCTTCTAGGTTATTTTGATGGAAAGTTAAAGGTTGTAATGGCTGTACAGTTTTTGTGTGAAAGGCTCTCTGTTGGAAGTCCACGATAGATTAATCTTGCGTCTAGGATTGCTTAATTCATCTGTAAGCAATGTTAACACTCTTTTTGTGAGTTATCATTTTATGTTGGCAACAATCACTATAACACAGAGTTCATATTGTGTAATGTATAAACATTGGTAGCATTATGACTTTATCTTTGACTTTAGGGCCTTTAGTGCCCATCTTGTTTGTAGTCATTTGTTATAGGATAGTTTACTATGAATCAAAAAATTGGGACCATTATGCTCTTCAACGTTTAATTAGTGTTATTATATTTTATAATTAAGTGATCTACAGAATTAGTGCTCTGATTGATGCATCGGATAATTCTTTTGAGATCTAGTAGGATGAGGACTGACCTTTTTAGTTCGTTACCAGCATTTATCAATAATTATTTGTACCCACTATTGTACTATAGGTCCTTCTGATTTCAATTATAAGAAATGACTCATCGTAGCCCTTTAATTTTGACATAATAGTCTATAAAATGATCAACTTGCTTGTAACGAATTAGTCTATACCCAGTTTCTTTTTCTTATTATGGGAAAATATTGACTTATAATTTTAAAGCCACATCACCACAAATTAGAACGTGTCATGTGTACAAAATATTATTATCGAAGTACTCAACAAAATAAGAAAATAAAAAATTAACATAAAGCGATAAAAATTTAAACTAAATTTAATTTGGAGCCACATCGATCCCTGCATGCCCATAAGAGAGTTATGCGTATAATAATAAATAAAAAAAATTTAAGAAAAGCATTGGAATATACGAATAATAGTATAATTAAACTAATATATATATATATATATATATAGACGAATAGAAAAACAAGAATTTGTACGTACATCAATAAAAAGTATCAATTATGAACTAATTAAGGTTAGTCCACTCAGCAAGATGACAAAAATGGATAGAAGAACTAATTTGTTACAAGTTGCCTAAAAAAATTAGGAGCACTAATTAAACGTTTGTTAATGGTGAATTATCATAAATACCTTGCGTTGGAAAACATGTGGATGAGAAAAAAGTGATTATGCTTCAGTAGTTTTAAGTTATGTGCCAATTTCCATTGCAAGTCCCGCATTGTTAGGAACAGAACATGCACTTTTAGGATTCTCATCTAAGCTGGTCTTAAAAAGAGATATTGTATGAATTTGAGTACATTAATTAGGCCAATTTGTATTAATTTGAGATATTGTGTGTTCTGTATATTTAATTAGTGTTTCTTGAATTATATGGAGAGAGAATATATTTATCTTGAAGTATGGTTTGCATGTATCATATTAGCCTTAGACCTGCTTGAGAATTACTGTATGACATGCACCAAGAATGTCATACAGTAATTCTTGCATTGTCCAAGTTTGGACAGTTTGAGATTATACGCTCTGTATGCAAGTGACTGATGTTATCTTTCATCTCATTATGTAGAGATTTCGGTAGGATCTTCCTTATGTTCTCTGGGTATATCGGTACTAAGTCGTTGTGAATTATGAATATAGTTGATAATTCACAACGACTTAGTACAATGCATATACTTGGAGAACTATAGGGAGATGCTGTTGAAATTTCTACCGAGATGAAGGATAACATTAGTCATTCGTAGGTAGGACTTCATTGGCAAATTATAAGGTTTTCCTTCAAGGTTTTGATATTATTGATAGTTTTTGGTATTGTTCATAATTTTGGATTAAGTTTTTGAATGTTGGAACATTTTCTAGGATTTGAACTTATGTGAACTAGATACACTTACTTTAAGAACTACATTTGGAATTTCTCTTTCATATTTGAATTTATGGATTTTTATTATTTGTCACCACATTTGAATGAAAGGTTTCACTTATATGCAAGCATCATCTGATAATGGCAGTCATTAATTCATTTCTTGATATATATGACGTGTACCGAGAGCATGAGATTGTGCAACGTTAGAAGAGAATACTGTGATTCCCGTACACAAATATGCAATTGCATGTTACATGTTGAGGTTTTCATATCGGGCCTCTCCCAAGGTTTAACAGCATCATTCTCATTCATTCTTTCTTAATTCTTCATATATATGTGACCAAGAGCAACTTAGTGGAGGCTACACAAATTTTGCATTTACATTCATTCGGGCCTCTCCCAAGGTTTAACGCACCATTCTCATTCATTCTTTCTTCTAGACACAAGTGAAAAACGGACATAAATTAGAGATTGAAAGGATTGTGTTTACAATCATTTAATTGAAGTGACTTGTTTGATTTATTGCAGGAAGTACTGGCTGCATCTGGTTCCCTTATTGAAGTTTCTTTCCAAAAGGCAGCCATATGTTGCACAGCTATGCACCGTGGGGCAGCACTAGCAGCAATGTCTTATTTATCTTGTAAGCATAAAGTGTGTCCTTTTCTTTACTTTCTTTTCCCCTTTATTTTTTCTTTATTGCAACCCTGCCAATTGTGATACATGAGGAAAGCTAGAAATGACAATTTGAAGTTTGTGTTGGTTGAGAAGATTTATAGAATATTTGAAGTTTGTATTGGTTGAGAGATTTATGGAATTGCAGTTTTGTATTTGTAATTTGAGAATATCAGGTTTAATTTGGAGGTTCTGCAAAAAGACAACACGTTCAATGGGTAACTCATTCGAACAAATATTACTTTCCATGACGAAATTATTTCGTTGCTAATTTAGAAATGAAATAGACGAAATCGAGTTCGAACAGTCAACACTGTTCGAACAACAACACTTGTTCGAACAACAATAATTATCAGCTACGAAATTCTTTCGTTGCCAATATGGTCACTAATTCTCGTTCGCACGATATTAACTGTTTGAACTAAAGTATTTGTGACGAATTACAAGATCGTCGCTTGAATATGTCAAAGGTAATTGCGACGAGATCCTTCGTCGCAAATACTGTTCGAGCGAGACGTTGTTCAAATTAGCGACGACAATTTTGTCACTAAAAGTGCAACTTTGTGGTTTGGCAATTAACTTTCAGCAACAAAAAGCATCCTTCAGCGACGCAAATATCACCCTTTAGCAGCGAAATTTTTCGCGCTGAAAGTCACATTTTCAGCGACGAAATAATTTTTGCCGCTGAAGATTACTTTTTTGCGTCGCCATTGAAATTTCGTCGATGATGACTTTCAGCGATGAATTGGTGACGAAAAAATGTCGTCATTGATAACTTTCAGCGATGAAATGCCTATTTTCAATGACGAAAATTTTTGCCACCGAATGTGAAAAGTGTTGTAGTGCAACCACATGAGGAACAACTAAATTTTCGTTTTGCTTTAAGCCCAATCTGGGAACAAACTCAACACTATACTGCTGAATGGTGATTGGAAGTGATACACTTTCTACTATTGCTTTTCACAAATAAATATATGCAGACTTGCAGTACCGCAAGACTTTTGCCACCCACTTCTACGCACCAAGAAATTAATCCATGATCCACGAAAACCCGCATGCAAGATATTTTGGTCAATGCATCGCCTAATTGCTTACATATAATAGATTTATGTCATACATATTATCAATAATAATTTGCACTTGTTCCAGACAGAAGCTCTGTCTTCAATTATCACCCAATCAACTGCCTCTCCTTACTCACAGGACTACTGCCTACTGGTACCTGTAAATTGTACATGCTATAGCCAATGGCATGCACTTAGAGCCTTTAAGTTAGAGACCATGCAACCCAACCTAGCTAGTCTTACCATAACAATCTAAGATTATTTGGGCGAAACCTAAAACTGTATATATAGTTTGGTCGTAAAGTTTTGAGTTCGATCTTTTTTATTCGGTAACTTAAGTGAGAAGCTCTGAGTAGTGAGTTTTAGATATATTCTAAGTCTCCATTTGGATTGGTTTATTGAAAGTAATATAGATTTTGCTGGATTTTATGAAAAAGAGGTTAAAATTTGTAATAAAAAAATAAATGACACTTAAAAGTATATCCTAACTTAAAGGTGAGAAAAAAAAATTTGGACAAAAATCGAAATTTTAGGTTCCGATGCATATATCGAAATCGGAACCGGAATATATTTTTTGTATTTTTTAAAATCGGAACCAGAATCGGAAAAATTCGGTGGAATTTGAATTTTTTTAATTATTTTTTAAAAATATAGCTCAAAACCTTAAAATTTTACTTAAAATTTTAGGTGAAAGTTTATTTTATTTTAGATAGGATTTAAAACATTATAATTTTAAAATAGGGCTTATAATTTTTTTTGATGCCCATAATTTTTAAATGTTGTAATTTTATTTTAAATGAATGTTTATTTTAAACTTTAGATAAATATTTATTTTACATGTTATTTATTGTTAATTTATAATGTATGAAAAAAATTTATACAAATTCTCACCCAAATGCCTAACAGGCTTATAGGGTCCAAAATATCTAACAAAAAAATTTTACAAAATCAAAATTTTCGATTCCATTCTGTTCTAATTCTATTTCGATATTAATATCGAAATGTAACCGGAACTAAACGTTTAATTCGGATGAGTATCAAAATAGAAACTGGAATAGACCATTAGTTTCAACACACCCTTATCCTGACTAAACCCGTGTGCAACTTGTACAATAAATGCTGGCCACACAAATTTTATCCATTTGAATCCGAAACTATCGTCCTAATCAGCAGAATCCTCAAGATTCAGGAGTCCTCCATTTTTTCCGAAACTTTTTTTCCTGATCCGAAGGGCTCCATCGGTTGCATTATTTCCCTGAGATACGGAACATCTGGACTCGCTAATTTGATCCCGAAATTTAATAGCCCACCAGGAAGACAACGAAGACCACCAATCATCCTAAGAAGTCCGATCTAAAGAATCCTCCGGATCCCATGGAAAGATGCCCCACATCAACGTGTTGGACTTTTACTGACTCAGCCCAGCGTACTCCCGAAAGAACGGCAGTCACATCACACCTGTCGGTCGGATCTGCCTTTTTTTTTTCTATCATCTTCCTTTCGTGGACGTCAAAGGAGCCGTAGAAGGTAAAGTAACAAAAAAAACTCCATCCGGGCCCCAACCCTATGTCTGCATGTCTTAAGCCGAAAGGGTCGGCCACGTTAGAGTCTATCTCTCTTACACGTGTTGCCGTCCCTGAGGGCCTGACCCGTATCTTTTAAAGCGCGTTCAGCTGGAACCTTCACGAGCAATCACGTATCCGCCGTCCGTCCTCACGTGCATTGAGTTATCGTAGCCGTTGCCTTCTCGTCCTCACCTGGCGTAAGATGGACGGTTGAGAAAAGATTGTTTTTTCTCTTATCCGATCTAAGTCCTATAAATGCTAGTGCTCCTCCAGCCTCAAATTTCTCATACTCGAATTCCCAAAGCTGCCTACTGTAAAGCGGAAAAAGCTTCCAATTTTCGACGGTTGAGACAGGAAAACTTTTCCATTCGCACTCTTTTCATTTTCTGTCCGCCGGTTCGATTTCGTCAGCAACAACTGCTACATAGATGTCGTCGCTGGGCATGACGCACCAGATCGGGGCCCTCTCCGGAACACCGATTCCGATTGATACAGGGAACACAGGCGGCGATCCAACGGCGATGTTGAGCGCAGCGTCTGTGTGGAAATCACCGATGTCGAACCTTAAATGCAGGGTTCAGAATTCAGATATCGTGGACAAGCAATCGCCGCCAATGAGCCCGTGCCGGTCGCCGATCCTTGGGGCAACCCGACCTGATCTATCCGTGGCCTGCCAAGCTTTCGCGACGGCGCTAGAAGAACCAGCAACGGAGACTCCGACGACGGTGTACAGGGAGGTGCGTGCGCAGGATAAGGGGCAGGGGGTGCCGGTTTACGTGATGATGCCTCTGGACAGCGTGACGATGAACAACTCGGTGAACCGGAGGAAGGCGATGAACGCTAGTTTGCAGGCTCTGAAGAGCGCTGGGGTTGAGGGGGTGATGATGGACGTGTGGTGGGGATTGGTGGAGAGGGACGCGCCTGGCGCGTACAACTGGGGCGGCTACACTGAGCTCCTAGAGATGGCCAAGAAGCATGGCCTCAAGGTCCAGGCCGTCATGTCGTTTCACCAATGTGGCGGAAACGTCGGTGACTCCGTATCGTGCGTATCATCTTTCTCTCTCCTTCCTGTGCTTCCATCTGTCATTTCTCATTTGAGCATGTTACACGATATTTCTCTATTTCTGGCCTACACGCTATTTTTCTCTTTTGGCGTTTTCTCTTTTAGTGTTTAACTCGGACTTTGTTCGGGGAGCGAGGGGAACACGCCCTTTGGTTTTTGATTTTATGGCCACACACGTGAAGGGTGTGCGGAACTCACGGGACCTTGGCGGTTTCCTTGAAAAAGTAGAGGAGCTTTTCTACTAAAAACCAAAAAAGAAGAGCTTTTCTACCAAAGAAGACAAAAAAGAGGAGCTTTTATTCTTTGTTCTTTTATGCTTTTCCTAGACGTGGCTGACGTTACTAGCGGACACGACCATTGGGAAATTGAATTCAAACGAGTCTTTTAGTCCTCTTTCTTCTGATATACCTTGGTTGCATCCACCAGTCCCTGCAACCTGACCGTGTTCAATGGTTCATGAATAGTTATGTTCAGGAATTTATATATGACGCAATATTGGTTACTTTGTGAAATATGCGTGATACTCTTGTGAGCTGTGGTTTGCTTAATTTATGTACTCTAATGGGAGTTTCCTGGTTTAGGAGAATTTAGTGCAGGCTTTAGGGAGGCATGTGGGTTTGCTAGTGTTTGCCAATTAATACCTTACTATTAGATGCTTTGACTCGCGGCTGCTCTAGGGAGCGATTTTATCGCCTACCTGATTATTCATCTGGCGTTTTTCTTGTTAATTTTTCTTCATATTTCATGTGGTTGGCGGCATAAGTAAGTTGATTGACATTTTGATATTGGTATCTGATCATTTTCATGTTTATTGATCTAACTGATTGATTGGTTTCCTCGCGTACAGTATTCCTTTGCCCAAGTGGGCTGGGGAGGAGATCGACAAGGATCCGAACCTTGCATACACCGATCAGTGGGGGAGGAGGAACTATGAGTATCTATCACTTGGATGTGATACCCTCCCAGTCCTTAAGGGCCGAACACCTGTCCAGTGTTACGCTGACTTCATGCGTGCCTTCAGAGACAACTTCAAGCACTTACTTGGTGACACCATCGTGGTAATAATTCTTTCCTATAATTGTTTTTTCGTTTAGTTCAGTTGCGTGCGCAATAGTTTGGGGTGCAATTCAGGACTCAGATAGATAGGCCCCGGAATGGTGTAATTTGTACTATACCACAGGCCTCTGTTCCAAAACTCGATTTTTTTTTTCTTTTTCTTTGAATTAAGATTTTGCTGTCATTTGCTAGAGTCGACGTTTTCCGCTAAATGGTCTGTTACATTTTTTCCATTCAGGAAATCCAAGTCGGAATGGGTCCAGCGGGAGAACTCAGATACCCTTCATATCCGGAGCAGAATGGGACATGGAAGTTCCCAGGAATTGGTGCTTTCCAGTGTTATGACAAGGTATTAATATACTTCGATCTTTGTTCTTTAAGCCTATAACGTGCAGACTTATAGTTCTTCGCTAATGTTCTTTGTATGGCGCAGTATATGCTGAGTAGCTTACAAGCTGCTGCTGACGCTGCTGGTAAGCCAGAATGGGGTAGCACAGGCCCCACTGATGCTGGCGAGTACAACAACTGGCCGGAAGATACCCCATTTTTCAAAAAAGAAGGTGGAGGTTGGAATAGCCCTTATGGTGAATTCTTCCTGAGCTGGTACTCCCAGATGCTCCTGGACCATGGTGAGAGAATACTTACATCTGCCAAGTCGATCTTTGAGAACACAGGTGTTAAGATTTCGGTCAAGGTTGCGGGCATCCACTGGCACTATGGTACTCGTTCCCATGCCCCTGAGCTCACAGCCGGCTACTACAACACTCGATTCCGAGATGGTTACGTTCCTATTGCGCAAATGTTGGCACGCCATGATGCTGTATTCAATTTTACGTGCATTGAGATGCGTGATCATGAACAGCCACAGGATGCCCTTTGTGCACCCGAGAAGCTCGTCAGACAAGTGGCTTTAGCTACTCAGAAAGCACAGGTCCCACTTGCTGGAGAAAATGCATTGCCTCGCTACGATGACTACGCGCATGAGCAGATCTTTCAGGCAGCGTCATTGGATATAGATGGCGATACAGAGGACAGAGAGATGTGTGCATTCACGTACTTGAGGATGAACCCACACTTATTCCAGGCGGATAACTGGAGACGGTTTGTGGCATTTGTGAAGAAGATGAAGGAAGGAAAGGGTGCTCACAAGTGTTGGGAGCAGGTGGAGCGGGAAGCTGAGCATTTTGTGCATGTCACACAGCCTTTGGTTCAGGAAGCTGCTGTTGCTCTTATGCCCTGATAACTACTCCAGAGACTCGTGGGTGGAACAAGTGCATGTGTCGTGGAAAATAATGTTTCTATCCCGATCGATTTCTATAGCTCTTTTTTTTTAATATTCCGTGGCTATGGAAACGTAAGATAGCTTGTTATAAGATGGGGTTTGGTCGTCTCAATAGTACCCCCAAAACTTTTCTCCTTCCTCGTTACAAGATAATACACGATCATCTATGTTGGTAGAATCTCTCTTAGTACTCTTGGCTCTCTCAAATTTCAATTCGTTTTCTATTTAAGCCCTCCCGATGCAAAGAATCAGAAAAATCGCCAGGAATTATAATATTTTATGACATGGGACTTAATTTGACACAATTTTTTTAAATGAAATATCATTTTAGCATTTTAACTACCTAAATAATTTCCAATAAGGATCTAAAATACTGTTTTTGACACATTAAATTTAAGACTATAAAATTTTATCAATTTACGTCCCTAAAAAAGATTTAACATTAAACTTATTCTTCACAACATACTTGGTACGATTTTAATTTTTAGATTTTATTTTAGAGCGTAATTTAATTAATTGTAGAAGTTGTAAGGTTCAAATATTTTGAAATTTCATTAGTAGTTAGAGATTAGTAGTTAGAGGCTCAAATTTAATTTTTTATCAACTCCAATGTTGTTTTTACAAACACCAATAATTTTTTCACTAATTCAATTTTTAACACCATAAATGTTTTTTTTGCCTATGTTAAACACAGGCTAATTAATCAGAAAAAATTCTTACAAATGAACTAAAAATATTTTAATTTAATGATATTTTTTTTGAAAGGAACAATATTCATCCTCAAGATTCAGGGTCTGCGGTAATTCATGTTTAGGTGCCAACTGATCCACCCAGATCCGAGATTTCGCTCCTCCCCCCTCCTCTTCTCATCTGTGCAAATTTTTTTGGTTGTCGCCTCCGGCTCCTTCTCCACCAGAACCTCCGAGTAGCACACCCACTTCTCCTCGCTCAGGTGTCTCTCTTTGTTGCTCGGGGCCGTTCGTACCAATTTGGAGTTCGCACTATTATCCACAATCTGCTGCTTCACTCTACAGGATTTTGCATTCAAAACACTGGTCCGACATGGATTAATTGTTATGTACAGTGCACATTTTGCTGACATGGCAGAGTTGCAGGAGAAAGATAGAATCTGACGAAAGGATTCTTCCGTCAAAAATAGAAAATTGAAGGATCAAAATTTTAAAAATTGAAATCTAAGGATTAAAAAGTAAAAAGTACTAAAATCTAAGGAATAAAATGACAATTTCTCTAAAAATTAAATTAGATTATATAATTTTTAAGTTATTTAATTACTTCTATAAGTTTTAAAAATAATCATTCACAGTCCTTCTATAAGTTATTTCGCCTTTATTTTTATCCACAAAAGCAAAAGCCGCCAGAGAACAAGTGGTCCGACTAATATGGCAGCTTAGCACGTCTGCATGTCTGTACCAAAACAAAGACACTCGAGAGGAAGGGATAGGGATAAGACTCCGAAAAATGTAGACGCAGTTCTCCTATACTTCAAAATTTCCCTCCCTCAACCTCCCCGAGGGACATTCTACTACTACATCAGGGAGGACTGGAGTTTGTCTAATGCAACAAACATGAAATGCTTGCCAACGACTCCTGGCCCTGGGAACTCTTTTCCAGTAACGACCATAAAGAACAGTTGTTGAAAGAGAGATATTTGATGGCTGCGGTAAACCAAGCGATTCCTCTTTTGTTGCCAATGAAACCCCAAGTTGAAGAGAAAGTAGAATTGTAAACATGAGAAACATGGTTCTGGATTGTGCTTTCAGTAAGAAATATCCACCTATTAAGTTGCCTAGGATTCCACCTGCAGCTAGAGCCATGAATGCAGAAGACTGCAGGCCATTTATTTTGTGTTTCTGACCATACTCTGCAACAAGGGCATCTTCCGCAACTTCTGTAATGGATGCTCCATTTTTTTTTATCAGAACTAGTAGTGCCTTCGTTATAAAATTCATGTACACACTTATAAAATAGGACAAAAAGTTGAATTTACCTTTCAATTTAGGTGTTCAACTGATAAATATTATCAATCATCAAAATTATCTATATATGACCCAAACTATGCAATTCACATATGAGGAATGAAATTTCTCGTTCATTTACAAATTCATGTGCTGCCCATCCATCCACACATTCCTTTGTTCGCTGAACAAACGAAGTATTATTGAAACCAAAAGTCACTTTCTTGCATATCACACCCCTGGATATGCTCAGGTAACTCATCCATCCATACATTCATTTACAAAGATTGATGACCACACCATCTAAAATGGATATCATCCACAACATCTTTCGATCGGCAAACAATAAACCTATAAGAGGCAAGTACTCTAACTGTGGGTTTCTTAACTGAACTGAAACTTACACTAGTTTGTAGAAATATTCGCCTCCATAAAAAAGAACTTGGTGGTTCTTTCCACAGGGACACCTAAAATGGACTGCTACCCCCTCCCCTACCCTCTGAACATAGACAGATTCTTCGGGATAATTATCCCGAAACAAAATATCATCAAAGATGAACGAAAGCAATTCAACAGATTAATACCAAGAAAAAGACCGACCCTAATTGTCAAGAAACTTTTCATTTTCTAGAAACAAAGCGACGTGAAACACAGGTTCGTCCTCTTTTTTTGTCAATTTGTCCTGGTTTCTAGGGAGCCAAACACAGACATTGAGCCGAACAAGACAAAAAACCATACCTCTGTTGCGGCATTTTTATCATTAGCGTCTCTCTGCTTCTCTTCTTGTTCACGCGTGCTTTGCTCATAAAGCTTGTTCATCTTCGTTATGCAATCCTTCATCATACGCGACCTCTCCTATGTTACAAAACCATTTCAATCGCCACATCACTCAATTAAACTCACGATTCCCATAAAGCCGTCAATCCAGATACAAAATGATAACTCATTTATGGTCAACACAGTGGAGTAAATGCGCTTTGAACTTCGTGCACTTCTTCTCTGCAAAACAACAAAGATGGCCCCGGAAAAGGGGTGGGGCACCTCCGATGCCTAAGTTAGTGTTTTGGATATCTCAATATTTCGACTTTCAATTTTTTGGAATCACTTACTTTTGTCTTCTGCAATCTTTCCCTTTTATAGTGTTTTCTCCATGTTCTCATATTTGCTTTTCGGCGGGCATATTTCCTTTTTGGTGGGAATCTAAATCCCTGTAATGTCGTGTCCCGGGATATGCTCCTCACACGTCTCCTTGACGAGCACTTGCTTTGATTACAGGAGCCTCGGGATCGTGGAGTCATTACACGTTATAAGTCGTTTCATAACTGCGCATGACACGTGTCATGGTTTCTTCTTCTGGGCTTAATGCGACATGGGCCTAGTTGTTGTTGTTGGGCTTTAGAGCAAGTGTGATCAAATACTGAGGTTGAGAATGTCTGCTAATGTTTTCATATACCGAGGTATATGAAAAAGTGAAATTAATGCGTAACGAATTGAATTTTTATTAATGATCACACATTGGTCCAATGAGGAATTTTCCATTCGATTACATCCCCAGTGGAACCTAAACATATGTCACAACATCGAAATTCTTTGTTCGCGTAGCAAGTGTTGCAAAAGTAACGCCTGTAGTTGATCCACCATTCTGGGAATGATGCTGGTATCCCGGCTTCTTCTGGAATGCGGCAGGGTTCTTCTTCGAGATAGTCCATTCTGTCCTTCAATCTATATCGATGTTCATCGGTACGTCCCCATCTGGCTATTGCCCATTCTAGAATGGCATCACGTACGACTCTCATTTGTTCTACACGTAGTTGTTCTCTCAACTTGGCTATTATGTTGATGGCAGTTTGCCTTGCATCCCTTCCTTGATGGTGATAGGCCAGAGCAAGTAGATATTTGGCCTTCAGGTTTCCTCCTTTTGCTGAGGCGTGAACATCCCTTAATCCTTCTTCAACCGTCGCGGTCCAATGCATCTTCGCACTTCCTTGGATAAAAAGTTCGTGCGACTTTTTAGCTTGCAAAACATTTGTCTCTAAGAATTTTTCATGCTTCAGTTGGGGGATATGGAGGTGGTATATCTTCGATCTTCAACCTTTGATACACCGCGGATCCGTGAGTTGCTCGGCAGAATTGCTTTGATACCGTGCAAAGATTTTGCCATTCTTTTGGGTTATTACGGACAACCCAGCTTATCACCTCGGACCAAAGTTCTTCAGGCAGGGCTTGAGTAGAGTTTCGCTTCAATGATTGCATCTTTAGGGTTCGTTTGCACACCAAAATTTTGCACTTCTTAAAATTTTAACACAATAAAAAATTACAATATAATCTCTCTCTCTCTCTCTATCAAATCATTACTTTTCACTATAATAAATATTAAAAATCATCTCTCTCTTCACTTTTTCACCAAATCCAATACCCTAAAATTTTAACCTCCCCAAAATTTTACAAACAAACACACCCTTAGTCTTTTGGCTATTCTTTGTTTTTTGTTCTCCTTCTCTTTTGTTGCCTCTATTGGGATGGTTTTTCTCTTTATATCCGCATATTTTGACGGTTATCTATTAAGAGAGATTACTCAAGGAAAACCGTTTGATTGATCGTGCGTTGTCTCTTCGTTTTTTGAGTCGCACATTTCCTTCAATTTCGTATTTTTGGCGTCCGGTGTTTCGACTGCTTCTTGTTTACAGATGACACGTGGCCACTTCAAGTTTCGCATACAATCGTGGGGACCATTGTGCTCTGTTTTCGCGTGTCTTGAGCAGCACGTATCATTTAATACACCCGTTTCTAATGCCTGATGCTTCGGTTGATCATCGTCTACAGGTGACACGTAGCTAGTCGAAGGTATTCGACGGTTTGCTGAAGTTGGCGTGCATCGTTCAACTCATACGAGAGGACAGCTAAGAACAATTTCTGTCATCATTACTTGGGCAGATTTTCGCCTGGAACGACACGTGGCCTATGCCAACTTCCCTATGACTGTGAGAATCAACGTGAATCGTTTTGCCGTGTTTCGGGCAGTTTGTTGCATTTAATGCAGTAGCCTTCGACCTTTGACGCTTCAGCTGATTATCGTATGTGGACGGCACGTAGCCAATGTCAGCTTTTGATGATTTGTTCATGCCAATGTGCATCATTTCGCCATGTCTTGAACAGTCTGTTATATTTAAGGCAACAACTTTATGACGTCTGATGATTCGGAGATTTGCACGCCATATTTGGTGTTGTTTGGATAGTTGTTACCAAATATAGTTTCTGTTTCCTTCATCAGTGATTTTTAGGTTCTGTTTTGTTGGTTTGATTTTGGCAATGTGTCCCTTTCAATTGAATGCAACTATTTAATTTTGAATGGGATACATTATTTCATGCCAGGCAACCCATAAAAATAACTTTTATAAAATAACAGTTAATTTCATTAATTACTGGAAATGAAGTAAGGCATCCAGACCAGGTCATTGCCACAACATGTACTCGTAATGTTGTTTAAACACCCTATTTACATAGCACGTTTTACAAAGACCTTATTTTTTTGGCTTTTCCTCCTGCGGTCCGCCATAAAGGGTGGGTTGTAGCCATCTGAATAGGGAAGGTAATCGTCTACGTGGAAAATCATCCCTCCATATCTGATGTGGCATGTCAACCATCCTTGCATCTTCCTCATCAGCATTCTCATTGCTTTCCTCCCAAGCTGCATTCTCAAGCTCCAGGGATTTTTAAAGGTTCACAACAAAATGTACAAACAATGGACGGAAGACAATCAAATCCAACAGGATCTAAATGATGAAGGCATACCATGAGGTACGCAGCCAATCGCCACAATAAGAAGCGAATAAAGCTCAAAACAAATAGACCAATATACAACAAACAGCAAGATAGGAAGTGATCGAAATACCAAAACCAAAGAAGTTCAAAGTATGGAAAGCAAATCGCAAATGTTCAAAAGATACAACCAAAGTTGAAGAAAGCATCGAAAAATTATTACAAAATTTCATCTTCCGCAGGAGAAAAAAGGATGCTGCGAGTTTCTAAAGTCTCAATGAGAAGCTGGTAAATCTCCTTAGCGTGCCCCTTTTTGAGGACCTTAAAACATCTCCCCTCATCCCTATGAGCTACTTCAAGAACTGCCATAGCCGCACCAATACACTTGCGCGCTATAACCGCAGGATCATCAGGAAAAGCAAGCACCACTGACAGCGTAGCAACACGAAGGCTAAGACCAGTGTGAATCTCCTCTAGGTTTTTCTTCTTGGTAGCAAAAGAGTCAGCAACCTCACGCATAGCACAGCGAATGCCCACTACTTCAGCCCGCAATGTCTCTTCCCTCTTCGATGAAGATGCTCAAAACTCACTCAAACGCTGCAAAAGTTCCGCTTTCTCCCGAGACAAGTTAAGCTAGAAATCCACACGTCCCTGCTCGATTTTATTAACAGCCCACCTTAACTCGACGATAGTAGCATCTCGAGAAGCGATGTCGCACTCTAAATTTGTTACCCTGGCCTCATATGTTTGAGCTCGAGAACAGACACCTTGAGCCATAGTCCGCAACTCCTCTACTAGTTTCTGTTGAGTCTCCAACTCGCCTTTGAGTCTTCACAACCTCAGGCAAGTAGACTCCAACTCCTCGTCATGAGCCAACTCGGCTGCATCAAGAGCAGCAACTAATGACACGCAATGAGACAGGCTCCGCATAATCCTATCAACTTTCACATGCCAAGGGGCTCGTAAGGCATTCATCATCATCTACTCATTCAAAAAAGGCTGAGCATAGGGCCTCAACACCATGTAGGAGGAGCTGGAGGCTCAGAGTAAGAGTCCTTGAAATCGTCCGAAGTAGGAGCGCAAGCAACTTGTTCTTTACCTCCAATCGAAAGAGTTAGAGGTACCGTAGAACCGCCAACAACATTGGCTGTCAACGTGGTAGGCTCATTAGCCGGTACAAAAACAGAAGTGCCTAAACCACTAGCAATAGTGGCCCTAAGCACACTGGGCTGCTCTAAAGAAGGCATTACCATCAATGGAGAGATCGTAAACAAGATCCCCGATGACGGAAGCACGTCGAATTAAACTTTAGAATTGGTTCCAGTCTTAGGCAAATATGACCCACTCGAAGAGGTGGAATCAAATAGTAAGACTGTATTCCGAGGGCCTGAAGGAGCCATAGATCTATCCTCATCACCAGCTTCCGAGCAATCCGCTATGGGTGTTCCAGGCAGGTCCGATGTCGGTGTGGTGACTGGGCTGGAAACTCCAGGAGATAAGGGGGCCCACTGCGAACAGAGGGGGCTGCTAATACAATATTGAAGGAAGGAGTCTCAATCTCACGAATGTCCTTCACTTCGGGAACCACCGCCTCCATACGAACCCTAGAAATAGGGCTAAACATAATAGGAATGTCCTCAGAACCTACAAGCGATCAAGCAACGACAAAATTACAACTAGCAGGTAAAATGGAATAAAAATCCACAACCACAAGGTACTTACCACTATTTGCTCCGCGTTTAGAAGATTTGAGGCCCAAAGAAGCCTCATTCTCCTCTTCCTCCTCAACCTCAGAAGCAACGGGTTGGGATGTTTTCCTTTTCTTCCAAGAAGACCAATGAGAGGAACCCTCGGCCTCACAAAAGTGCCTTTGTTTAGTAGAATTACCCCTCAAAGAGAGACGAGAAGAATCTTTCTTCGAATCCTCACTTAGAGAATGGTCACAAAAACTCTTCTCAGGTCGAGAAGAAGGATTTGCCCTAGGAAAAGGCCCGAGTATGGTATATCCCAAAAAACTCTCATTCTCCTTGCAAACCAAAGCGTTCCAATCTATGGAACCAACTTCTAGGATGACGTCCACATAATCTTGCTCCGCCGAAGTAAGACCCGTGATCTCCCTCTTGTGGTAATCTAGTACAAATCCAAACACCCAACACAGAAAAGATTCGCTCCGTAGGTCATCACTAGGGAAATGCTCTCATCCAACACCAGACATGAAAAAGTAACGATCATGACATCCCTTATTATTATCAGAATAGGAAGTAATCGGAGAAACTCTTGGATTACGAGGGCGAAAATACCAAAATTTATCACTTGGGAAAAGCAAATGGGTGTGTAAACCACAAGAACTCTTTCAGAGTTAGTTGGCATTCGAGCTCAAGGTACATTGGCCACATAATGGCACAACCCATTATAACTCTCCAAGCGGTAGGAACTATTTGGGTCGAACACAAATGCAGAGATCTCTAAATCTTACGAACACTGAGGGGAAGAGGAAATCTTACCCCAGATTTCAATGCAGCCTTAAATAACTATATCTTTCCCTTGGCTCCCTTGGTATAAGGTGTCTTATCGACAGACGGAAGGCGGAAACGAGTCCTTCTTGGGAAACTGTACTCGGTATAGAAAGCCTCGAAATCGGCCTCCACCATCTAACTAGGGCCCCAATGGCCCTCATGCCTCTCAGGCACCTTAAGAGTTCTAGCAACACCACTCGAAGAACCTCCAACATTGGCCATTGCACATAAGCAAAAAGGTGAATAAAAGCCAGAAAACAAATAAGAGATGACGGGCGAAGAATCAAGAAGAATAAGATAACAATAAGGAAAGCATGGAAAACAAGAAATGGCGTAAAGGCCGATAAGTCAAGAAAACAACTCTAAATAAGAAAGGCGCGATGACCAGGATGCCCTCAACAAAGAATGCACCGTTTTAAAAGATTCCACAAGAAGTTTCAACATGACACCAATTAAACTTACAGCCAAACAGGCGTAAGGAATGGTAACATCAACAACACGGTTAATTGAAGAATGATATGATGTTCAGATATGGAAGACGATATGTCAAAGATTTTCTAAAAATCCCGAAGCAGTGCCCACCAAACCACGATCGCATGAATCAAACGCATTTTCGCAAAAAAGCAGGCGAGCACACCAGATTACCAAAGTACCCATCATGGGAGGTAAACGAAGTGTTTTCTCAGGAAAATTTCGAGAGCATGCCAACATAAATTTGGAAATAAAGCAACATTGATGCCCCATACGCACCCATGAAGGCCACGATCAGATGGACACATCGGCAACAACGTCTATAAAAAGGCAAACATATGTCCAAGGATGGCAGAAAAAGAACGGAGGGCAACTTCAGCAAAAATGGATGAAGCTAATCAACTCCCTTACCTTCCTCTCAATGTCCTCACCATCATTGCTAGCTATACAACAAAGTAAAATTTTGAGGATTGGAAAAGGTTCAAACTGGTATCCAAAGAATTTTATTGTGCAACTTTGAATGATTTATCCTACAGAATGATGAATCTCGAAGATTATTCAACCCCTTGACAGCCAACCGATACCTAGTACTTAACCAGAAAACGCTGCCGAGAGATGGAAAACCCTCACAAGTTTTTTATGGAAGCAGCTCAGCAACTCTGCGAAGAAGGGACTACTCCCGAAGCCATCAACAAATTAAGGAGGGCTGGTTTAGAAGGGTATAAGTTGGCTCGCTACCTCTTGGCAATCCTCTATCATGCCGCAATAGAGGAAATGTTCCGTTAGAGAGCTCGGGCAATTAGGATTCATTGTTCCTTGAGGCTATACTTGGGCATGACTGAGATTCCTTGTTCTTCGAGATAGTCTCGAGATTTTGTCTTGGGTATGACTGGGAACTGTGGTTCTCGAAGGTCGTCTTACTCTTGAAAAAACTGGGAACCTTAGTTCTTTTATGTCTTTTGTGTTGGATGTGATTGGAAACTGGGGTTCTCCGAGGTTATCTTACTCTTAAGGTGAATGAGAACCTTAGTTCGCCTCAGTCTTTTGTTGTGGATGCGACTAAGAACCGAGGTTCTCCGAGGCCGTCTTACTCTTGAAGAGACTGGGAACCTTAGTTTTCCTGTCTTTTGTTGTGGATGTGACTGGGAACCTGGGTTCTCCGAGGTTGTCTTACTCTTGAGGAGACTGGGAACCTTAGTAATCCTAAGTCTTTTATTGCAAATACGACTGAGAGCCGAAGTTCTGCGAGGTCGTCTTACGATACAAGGGAAAAGTGCTATATCTCTGTTTCATGACAAATAACTTTTGAAGAGAAACTTCGAATTTTTCATTTATAGTAAACAGTAATAAAAGACATAAAAACATAACATAAATGTAAACATGGAGATAGATAAAACTGAGATGCCTATGCATACTACTTTCTAAGGTACATCGAGTTCCATAGGCGTTGCGGTGCTTTTCTCTATAGGTCTTCTAAATAGTATGTCGTTGGTCGTTTGGATACGACAATACGATACGGGCCTTCCCAATTTGGGTGGAGCTTGCCTTGTTATGGATCTTTTGTCCCAGGTAACATCTTTTTGAGGAATAAATCTCTTGGGATAAAACAACGTGGTCTAACCTTGGCATTGTAGTAATTGGCGATTTTCTACTTGTACGCTTCCATCTTGAGTCATGTTTCTTCTCTCTTTTCTTTCAGTAGATCGAGATCTAGCTTCTTTTTCTTCTTCATTATTCTCGTGAGTGAAAATCATCACCCGTGGTGAGAAAGCTCCTATTTTGACCGGGATCACAGCCTCGGTTCCATAGATGTTCTGATAGTGGTACGATACGCCCATAGTACCCTAGGTAGTTCTTCTTCCTATAAGCCCTTATGATCGTCAAGCTTTGGTTTGATAATCTTTAGTAGTGATCGGTTCACCAACTCTACCTACCCATTGGCTTGTGGGTAATACGGAGATGAGAAGTGGTTCTCGATATTGAGTTCTCTATATAAGTGTTGGAAATTCTTACTGTCAAACTGTTTGCCATTGTCAGTGATTATGGCCCGGGGTAGCCTGAAGCGACAGATGATGTTTCTCTAAACGAACTTTCAGACGTTTTGTTCAGTGATCTTTGCTAGTGGCTCAGCTTTTACCCATTTGGTGAAATAATCGATAGCGACTATCAAGAACTTCAATTGTCTTCGTCCCATTGGAAAAGGACCAAGGATGTCAATTCTTCATTGCATAAGTGGGTATAGGGTACTCACAATTGTCATCTTCTCTGTTGGGGTATTTATGAGATTGGCAAATCTTTGGCACTTCTCGCATTTCTGCACTACGTCTTCTGCATCGACATGCATGGTGGGCCAAAAGAACCCAGCTCGAATGACCTTTTGAGCCAAAGTTTGTGCTCCTGAGTGGTTTTCGTAGATCCCTTCATGTACTCCCGGAGTGCATAGTCTGCATTTCGGGCGTTGAGGCTATTGACTTTTGTGGACAATCGAGATTTTGATGATTTCAATAAATGGATTAAGTTTATAAAACGGACATCTTCAAAGACAAAGACATTTTGATGAAAGAGCCAAAGACTTGAAGAAAAAAGATCAAGAACATGCAAGGAGCTCAAAAGTGAAGTTTCAAGACCTTAGAGTATAAACCTTGTAACTCTAGTTTCACTTTTGACAAGGATTATGAATCATACTTGCATATCTTTCAAAACGTGCATAAACCGTTTTACCTCTTGTTTGAAAGATTAAAATGTTTTTAAAGGTTTCAAAACACTCCAATCAAACTCCCAAACCTTTTATATACTTATGGGAAATTAGTCTTTAAAATTGGGTGTTTCAAAGAGGTCAAAAACATGGTCTTAATTTAACCGGATCATGTGCTTAAGTTGAGGAGGTCGACCGGTTGGTGAAGCGGTCGACCGGTCTTCGACCGCTTGGTATAGCGGTCGACCGGTTGATTTGAAATAGATCCGTTGAGCTTCTGACAATATGACCGTTGAGTAACGGTAACTTGAAGCGGTCGACAGGTTCATGTAGCGGTCGACCGGCTCGTTTTAACAGACGACTCCCAACGGCTATAAACGGCTAGTTTTCATATGTGGCCTATAAATACACCTTCATAACATCCAAAATAAATACACAACGACCACATATCATTTAGATCACTTGAGAAATATTCCAAACCTTCATATTCTATATTTCTCATATCATTCACACAAAACACACTTTCATATCCTTGTCTTTGTGTGAATCAAGAGATAGAGCCTTCCAATTTCATATCTACTCTTTGAGAGAGTTTCTTCTTCAATCTTCATATCCAAAAGAGGTGATTCTTTTAGTGAGGTTGTTCACTAAAGAAGAAGCTTAGAGAGGGTATATCTCAAGCTTGGTTAGGTTGTGAGTGGTGAGCCCGAAAAACCACTTGGGTGGGTTTGAGTGTTAAGCCCGGGAAAACACTTGTACGGTTCTCTAGCACCCGGAAGCTAGAATGTATGCTATTTGAAGATAGTGGAAAAACCTCAAGGCTCGGTGAAGGAGCTTGAGGGGTGGATGTAGGCGGGTTTGCCGAACCACCTAAAAATCACGTGTTTGCTTCTCTATCCCTACTTCTTACATTTAGCACTTATTTACTTGTTGTTTTAATATACTTGTATAAATTAGAATTTACTTTTTTGGGGGTTAAAAGCGAAAAAGTTTGAAAACCATTCACCCCTTGGTTGCTTAATCTAGGACTCACAGAGGCAACGTAATAATGGTTTGGAAAGACTTCGTCAATGTAAGTTTCTATCTATGATGGTATATCGCAGTGCTATCCTTTTGACTTCTGTTTATGTTGTTTATCAACACTAGGATCTTCCTCCTGTAGTGTCTGCATGATCAGTAATCACTAGTCACCAGGTTCTACCTCGTTAACCGTATGAATCTCGGATAGGACTCCGACGGATCGTATGATACATCGCCCTCTAAACATCCTTGCCAACCCTCAGTTGCTATTGCATTAGCTCAGGCATTTTGATCTCAAGGAATATGCTAAATTTCAAAGGCTTTGAAGCGTCCTTTTATTTCCAAGGTGCGTTTTAGATAAGCTACCATCCTTTCATCTCGAGCTTCAAAATTTCCTGTGATTTGTCCTACCACTAGTTGAGACTCTAACTATACATTAAAATGTCTTCCTCCTAAAAGTTCTGTCGTGAGTAATCCGGCTACGAGGGCTTCAAATTCTGTCTCGTTATTCGTGGGAGAGTACTCAAACTTGATTCCGAATTCAACGCGCTCTTTTTTAGGTATTTCGATGACTATTCCCACTCCGATTACTTCATGATTAGATGGTCCATCTACATAAATTTGCCACAATTTCGGCTTGGGAGTTTCGTCCTGACACGCTGATATAATGTGCTCGGTTACGAAATCGGCTATTGCTTGTCTCTTTGATCGCAGTCCGAGGTCAATATTCGATGTCAAATTCTTCAAGCTCTACTGACCACTTGACCAATCTTCCTGATGCATCTAGTTTTCCCAAGGTATGTCGTAGTGGATGGCCTGTCAAAATGACGATGGGGTGAGCTTGGAAGCAAGGCCTTAACTTTCTTGCTGAGATGATGATAGCTAGTGCTAATTTGTCGATGTCAGGATATCGAGGCTCGACTCTCTTCAAAGCTTTGCTCACATAATATATGGGTCGTTGTACGACGTTATCATCTCTTACGAGTGCCGTACACACTATTGTCTCAGAAATGGCGAGATAAAGATAAAGGGTTTCTCCCAATATGGGGGAGCTGAGGAGTGAAGAATTTTTCAAATACTCTTTCAACTCCTCGAAAGCATTTTGGCATTCCTCCGTCCATTCAAAGGCCTTTTGAACTGTTTTGAAGAATAACAAACATTTATCCATGGCGCGAGTGACGAATTTATTAAGTGCTGCTATTCATCTCGTGAGCCATTGCACTTCCTTGACGTTCTTTGGTGCTTGCATGTCTAGAATAGCCTTGATCTTCTCTGGGTTAGCTTTGATTCCCCGTTGGGATATAAGGAATCCTATGAATTTTTCGGAGGATACTCCAAAGGCACATTTTGCTAGGTTCAAGCGCATCTTGTACTTTCGGAATACTTCGAAGGCTTCGGGTAGATCTGTAACGTGATTTGCTGATTCTTGTGTCTTTACTAATAGATCAGCCATATAAACTTCCATGTTGCGCCCTATCCACTTTTGGAACATCAAGCTAACCTGTCTCTGGTATGTTGCCTCGGCGTTCTTCAATCCAAAGGGCATCACTTTGTAGCAATAAATTTCCCGATCTGTCGTGAAAGAAGTACATTCCTGGTCTGGTGCATGCATTTTGATTTGGTTGTACCCCGAGAAAGCATCCATGAAACTTAGGAATTGATGCCCTATAGTTGAATTGACGAGGGAATCGATTCTTAGGAGCAGGTAGCAATCCTTTGGACATGCCTTATTTAGGTTGGTGTAGTCTACACACATTCTCCACTTTCTGTTTGCCTTCTTCACCATGACTACATTTGCTAGCCAGCTGAGATAGTTGACCTCCTTAATAAATTAGGATTTGATCAACTTCCTAACCTCTTCCTGGATGCTTGACTTCTTTTAGAAGCAAAACTTCTCTTGCTTTGTATGACTAGCTTGACTTTGGGTCGTATGTTCAACCTATGAGTGATGACCTTTGGGTCTATCCCCAACATATCTTCATGTGACCGAGCGAAGACTTCACTGCTTGCCCGAAGGAATTACATGAGATTGTTTTTGGAATCTTCAGACAGATTGGTGCCGATCTTAACTATCCGCTCCTTTGAATCTGCCCAAAGCGGTATTTCTTCCAATGGTTCCACTAGTTGCGCTTGAAATTCCTCTCAATGTTCTATAGCCATGGTTTCCACGGTTCCTTGGGTATCTGAAAAATAACATTTCCTTGTCAATTCCTGATCTCCTTTTGCTTCTCCTATTCTCGATTTGGTCGAAAATTTCATCTTCAGATGGTAAGTCAACACCACGACGTGCAGTCTGTTTAGGGTGACTTATCCTATAATGGCGTTATAGGAGGACTCTCATTCGAGGATTAAGAATTTTACAGAGTGATGCTTCATGCGAGGGCTCTCCTATTGTGAATTGTAACTATTTTATCCCAGACTAAATACTTCGTGGCCAATGAATCCGGTGAGTCGGGTACTTTCCTTTCTCAGTGCTTCTCTTCCCAGCTTAATTTAGTCGTATGCAGTAGCATACAAAATATCAACAGAGATTCTGGTGTCGACGAGTATTCACCGGATTTTATAATTTCCTATCATAGCATTGATTACCAGAGCATCGTCATGTGGGTATTCGATTCTTATCATATCTTTTGTTGTGAATGTGATGGACTTTTCTTCTCCTAGCATTGGATGCCGAGGTCCGCTGTTTATTTTTGAGACGCGCAATTGCCTTACGTAGGTTTTTCTTGAGGATTTAAACCATCCTCTTGCTGCAAGGCCTCCAGAAGTGAGTTTGATTTTGCCTACCTCTCTTGGTGAGGAGCGTCGTTCGACCGGCCTTTCTCTTTGTCGTGGAGCCTCATTTTCTCTACCATCTTCTCGGGGTTCCCTTTCATTTCTTTGATAGGGCCTAAAGCGTTGATTCTCGGGAGTTCGTGCTTCTCTTCGGAATGGTTCTCCTAATTTGATCGTGGTGAACTGCTGGAGATGTCCTTACTGAATAAAGGTCTCGATTTGTCTCTTCAAATGTATACACTCGTCCGTGTCGTGGCCATGATCGTTATAGAAATGATAGAATTTCTGATCATCCCGTTTATTTGGATCAGATAGCATTTTCAGAGGCCATTGTATCTCGGGATCGTTTCGGATTTCCATGAGGATATTTCCTGGAGGTGTGTTGAGAGGCGTAAATTGTAACCTCGGGCGATCCATTAGTGGTTCAGCTCGTGGCTCCATTCTTCATTCTCTCTCTGTTGCTGGAACTTTCGCTTGCGTTCCTTCTTTTCTTCTTTTAGCTGTTGTTCCTCCTTGATCGATGACTTATTGCCGGCGAGTTGTTACCATGTCCTCGCCGTTCATATACTTTTGCGTTTTCTCCATGAATTCTCCAAAGGTTTTCAAGGGTTTCTTTCTTAGGGAAAATGAAAATCCTTCGTCAATTAGTCCAGCTACTATGGCGGTGAGAACCACTTTATCTTTCGGATCTTCGACGTTGAGTTTTTCTTGGTTGAAGCATGCCACATAATCTTGCAGGCTTTCATCTTCCTTTTGCCGGGTGGAGAGGAGGTGAATGACTAGCTTTTTCTACTTTTTATTTGCTATAAAGTGGCTGACGAAGGCTCTGCTGAGCTCTTTGAAGCTCAAAATGGAGTTAGGTCATAACCTATTAAACCAGATATGAGCTGATCTAGCAAACATTGTAGGAAATGCTTTGCATTTGATAGCGTCCTAGGTGTCCAGTAGGTTCATCTACGATCGGTAGCCTTTTAGGGGATCGAGTGGATCAGTTGCTCCTGTGTATTTGTCAATTACAGGCATGCGGAATTTGGACGGTAGCCGAACTTCCAGAATTCTTGATGTGAATGGAGATTCAACTTGGTGCATCATATTTTCTAGAGATGATTGCGGCAATTTGTCTACATGTTATCTCATCCTCCCTAACTAGGCCAAAACTTCTTCCAACCTAGCGTTGACTCCACCAGTATCTTCATTCTGTCTAGGTGGAGAGTGTGAGTCTTGTTCTAATGTGGTATGTGAACCTCTTCATCGTGTCTTTCTAGCATCGATACTTGTGGTATGTGAGCCTCCCTGTTACGTCTTCCCTGGACAGACATCTCTTCCGGTTACCTGTCGTTGTGGTTTGGTTCTTGATCCGTGCTGGTGTGAGACTTGTGGATGGTTTCCACTAACCCTTCGATTATTTGCAGAGGAGGTTCCGGAGGTGGCTCCGGGTTGCCTCCGGTCTTCCCTTTGCTTTTATTCTCAGTGGTCACCATAAACCTTTTATCACAAGAACTTAAAACGTTCCCACAGACGGCACCAACTGATAATTCGTGTACTTCCTCTCTGCAAAACAACAAAGATGGCCCTGGACACCAGGGTAGGGCACCTTCGATGCCTAAGTCAGTATTTTGAATATCTCAATATTTCGACTTTCAATTTTTTGGAATCACTTACCTTTGTCTTTTGCGATCTTTCCCTTTTATACTGTTTTCTCCACGTTCTCATATTTGCTCTTTGGCTGGCATATTTCTTTTTTGGCGGGAAGCTAAATCCCTGTAACGTTGTGTCCCAGGATATGCTCCTCAGACGTCTCCTTGACGAGCACTTGCTTTGATTGCAGGAGCCTCGGGATCGTGGAGTCATTACACGTTATAACTCGTTTCATAACCGCTCATGACACGTGTTATGATTTATTCTTCTGGGCTTAATGTGACATGAGCCTAGTTGTTGTTGTTGGGCTTTAGAGCAAGTGTGATCATGTCTATCCAGCCGAAGTTAATTTGGGTTGGATCTGATTCAGTATTGGTATCATCATAAAAAGAACCAAAAAGATTTTTACTTCTTCAGATTAAAACATGTCAAATTACTGATCAAACCGTGCAAGAAAGTGAAGATGAACCTTCTTTGAAGGCAGAGTCAACTTGAGGATATGCTTATTCGCTTCCACTGGCAACTGAGAAGGGTTCGGATTGGGGGACTGAAAGCTCAACCCAGCAGCAAAGGAATCTATGGACCTCCAGGGATTGGACATGTGGCACGGAACATAAACGTTGCTGTGGCCAAGAACAGGGTAGACCTGGGCTTGCGCCTGAGGTTGATCAGTTTGGGATTGAGAATTTTGCCACTGGACAAGATCAGAGGGTACGGTGAGTGGAGCTTGGGAAAACCTTGGCGTATGAGGTCGTCGAGTTCCAGACAGAGCTTTTTGGGGTGGCGTTCGGAGTCAGGGGAGAATGCTGTGAGGGCGTCTTAGTAAGAGGAAGAGGCAAGCCAAAGCGAAGATCAAAGTCTTGCAAGGCCTCGATGATCTGTTGTTGTGTCAACAGCAGACATTCTTTATTGCTATTGTTGGGATCACTCATTTTCGGTGATCTTCTCTGTCTTTCTTGCTAATTTCTTTGATTCTTAGCAAACACTTATGGGGAAACGCGAATTGCGAAAAGTGAGGGGGAAGGTGGCCTGCCTTTTATACAGGGACTAGGTTGTACGGAGGGTACCGACGGGATAGGACACTTGAGCGAGTGCAAAAACTTCTGAGCCACGTGCATTTCCACGAAGAGGGGTGTTGCGGAAGTACTTTATAGTCAAGGACATTAGCATTTTATTCCTTAGATTTTAGCCACTTTTACGTTTTAATCCCTCACTTTGAAACTTCAAAATTCACGTCAACATACAATACACACGTGACATAATTAATAAGGCAGGTCACTAGCCAACTTAACAGCTAAAGAAAATACCAAAAAGTCTCAAGCGGCGTCGTCCCTTCAAACGCACCGTCGTCGTCCCTTCGAACCACACCTGCAGGAATTCGTGGAAAAGTGTGGCGCCTTGGAGATTTTCCAAACAGAGGATACCATTTTGACGAGAGAGTACACAGCCACAATTGCATTCGCAGCGAACGCGATTTTATTTTAGGACGTAATTTGGTTAATTGTAGAAGTTAGAAGGCTCAATGTGTCAATAGTGGTAGTTTGGACCCCTTTTTGAAATTTCATTGGTAGTTAGAGGACTCAAATTTTTCCATTTAAAAAAAAAATTCACAATCACTTTTTCATTAATTCTACTATCCAATAACAGTTTCTCAAATTAATAATTTTTTTGCCAACTCCAATGTTGTTTTTACACACTCCAATAATTTTTTCACTAATTCAACTGTTAACACCATAAATGTTTTTTTTGCCTATGTCAAACACAGGCTAATTAATAAGAAAAAATTCTTTCAAATGAACTAAAAATATTTTAATTTAATGATATGTTTTTTTGGAAGGAAAAATATTCATCCTCGAGATTCAGGGTGTGCGGTAATTCATGTTTAGGTGCTAACTGATCCACTCAGATCCAAGATTTTGCTCCTCCTCCCTCCTCTTCTCATCTGTGCAAATTTATTTGGTTGTTTTTTGTGATTCTCAATTACAGATTACAGATTTCGTATGACAAGTTTTCAAAACCCAGGTTTCACGTCTTGCAATTTTGGTGCAGATCGATGTTAAGATCGGATCAAAACAAATGGATCACATGCGTTATCCTACCCCCAATTTTTTTGAAAAATTGTTCATATGTACACAAATTTTAAGGGATTTAGTTAATATTAAGAAAATATTGCCTCTAAAGTTTTTGAAGTTGAAATTTTCTTTTCAAAGCAAATATTGTCACGACTACAATTTATATATAAAATTATATTTTTTATTTTATTAAAATAATAATAATAAATTACTTCACCCCCTTAAAGAAATATCCCTTACGAAAGAGGGGCTTGCCACATTTTTAACTCTGAAGGCACATTTTAAACAAACATGGGAACCATAAATCATGTATTTAAATTCCACCACAATATTTGTTCTTTTTTCTAAAACCATGTTGTTGTGTCCATCACTATACAATATATTTAACTCTAATTTCATCTGTTTTCTTTTTAATTTTTCCTTTTAATAACACCTTAGCAATTCGATTGCAATTGCACATCCATAGCAGTAAACTTAAATAACAAGGTAATGTGATATCGATAATTTCATTAACCTCTTCACTGCATAGTCTCGCTTTCTAATTGGTGATAGTGATTTTGCAACTCGCACCAGTTGTATTATCCACAGCAGAAACATTTAAGAAACTGTTGACATCAAAACACACTTTGATGATAGCAACAAACTTGGGTACTTCAGGAATCCTAGAAAGCGTAGGCTATGTTTGGTTGATGGTCTTGAATTTTTATTTTTTATTTTAAATATTTTTCAATCTAAACATAATTTTTTACACAAAAAAATATTTCAATCCTTCAATAAAATTTTATATTTAATCATTGGCCTCAATTTCTGTGAAAAACAATACAAAAACCTATAAAAACTCGGATCATAATCTTTTGTAATTTTATGCTCAGATTGCTCGATCCAATTCATCGTGTTTGTCTCTCTCCAAATATCACCGTGCAATCCAGGCAGGAAATTGCAGAGGATCCCCATCCTAAAAACTCCTCTTACACAAATTTTCTTTTCAAACATACTTTTTTACTCACAGTTTTTAAGAGAATAAATTTCAAAAACTTTATTTATCCGAACATCATTTCTATGAGCCACTATTTTCACAAACACCAAAAAAAAGATATCTCAACAAATTTTCTTAATCATTACAACAAAAACATTTTCAAAAGCAATGGAAACATAGCCTAAAAATTTTGTCAAAATTGAGGTAGATTAAAGCTTTATTGAATGTTGTGAGAAATTAATAAAAAATAGATTTTTAAGGGAGTTGGTGAAACAATAAAGAGAGAGATTATTTGAATGAATTTTTTATGTCTATTGAAATAGAAAGAAATAATTTGGTGAGGAAGAAAGAGATACTTTTGAAATTTCTTTTTTATTTTCTTGATTAAAATTTTGAGTTAGTTATATTTGCAAATGAGAATTAAGTGAGGAGAGAGATGGCTAAAATTTATATAATATTGTGGAATCAAGAAAATTTCGATCAAAATTTTAATTTAAAAACATGACCTAATTATGTACAGCCATTCAATAGTTAGACTAAGAAAAAAAAAACTATTATAGGATGATCTCATAATAAAAAAAATAAGCTATTGTACTATTTTGCCTAGTAAAAAAAGCTATTGTCCTATTTTGAAAATAAGTACAGAAAGGTCAAAGCAAAATAGTAGGTCCAATGGATTGATATATTGGTGTTTGGGTCCTAAAATTTTGGCTTAATTGTATTTAGGGTCCCCGTAATGAAGGTTGTCATGATGAAGTAAGGTTAACACATAGACAAGGTATAGTTAAGTCAAATTGAGGCCCCTACATCTATTTTCCGTTAACTACTATTGTGAACAGGGCTTTAAAATTCACGTCATAACGAATTAAAAAGCTGTCCAATTTAAAAATGTCATGCCAACATCAATTAAGAATGACATATCCAATGATTTTCTTTATTTTGCCAGAAAATTTCGCATGGACACCCGGCAGGTGACTGGCAACAAAATTGGACAATGACGTTTTAATTGGACAATAGACCTTTGGTACGTTATTGATTTGAATTTCAGACCCTATTTTTAAACTACTACAAATTTGTAAAACATTACTACAAGGTCTCATTTACATTCTTCATACCTCAAGGGCCGTAAATTAAACCTAAAATTTTAGACCTAATAAAACAACTATAAAAAAATTATTTTTTTTCCCAAAAATATTCATTTTTACATAAAATTATTTATATCTTCTTTTCAGTCACATTTCTCGGGTGGCGCTTTCAACATAAGAGGCTTTGAAAGGGCCCTTTTCATCACAACTCTCGTGCTCGGTAGCCCCCTGTCGGGTCAGAATTGAACTTTTAAAGTTTAGAGAGTCATTTTCTATTTGACACGTGCAATTCGTAATGATATTAATAAAAGATATGGGCCTGGGCAATTGGGCAAAAAATTGCCAATTCCGTATCAACATTTTTGTTTGCCATGCATTTAATTTTTACAAATCATTTTTTATTTTTCGATATTCACCATATGCGTCTAATCCAATTTTTTTTGAACCGTAACTTGGTTGAAAATTATTTGCGGAAGACAATTATATATAATATTTGACGAGATTTGCGGGAAAAAAATATTAGTAGGTTATCGAATCTGCGACATCACCCATCCCAAAACTGCTACGTCATTGCTATGACAGTAAATTAACAAATATGACCTGCTAAACCTTTTCACTTTTTTTTTTTTAATTTAAATTAATTAATAATTTTTAAGTTATTTAATTGCTTCTAGAAGTTTTAAAAATAATTAATCACAGTCCTTCATTCAATTTGGCCATTTAATAGAGAAAGTGATGTAGATAGAGCTAAATACCTCTTAAAAAAAAATATTACATTTATGTTATATATCATTTTTTTAAATAATATTTTTAGTTTTTTTATTAAAGACATTTAAATTGTTTTTCATGTAGTTTAACAATCAAATTGAACCTAGGAGATGATTGATGTATTTTATAATCTATGCAGCGTAATTATCTAAATTAGAAATTACCGTACGTTTTCTAAAAAATTATAAGACTTTTAGGATTTTTTAAAGAATTGAAATATTTATAGAATAGAGTTTAAGTTTTTGGATAAAAGTTGGTGAAAAGTTTTAAAAATATATAATTTTTGTTGGAGTTTGTAAAAAGAAGAGAGAGAGATTATTTATGTAATTATTTAATAAATAAGTATCGAAAATATAAGAGAGATTATTATAATATTTTTTTAGGTACTGAAATTTGAAAAAATTATTAGAGTATTATGTAAAAGGTATTTTGTATGAATTTTTGAGATTTTTTTCGTTTTGCAATTTTTGTTAAATATATTTGTATTGTAGAATACTTTTACAAATGAACATATCTAAATTTTATTATATGAGTCATAACGCATGTTTCTCCCTTTGTTCTTTTTTTTTTTTTGAGGCGATCCTATCCTGTTGCACCTCAATAAGATGTTTCTTTCACAAAAGTCTATTGCACCTAAATCAGATGCTTCTTTCACAAAGGGTTTAGAAATATAAGAGAAGCAAATTAAATGAAGATACTAGCTGAGAAGTAGACACAAATTTCGTCTTTACATATTAATTGCACCCAACAGTATGGATAACCTTATGTCCTGCTAAAGTAGTTCTTTAAGAAACGCAACAAACACTATAGAAATACATCATGCAGCTGGAAGATCCTTTTGTAATTGTTTCGCCTCGTAATACGATCTCGGTAACATCTCACCCACTGGCAATGCCTCCTTAATCAATTGTAACATCATATCAAATGCATTAATTGACAACTTATTCTCTGACTTCACATGCAACAGCCGGACCGCAAATGACAACTTACTAAACTTGGTACATCCAGGATACAATTCATGATTTGCCTATTCCCATAACTTATCAATGGGTGTCGAAGTCTTGGGTCCCGAAGTGAGGGTTTCCCTAATATCATGGTTATCCGTTTCAACCCCTATCACACCTTCTATCCCAACAAGAACATTGATTAGCATTTTTTCTATTCCGTCAGAGCTATCTCTCTCTAAATCTTCATCACTATGTGGTAAACTCACACCAGACTCTTGATTTTTATTTGTAGAAATGAATTCTTCTTGAGTTTTACTTGAGGTCCTGGATCCACGGATGGAATTAGTTCTCGTGAGCTGTCTTTTACTTTTATGTTGTTTGGTCAACGCAACCTAATATATCAGGTCTTGCCGCAAGTAATGGTGTGTTTTTATTTTCTCCCTCCTATTCAAAGTCATATCATGTCTACATTTTCTATAATTTCTTTTACCGAATAATATTCATTTCACTCTTTAACTACGTGAGTTTTGAATATATCCACTAATCCAATTATTATTTTTTTTACATTGCACATTAATTTTTGATTTAAGACACTTTGCACTTCTTTAAAATGTTCAATCAATTTGAACTTAAAATAATTTTTTTCCTCACGGAATGACAATTTTACTCCTATTATTTTTTAACTGTGAGTATTTTATGAAGGTAAAATCATAATTTTATGTGACAAAAAATCAATTTCCGTCAAAATTGGTGGAAAAGTTAACAAAGAATACAAATTGTTTGAAATTAATTTTTGTTGGATACATGCAATATGACAAAAATTAATAGTTGCGATGTAAAATGTCAAGACTCTCTCTCTCTTAGTTTAAGGATGCAAAGTGTATTTATCTATTTTTTAAAATTCTATTCTCATCCATATATATATAAGAAACAGATGATGAGGTCACAAATAAAGTACCAGCTCAAATGTACTGAAATAAAGTCGCGAATGAAAGTAGGTTAAATTCAACTCTATACTTTTTTTAAAAAAAATTTACATAATTTGTTGAAGCACTCACGAGTGAGTAAAGGAAGCGATTTGATTCAAAGAAATTCAAAACTCTGAGATTTTGTTGTTTGGCAATCAAAATTATCAAAAATTAATTTTTTTTTAAAGTAAGAAATTTTTACATTGAGAAGCAAAGGAGATTTGGCCAATCTCATTCTTAATTATTATTACTGTTATTAGTATTTTGTTTGTTAATATATTTATTTACAAACATAGGCGCAGATATATATATATATATATATTATAAATTAATGAAAGTTTTTTAAAGTAAGAAAGAAAGAAGCAAAGGAGATTTGGCCAATCTCATTCTTAATTATTATTATTAGTATATTTGTTTGTTAATATATTTATTTACAAACATAGGCGCAGATATATATATAACTACTGTCAGAACAAATAGTACGTAAAATGTCTCGTTGAATTTATGAATTGGATATTGTATTGATTTGTTAATTAATTTGCGGGATGCGAACAAATAATCGGTCCTTTTACCGTTAAGGGTTTCACCATTTCTCGGTGATGCGCAGTGCTCCTGCCTCCATGCTAAGCGGACTATGCCCGTTCAACAAGATTCAGTTCACCCAATGCCCACTTTTACGGCAGAAATACACGCCCCCGGCACATTCAATCAACCAACACGTGCGCCTATAGCAGAATTTTCAACTTCTAGGTGTCACTTCTCTATGGACCCCATGGTGCTATAAATACTCCACAAACATACAAGATGGAATAGGATTCATCAGAGCAAGAGAAGAGCAACAAAGAAAAAAAAAAAAAAAAAAAAACTTCTTCTATAGCGTCTGCTTTCTAGTTCTTTTTCCCTCAACAAGAAGTGTCCAACATGAGTCAGAATTTCAATGCAGGGCAAATCCAAGGCCAGGGTCAGGTAGGATTACTCGCAAGAAAACGTTGAGATGAAGCCTATAATGCTCTAAATTAACAGTTGTAAATATTTTCTTAGGTTCCCATTTGTTTAAACTGCACCAAAAACTATCTGCAATAATATTTCAGCTGCAACCAGGGCACTGTATTTTTCTTCCCTGGGCATTTTAGCAGTACTGTCTTTGTTAGTGAACTGTTTTGACTAATGATTTGTGGGTTTGGGCAGGCCGTGGCCGACGAGTGGGTCCAAGGCACAAAAGACACTGCCAACGCAACTAGAGACAAGGCCACTGATGCAACCCAATCGGCTGCGCACTCTGTTCAACAGAAGAAGGATGAAGGGGCTGGCTTCCTCCAGCAGGTTCTCCTTTTCACTTTTTCCCCAGCCCTCCCCACCTTTGGGACCCCTCCTGGTTTTTCGAGAGATGCTGCAGATCATTAGTGATTAATGGTCAACATGCATACAAATTGGATGGGTGTGTGTGTGTGTATATACGTTGGTGTTCATATATATGTCATATGCAACAAGAGAGAATACATGACATCCACACACAAGACTATGGACGTTTTGCATTTATCGGTCATAAAATTGTCCGATCTGCAATTAAACCATAGATCTTAAAACTCAAAACTCTGTGGAAATTTGGTGAAAACGATAGATTTGTCAGACTTTCAGTACTTGAGCTTGTATGATATATATGTACAGAAATTGGTATACGTCCATTTTTTTGATAATTAGGCGCTTCACAGACACAGTAATCACAGTGCATTTGTTTATGTTGTTACAGAAGGGCGACCAGGTGAAGAACATGGCTCAGGGAGCTATGGACAACGTGAAGAATACACTCGGAATGGGTGACAAGAACTGAAAAGGAAAACGCTACGTACCGAGCTGTCGGCCTCCAATAATGCATCAATGGATTTAGGTTTCTCTCTACGATTTTGCTTAACGGATCAGTTTATCGTCGATCGGCTGCTGTGTTTTTTAATTTTTCATCTCAGAATTGCTCGCATTCGATTGTAATAAAAGCTTTTGGCTTGCCATTTCTTTTACTGTATCGATCTAAATCAGTGGCAGATGTAATAAAGAGTAGATCGCAATAAGGCAAATGCAATCCAAAAGGAGCTGATGATTTGTTTCAGTACCCTCGTCTTCTCTATCTTTCTTTCCCTTGATGCATATCCATAGGCATGCAATTCGCCATGCAAAACCAAGTGCATATTCCTTTGCAAAGGTATTCTAAAATACAATAGGATTCAACAAATATATAAAAGAAACATCCAAAATCTCAAAAATTCATACACAAATACTAATATTTTTTACACAATCTCCAACAACTTTTCAAATAAAATCTAATTACTTTTTTAAAAAATTATAACAAATATTCTATCTCCATACTTTTTCACCTAATTCTAATATTTTTTATTAAACAATTATATTAATTCATCTCTCTACAACATTTTATAAACTTAAACAAAAATTAAATATCTTTAAAACTTTTCACCAACTTTTACACAAAAACCTATAAAATTTCAATTTACATAAATATTCACAATTCTATCAAAATCTTAAAAATCTTTACAAAACGAATATCTCCCAAGTTTTATCTGTTAAATTTTAGTTCAATCCCTCGCTACCAAAATCAGTCACATAATAAGGACTTGTCTCTTTCCAATGCACACATTCGTACGCATAGTATATGTATTGTATCTATTTTTCTATAAATTATATTATACCATTTGATTAGAAATTTATAGAAAAATAATATCAAAAGTAGTGACAAAATCAGGCAAGCTAGAGATTGGGCGTGACTTTAGAGTTCGATATGGTTATCATCGTTGTCGACAGGCCCAACTTGTTTCGACTTTTAATTTGCCTAAAAGTTAAAAGAGTAGGCCTAATTATGCTCTCTCTTCCAAACTTGGTTCACTCTGTCCGATTCGTGTTCATAGGCCAACCTAATGAAGCCCACAGATCAGGTCCAACAAGTTCATAGGCCCTTGTTGGTATTTTTCTATGAATCATTTCTCACGGTTCGGTAAACTCTTGTATGCGTACAGTATTTCATTTAAGTATTTAGGTTATGTTCAAGTACTAAAATTTTAAGATAGTTAAAATTTTAAATATAAAAATTGATAAATGAAGAAAGAGAATAAAAAAGTTAATAAAAAAATATAAAAATTAGTAAAAAAGTAAAAATATTTATAAAAATTAATGAAAAAAATGAGAAAATTTTTTTTTAATAATAATAAAATTTTAAAGAGTTAAAATCTTAGTTGTTGAAGCGTAATTAACAAAATTATGCCACCTGTACCGTCGGGAATTAGGGTACCCTCAACTGTCAAAAACGACATAGGCGTCACATAACCTAGTGGAATCTAGAACGACCGTTGGACACGGGGCTCGCCTTCTTTCTCAGAGCTTCTCTCCACTTACGTGGACGTACACGATAAGCCTGCCACCTCCACAAAATCCCCCCTCTATACTACGTAAAACTACACAAATGCCAGTAACAAAGATTGTACACTTTACAAGCTAATCCGTCTGTGCCCACTATCGCCCAGTGTCTCCGCCATGGCCATGCACCTCCAGTTCCATAACTGCGTCTCCTCCATCTCCCCCCGGCTACCCTATCTCCGAAACCATACCTTCTCGCACCGGCTCTCCACCCCGTTCTCCGGGACAGTTAGGGTTTTCACTTTCCGGGAGAAGTTCAGAGGCAGAGAGGGAGTTTACTCTGTTTGTTGTTTCTGTAAAACCGGTTCCGAAATGGAAAGGGTTTCGGTGCATGAGGTGGAGAATGATCGTCCTCAATTTGATATCAATCTCGCTGTCATTCTCGCTGGTTTCGCATTCGAAGCCTACACAAGCCCCCCAGTAAATGATTCTTGAACTGTTTTTTTTTTTTCTTTTTAATTGCTTTGGAAAAAGGAAAATAAATTGGTCACCGTTATTTGCTGCCGTGCAGTTCCAAGTGTAAGAAGAACTAAATTCACGAAGAAAAAAAGAAGAAGTTAGAAACCAAGGAAAAGACAGAGATGCCAAACTGAAAATTTTGTCTTCGTTCAGGGTTTTGGATGGAGAAAAGTGGAGGAATGCCTTCCCTAATGAGCCTATTGCAGCTAATTTGGCTTGATTGAGTTGGGTATCAAATGTAATGCAACTTACAAAACAAGGAGCCCCCCCTCCCCTTTCCTTCCCCTCAAAAGAAAAGAGGATGAGATGGAAGCCCTATAATCGTATTGTTTGGTTATCAAATAGTACACGCAGAGGCTCACAAGAAATAAAAATACTAAAACATAGAGTTTAACTAGGTAGCCTGGTACGTGTGTGTCAGTAGAGGGATTTTTTCCTTTCGTATTAATGAAGACCATAAGTGAAGGGGGTCTTTTTGTTTTCTCGTTCCCATCTTTATTCGGAAAAGAGCATAGAACTATTCACCCAGAAGAGGAAACAGCATAGGATCACTTAGGAATTTTTTATTTTGATCAATTTTGAAGTGTTCTTACACATTGGCTACGTTTTGCTCAGGAAAATGTCGGAAGGTGTGAAGTTGATGCTGCAGATTGTAAGACAGTATACCTCTCAGAGTAGGTGGTATTTTTCTGTTTAGTATAGAGACATAGATATTATGCCATACTGTTACAAGCTCGATTAATGGTGAACAGTTGTTCTTTTGTCCCTCTGAATCACATTTCTTTGTCCTACTGAATCACATTTGATGATTCAAGTCTAATCGATCTCATCCCATTAAAGGAGCTGAGTCCACATATAAGATGGGTATTTATGAGTGTGACTACTTTGACTTTCATTAATGCAGGTCATTTGTACGTGAAATATATGATGGCCAGTTGTTTGTAAAGTTAAAAAAGGGTTTGGATTTACCTGCCATGGATCTGTGGGTAGGTTAGCTTCTTTAATCTTTCTAGTTTCTTGTGTGGAGGACTAAGCTTTTCTTTTGGTAACTTGCATACCACTTAATACATGTTGGCGTTTTCGGTTGGTTTAAAATAGCAATAGTTTTGTTTCCACTCTTTTTCCTTTGTTTTCTCTGCCCTTCTGTTGAACCTTTTGTATGCTTTTTAGGGAACAAGTGATCCCTACGTGGTCATGCAATTGGATGGACAGGTTGTGAAAAGCAAGGTCAAATGGGGGTAAGTTATTGCATTTTAGTGTGTACGTTTGTGTTTGTACGTATTTGTGTGTCCTGGGGTTTGGTTCTGCATTTTTGTGTGTTTGTGTGATGTTACTCTAATGAGATTGTTTCTTGGTCAAACATAACATTTGAAAAACCGTTACTTGTGTGTGTGTGTTTATGTGCTGTGTTCTTTTAATGAGATTGTTTTATATTCAAACATAAGATCAAGAAATGTAAGTTTTGTGGGTGTATGAGTCTGGACCTTTGTGCAAGCATTTTAATTGTCCTTATTTTGCATTTGGGTTTGTGCATGCATCTGAATGTTCGGTGCTTTATGTGCATGTTTGTGTTATGTTATTCAATGAGATTGCTTCTTGTTCAAACCTAATATTCAGTAGATGAATATTAGATTAATGTTTATTAGCAGAGTATTAGAGTCTGGTAGAGATTGTAGCTAGATAATGCTAGAAAAGCCTGCTGATTTGAAATTTCAGAAAGCTATGAATGATTCCACTATTTGCTTGCTTTCTGATGATCCTAGCTCATAGGACATAACTATCAAATTTAGTGGATATAGCAAATTTGATTATATGCACAGTAACATAATGACAGGACAAAACAGCCAACATGGAATGAGGACTTCACTTTTAATGTCAAGCAGCCTCCAACTAAACTTCTCCAGGTTAATATGTGTGGTTTCTTTATTTAGAGATCCATTTTCCGTAAAATGCACTTGACTAATGTCTGAGTTTCAAGTGTTTGTCCATAGCTCTTTTAGAGATCTTTGAATGGAGACTAATTAGTTTGTTCATACTTCTGATCTCATGCTGCATAAAATCGAGGTGCCACATAATGAAGACGGGGATTTTTGTGTACGCAAATTGATCGCATAAGTCTTGTTGCATTAAGTGGACCTCTCTAAGGAATAACTAGACATTAGTCTTGCTGGTTCTGTCTTTTTCTTTCATTGTGTATATGTCCATGTTTCATACTTAAAATTCCAGTTCGTGGCTTCGTATGTACTGATTGACTATAGGTCCATTCAGATGCTGCTCCAAGAGGGGTTTTATTTTGTTTGTCCAATATTCCACTTTGGGAGGTCCCAAAATAATGGTGACTTTGAACATTTAATGGAGGCAATTCAATCAGATCTTTTATGTCACTTGAAAAAGTCAATACCCTCTCCATTTGATCTGATAGAATAGATATCAGGGAGGGTAATTGGTACCTGGTGACGTTTTTTTTTTTCCAAAGGCTATCCATCAAAGATGTCCATTAAAAAGTTGGACTAATGCAAACAAAAGATTTGAGAGGGAAGAAGTATAACATACATATTAAAAATTGCAGTTCCAAATCTGTCATGATGAAGAAGTCAAAGAGTGTATTTACGAGCATAATCTTATTTAAGGTATTTATATCTGGTTGCTTCATAACCTTGCATTTTGTTTCCTAACTTCTGGTGTTAAAACTTTAGGTTGCCGCTTGGGATGCTAACCTTGTAACTCCACATAAGCGCATGGGTAACAGGGGTGTTACTCTGGATTGCCTCTGTGATGGTGAGAGCCTAATAAAACCATGGCATTTTTCTAATAAACAAAACTAGAATACTGTTATTCACCTTAGTGTGCAGCAATTGGGTTGGTTTGTGCATCTGGATGTTTGGTGCATATGTTGCATTGTCATTTGTTACAATATATACACTTATAGATTCTTTTATTTCCTTTTTCTTTTGGTACGAGAACGAGAGTACTTGATTTATTTAATTACTATCTTACTCATGTTGAGCAGGTTAGTTGGATGCAATGCTGCAATTTTTTTATAATACAATCTAATATCGAACATCTCCTTTGCTAGGAAATTTGCATGAAATAATGGTGGAGTTGGAAGGAATTGGTGGTGGTGGAAAGATACAACTTGAGGTAAGTTTCCATGGACACTAGAAAATCAAAACTATGTTAACAGATAGAGGCCAAAAGGACTTTTGGATACCTTTCTTACTGTTAGGAAAAAGATGCAACTTATTTCAATTTGGATCCATACTGCATAAAAGGTACTGCTGCAAAAGGTTATGATAAATATAAAACATTTTGGTTATAAGTTATGACATAGTGTTTTTTTACTTGCAATGTGCAAGTCGTAAACCATAGCAATTAAGTATCATAGTCATACCATAACAAATTGTCTGGCGTCAGCCTGATGCGCATCACAGTTTCTCAGAAGAAACAGGCTTGTTCACATCTTGCAAGTTATTTCACTCCTAGGTGTTTGGGGGTGTATGGGAGTTAAACCACATACGTATTTCATTGGATTACCTCTAGGGTTGTTGTTCGAGGCATTGACAAAATTTGAGGAATTGGCCAAATGAATTGGCCTTGAGTGTACTGTTCATTATATAGGCTCTTCAAGTAAAGCTATACAACAAAAGAAATAAGTGGCCGCATGAGACAAGGCCTATACAAGGAAAGCTTGTCCTATACAAGGAAAGCTACAAGATTTAATCTGATATGCTAACTGTACAAAAGAATATGCTAACTGTTCATTATGGAGCTGATTTGTGAGCTGAAAATCTGAAGATTTATTGGATAGATATGGACCGCAAAGCTGTCTGTTGACAGCCCCCGTCAAATTGTTGCGAGTTGATCAACAAGCATCAATTTGCTATACAAGAAGCAATGACGATGGTGAGTGAGAGCCTTGGTGAAGATATCAGCAAGTTGTAGTTGGGTAGACACATGAGGAAGAGTGATAACTTAATCTTCAAAAGCTTCATGAATAGAATGACAGTCGACTTCAATATGCTTCATGCGCTCATGATAAATTAGATTGGCCCGTGATCTGAATGACACTCGTCTTATCTGCATGTAAAGGCGTAGGATCAGTATGAGGTAAGTCTAGTTCAGCAAGCAAACCTCGAAGCCAAGTAATCTCCGAACATGCGAGAGACATCGCCCTGTACTCAGATTCCGTAGACGACTTAGGAACCCGGTCTTGCTTCTTACTCTTCAAAGAGATCAACACATCACCTAAGAACACACACCAACTAGTGATGGAGCGGCAAGTATCAGGACACCAAGCCCAGTCAGCATTGCTATAAGCAGTAAGCCGAAAAGAAGTGCCTGTAAGGAAGAATAATCCACAGGCAGAAGTGCCCTGGATATAACATATAATTTGATGGACAGCAGCCATATGAAGATGACGAGGAGTTTGAAGAAACTGGCTAACTTGTTGTACATCAAAGAAGATGTCCGGTCTAGTAATTGTTAGGTAGACAAGACTACCCACCAACTTTCGATACAAACTGGGATCAACAAGTAAGTCACCCTCCTCTTTTCCAAGCTTGACATTCAACTCCATAAGAGTATCAATGGGGGTGGCATCTTGGAGACCAGCAGCAACCACCAATTCATGAGCATACTTATGTTGATTGAGGGAAATACCAGATGAACTACAATGCACCTCAAGACCAAGAAAATAAGTGAGAGACCCAAGATCTTTCATATGAAAGGACTCAGAGAGATGAATCTTGAACTGTCCAAGTAAAGTAGAATCAGAACCAGTGATGACAATATTGTCAACATAAACCAAAAGAACAACAATACCCATGTCGGTTTTCCGAAGAAATAAGGAGTCATGCTTGCTTTGTTTGAAGGAAAACCGTAATAAAGTACTTCGGAATTTATCACAGGCCCTCGGAGCTTGTTTGAGACCATAGAGAGAACAATGAAGCTTACACACATGTGGAATCGGAGAAGAAAACAATCCTGATGGTGGCTTTATATAGATACATTCTTTGAGATCCCTATGAAGAAAAGCATTCTTGACATCCATTTGATGAAGAGGCCAATCATTGAAGGCAGCAATAGCTAGAATAGTACGAACAATGATCATCTTAGACACAAGAGCAAATGTCTCTTCGTAATTAGCACCATATTTCTTGATTATTCCCAAGAGCAACTAGTCGGGCTTTGTAGCGATCCAAACTGCTATCATATCGTACCTTGATAGAGTAAACCCACTTACAGCCCAAAGGAGTAATGGTAGGAGGACAAGACTCAACATCCCATGTGTGATTAGCCTCGAGAGCCGCGATTTCTTTCTGCATAGCTTGCTGCCAACATTCATGCTTAGCAACTTGTGAGTAAGACATGTGAATAACAAAATTGGACAATGCCACAGTAAGACCTGAAATAGAATTGCTAGAACTAGAGGGAGGAAAACCATACCGATCCGAGGGTACAGTTACTCGAGTAGAGCAACAAACCAAAGATTCTGGAGGTGCCTCAACCAATTGTATCTTGAGCTTTGCAAGAGCAGATATCGGTTCTGCCATCAAAGAGGCTGTGGGCGAGGATGTCTTGCAGAGATTCACTATACCTAGTTTAAAGCAAGAAATGACTGGAAGAGGACTTGATGACAGCTCCTCAAACGAGGGAAGTAATTCTATAGGAGAGGATGGCAAAGAAGACACAAGAAAGAAATGCTGATTTTCAAAGAAAATAACATTCCGTGAAACAAGAGTACGTTGTAACATAGGATCATAGCAAACAAATCCCTTTTGACACACATTATTCCCCAAAAACGCACATTGAGCAGATTGAGCAGATAATTTATCTTTCATGAGAAGGTAAAGGGACAAAGCGCACACAACCAAATGTACGTAAATTATCGTAACTAGGTTGCTTAGTAAACATGCGAAAATAGGGAAACAACATTTTTAAAACTGGAGAAGGTAAACGATTAATCAAATGAGTAGCAATTTGCATAGCCTTTTACCTAGAACATGGAAGGAACAGAGGATTCAAGCAAAAGAGTACGCACCACATCCAAAAGATGATGATTTTTCCGTTTGGCCACCCCATTCTGTTGCGGAGTAGTCGGGCACAAACGTTGATGAATAATGCCTTTTGAATCCAAAAACTCATGGAATTCGTTGGACAAATATTCACCACCGAAATCTGTATGTAAAATCTTGATAAAGGCAAAAAATTGATTTGCAATTTGCGCCACGAATATCGTGAAAGTGCGAAAAACTTCAGATTTAGAGCGAAGAAAATAGACTCACGTGAAGCGGCTATGATCATCAATAAAAGTCACATAATACTTATATTTTTCATAGGAGGTAATAGGAGATAGACCCCAAACATCACTATGGATAATATCAAAGCAGTGAGAAGCCCTACTAGCATGCAAAGGGAAGGGAAGAGTTTTGCTTTTACCAAGCTTGCAAGAAGCACAATCAAGAGAAGAAAAACCACGTTCTTTATTGCTTAATAAACCAGAGTTCAAAACATGAGACAGAATCTGAGTATTAGGGTGACCTAAACAACGATGCCACATCATACTTGAATCAGAAACCTTATTACGAGCAAGAGACAAATTTGAAGAAATTGGTTATGGTGCTGGAACTGACAAATATAGTGGAAAAAGACGCCCTACCTTAGGCCTCTTCGCGATCCCGTTACTTGGTCCTGCACAACACAACTATCACCAGAGAAATTAACAGCACAATTGCTATCTACTAATTGGCCAACAAAAATTAGATTCGTAGAAAGCTGAGAAGCAAGAAAGACATCAGTGATCTTAGGAGAAGCATCACCAACAACGGTGATTGGCAATGCGCTGCCATTGGCTGTTTGAATAAAGGAAGCTCCAGTATAGGGTCAAACATGACCAAGAGCCGGGGACTAGGCGTCATGTGATTAGAAGCTCCAGGTCTATATACCACATTCTAGAAGAAGCCTAATTGTTACCTTGAAAACTCAATGTCGAGAATGCGGACACCATCATCTGTTGCACCATTTCGGATGTCAGCTGAGGAGAAAAATCACTTGGAGAGGGACCAAATGCCTGGGGAGGAGCGGCTGTAGGTATAGTAACACAAGTCTGCAAAGCTTGAGGTTGACAGTTTTGAGGGCGGATGCGACACTCTTTGATAACGTAACCTTTTTTCTTGCAATAGGAGCAGAACTTCTTGAGACAATTAGCAGCAATATGACTATATTCCTTGCAACAAAAACACTGCTTGGAAGTCATAGGTGCCCCCTGCCTTAGACCGCATAAGCTACAGTCACTAAACTCGAGCCTCCATGGGGATATTCCAAAGCAGTTTGAGTGGTGAGACGTTGTTCCTTTCTAAGTAGTTCATCGAAACAAACATCAAGAGAAGGAACTGGGGATCGGTTCAGCAAAGAAGAGCGAACATATTCATATTCAAAGCATAGCTTCATAAGAAACGAATCGCAATAACTAGTTGCATGGATAGTTTGAACAGTCGAAAGAGCATCAGCCGAAACACCCATCGTAACCAAATCAGAGTATTCATTCCAAATAGTTAAGAACGCCGAGTAGTATTCTTGAATTGAGAGACTCCCATGATGAAAATGGGCAGTGGGATGCTCCAACTGAAAACAATTAGCGTTGTTATCTTGATGATAAACCTTCTTCAAGTAGATACATATAGATTGGGCTGAATGATGAGGCCACAAATTGGTGACAATGTGTGGCTCGACAAAGCTAAGAAGTCATGACATAATCCGAGCATCAAGGACAGTCCAAGAAATGGGAGCAGCACCTCCAGAAGACATAGCATCCTTAGATTTTTTGGAGGGGGAAGAGGGTGCCACAATTGTGACATCAATATGTCCCCAAAGATCTTTCCCTTTGAGGAAAAGTTCAAATAGAAAAGCCCAACTAGAGTAATTTTTGTCAGTAAATTTGACGCAAACTAGAGTCGAGTCCATTGTAAAAATAGCCCAAAAATCCCACAACGTCCAAATCCAACAAGAGCCCACAATAACCTAAATCCAACAATACCCACAATAACCTAAAGCCAAAAAATAGCCCTAAGGAAAGACAACAAAAAATAAGGCCAAAACTTAAGTGAAGGCTATAAGCCCAAAGACAGCCAGCCGAAGAGGTCAAGAGAAAGAATCAATAAAAGGACACCCAAGCCCACGTTGCAAATACCAACACCACCAAGAGCACAAAAAAGGAAATCAGAGAGATCGAAAAATCACCGAAAGCCAAAATATCACCGGAAGCCAAAGCCGAGAGCGAAGAGTTCGAAAAAAAAATCACCAAAAGCCAGCAACAGCGTCGACAGCCACCACAGATACCACCGAAAGCCACCAACAACATTGGAAACACCACAGAAATCGTCGACAGCCGCAAAGCACAATCACCCAACATCGGAAAATCACCGAGAAACCGCGGGAGAAACAGAAAGAATCAAAATAGCCGAGAGCCACAAAGAAGACACTTCCGAGGAACTAAAGGAGACCGAAGGAAACGAGAGAGACGAGTCAGAGGAATGGCTTTGATACCATGACAAAATTTGTAGAATTAGCCGAATGAATTGGCCTTGAGTGTACTGTTCATTATATAGGCTCTTCAAGTAAAGCTATGCAAGGAAAGAAATAAGTGACCGCATGAGACAAGGCCTATACAAGTAAAGCTTGTCCTATACAAGGTAAGCTACAAGTTGTAATCTAATATGCTAATTGTACAAAAGAATAATCTAGAATGAATTGAACAAATAAGGAAGGAAATATCACATATATGGAGCTGATATGTGAGCTGGAAATCTGGAGATTTATTGGACAGATATGGACAGCTTGATAGGCATAAGCGGGTGTGGAATGATATAATCGTTAAGGTGGTGGGGATATCATTACTAAGCTCTAGGGAGAAGTTTGTGCAAATATCCTCCTTTTTTTCGTTCTTTCGTTTTCGGGTATTGTTCCTATTACGTTTATCTATGTTTTACAATTACCAAGTCACAGAGCTTGTTAAAGGAGTTGGGACACCATAAAGCTACTTCTTAGATCGTTAGGAGAGCGAAGAAAAATAAAATAGAAGGATAAATACACTTTTCACCTATTAACTATGAGAGATTTGAAACATTGCACTCTTCAACCACCAATCTTATGCACTTCGCATATTCTGTCAAAATAGATAAAAGTAACAATAATGCCCCTTACACATTTTGCTCATGTTCATATTAAACCGAAAGTATTGTTGTCAAGTCATTAGTTACTGGGGCATTATCGTCATTTTAAGGGGGAAAAAACTCAATTTCCATTTAATTTGACGAAAATATTTAAGGGAGGATGCAAAGTGTCAAATATTAGTAGTTTGAGGGCGCAATGTGTCAAATACTCTATAGTTGATGGATGGAAAGTATATTTATCCATAAAAGAAATAAAGGCAAGAGTAATATTTCCACTGGTTTGGCACTTTTTCTTTTCCCTTGTTATGAATAGGGATGGAAAGGAAGGTCTTGTTTCCTTATGTATTTTGGAAGTTCTTTTCAAGTGCGAAGCCTTATTGTTTTAGGTACCATGTCATGCTTGCTTGTAAGGAAGGTCTTCTTCAGTGAACTACTCTCAAGCCTTTTTCTGGTGCTTTTAATTTGTAAACATCCCAGCTTTATTTAATATCTCTCTGGCTTATTCTTGCTAATGGTGAGGTTTTCAGGTTAAGTACAAAACTTTTGAAGAAATTGAGGAAGACAAAAAGTGGTGGAGGATCCCCTTGGTTTTGGACTTTCTTCGAAAACATGGTTTTGAGTCTGCTCTGGAAAGGGTTGTAGGCTCTGAGTCTGTGCAAGCACGTCAGTTTGTAAAATATGCTTTTCGGCAGTTAAAGGCATTCAATGATGCTAACATTTCGAAGGTCAAGTTTTCAAATGTTGACCAGAATGACACTGAAGGACTTGGGAAATCAAATGATTCTACTTTGTCAGGCATACTTTCACAAATGGCTAAAGATTCAGAAGCCACTTCTAATGACACAGGCTACAAAGAAGACAGAAAATTAGAGGATTCTCAAGACAATGGTGTTATGGAGAATGGACATGCCTTTGAATCAGTAATGCCAGTGGATGATTCAGCACAATCAAATAAATTCTTTTGGAGGAACTTTGCTGATGTTATCAATCAAAATGTTGTTCAGAAACTTGGTCTCTCTGTTCCTGAGGAACTAAAGTGGGACGGATTTGATTTATTAAATAGGATCGGTTCTCAGTCCCAAAAAATTGCAGAAGCAAGTTATATTGAATCAGGGCTTGCAACTTCAGAAGGTTCAGATCAACATATTGATAAAACAAGCAGCTCACTTGGCACTAGCACAATTCAGTCTTCAATACCAGATATCAAGAAAGTGACAGAGGATATAATGAGGCAAACAGATTCTGTTTTAGGAGCATTAATGCTTCTGAATGCAACAATTTCTCAATTAACGAAGGATGGGCGTCCTGTAGGAAAGAGTGAAACAAAAGAAGAGGGTTCTACCAAATTGGAAGAAGATAATGATGTAGGACTGCACCCAGGTGAGAAGCTTTCCAGCTCAATGAATGGGTCAGTGGTGGATGACAAGAGAGCTGAGGAGATGAAAGTACTTTTTGCAACAGCAGAAAGTGCCATGGAAGCTTGGGCAATGCTTGCCACTTCAGTGGGCCATCCTAGTTTTATTAAGTCTGAATTTGAAAAAATATGTTTTTTAGATAATGATTCCACAGACACACAGGTGAGCTATTTTTCCTCAGCAAGGAGTTCACTTTCGTTTTTTTCATATTTATTAGGATTCAGTAGAAGGGAATACTTTTTTTTTTTTTCGAAGCAGTAGAAGGGAATACGTTAACCCCATTAAGTGGTAAAGCGCCATCATTTGATTATAAGATGCATTCTATAATAAAACACTGAATTATGTGGAGCTGCAGGTTGCAATTTGGCGTGATTCTGCAGGGAGAAGATTAGTTGTTGCTTTCAGAGGGACAGAGCAAGTAGGTTACATACTGTTGTTTTCCTGTTAGAGTCCTGTTTCTTTGGCTTTTGGTTCAAATTGCGTATACGTCCCTTTTTCAGACACGGTGGAAGGACTTAATAACAGATCTGATGCTAGTTCCAGCCGGGTAAATATAATATCCATCCAAGCTACAACTTGTTGAGTAGTTTGTCAAATTCTTATTCCTTTGAACTGCAACATTTTCCGTTGGCATTTCTAGTTTACTGTCTGTGTTTCATGGATACAAAGTCCTTGCTATACTGGTGGCTATGAGCTCCAATGGAGAGATTGCCCATTTGCTGTTTAAATTGCGATGTGGCAGTAGCTGCTTTTTTATTTAGTGTTAAATCATTAGTTGTCCACAAAACTTAAGCTAATAGAAAATAGTGAATTCAATTAGTTAAGCTTATTCAAACTGGCTGTTTCCCGTATGGATCCAAACTTCTTAGAGAGGGGGTGTGCCAACATGCGGGACGGTAGGTTTTCTTTGAAATGTGATGTAGAATGGAGTCAAGTTTAGACCCAAAGCTATCTGTTCTGGTACTATGTCAAATCATCAGCTGTTCTAAAAGTGCAAACTGAAAAAGGAAGGGGGGGGGGGGGGGGGGGGAATAGAAATCACGTGTTTTGTATTTTGCACTCTAAACTACCACGTTTGAGACATTGCACTCACAAACTACCTATCACTAACACATTGCACTTTCCATTCATTTTTTCTGTCAAATTGGACGGAAATTCCTTTTTTTAATACAAAATGTCAATTATGCTCTTAAAAAATTCAAGTGAATGGTAGGATTTAAGGGCATAATCGTCATTTTGTTTTTAGAAAAATTCAATTTCCATCCAATTTCACGGAAAAAATAGACGAAGGATGCAATGTATTAGGGATAGGTAGTTTGTTGAAGCAATGTCTCAAACGTGGAAGTTTAGGGTGCAAAACATATGATAGTTCGAAAGTGAAAAGTATATTTTTTCAACAAAAAAAAAATAGTGGATTCAACTACTTAAAGGGATAAATACACTTTGACTCTCAAACTTTGGAGGTCTTGACACTTTGCATCTCTATTTAGTATTTTTGTCGTAGTGCACCCATCGATTATTGATTTCAGACACTTTGCACCCTTTTAAAATTTTCCGTCAATTTACAAAAATTTATTTTTTTCTCTAAAAATTATATTTTATATAAAATGGTCACTGCAAAAAAAATTGTGGGGACAAAATTGTTATTTCACACAAAAAATCATTTTTGGTCCAAATTAATCGAAAATTTTAAGTGCAAAGTGTCTGAAATCAATAGTTGTTGGGTGCAATGTGACAAAAATAATAGATTGGAGTGTAAAGTGTCAAGAACCCCATAGTTGAAGGGCGCAAAGTGTATTTAACCCTATTTTAAAACAGCAAAAAAAATTTATTGAAGACCTTCTAGTAAAGCAGAGAGCAAGACAATGTTAGATTGTGATTATGCTTCCCAGACTTATCTTTTTGTTGTAATATCGAATAAACTTCTTTATTCAAATGATTTTAGCCTAGCCCTCGGGCTTTCAATTGATTTATCTAATAGTTTCATAAGTTTGAGGTGGTTCCATTAAGTGTTATGTAGTATTTTTGCTTTCTGTTGCTGATTCTTGTCACATATGCAGGCTAAATCCTGAACGGATAGGTGGAGATTTCAAGCAAGAAGTTCAAGTATGTAAACGAATGGTAGATTGCATCGCATTTAAAAGCATTCATGATGAACATAGTGTTAACAACACCTGTGATGCTATCCTAACTATTTCAGGTTCACAGTGGATTTCTAAGTGCATATGATTCAGTCAGGGCAAGGCTACTTTCTCTCATTAAACTTGCAATTGGTGCCATGTAAGTTGTTCCATGGGTTCATATTGTCCCCAAATTTTTTTGAGTGAATATGTTGCTTGTAGCTTGCATCTTTAACTACTAGTGCTGAGAATGAGGAACTTTTGCCTGGGAAAAAAAACAGTTACATCTACAGAGATATGCCATTCATGGTTTTGCTTGATAAGTAGCACTATGAGATATAGATCTTCAAATTGAATGCGAAGGCTCTGTTGGATAAATGAGACACTGTGTCTTGCTTCCTGCTATATTAGAAAGCCAAGTTATGTTAACATTCCCGGTTATGATATTTTGGTCATTTGGGACAGAGATGACCTTGCTGAGCCGCTGCTCAAATGGCATGTGTATGTGACTGGTCATAGTTTAGGTGGTGCATTGGCCACCCTTCTTGCTCTGGAGCTCTCCTCTAGTCAGTTAGCTAAGTAAGTGTTTTATCTTTCTACTTCTGAAATCCTTCTTCTTCATTCCTGCTTAGAAGTAATATGTATATTCGTTTACCTGCAAACATTGGTGTAGGCAAGAGTTTTTGTCCAAAGCTTTGACGAAATCTTTCAAAAGGTTTTGGTGTGTCGTTACCTTAATCAACCTTTTTCCATGTGAGCTGTGGTTTTGTTTGACCAATGGTGTAGCTTCTACTTTTGGTAGCTTCAGAGTTTGAGAAGTTTAATTGCTTGGGGGTAGAATTAAATTGAGAAGAATTTAAGAAAATAATTATAGCAACCTTCCCGAGCATCATTTTTTTTTTGTCATATGACATTATAAGCACTCTGTAGTGCATGCCTGGTAACATCATAGAATACAGGACACCATTATTCAACATAACACTGCAGGAACTACTTATGCACTTATTTACAAAATCAGGAATGCTGAAAGTTTACCCACGATGGGTTTAGGCTTCCCGCTATATTGAAAGCCCATGTTTAATGGGAGTATGAGTCGTACTTTTCTGGTGTGTATTTACAGTTGTCTCTAAAGGTTTTGGTGTGTCGTTACCTTAATCAACCTTTTTCCATGTGAGCTGTGGTTTTGTTTGACCAATGGTGTAGCTTCTACTTTTGGTAGCTTCAGAGTTTGAGAAGTTTAATTGCTTGGGGGTAGAATTAAATTGAGAAGAATTTAAGAAAATAATTATAGCAACCTTCCCGAGCATCATTTTTTTTTTGTCATATGACATTATAAGCACTCTGTAGTGCATGCCTGGTAACATCATAGAATACAGGACACCATTATTCAACATAACACTGCAGGAACTACTTATGCACTTATTTACAAAATCAGGAATGCTGAAAGTTTACCCATGATGGGTTTAGGCTTCCCGCTATATTGAAAGCCCATGTTTAATGGGAGTATGAGTCGTACTTTTCTGGTGTGTATTTACAGTTGTCTCTAGATTGCTTCCTTTCTGTCAAATTCGTGCAAGGGCAGATGATACTGATCAAATATGCTAAAGAAATATCTGATGGCAAATGGGAGTGGAAAAATGATGAGAATGTTTGCCCAAGTAATATTTAACAATAGAAAGTTAATTGAACGTTGATGTTAAGATTAGAAGTTGATAGAAGTTACCATTTCTTAGTAGAATTAGAACTCTGGTTTTGTATTACCTTTTGACATTGATGTTAAGTTTAGAAATTGATGGAAATTACCATTTCTTAGGTTTGGAACTCTGTTTTTGTGTTGCCTTTTGGTATGGCAGCGCTGCTTAACTATCTATTTTCTTATTTGGTGTGTATCAGAAGTGGGGCAATCTCCGTTACTTTGTATAATTTCGGATCTCCTAGAGTTGGTAACAGAAAATTTGCAGAACTTTACAATGAGGTAATAAAAATTAGCACTAATTGTCTTTAAATTTTTTCTCATAATCTCTCATTTTTTTGACAGAATTTTGCATAAATGCATTTGCTTTTACCCTATGGCTGCGGTGTTTGTGCTGAAGTGATGCAAGCAAGCATGTAGAAAATTAACAACGAGAAGGGAAACCAAGTAAGCATGATATGAACACAATCATAATCAGCCAAGAAGATCCCAAACATTCACACCATAGGAAGAGCTTTTTTCTAATTTTTAATTCCATAATAAGTCTTCTTCCCCAAATGTTTTATATATGAAACTTACCAAAGCCTAATCTAAGTTAAGGTAAACCCTCAAACACGTCTAATCTCAGCCCTATGACCTAAAACAGAATAAAATCAAAAAGCACAAAATTAACCTGGTTAAAACATGCTGCATTTTTTCTAAGAAAAACATGACACAGTTACCATAAAACCCAATATGTCTGGACAATGTCATGCAACAGCATTCCTTTCAAAACAGCCAGAAACTTTCCCAAGTATGGGGGAAAAGGTAGTGGAAAATTAGTGCTTAATGTTCTGCTTCTTTTGAGCTAACGTCTTCATGGACTGAAGGGAAATCTAGCCTACACGACAAAGATATCTTCTAATGGTATGCATGATGGCATTGGTTCATAAAAAAATTCCTGTTTTTTCTTTTATTTCTTCTTCAAGATTTTTTTTCCTTTGCCTGTTGGAGGTTTAGCCAGTTTAAAGTATGAAATTTCACATGCGTGTCTTGTTAATGTATCAACCTTTTAATCCTTATATGATATGCTGCTGGTTGGTGGTTTCTGTTGCTATCAGCCTGTAAGGGTATTCAATAATTTTACAATATGGCAGATATATTGGTCTAAGGATTTGGGATTTTGCCATTTTTACAATTATTTTCTTTTTCTCCTCCTCTTTTCACTTTCACCTTCCAGTATGCTTATCTTGTGTAACATACAGTTACAAGCTTTTGGATCTTTGGCCCGCTTATTTTTCATTTCACTCTCTTTTACCATTTGTTCAGGCAATTTCCCCATCTCTTCTTTTGTCACAATTCTACAAAATCATCAGTAACTTGTACATTAAATTCTTCTTCCATTTCCTTCTTAGGTTATTGTCCCTCTTTATTTTTCAGCAAAAATAGGGTTCCAATCATCTGGTTCATTTTCTCTGTGATGATCACTTGCTCTTATTCTTCCATTTATTTTCTGCCCAGGTGATCTCATAAGGTTTGGTCCTGATATCAGGCTTTAATTTGAAGTATTTTTCTTCCATGCTGATGTTGATCATTATATGGTGGACGAACTAGTCATTCATTCACATCTTCAGAAGCTGTCTGGATTCAGAAATGTTAACTTTTGGTTAATAATATGGCAAGCAAAATACACTGAGGTGCCTGGTAAAATGGCTCAATTAGTTTTGTATGCAGCAAAATAGGACATACATTGCTTGTATTGTAACCCTGTGTTTGTGCTTTTCAGTATTATAGCACTGCTTTATGCATCTGCTCGTTCTACCCAGGAGTCCAGGACCCTAATTAAATTTGAGTAAAAAAGCTAACTCAACTTAAGTACTCACATTTGCAGAAAGTAAAAGATAGCTGGCGAGTTGTAAACCACAGAGATATTATACCAACAGTCCCCCGCTTGATGGGATATTGCCATGTAGCTCAACCTGTTTATCTAGCAGCTGGAGATCTACAAGATGCTTTAGTAAGTAGCCTTTTCTGTGTTTTTGGTCTTTGCAGTATTTATTTAATTCCTGAAATTTTGAAAAAACATGTAGCAGACACACCAAGCTCTGCAATAAGCTATCTCCATCTCTATTTGAAGTACATGATGTTTAAGCTTACCTTGATTATTGCAGATGGTATATAATAAATGGTGTTCTCACTTGATTTTTTACTTCTAAACTCGGAACATTGTTGAGATGATTGATGTGATTCCAAAGAAACTCTTCTTAGCAACGTAAATGTCACTTTTGAAAACAACCTGACTGGTCTTGCTTACTGGGTGATTGTGGATTTGGCATTTTCGTCCTGCATTGTTTTGAAGCTGCCAATACATTTGATTGGAAACTTCTTCTAACTTGTTTTGTCGTAGATCGAGTGTCATTTGAGGTTTATTAGTTTTATCTATTTATTGTTCTCTATAAAAAAATTCCTCCTTTTCCCCGGTTTTATCCCCAGGAAATTTTTAGCATTCGCCAATAAAGCCTTTTTGCTGAATAACAAACCCCCCTGCCGGGCCGGGGGGGGGGGGGGCGCCATGCCAAACTCCCACCATTTCAAGGTTTTTTCCAACAAAAAGCTCAATCGACTAAATTCATATCCGCATTATGTGGTTGGAAACTGCAATTCCTATCAACTTCAGTACTTGGCAGTAACTATGCTGAGAACTGATTTCAGATCATACAAACGTCATGTCATAGCTGAATGATACAAACTCGAAAATAAGGTTGTAAGTGCTATCCAGGAAAATATGGAGCTTTCAGGAGATGGTTACGAAGTTGATGTGCTTGGAGAGTCCACACCAGATGTTCTTATCAGTGAATTTGTATGTAGACTGTTCCTCATTTTCATTTCTCTTGTACCTGTCTTGTTTTGAGTATCCAATTCTTTAATATCGAGCTAGATATTACTCTTATATGTACGTAGGGTATGAATTTCTTTTTTATTTGTAAAGCTATGTGTGCGTGCATGCATGTGTGTGTGTGTGTGTGTACTATATGACTACTGATATATCAAGATGTTTCCCACTATATCAATAGAACGTAAAAGCCGTAGCCAAAAAGAAGAAGATGATAGTGTTATCAATACATTTACGGCATCACCATGGCATCAACAGGCCCAACTATAGAGATTTGGTGTTACTAAAAAATCTTTTGAAAATGGACGGGATCCAGCTGGTTCCAGCAGGTTGAACTGGAACTGGGCTCATTTCAGGTCTAGTTCACCCCTTAAACTGCTCTGTCAGTTAAATCAGATCGAAATGAATTGAATGCTCTACTAGAGATCTATAGTATTGAACTGGCCAATGATCGAGTGAGCTCAATAATTTTGTCAAATCTGTTAATTTCTTAATAACAGAAGAATTAGACATTCTTGCGTATCTTTTTTTTTCCCCTTAAAATCCTCATTAAATCTTTTACTTTTCAAATTTAAGTAACTATAAGATTTAGATTATTGAGTGCATGCATCAGTTTAAGTTATTTTCAGAATCAGAAAAGGGATACATAAAGCAAATGAATTCATGCTTCTGTCACAGTAAACAATTGTCAATCTAATGGTTGGTGCTCAGAAAAAGACAGCTGCGAGTATAGGTCAAAATCAGTGCCTAATTTATAAATGGTTTGACCTTTGGAGAAAGACGTATTACTAGGAGGTTGTAGGGACTTCATTTGCTTCCCTACTTTAGCCTCGCATGGATGCAAATCCTGACACTTTTTCTAGCGTAGATTGTTGACTAACTTGTCCAGAAAAAAAAAGGAAAAAAAGTATCCATTTGTAACCAAAGGTCCAAAAGTGGTTAAATCAAGTTCTTTATGTATATTTGTAATCGTGTCTAGGATCTTTTATGAATTCATATGTATGTTTGTAAGCTTGCGTAATATGAACCTGTGGTTAGCAGTTAATAACTTAATCCATGTTTTCTTTTACTTCTAGAGTTTAGTTGGAGTCTGTATGTCAGAGTGCATAATGCGTTTTATTAATCTTTCTGAAGAATGAGTTTTTAGCTCTGGATTCTAGCTTGCCTTTTGGTTGATAAGAAAAAGAAACGATTCATGGAACATGAATAACCAACCTTTAAGTACATCAGAATTATCAACAACTTGCAGCTGCAATTAAAATCTTTTTAAGCACGTGGACACCATATCTAGGGAGGCTGGCTTGAGTTCACATGACAGATTCAATGTGGTAGTTGATATTTTTCTGGTGAACTAAAAATGTTTCACTATTGGTTCATCATATGGCTTTTTTCGTTGTCAACAATTTCATTACTCCTGAAATCCTTAGGTTATCAATTTGATTTCTAATTCTCATCAAGGACATTTAATACAGATGAAGGGTGAGAAGGAACTGATTGAAAAGCTTTTACAAACTGAAATCAATATATTCCGTTCAATCAGAGATGGCAGTGCCCTGATGCAGCATATGGAGGATTTCTATTATATCACATTGCTAGAGGTATGATCCATCTATTTGAATAATTATTTCTGCTGGTCTAGGAGTGGCTCCCTGGTTAGGATCATACCACTTATTTTATTTCATCCATCCCAATTCACATTCCGTATAAATTACATAGGATAAATACACTTTGTGCCCTCTAACTATGGAATCTTGACATTTTACATCTCAAACCATTATTTTTATCTCATTGTACTCACCAATTATCGATTTTAGATATTTTACACACTCCGTTAAAAATTTCCGTCAATTTGAATGGAAAGTGACTTTTTGGGAAATTGATGCAAATTTCAAGGAAGTTGCAAAGTGTCTGAAATCAATAGTTGGTAGATACAAAATCTCAAAACCTTTATAGTTGAAAGTGTAAAGTATATTTACCCCTAATCAAATTGATAGGTAAAGCTCTCTTCAAGTTGCATGGAGCGCGTCGTATATAGTTTCCCGATTTTATGAATCATAAGTAGTTACTGAAATCAAATGGTTGCAATTTCTCTCTCTTTTCCTGGCAGAATGTGAGGTCAAAATACCATATCTAGTTCCCGGTTTTATGGATCATTAGTAGTTACTGAAGTCAAATGGTTGCAATTTCTCTTTCTTTTTCCCTCCAGAATGTGAGATCAAATTACCAAACTGTCGCGATGATGCAACCTGATCAACGAGACGGCACGTCATCCCGCTAAGAAGATTGCAATGTGCACAGCCCCAAAGCGGGGATGTACATATTCCTTCCATCAGATGTATACAGAGTATAATTTGGGATGTTATCAGCCACCTGCAATAGAAAATGAATCCTGTTGGGAATTTTCCGTTTGAAGGTTCAAATCTCTTCAAATTCAGCAGTAAGCTTGGTGATAATGAGCCTACACTCGGGTGATTCTCAGCCATATTTGTTACCGGAAACAGAACTTTCACTGAATATAGATTTCGGTTACTATACAGGTATCATTAACAGTACAAGGTGGGTGGAATGCAAATTTAAGCAATAATATCCAGGAGCTGAATACAACAATACAGCGAGAAAATCGGACCGCTTGACCCAGTTCCATTGAAGATGTTAAGAGCTACATGGGGCATGGAAAGCATTAAATTCAGGCCCATCTGCCCGTGAAGATACTGTAACATAAAGTAGACAAGTCACGTACATGTAGCAATACAATTTTATTTCTTTTCGGTGTAATTTTTGAATTTTTCCTCTCAGTACAGAAACAAAACGATATCAAATTTCTCTTCAGTGAAGAAGAAAACCTTAAAACAATTGGTTATCTGCCATAGAAAATTCTATTTACAACTTCAACAGGCAAAGCGTAAGCTGGATCTATGGCTTTCAATCCCGGATATTCAAGAAGTGAAAGTCCTGCAACAACAAAGATGGAGGACTTTAGACAAAGTAATGTCATGAAAAAAAAAAAAAAAAAAAAAAACCTCGATGGTGGAAGCCACCAACTTCTAATAAAAAGCAGTATTATGAGAAAGGAAACACAGGCACAAAATATCTAAAGACTTAAATATTGGTTCACAAATAGGAAAGAAAATACACCATCCAGCGAACAGAAGAAACAACTTTGGAGTCTCCTTCCCTCACCTGACACCTCCTACCCCACCCTCCCAGTGTATATTATAGCTACAACGACAAAGATCTACTTAAGCAGGTCCTCTGAGTCTATGGGGAAACACGAGAAGATTGTTCGACTCAAAGTTTTAATAAGAAATGACAGCAATTAAGAAACTAACACGTGCCATATGCATGGGTCAACAAATGAAAAATGAGAAGTAAAAAGACAGTAATGCAGCATCTAGTTACCAGCCACCCCAAAGTACGTATGGTAGACATCCACAGCATCATCCGGTCTGTCAGAAATACCCCCATTTTCCATATCCTGAGATTTTTGACAAAGGACAACATGTCAGGGTAATAAGAAATCATTCAGACCAACAAAAACTAACCCCAGAATTCCCAATAGGTAAATCTGAATTTTCAGAGTGGAAAGTCAGACCTGACAGTCTAAAATGAACTTAATAAGCTTTTCCTTATTGATCCACTCAACCCTGTCAATCAGGATCAAGCTAGAAAGAACCCACCATGAGTAGCAAACCTGAAGCCATGCAACAAAATCAGTAAGAAAGACTACTAAAATACCCCCATTTTTTGGAAAACTACGGCTCTGAGATAAATAACCTACATCAGGAAGTTTCTCAGGACGACCATTAAGACCTCCAGACTTAACCTGCCGCTCACATAACCACCACCCAAGAAGGTCCTTGTCGATATGATGCAATGATCCCGTTATAGCAAGTGCACCCACACAACAAAAAACTGCAGACATGGGGGCAGAGGAAAATATCACTAGAATCCAAGTCTAGATTTGACATACAGACAAATAAAAGGGAGTAACAGTTCACATGATTTTAAGAACATAAACACCGCATATGATGTAGATACAATTCTTGGGCATGACATGCAGATAATAAAAACTTGTGATTTTGATTTATATTTGACATGAAGACTCTAAAAGAGTATAATTGTTTAAGTATTACATTTACACATTCAGTAGGAGAACACTACAAGCTACCACTTCTCAATTAGCTTCAGCTTGAAGTGATTAATGTTCAACAGTGTTCAGTCAACTTGTTTAGTTCAAAGAGTTTAAGATCTCTAACAAACCAACTTCTGACCTAAAGAACTGACCTCAGTTTTACTCTTCGAAATGTAAAACCAGCTCAAAATTGCTTGGGAAATAAACAAGTAGGTCTCGGTAGCCTACCACTCAGCTCATTTACACCCCAAACACAGCAAGAAACCTTTTTACAACAAAACGAAGGTAGTTCACTTTTTAAGTACATAATACCCATCCAACACACCAAATTTCTCAGAGACCATTCAGCAATGCTTACGATGATAAGCAGAATGCCAGTCTAAGCAACCTCCACACTTCAAATATATTAGGCAAAGAGCACAGTTATTGTATAGATTGCTGCTGAACTGAAGAATAAAAATGGGGAAAGAGCTTCCATAAAGCATGGAGGTTTGGGATACCAAGGTGCAAAATTTACAGTTGATTGACACTTACTAAATCAGGGAAAAAAGCAACAATCTTCGGAGAAGACGCTAAACACATCTTTTAACAGATGCAATATCTGACCATTTTCCACCGTGATACAAATAACAAAGAAACAGAGAAGATGATGGGAGTAAAACACACACCTGATTTATCAAGTAATAGTCAGTAAGTAAAACTTCATATAAAGATTATAGGTTAAACGAGCAACTTACTTTGCCCTGCATGGGACTCCCCACCAGGTGTGCATCCAAATCCACCATCCAAATTCTTACAACTCACAATGTAGCTCACAGCCTTCTCCACATTGATTTTGTTCAAACAATGTAATATTGAGAGACAACATATAGCAATGTAAGAGAACCTATAGATTAAAAAAAAAAAAAAAAGTTAGGTAAACTATACTCTGCTTGAAAAGATGCATAGCTTAGAAAACCAAGAGATGCTAGATAACAAAGCAGAAGGGGAAAGAATACCGTGTATCAACTTCACCCCATATGTCCCCTGAAAAAGATCCATCTTCATTTTGCAGCCCAGAAACATCTGACTTAGATATTAAGAACCACAAGAAACAAATGCTAGATATACAATACTTTATGTCGTTGGTTAACTATTCACTTATTAGATGCTTAAATCTCCTATACATGGCCCCGCTATGTCTCTATAAACATGGCCCAACTATGTCTCTGTTACCTACCAGTACAGAAAAGTAGTGATTCCATTATCACCAAGTGACGCAAATTGAAAAATGTCGGTTAACTGCCTCGGATATCTTAATGTAGAAAGAATGGCAAAGATTACAGCGATTTATAGCTGCTACTGACCTTCAGAAAACCAAAGCATTATTTATATGATACAGTGCAGATTTCTCGTGCAGTTTGAACAGTTAGAAGTCCAAAAATCAGTATGCCAAAGGATACAATTAGTCACCCTATCAACTTCGAGAACATTTAGCTTGTCAAAAAGAGCCAAAATCTGCACAGCACTAAGAGTGTACAGTATGTGAGGGTCATGTCCAATGTTACCGCCAAACCCACCTGCACAACAACAGATATCATGATGTACTCCATTACTATAATCATCTGCTTTTTCTATTTAGCGCGCGCGAGCTCGTGTATGTTGTTTTTTTTTTTTTTTTTTACGGTTGTACGAAGCTTGTAATGTTAACTGTTAATTATTTCGACTTATTGAATGGTTACTACCATCTGAAAAATCAAACATAGGAAGAAAAGCAATCTTAGGGGGGGAACCAGGACGAATCCTCAGGCGTAATAGGTACAACAAAATGCCACTTGACAACTATGTGATTGGACAAAGAGAAATAAACATCTATATAAACCTGACTCGTGCTGGCATTTCATGACCCATGAAACAACCTCCTCCACGTCAACAGCATCAAGCTTCCCCAGAAGATCCAGAGTGGTCAATCCCCAGTATGCGCCATTCATTCTCAGATGCTCCATCACAACAGACACAAAATCATCCTTCCTCTGAGTATAAAGAACCAGACGTTTATATTAAAGCATGACAGAGTCATGTCAGCAACTCAAGATGTACCAGAATTACTTGAACAGAAAGTGATACATGTAAGAAACAGACCTTTTCAACAGACAAAATGTAGTGGACATGTTTCGCAGCTGCAAGCTCCCCCATCTGCCAAGTATTAAGCACATTAATTTTGGGACTTTATAATTGAGGACATTAAGAAAGTGGAAGTAATTAGAAACACAACATCTTCTATATTATATAGAGTTGAGTTCTTTATCTGTTATGATCTCATAGAAAACCACACAAATCGTTTCTTTTCAAGGTCCGGTACTTTCAAATCTCATTGCCGACAGACAAGATTCTAAGTGGCTCTCTCTATTATCCACTCCAGATATTGAGAAAATTACAGATATAACTTTGAAAAGAAATTAAGCGAGTACAAGAGATGGATAACAATATCTCATCAATCAAAAAGAGTGCTGTATGATGTAAGGTTAGATATAAAGCTTATGAATAATTCATCAAAAAAAGAACAATGGAGGACAAGACTTGATTTTGTGTTCAATGTCCTGTCTAACAGTTATAACAGAGATTATGAACTTCGCGTGAAGATATATTCCACTGCATACAAACTGAAATGAAAGATAAAATTTTCCTCGAAGCTTCACACCAAAACACCATGCAAGATATCAAAAAAGACAACAGATTCTACACATCGAGAGGAAGATAATGCAAGTAGGTAGAAAGATGAATACCATTTGTGAATGAAAATTGGATGCAATTAAAATACGAGGCTGAGCTTGTAAAACCTAAATTCCCTCGACAACAAAAACCACCGACACCACGCAATTTAACCAAACCAGAGATCGCTTCAATTCGACCAATTGGATCCAATCTCGTCCCTGACCGCCCGAACTCTTCCTCAAACTCGGAGTCGGACCAAACAAGAGTGCAATTCCTATTCCTCCTCCCACACTTTTTTTGTTTTTTTAAGAGAAATCCCGGACCTGTGTAGTCCTATGGTCCCACACAATGGAGGCTACGAGAATGACTGAGATAGCAATACTAATGAGATTTTAATTTGAGACTTTATAAAAAGCAAACCATTTAAGATCCAAGCCTTAACTATTAGACAAATCAGTTCACTATTATAAGCTCTTTCTTGCTTTTTAATTAATTAACTGTAGCCTTTTTTTTTTTCTTTTTTATACCTGAAAACTGAAAAGGCATTCAATTAATTTCTTAAAAAAAATACACTTTGCATCATCACTTCACTGGTACTCTTCTAAAATGGCTTCAGAGATAAATATATGTCAAAAAAAAAAGTACAAAGTATTAGTGGCCTCAAACATGGGATGTAAAATGTATTAAACTAAAAAAAAAAATTAAAATTGCACCTAATGATTGTTGACTTAATTAGTAAATGCATATTAGAATCAGAACAGAATGACTAAAGAGATAAAATGTGTAAAAAAATAAAAAATACAAAGTATCAATGACCCCCAAGGTGATGATGCAAAGTGTATTTAACTAAAAAAATAGGTATATTACAGATAAATGCTAATCTAATTAATAAATATATTATTAAGAATCAGACTCTGAACTTTAAACACTTGAACACACCTCAACTCTATTGTCAATTAAGTAAAAAAGTATAATTTAAGTGAATGACTTGCGTGTAATCGATAAATTCAAACTCATGTCTATATAAAATTGTTCCAAAGCTGTCTTACATTATAAATAATTTTACGTGGAAACAAACAGAACCTAAAGGCTTGTAGTTTTCAGGTCCCATATTTTCCTCGCTGACTCGAGCTTCAGGGCCGCTATGCCTGTTTTTTTTTTTTTTTAGCAGGATCGAGGCTAGGCCTTTAACCACACGAGCCATCCACTCATTGAGGCTCCAAGAAAGTATCCATTAGAGTTGAAACATATAGATTCAAAATTTAACGTATGGATTAGTAAAATTCAAAGGATAAAACAGAAAGACGTACCACTAGATTTTTAGAATTCTATATCGCCAATCATAAGACATGAAGAAAACGTACTATATGTTTTCTCCTACTGTTCTGAAAAATCGTTGTTTGGGGGTCCAAAGCCAAATATCTGAAGTGTAGTATCTACTTCATAAATAGTAGAAATCAGGTGAGCATGCCGGAGTGGTTATCGGGCATGACTAGAAATCATGTGGGCTCTGCCCGCGCAGGTTCGAATCCTGCTGCTCACGAGAGCTTTATGACGTTTCGTTTTATTGAACTTCAATTTTTGCACCCCTAAGATCAGTAAGATGCTTATCCGCTACCTTAGTAGCAACACTCTACCATTGTCCCACGACAACTTAACGTGTCCATTTCTATTTGAAAATTGAAATAAATCTTGAAGCATAACACATCTCCTCGACATGATCCAGAATGCCGAACCGGACAATCACCATATTTGACATCATCTCTAGGACCCCACAATTCTATGCCAAATAGTTTCGCCGGAAAATATAAATCGATAGACAATAAACAACAACTAGGACCTTGTTTTCTTCTTTTTCTGGGTCTCATTTTGGAGCGAGAAATTAGTAATTGTTATTCCGCCATAAGACTTCATTAAAAGCACATTGATGCTGTCCATGGTTAGAACTTATATATGTCGCACTAAAGATCTAGAAATGAAATTAGCCTTCAGTTGCAAACCAAATCACCCCCATCGAACTCTTGACGAGAAGTTGCCATTGGATTCTTCCAACATCAAACCCCCAGCATAAAACTGTTAGTCTTCAAGAAAGTAAGGGTGTTCTGAAGTACATTGTGCCAATCCATGCCTGAGTCCACAGAGGGGCGAGGGCCATCCATCCATTATTTCCTCAACCTCGGCGTAAACACCCGTGCCTGAGTTGGCATTCTGTTTCGGTCCTCTGTGAGGACAACAGGACCAAAACAATACCAAATGTCCCAACCAAAGGCAAGAAGAGGATTCCATTCCCAGTCACATATTTGGTCTTTTCAAGCACTAGGGTCCTAAGCTTTCGAGATCTTCTGCCATGACCAAGATCTACCTATAACTACTTCCATTTTTAGAATCAACTTTTCCTAATCAGGTCGGTTCTCACCAGTCACCTAGTTTGGTCTATATAGGCTGTTATGATCACTCCAAATGGGCCAAAACAAACACGCATGGCAGGTTGGATACATTTTTTCAATCCAGTGATCCCAAGTTCACCCTATTTCTTTCGGGACACAGTATCTGAAGCCACTTTAGCACCATTATCGCCTAGGAACAGCCTTTCCAAAGGAACAACCTCAGGGTTCGGTCCACCTGCTTCACAACATTTTTTTGGGCAAATAAACAATGAGGACCAATCCGTCTAAATAGCACAGAGCATTGCTTTAACCAATTGGAGTCAGTCCACGAAGGACAGAGTTAGAACTTAGAAGTTCAGCTCCTTGCCCTAGCAACCATCCTTTCTAGCCAAGCTCTATAATCCACCCTCCAGACCAACAACATACCATACCATTTCTAGTTATTTTCTTTTCCCACCAACCAAACGGTATAGGTTCCTCTAGAATGCACATAACACCTATAGACACCAAAGTCCGATAAAAGGAAAGCTACTAATCAGCCACAAAATTAGTAATTTCTAAATAAATTTCCCCTGCATCAATTTCTTATGACCAAACTGAGAGTAATTTGAAAAAGAAATACTATATAGAACCTACTTGTCAAAAAAAAAGAAATACTATCTAGAACCCTAACACCATACAAATTAACACACTTCGAGAACACAAGGAGAACAACAATCAATCGTTGAGCATAGCGAAAACATCAAAATTGGAGATATATATTCCATTCAACCATGTAAGAAAATATCCAAACACATCGTTCCCTATATGCCCTTCCCTTGTCTGATACAAGAGTTGTCTAGCACAAAAGAAACCTCCAGAACAGAAGGTTCATACATGAAAATGATGATGGAGTTCAGTTAATGTCGGAGTCGTCAAAATCGTCGTCGAAAGAGTTGAAGAAATCGGCGTCGGCGGGCTTGTTGTCAATGGAGATGACACCCTCTCCGAAGATCTCGAGCGGGTCCACGTCGTCCACGTCCATCGCCATCGTCGACGGCTGGTCGTCCATGTCTGCGAAGAAGTCCATCGGCCTCATCTCTAGGGCGGGCTACCTCTTTTTCACCTCCTGCCTGATCGAATCGAGAAATTGCTGGACCTGCCGAAGAATCTATGAGGCGTCTTTTGGATAACAGTGTCGTTTTTTAATGACGAAGAGAACTGGCCGCATCTCGAGCCCTCGTTTTTTGGTATATTGCAAAAAAACTCACCAACTTTTTAGATATTATTGAAGTGATTTGTGTTTTTGTTTTTTGGCATATTTTTTCTGGCTAATAGACTGTGACGGAATACATGTGAAAATATTTGCATAAATTGCACCTAGATATTTATTTGAAAATATTTGCACCTAAAATATTTGGGTAGCTTTGGATGTTTGGACAGCAATAAAATGAAGGTTAATAAAAAGAAATTATTTTCTCAAGTCTAAAATGGTATACGGCTTTTTTAGAGGAATAAATCATTTTCAGTAAATTATCTTCCCTGAATAGTTTCCTTTAAATCAAACTCTCTAAACTATAAATCATACACTACCAAATAGAATCAAGCTCTAAAATTCATTTTCAGAGTAATATTTAGACATCAACAAATAATTAATGATTAATGATTTTCTTAATTAAGAAATATTCTTTTATTTTATTTTTTTTACGTGGAAACAAACATCCAATTAAGCAACATACACACTAAATGCTCACAATTCACAAATGTCTACCGAGTACCCTCATTCTTCTCAAATAAGAAATTGATCTTAAAAATACCAGAGTTGTAAAAATTTAGTTTTTCAAAAAGTATTGCTTGATCTATAATTGTATCAGGAACTTCTGCAATTACATCAGGTTTAATTTCCACCAAAACCATCGGATAAGTTCCTACTTGACTTGCATAGCCGAAATAGACTCAGTCACTCCCACCGAATTCTTTACTACTCATTGTTCTTCTGTTCTTTCACAAATTCGATTTGTTTCTTCTTGGAAGGAACTAAAATTTTATAATTATACGTTCATACTAAGAGAAAAAAATACTCACTTGCCGGTTGAAAACTAGGAAGACATTAATAAGTCTTAGATAATGAGTAAAAAAAAAATTTCTTAAATTTTTATAATGAATAAAAAAAATCGATTAATTATGCATATCTTAAAAAAAAGTGTACGTAGCATTTGGTTATAAAATTTTATATTGATATTAAAAAAAATATATCTAAATAGATAAATAAATAATAAAAATAAAAATAAAATTTTAAAGTATGATGAAGATCAAACTGTTAAAAGTTTAGTATCCAAAAGCTACTGTAGTTTATATGGCTCGCATATTGTCAGAGAGAATCTGATTTTTTATTTTTTATTTTTTTAAAAAAGGGCTGGCTAGAAACCTCCCACAAAGTCCTAAGTTTTAAGAGCATTCTAGGCGACTGTTTGGGAGTTGTAACTTGTAAGTAAACGAGTCCGAAGGGACTCCAGGAATGTCGGAAATCCAAGTTGAATGGAGGAGAAGAAACTGAAGGACGTGGCGAAATGGAAGGCCATCTCCTCACACAGCACCCTTGCTCCATCTTTACTCACCCTCGACCTCCACCTCTTTCGCAACCTCCTTATCGCGATGCAAAACCCATAAACCCCAACCTCTCCTCGCTTTTTCGCTGCTCCTTTTCTACCAGGTACCGGCCTCGGGATTCAAATGCCGAGACCGTCGGTTCCTCCCAGAAATTCAGTTCCAAAGATGAAGATGTTGAAGACCAAGATTCTGAATTTGGCTTCGGAAGAAGCAGAGGGAGGAATAAGAAGAGGCGGTGGTGGTCCGACGATAATTCTTCATCTCCGGAGATGGAGGAAGGGCCTGCTGGTATCTTCGAGCAAGCCATTGACACTTTCTGGATTTTGAAGGTAGCGATATTAGTTTTCACTCCGTTTTTATCCTTGAGAATAGGCTGACTCTTGGGCTGTTTTCAGTTTCTTCTGAGCTATCTGTTTTGGTCGTTTTTGGTTACTAGCTTCTCGCTCATTCTCTGTATTCGCGATTACTTTTTTCAAAGCACAAATCGTCACCTTTCATCTCAGGACGTTTCTATTAGTGTTTGGGCCAAAGTCGGGACAAAGATTTTGGACGTTAATGGGACAGCTATTATATTTCTACAAGATTTGGCTACTGAAATGCCCTACCTATGTTGAAAATGAGCATGCTTGTTATTTGTCTGATTTGAGGTCGACTTTTTTTATCATGGTGGAGATTGCCTCTTCTGTTGGATGGTATTTGTTGGTAGGGAATCCTCTGAAGTGCGTGGGTCGATGGAAAACTTTGATACGTCTTGTATCTCAGCAAATACCGCAAATACTATTCTCACAAATTGCTAAGGCAAAAGGCGTGTTTTCTATGCCAGGGATTCTAAAAATTGGCAGGCAGAATTTGTCAATTGTTCCAATGAAAAAGAATTCTACCGAATACCATGATTATTAGGTTCCACGAGGGTTAACTGGTTGTTCACTGTTTTAAAATTTATTACTGGCTTCATGAACAACTCTGCTTCTAAGAATCGGTGCTTGCTTCATCAACATGTGCAGTTATCTGGAAAGGTCACGAAATGCATTGTCCTCTATCTTGATGGTGGTTGCTTGCTTTAATAACACTCCCTTAATGACTGTGCTCTTATGTTTTGTGCGCTCACATGCTATCTAAGCGGTGCTTCTTAGGTGCTTCGGACTTGTTTTCTCTGTATAGCTTTTGTGCAACTGATCATCTGAGTAGCATTTCGGTTGTATTCTGCTGATAGAAATGTTTGTTGATAAAAAAGTCCCTTGTTATTAATTAACTAAAAAAACTTTTACGACACCTTTGGTTGCTTAGTTTCTTTTTGTATATCCTATTTGTGAGTTATGAAATTGATCTTTTCTGAGAGGTAGTGTGTGGTATCCTTGCTCTCTCAGTATATAAGCATTTTTATGGAAGGAACTCTCATCGAGGATCTACTAGGAACAACTCTTTGATAAAAATGTTAGTTTGAAGTGTCCAAGTCAGATATGCACCCTGCAACAGTATTTTTGGGAAGTCACCTTTCATGTGGGTTCGATCTTTATACATTTATATCTGCTTCATGATTGGCTTTGTCCGAGATTCAAAACGTTCAAACAATTTGCTTTTTGAATAGTGCAGGTATTCAGATCCTATGGTTGGGTCCTTCCAGCCATTATAGTGTCTTTGCTGCTATCTACAGGCCCAAAAGCTTTTCTAATGGCATTAGCACTTCCTCTTGGCCAGTCAGCTCTGTCTCTGGCATTTGAAAAGTTGTGGGGAAGGACACAAAGGAGGCCAAAACAGAAGTCTCGGATGAGGAGGAAACCATCTGCTAGCACCACTGAGAAAGAAGATCAAGATGAAAGCCAGGAAACCAGGGAGGGAAAGGTGGGATACCAATCATGGGTGGTTGGCAATAATGGTTCAATTCCTAATGGCGGACGAGATACACAAAATCTTGGCGGTTGGGATGATCTAGTTAGATCTGGATCTCCACGGAGGGCATCTCGAATGTCTGCTGGGTCACAGAAGACACCAACAAGAAAGGGAAAGTTGAGTCGCAGAGACAGGAAAAGTGACACACCTCTGCTCTTGAGATTGTTAATTGCTGTTTTTCCATTTTTGGGTTCATGGACTAGGATGCTATAGTGATTCCTACCAAGCAACCTTGACCCGGGAGCGTGGATTAGATTGGTTTTGGCCTTCGAGTACGGAGATTGAGTCGCTGTTTAGTGGGCAATTGGTTCTTACTGGACCATTCTGCTTCCCAGTTCAATCAGTTAAGCCAGGATTGAGGAAGCAAAATTCGTGGGAACCAACTTGCATTATGGAGATTCTAGTGATGATGTTTGACGACGAGCTTGGGCAAATTCGTCCGTTGCTCTGTGACGATGGGGCTGTCTCAGAAGGTCTCTTTTTTTTTTTTTTTTACTTTTCCTTATCACTGGGATAGTCCAGTTATAGTTTCCTGCAATCCAGTACAATAGGGGTTCCTACATGGATTAGAATGCAAACCTACCATAAAAAGGAAAGTGATGGTAGAGTAACGGATTGGAGTTGCTTAAAGGCATTTCATATATCTATACATTCTTTTTTTTTTTCACTTTAAGGCGTCTCATGTATTGCTACAGGTTAGTATATAAAATAAGGCCTTTTGCTTCACTGCTTGTTTTTCTCTGGGCAGGATTAATACCTACTCCAGTACTCTGTTTTAAGTTCTCTCTTTTTCCGAATTTAAGAGAGGACTTACCCAAAGAAAAAAGAGAGAAGGGAGAGGAGGAAGAAAGCCCTCGAAAACTCAGATAAAGTAATACAGCAATCCAATCGCACATACAACACTCAATTGCTTGTGCATTTTAGCTCAAAGCCACTGAGATGTTAGGTTATATTTGCTGAATTGGACTGCAAATTCTCCATCTCCAAGGTAATCCAACAAAATCCAGAACTCACTTCCCTCAAACAAGAATGTGCTTACGTAATTTGGGAAACAAAAAAAAAATAGAGGCACGGCAGTTTCTAAGGATTGGTAGCCATGGAAAACGACATTCTCATTTACATGGTATTTTATGTTGTCCTTTGATACCATAAGTCAAGTATGCTTTGCTTTTTCCTTTTTACTTTTCTACTCTTTTTCTGCATTTTCAGTTGTAAGCGGATGGGTCTATGCTAAATTTTGAACATTGGATAATTGAACCAACCTTCCAAAGTCATCGTTATACTACATTTCATAAAGAGTTGTCATTTTTAGTAATCAAAAATATGCTATTTCGCAAATAGCTGGCTTCTGTTCACATAGCAAGCAGTTGCAGGGTCCTGGAGGCAGGTACAAAAACTGTCCTCGTCCTTGGGAAATGACGTGGGTAGAGGATGGTCGGGAATTACACCAACCTGTACAGAGACAAGGTTAAGGCACAATAGATCACAGAAAGAGAGACAGAGAGTAACACACCTTATCAATATCTGTATGAGCAGGTGTCTCATAACGAGCAACTGTAACAGCCAAGCCAGAGCCATCAGATAGCTCAAAAACCGACTGGATCTTGCTGCAGGTTAGGATAAGGTAGCTCATGTCAGGAAATTATGACCCTTTATTTGTGTGGGGTATGTAGGAACATACGATCTTACTCGTGCAATATGTCTGAAGTAAGAGCTCTTACCCTTTCCCATATGTGGGTTCTCCAAACAACACAGCCCGTTTATTGTCTTTCAATGCACCGGCTAAAATTTCACTCGCACTAGCAGTTCCTTTGTTCACCTAATGGAAGTTCAGTATAGGACAATATCAGCATATTTTCACAGAAAATCTGATTAATTACATCCTCAGAGGATGAAGTTCCATTGCACATGGGGGCACATACATGGAAAAATGGAAATAAGGTTCCCTCTAAGTAAGACATAATATATCATAAATCTGACAAAGAAAGAAGAAAACAGAAGAGACAACAACAATAATCCATTATTGAACATATCGAGAGAAGACTATAAGAATGGACAACCCAAATGTGCAATCCGAATTCAGTATATCTAGTGCGTATAGAGGCTTTTGCAATATATCTCTCAAACGTTAAGTATTATAATGAGATAGTTATAGCTAGAATATACAAAAGTATACCAGCACAGCTAGGGGTTCTGAAGTTGCCATTGCACTGCTTCCATCTGTATCATAAATATCTCGAACACCACGACTATCACAAATATATACAATCACACCTTTGTCCAACCTGAATGGTAGTAGCTATGAGAACTTGTACTGGAGAAATTAAATCAGATGAAATGAAGTAACAGCTCTGGTTCCCAAAGACTAGGAACCTGATAGCAAAAGGTGCTTCTGAAAATAAAAATGTATAAATCTGAACTTGACAGAAGATACCCCTTCCCACAAGTCAAGCATAGTGACACTACAAATTCATGATGGAAAATGTTGCAGACTTTAGATGCACCAACTAAATGCAAGAAGCCTTATCTTTTGGCCAAAAGAGGAAAACAAACATACAACTTGTCACTGAGGTTGCATATCAGCAATAAAGTCTGCCGATATCTAGACGCCTGGCCTACTTTAGTGCAGTTCTATTTTTGACACAAGTATCCAGTAAATTGACAAGCCTCAGATCAAATAGTGGAACCAATATAGAACAGTACTAGAGACAGTTTTGATGTGATGAACGGCAGATTGCGATGATTACCTAATCCCAATTCAATGCTTGGTGAAAAAAATTTGAGCCTACATGATCCTCCTTGAATTAACCCATAAGCAGATTACATAACGGTGCTGAACTTTCTTCTGTAACTAATCCATGGAATCATGACATTAACCATTTATTTTGTTTCTCCTTTTCTTTGGGAGTGTTTATAGGTTTGTCTATTGGGCTTGTTTCAATCGGTCTGAATGAATGAATTCCTGATCCAGGGACACTGATCTCCCCCCCCACCCACCCGAACAACAAAACCGTCAAAAAAGCCTTGCCTTTTCTTTGGTTAGTTCTTTTTAGGTAATCAAAATAACAGAAAGAAGTACAAAGAAAAGCTCCTTAACCAACAAAAAACATAACCTGTGCTGTAAACTTGGGCAAAATTTACTTGTTGAACAATTTCAAACTAGTAACAGCAACAGAAAGTACATCAAATATGTTGTCTTGAGTTTGATATAAGGAACCAATCCAACCATCCAAGAAGATTTGACCATGGATCCAGTCAAGAGTCCAGACATTAATCATGTGGTATTTACGTCAACCAATGCAGACCCTTTAAGGAACTCAAATAGGTATTCGTGTAATGTATTGTCGAGGAATGATCATGTATCTGGACATGCATATTATGAGCCAAAACCTTTCATGTGAAAACATGCATGTGTGTCCGAACCAGATTGTTTGTATAATGTTTGAGAAGTATCAGATCTTAACTTACAAAAGCAGTAAAATCTACAAAGCATGATTATAATCAAGTCAAAACAGTAACTTTGTTCACTAGACAAAGGTGTAACTGAAATTTCAAATAAAACAGGTACTGTGAGTTATCAGCTAGGATAAAATTAACTTTGCAGCCAAAGTTTGTGTGTTTCATGTGCCCATCAGCAAAATAATACCAATTGACTGGTGAAGGCGCCGGAACAGTAAATTGAATGCACTGGCTATAAATGTACATGGTGAACCACTGAGTGTAGCTTACCAAATCTTGGCAATCTCAATTCCTTCGGGGAAAAGACCACCACTGCACCAAATTTAAGCATTAAGATAGCCTGCCAGGGGCGAAGTCCAAATTGGAGCATGTTGAAAGCTAATCACCTATTATCTCGAAGGTCTAACACAAAGGCATTAACACCATCACTCCTTAAAGCATCAATAGCTTCCTTGACAGCACCTACAAGGGATTGAAGCTTTCAGGATAAATTGCTGAACTTTATTCTGAAATCTAAAAAAGCTGCAAGTATCAAACAAGATAGTGAAGCATTTCTACAAAATATTTTACACATTTTGAAAGAGCGACCATTCTACTGCAACTGTAAAATTTTAGATCTAACCATCAGTGTACTGCTGCCCCTAAGTATGTTACTGATAAAATAAATCCAATGACATTACACGTAGAACTGAAAACAGAAGACAGACTTCCTTCATTGCCAAACTTGTATATCTAAAACATCCCGTATTGCCAAAACATAAAAAGTGAAAAAGGAGGAAATAACAATGTTTCTACTGCCTCATTGGCAAAGTAACTTTCAGTAGGAGATAATAGCACACACACCTTAGTCCTGTAAAATACAGAGGGAACCAAAAAGATGACTGAAAAAAGAAGAGACGCCTGTAGTCATAACAGACATCTGTAGATGGTAAAAACTTAACCCAATAAAACTCTCTCTCTCTCTCTCTCTTCTTAGGCCTCTTCCAAGAAAAAGTAACCCTCATAGAGAAAGTATGTCAGAACAAAAAATTTGCAGCCACCCAACAAGTTAAAACCAAGACAGCTTTCCCAGGAAAAACTAATATTGAGGATTCGGTACATAAATGACAATTTAGAAAATGAGACACTGCACGAATACCAACTTTAAATAACAACACTTTCACTTACCAGATGCATTTTGGTTGACACGCTGTTAGTTTGATATAACCAATCCTAGGGGAATCCTTCCCTGAACCAGGCACTTTGCATAGTCTTGACTTTACTGGATCCAATGGGGAATCACTTTGCATCTCGCCTGGAAGGCAGTAGCGGGTGAACTCATTAATCTTTTGTTTGTAGAAGTGAAAAAAAAGGAAATTTAAAAAATGCACAAAGAAAATGCAGATATATGAAAAACTACTGACGATCTCAATATCCAAGTTAAAGTGAATTATCTTAATGCAGTAAAGACAACAAATACAAATATCCAAAACTATTATGGGATATGAAGTATTAATTTCCCTCCTGCTAAGAAGACTCCGAGGAAAGTTTCCATTGTTGAATTACGTCTAACCTGGAGAGAGGTAGAGAGAAAGAAAGGGAAGTAAATTTACATTAAAGCTATGTGCTTTATTTCAGGTCCACTACGAATGGTCAATTCCACCGGACTTCCTTCAGGGCCCCTGCAGTTTAATTAAACAGTTTAAGGAAACAAGCAAATAACTGAAAAGATGAAAAAAATGTTTCTCAGTGTTACATGCCAGTCCTGAATGAACAAAAACAATCTGACGTAACTGTTGAGATTTACCTAGATCTGTGCATTTTTTTTGTCTTCTGATTGTACCTATGCAGTTGAATCTTAAATTTCCGTACTCAGTGACTTCTACAATAAATAACACTTCAGAACCAAAAATGAGAACACAACTCACATGGACAGGACTTGCACTTAAAAAGTTACCAAGTTTCCCCATACCCAGTGCAGCTGATATTTTTAAGGATTTAAACATGTCTTTAAATTCAAAATGGTTATCCGATGGGGATAATCCACCATTATGCATCTAACTAAATAGTTAATAGCACTATGCTTTAAAATCATAAATAGGTTAATGACACAAAATTGAGAATAAACAGGAAGAACACAACTCTTTACAGCTAAGCAAAAAAGTGGGAACCAGGTATCTCCTTTGCAATCTTAAGCTTACTATGAGATGTAAAATAAAATCCACCGAATACCAAGTCAAAATGAGTTATGGAATTTAAATACTCGTTTGGAAACTACCAAAAAGACTAAAGTCCAGGTGCCTTGTAGGCATTCATCAATACTGCCATGGACGCGACGACACAAAATCTAGGCCACTTTTGAACTCTCCCAGTATATTTCCAGTCACTGACCATACCAAAGAGAAGCAAACAAAACAGTAAAGCATTTTAAAAAAATACTAAATAATGTTCTGCATACTTTTTGCTCATTTGCATATGGCTGTATGTGATAACCGAATAATGAGACTTCAGTGATAAGTTATAACACCATGATGCTGATGCATTCTTTAAGTGTGGCCTATGCCATTTGTTGGAAATAGGAAGCACAGAGTTGACAGATTAGAGGCCAGAAATGCAAGAAACTCACTGCAACCGCTCTGCTGCATCATATATGCCCATGCTTTCTGTAGTTGTATCATCGATTGCCAAAATAACATCCCCAGACAAAATGCCAGCCCTATTTGCAGGACCTCCTGGAGCAGCTGAAATCACTACAAGTCCAGGAGCTGATCCATTAAGTTGAGAAGGGTAGCCAATTGACAGTCCTACACCTGTAAGAGCACCTTGAGTTCCAGACTGCCTTCAAAGAACATACAACAGATTTTAGGGTGCATAATTACATGCGTCTAGTAGTTTTCAGATGCATAATACCAAGATGGCATGAAGAAACAGCATAATACCCGCAAACTCTTGAACTTTTCAGGCTCCAGAAACCGGGTAAAAGGATCATCTAGTGTGGCAAGCATCTTCCTTATTGCCATATCTGAATGCAAATACCCCAATAGTATTTAGAGAGGCAGTACATAAGGAAGACAAATAACTATTGTGCCTATGACAGAAAAAATAAGGTATGATAAAACTGACTGCATCATTGTAACAGTGTACATGACACCAATCATCTCTGTTCAAGAGAATTCTTCTTCCGTCAAAACCATCTAACACAATAATATACTGCAACAAGTAGAACTAGCATTTGACTTTGAAATTCACATTGCCCTAAAGTTTAGGGAGAAGAAACAATAACTGTTGCATGTTTTCTATTTTGCTTTATGGAACTAAGTACCCTTGTGAAGTAGGTGGAGCTTGAATCCTAAAAGATAGCAACATTTTTGGACATTTGCGCACTCAATTCTAAGATACACGTACTAAGTTGGTGGGCATCTGGCCAACATTTGGGCCATGTGTAAGATCTCTCATTAAGCATGTAACAAGAGACTGCATACAACATCAAGAGATCCATCTGGACACGGGCGGATGCACCTCAGGTTTAACAGTATTAATAGCCAGAAGTATATCAGCCATATGAGCATGAACCAATGCAATATAAATATTTTAGAGAATTGTGATTTGTGCCCATGGAACTATTGCTGACTCATTTCCTTGTATTCACAAACTTAACTCCCCGTTACCATGTGAATGCTAGGCGTCAGTTATTAGTGGGCATACTACACCCTTCTTGCTGGTAATAGTTGTATAGTCAATTGAGCACCAATATTTGCAATATGCAAGTACTAAGAAGGAAAATATAGGCAACATTGATTAGCAAAATATACGCATACTGAAGGAGAATATTGTTCTACTCCTATCCTTCTATCACAATTTTGAAAGGGAAAGGGCTGGGGAACCACCCAATCGAATAATTAGAAGATTGCAACTCCATACATGTCTGTTCTCGTGTATTCATTGGCTCATTCTGCAGTGCATTCTCTCTATAACGGAACCAACTTTGTCCATTAAAAGTTTTGTCAACATATGCACGATCAATTGTTCTCCAGGCCTCTAAGAACAGGAGATTCTCTTCAGTTAGGGCCCCTGCAAAATGATGATACGTATTCGGATGAAATATAAAGTGACAGATCTAATCATTGAATATGTTGCACATTCCCACAAAAAGATCATACGAAACCAAACTTACAGGATGGGCTCTTGGTAACAGCAACTGAAACTGACATGAGCAGCATCACTCCAACAACTAAAGGAACAAAAAGAACAGAAGTATGCTGTCTAGATTTTCCCAAATAGTTCACCCGTTTCGGAAGACTGCCAAAGTGTCTCCCCAATTTGAGAAGGCACCCATAACTTATTGAAAACAAACCACACTTCGAAGATACAATTTTATTGAACCTCCATGTTGACTGAAGCAAGGAATTATGATTTGAAGCTCCATCGGTATTACCACAGTGTCTTAGCATGGTACTTGAATTTTTCTGTTTGCACATTAAGGGAATCCACACACGAGCCTCCACGATCCTTGCGGGAAAAGATTTCCAGGGCAGCACCTGGAGAGAGACCAAATGAATGTAATATATAGGATAAACAACCCCTCGACTAGTAACACTGTTCACATACACATTCACTTGGCAGTACATTTTAAGATACATACAGTTAATGAGATCTTTTACCATAATAGAAGATAAGGAAATTAGAAGATGCAACCACCAGCTTGAATGCAGTTAGATAATGCAAAAACAGAAAATTGATCCAGTGATCAGTAATCTTTCTGCGCAATGTGACTCACAGGTAGTGAACCATCCAATCTGTTCTCCAGTCAAGTAAAATAGAAGGAAAAAATTATTTATTTTGAACAAAAAATTAGTAGCTAAAGCTATGACTCAGCATTGAGCGTTCATTCCAGAAAATCCACACCTGACGAAGGAAACAGTTTCAATCCTGTTAAAAAAAAAGAAGAAGGGAATGGTTTTCAGTTCTGCGATATGTGCTGGTTAGAATCACATGCAGTTGTTAACTAATGTTAACTATGCCAACACATGGGTACACTACGAAAAAAATTCATTAGGCTAATCCACCTGGCAGATTTGGTGGAGGCATACAAAATTGTTAGTCTTCGAATCAGAGCTACAAAAACAACCATTCGAACTTTGAAGAAAAATCTGTATTCCATTTATAACGTCCACATTCATGATCAGCTGTAGGAAAGACAGTGGCAAATCTTGTTTTCAAACTGGAAAAGGTATGATCAAGGTAACTAACAAGGGCATCATAGAAGCACGCCCACGAAGGAAACCCAGGCAATTGGAATGAAACTACATCACTTACGCTAAATCGCTCCACAACAAATACAACAAAAGCAAAAGAGAGAACGGGGGTTGTTCTCCTCCATCCTTCTTTTTCTTTTCTTTTGTTTCCCTCCTATAATTAAGTTTTCAGTGCCACTTAAAATTTTTACGCTTTTAAGTCTTCGTTTGTTTCATGCAAGCGTGCTCTTTGAAAAAAGAACATGATTGAATGATGAGTTGCTCATTCTAGCTTTCAACTATTATTTACCGTCACGCTATTATCGTGCGTAATGTACCAGAGCTCATGAAATTTCAACGTTGGGTATACCATACACTACACAACTAGTCACCGACTCACCAATGCAGAACATCATATCATTTCACCAACGCTAACTCCAGAATACACAGACATAAAAAGCTATTATATCACTCAACCATATTTTCTTTTGCTTTACTTTTCAACAGCTTCCTTGGAAACCAGACAGAAGGCGTTTTATGAGAAGTGAAATTGGGATAAGCAGAGAATGGGGAAGAGCACCTGCGTACTCGAGGCCTTGGCGGAGCAGATAGCGTTCTTACAGATAACATGACTGGATAAAGAAGCGGTGGAAGAGCTTGCGAGGACCTCCATCGACAGGCCCGGAGAGCCCCACGAGAACCGGAACTGCTCTTAGGCTCTTCGGTTCATGTTATAGTTGGGGATCCTTATTTTTTCGGGTAAGAATTATCCGTGGCGTCGGCTATTTGAAACTCTTATAGTCATCCCCCACTTGGGCCTAAAGGCCCATCAAAAAGAAAACTGGGCCAGACTCTAAACATGGGCCTCCATCTCCGATCATATCTGCTGTTTTTGTACACCAAATTTCGTCTATATCAAATGACTTTAAGTTGCTTTGCTGGGGACGAATGAATTTATTTGTTCCCAGGTTTTCGGCATCATTATCTCCTACAGCTGGTAAATTTTATTTTTTTTAAAAACAAAAATTTAGTGGGTGGGCTTTAAAAGTTCTGGCAATTAGGGATGTGATTGGTTACTTTTATTGTCAGATTATTTTAGGTTTGTGTTGCATTCTGTTGTCGCCTGATTAGTGACTAATAACTATTGGCAGGTCATAGATATCTGCAGCGGATTCAGATTCTTGTCATGCTCTGTCTGTATTGCACAGTATAATTCGAAAAGAGATAAACAAGTAAATCTCGTTATAAGATCATGTTTTTCGAAATTTTATATAAAATATTAAATAGTATAAGGTTCAATCTATTGTGTTTATCTTTCTTTAAATTTTATTATGCAATTCAAATAAAGAATTACATAGAATTTTGATTAATTAGTAGCTCAGCTTCCCTGACCGCATTTCCATTGGCATCACATGCCAATAGGATAGATAAAAGAAAGTAAACTTTTTGACCACTGAGAAAATGTGGAAAATTTAAAGAAGCTTTTCAACAAGGACTCAGTGGCGACACGACTAAGAATAGAGTGAATTGAATTGTACAGAAAAGGTTCAAAACAAACCCCTACAAGAGGGATTTAAAAAAAAAAAGCCTAGACATTTTTGTTTTCTTGGCAAGTATTAAATTTTTATTTACTTTTTCTGTTATGTCTTTTGTTTTTTTATTTGTGAATTGAGGAAACAAATAAGATCCTTTCTAGTTTGTTGCATATTAAAAAAAAAAAAGACACAAGGTATTGGATCTACAATAATATTCAATGATGCGGGTTATCGTAATGTGGATTTTACGATATTTAATGAGATTGTTATTTTTCTATTAGACCATCCAATTTAAACTAGAGATCATCTTAAGGGGAAACATCATAATAGTCTCATATTTATTGATAAAAATCAAATTGGACCATCCAGTTTAAACTAGAGATAATCTTAAAGGGAAACATCATAATATATTAATAACCCCCATATTTATAGGTAAAAATTAAATAGGACCTCATAATTTGTCTAACTACATCTAGTAAGTTTTAAAAGACATCAATCATAAGTAGATCTGGCCATTAAATTATATATATATATAAAAGACAAAAATACCTTTATAAGACAAAATTATTAAAATTACTGAAAAATTTAAAATTTAATATATAATAAAAGCAATATTTTTTAAATAAAAATATAGAAATTTTATTTTATTTTATACTTTTTTTAATTTTTTTTAGAGGAGTATTTCAAAATTAATTCACGTCAATTTTTCATCCGACGGTTAAATCGAATAAAAAGAGAGGATTGATTCTTTAATAACATAAATTAAAAGATTTTAATTTATTCTCATAGATAAACGATGTTTCTCATAGAAATTAATTCACGTCATTTTCCAGTCAAAGAAGGAATGCTGAGAGTTATAAATGCAGTTAAATATTTCAAAACTAGAAATGATGAAATTTATCGGAGGGGCGGCCCTCCCCAGTAGCAGTAGCACCAAGAAAAGTAATGGTTGTAGACTTTCGAACTTTTCTTCGATGAAGTCAACAAAGCAGCTTTCAAAACTAGTCGTCTTGTTGAATGATGTTGAGGCAAACCCAACAAACTTCCAGCAGTCGCTTTTACTTCAGGTTAAAGGCTTTTCTTTTCGCCTATGAATGTTCCGAGGGACCTTCCTTCAACATCCATGCCGTACTGTGTTGGTTGTTTTTTCTTTTCTGCTAATGCCGCTGCATTTGCAGGAAGGAAAACCAATCAATAAGGAAACGCCAAACAAAGACCACCGTTGAAAGTTACAAACAGACGAGTTTTCCATCAATTTTGCTATCAATTCTCATAAAATTTTAAAACTCTCAAAAAATTTTCATACAAACTCAAAATTTTTTAACTTTCCCAAACCTCATGTCAAAATATAAACTAATCTTCTTATTATTTAATATCGGAGTTTGGTTCACCGCACCCATGTATAATTAGATGGTGCTTCTAATTGTACTAAGTACAGTAAAAGTGTTAGCATTTACAACTTTTTTAAAAAATAATTGTATATGAGGTGATTGATAGAATATAAGATAGGATGATTGCATTTGCAAGACATGACAAAAGCAAAAGGACTGTATATAGATATAGTATAATCTTTTTTATTTTTTTTTTTTTTTTCTACGCATATAGTATAATCTTCGAATAGATTCCTTATCGAGAAATCTCCAAAAAGTAAGAGCAAGGAAAAATCCGGGTGGCGTTATCCGATTTTCTTATTTTTCTAATCTTTAAAGTTGATTAAAAGAAGTGGGTCATGCATGTGAAACGTCTTTTCCATAGCACTCAATTTTCTCAGTCCCAAATGATTCTGAGAGTTATAAATGGTCCGGTTGGCAAAACTAGAAATGATGAAATTTATCGGAGGGGCGGCCCTCCCCAGTAGCAGTAGCACCAAGAAAAGTAATGGTTGTAGACTTTCGAACTTTTCTTCGATGAAGTCAACAAAGCAGCTTTCAAAACTAGTCGTCTTGTTGAATGATGTTGAGGCAAACCCAACAAACTTCCAGCAGTCGCTTTTACTTCAGGTTAAAGGCTTTTCTTTTCGCCTATGAATGTTCCGAGGGACCTTCCTTCAACATCCATGCCGTACTGTGTTGGTTGTTTTTTCTTTTCTGCTAATGCCGCTGCATTTGCAGGAAGGAAAACCAATCAATAAGGAAACGCCAAACAAAGACCACCGTTGAAAGTTACAAACAGACGAGTTTTCCATCAATTTTGCTATCAATTCGTCAAAATATTAATCGGAGTTTGGTTCACCGGGTGGTCTTCTAATTGTACTAAGTACAGTTTTAGGTATATGAGGTGATTGATAGAATATAAGATAGGATGATTGCATTTGAAAGATGACAAAAGCAAAAGGACTTGATTAGTTCTTTTTTAGCATATAGTATAATTTCGAATTTTCCTTATCGAGAATCTCCAAAAGTAAGAGCAAGGAAAATCGGGTGGGTTTACTTTTCCTAATTGACAAAATTGGCACCCATGAACATGCATGTGAATCTTCTACCTGCTCTTTTTTTCATGCAATATTTTTTTTGTTCTTCCAAATGATCATCTGAAATGGATTTTGGCTTTCCATAGCTTTCTCAACTCAAGTCGTTCTCCTCAGGAGGTCAAGAAGGTTTTGTTGGTAAAGGCTGTGCAATTTGACTAGTCTTTTGGAGTCCGGGTCATTTTGTTTCCGTCAAAAATGTTGCCCCCGTTTTCGTCATCCGCTTTTGTGGCTGCTTAGTTTTGGATTCAGAGGTTTTTTTTAGGTGATTGAGGCTGTACGAGATGGTGATGTGAGGCCCAAATAGGGAGGAGGGTTTTCGCAAGTCCCAAAGAACCACGTCCTCGAGTTCGCCTTCCCGTAGCAGCTATCTTATCCTAGGGTCACTGTCAAGTTTGGAAGTACTCGTTGCCTTCGCTCTACTGTTTTTTTTTTTTTTTGAAGTTTTTGTTTTTTTCTGGATTTCTCAAGTGCACAGAGACCAAAAGGACGAGACAGTGGATTCTATGCAATTATTTTGGACCCAGACAAGATAAACAAAGACGTCAACATTTGTAATCAAACTCTGATCCAGAACGTGCGTCCTGGCCATGATTGCAGAGAAGAAGTTACTGCCCATTTGTCTCCAGCTCATTTGGGAGCTGAAGAAAGCCTTTCTTTAGAAGAACAAATTGCTCAGAGCTTCATTGAGAATCCCTAAAGTGTGTGCGTGTTCGTCTGGAAGAGGTCAAAAAACCAGCGACAGAATATTCAGCTTCCCTATTCGTATGGCTTTCCCAGTTCAATCCTGATTTACCAGACACCCTGGATTCTTTGCAAAAAATGCGTGGCAGTGGCTGCTTTCGATAATTCTTTGGAAACCTCTGGAAAAGGGCATGTTTCGTGCCTCCTCCTTCATTGCTTTGCTTGGCTTTCATTTCCTTACTAGAAAAAAAAACAAGACAAAAGCCAAAAAGCTTTGGGAAAAAGCAGAGTCCCGTTCACATAGATAGTAAACTTATATGACATTGGCACTGCGAAAAGCAAAACAAAAGCAACTCCACACAAAAACTATCCGGCCGATTCCGAAATACTCGTACGACTATTTTCAGCTCCAAATCAGCACTTTTTTAGAGAAAAATACACCAAAGCCCAATTGATAAAGAGGAGAAAATACACAAATAAAAGCTAGTCCAGGTCTTCTTTATCGCCAACCCACCAGTCGATAGTCTCCACTATTTTCACACGTGACCCTTCATCTGCCCACCTATATTTCTTCCCTCCTTTCTAGGAGATAAAATCCCCTTTTTTCTTTTTCTATTTTTTCGAGAAAAAAGAAAAAGAAAAGGGACATTTTAAATTTGAGTGGGGGTGGTCGAACGAGGTTCAATTTTCCTCAGCTGAATTCCTGCCTTCTGGGAATCATCTTCGTCGTGATAAATGTAAGCAAAGCCCCCATGCCGGGTCATATCCATGCCCGCCATTTCGTCCTCTGCCGAGATCCGCAATAGCCCTAGCTTGTGGAGCACGAAAAAGAGTGGGCCCATGGTGGCGCTCACCCAACCGACAATCACCAATATCTGGATCACGTGAGCCGCCAGGAGCCTCCCTCCCCCGCCCATGAATAACCCGTATGGACGACCCGGTTTCCCCGGGTACACTTCGTTCACGTACTTCTCGGTGGCGAACAGAGCCGTGAAGATTATTCCCCACGCGCCGCAACCTCCGTGAAGCTGTGCCGCCTCCAACGGGTCGTCGTATTTGACCTTCTCGGCCAATTTGTTGCACGAGATCAGAACTACGGCGGCCACAAAGCCACAGATGATTGCGGCCCAGGGCTCGACCACGGAGCAACCGGAAGTGATCGCCGCGAAACCGCCTAGTAGTCCGTTGCACACGTCAGTCACGTTCCAGTGGCCAGAGAGGATTCTCTTGCCGAAGAGAGTGGTGAGAGCCGCGGTACTCCCGGCAAGGGTGGTGGTCACGGCGGTTCGGCCGACGGCGCTCCATTGGCCGTAATAGCTTCCAGAACTGTACGGACTGAGTATCTTAGTGAACGAACCGGGATTGAATCCGTACCAGCCGAACCAGAGGAGGAAAGTGCCGAGGACGACAAGGGAAGCGCTGTGGCCTCGAAGAGCGACGGACCGGCCCGCGTGGTCGAACCGGCCGATTCTTGGGCCTTCGATGTAGGCGCCCCAGAGGCCGGCAATGCCTCCGACCAGGTGGACGACTCCGGAGCCGGCGAAATCGATGACGCCGGAGCCAAACAAAAGGTTTCCAGTGTTGAAGGCGCTGGCCCAGCCGTCAGGTGACCAAATCCAGTGAGAGACGATGGGATAGACGAAGCCGGTGAGGAAGGAGGAGTAGATCAGGTAGGAGACAAACTGGGTGCGCTCGGCGATGGAGCCGCTGGTGATGCCGGCAGCGGCGATAGCGAAGGCCCACTGGTAAAGGAAGGAACTGTAGTCGAAGGATGGGGAGGGGATATCCTTGAGTCCGAAGAAATGGCGACCGATGAAGCCGTTGGACGGGGAACCGAAGGCGAAAGCAAACCCGAAGAGGTAGTAGAAGAGCCCGCCAGTCGCAGCGTCGAGTACGTTGGTGAGCATGATGTTCATGGTGTTCTTGGCACGGACCGAACCCGCGCAGAGCATGGCGAAACCGAGCTGCATGGAGAAGACGAGGTAGGCAGAGAAGAGGAGGTAAGTGGAGTCCACGGCGTAGGCCGTGTCCGAGAACTTGTTGGAGATGGTGGAGATTTGGTCGCAGAGGTAGGCTGCGGCCCCTGCAGCGTTGGTGGTGTTGGGTCCAAAGAGCAGGGCCAGTTGATCAGCCGAGCAGCTCAGAGTCGCCATGGCTCAGATAGAGGGATAGAAGGCGAAAGATTGAGATTAGAGAGAGAGAGGAGAAAATGGAGGAAAAAGAGACGGAGAGTGCCGTTGGAGTTAAAGGCGTAGGGAGTTATATAGGGCCGACAGAAAAGACGGGTCTAAGGCTAACTGCTAAGAGGATTTTCTGTACAAGTGGAAGGACTTTTGAAATTAATTCACATTGTTATGAGATTGAGATTCTATTTTTTTAAAATAAAAAATAAAAAAATTTATGAGATTCGGTGTGTAGTAGAGGAGAAATCATTTACTGATTTACGCATTTGTTCTCTTCTAATTTTTATTGCAATCAAACGGATTAGAAAACAAAATAAAAGAAAATTGGTCTTTTTTCTGTTAATTTTCAAATAATACACTTCACCTGTCCTTTCTACAACGCATTTATTTTTCATTTTAAATTCTTTCCTACTCGCTCTTGATCTAATCCGTGGGTATTTAAATTTTGAAAGTCAAAATTATAGAAAAAAATCTTCCGAGTTATTTGGTTTAGATTGGTCGGATTCGTTTGACGGTCGTATTTTTTTTTTTTTCTAATTCCTCATATTTTTTTTATATTACTATCATCAATATTTCTTCATTATCATAAAAATATTATTACCATCCTCCATATTTATTCTTACTGTTTATTTTTTTTTTAGGTACGAAAGAGACCGTGCACCAACTCCTTCCCACACAGTATACAAAATGAAAAGTGGCATAAAAAGCATATCTATTTCATATAGAAACTTCTTCTTCCTTTTTTTTGCCGGTTGTCTCTTTCGTTGTGGTTTCCAAATGTCCCTTTTGTTGTTGTCAAAGATGAATTAGTTATTTATTTCATGTCTATAAAAGAATTCTATTAGTATTACGCTGCTACAAGACATTGCCTGATGATCCCTCGTTTTACAAGGATACAAAGGTTATAATGTGATACGCCCCTCCTATTTTTTCCTTTTTTGGGATGCGATATTTTACTAATTCCTTCAACTAATTACAGAATTTCTTAAGAGCATGCACTTTCAAATATTTCAGGCTTGAATTATATATTTTAGACTAATTATTATTTTTTTTTATTTTTTTTAAAAAAAATGTTTTTTTTTTACCAAATTTTAATTATTTTTGTTTTTGTTTTAATTTAACTGGTTCCAACTTCTAGTGACTTGGTAGAAATTGGGGAACTTTTGGCACCACTGACGTGGTAGTCAAAGAAATATACTTCTCGAGATTTTCCTTTTACACATCATAGATATGTTAAAGTGGATCACCGCGAGGAAGGTTCCAAGCTCAAATTACTTTATATATGAAAAGAAATTAAATTGGTTTGTTTGATTAAAGAAGATTATAATCATATTGTAATTGTCTTATCCCCTCTTTCCCTTAATGCTGGCTTAAGATGTTCATGTAAAAGGACTGGTTGAAAACAAAAGGGAAACCTCAGTACATATTGTTGCATCTTCCAAGATTACAGAAGGTTATTTTCTGTAAACAAGTATTTCAATGCAGCTGAAGTCCAATTGATGTAAAAGCAAAAGAATATAAAAATGTTTTTACTCGTGGAAGATATAGATATTTTCTAACCTTTGCTACTTTGACTGATTATTTTATTTTGGTCAAGTTCAAATTATTGACGATAGGAAAACTTCATTTTCGTCCATAAATTATGAGACCAATATTATTTAAGGTTTCAAAGTACCAATTTTGTCATATAATTACACTCTTTAATTATCAAAATTTTCACTTTGTGCTTTCCAATTAGATCTTATGGTTGAAATGAATGAAAAATGAGTTACGGGATACAATCTTGACGGTCGGATTTAATTATAAGGTTTATATAATGAATTTTAATAATTTGAAAGTGTAATATGATGAAATTAGTAGTTTTAGATTCTTAAATATCATTAGCTCAATAGGTTGGGACGAAAAGTGAAAATTTTCTTATACGAATGAATTTTGATCATTCGAGATGCAATCCAATCATCCATGCCTTATTGACCATTATAAGGCAAAAAAAAAAAAAAAAGTAGTTTTCCAGAGATAGGTTCAATCTGGCATTTAATAATAAAAACGATGACAGGAAATTTAAAAATCTTGAGTAATTTTCCAATTGGTGTCTGCGTGAACATTCCGAACATAAGTCTCCTACGAAATAATATTCCATGGCTCCAATCCGTACTTCCGAGTAATTTTCCAAACCATGGGAACCATGTGTTCTATTATATATTATTTTACATGTTTATGAGGAAATTAGTACTACTTTTGGTGCGATCTTGAGCAGTAACCACGAACAACAGAACAATCAATTAATATAAAGAAATTGCAACTCTCTCCCATCACCTTAATTTTCCAACCATGGGAGATTGGGAGCTGTGTTCTATTATATATTATTTTACATGTTTATGAGGGAAATTAGTACTACTTTTGGGGCGATCTTGAGCTGTAACCACCAACAACAAAACAATTAATTAATATAAAGAAATTGAAACTCTCTCCCATCACCTTAATTATCACGTTCAATATTTTATTTTAAGCATTAATCTATCATCCATTCTTGGCATTCACGTAGTTGGTATCTTTTAAGAAAAGTACTTCCGAAAGACATTTTCTACAAATTTTCGATCAAAACTGTAATTAGCTCTAATCCAACGAAGACATTATGGTTAATTACCACTTGTTTACACATGCATAATCTGATCAGTTGTTAATTACCCTCAAATAGAGACGAAAGAGACACCCAGTATGTAAAAAAAGGTCTAAACCATCAGTGCATGGAGTTATTCTACTAGGCCTAAACGTGTCCGTATCGGCCTCACAGTCATGTGCGTGTGTGGTTAGTCTGGGAGTTATCTACTGGTAGAAGCATCAACCACACGCTCATGTAACTCAAACTTAATATATCAAGTATATGGAAGGCGATCTCCTAATCATTAGACTAGCGCCCCAAAGGGAAGATGCCCAATATGTATTCAATTATTTTGAAGTTGATTTTCCTTTTAGGAGCTCCGTTTGGTTGAGATGATTTGGAATGTGCCCTATTCTTACATACTGCTAACCCTAAGTTTCTATCTTTATCTTTGACAATCCTGATTCCTCAACTGGCTCCCCGATTGAGTCACAAAAAGTTAGAGAGTATCAATCATAATAATCACTCGGCCAGCTAACCCAGATTCATCCCCAGCCAGAAAACCAGCTCAGTTTTGCCAATTTAAGCTCTGCATGATCAGAATCTCTAAATGCAATAAACAATAATTAATAATCATTTGATCATTGTTATATAACTCAGTTCGAGGCTAGGGGGTTCGCAACAGCCTGCGGATCACCCTCATGGCAAATCTATTTGTTTATCCATGCAACTCAATTATATAGGGTTCCTCGAAGTTCATGTTTAACGACCAAACGGACGTGGTTTGCTGTGCAGTTTCTGTCTGTACATTGAATGCGGATCAAGTTGCACACTTGCATGATTGTTTACTTTTTATAAGAGGAAAAAATACAGACCAACTTGCAGTGCTGCAGAATAGATTCTAAACAGAGCACAAAATGCTAAGAAAAAGGAGTTGGCCTTCTTCTTCTTCTTTTTTTTTCATTCTTTCTTATCCTCTTGTTTTCCCGTTGGGATCGATTTTTCAATCCCATGACGTAAGTATTCCCCAATTGAAAGTTAATGATATTTCTCAGTCAAAAGAGGACAAAAAAAAATAAAATAAAATCATCGTCTGGTTACAGGTTAGAACATGTCAGAGAAGAAGAAGTTGACAATTTTTTATTTTTTTTTCTTTCTGTTTTCTATTCCCCATTTTATTGGTTCTTTCAACATCAGTGATGCATGTGTCGACCTGTAATCTGAAAACAACGGATTTCTATACTTTCTCTTGCACTGTTTTGTTCAAACATAGGCACTGTCTCGAGCTTCCTGATCCCCCTCCATGTCGAGCAATCGGTGGCGATGTGAAACAAGATCAGAAGGGTATGATCTGTCTTCTAGAGATTACAGGAAGCTCCTCTCCATCACAAATGGCGTCTCTGTCACTGCATTGACTAAAAACATAGTTCTATATTCACACAGGTAATGCTGGCCAAATGATTTCTGCGGGCTATATTATTCAAAACTTTTGTTTAAATTTCACACCTTAGCTGGTCAAATATGGAATTGTATATATGAAGTCAAAAAGCCTGATATGTTGAGAGACAACTTTTATAAGGGAGAAAACTCTTCCAAGAGGCCTAGGGTCACAAGGAGAAGATATATTCAATTGGCCTAGGGTCACCGATGAGAGAGGTACTTAATTAATTATGCATTAGATTGAATTAGATATGAATATTAGCAAAATGTTAAATGAGTTTGCGACGTATTGCCACTTCACAGTTTTCTGTGATTCCCACCATTATCTAGTTGGACAGATAGTGACGTACTGTCAAAAGAAAAAGAAAAACAAAAATAGTCAAAGTCTATGTTGAGAATTTTCAAAACTCTTATAAATGTATGATATGATGTTAGACTGATTAATATCGTTGTGTTTTTATTTATGGGCAAAAATTAAATGATATCTCATAAGTTTCAATTTGTCTAATTATGTCTTATAAGTTTTTTTTTTAAAAAAAGTCAATCATCTCCCTATGTTTGATTTGGATGTTAAACCATGCTAGAAAAAACCGAAATGTCCCTTAAAGATAGAATTATTAAAAATATTAAAAAAATTAAAATGATATAAAAATAAAAAATATTTTTATTTTTAATTATTTTTTAATTTTATCTCAGAAGTATATTTTAGTCAATACAAATCACTTTCCGTCTGATTTGACAACTAAATCAAACGACAACCGATAATTGAATTTTTAAAAACTTATAGTGCGTAATCAAACAAATTAGATCTAGGGGTCTAAATTTTCTCAAAAAAAAAATTATATCGATAGGTATTTAATATTGCTACGCATGCGAAGCCCTTGACACTATGAATAGCAATATTTAATGTATACATGATTGCTCAATATTTCTTTCTTCAAAATAGACTATCCAATTCATGTAGGAAATTATACACAATTGAAATCAAGAAGATTATCTTCTTTCTTTCTGTTTTCTTAAGGAGGAAATAGAGATGTTATATAATTTGTTCCTTTTAACTCGATCTTTATTATTATTAACAACAGTCCAACAACAAAAGGACTTTACCATTTAAGCTATAACCCATATCGGACCATAATTTACTGCGTCCACAACTATGAATTCCAGAGTCTCTAAGTAGCATTAACTATTTATCCCTGGGTCTTTTGCTTGTAATCATAGTTGTCATCGACTAATCCACATTAAATTAATGTGCAATTTGCATCAGTCAACGTCATTTTTTAAGGGTTTAGTAGTTAACACTTGCTAATCAAGAAATTATGAGTAGCATTATCAAATATATAGGGCAAGATGATACCATTATAGTATCATCGTCACCACTCGCTGTTTTCTATTTTGGTCAATCAAAACCCTAAAAGAAATCCATGCAACTTGGTATGCCATGTCTTTATATTATAAGTTACTTGTAATATCAAGGGGTCACCAACCCGAAAATGTATACAATCTGCTTGCGGCTGCTCGGAAAAGAGATCTCACCCTCTGTACGAAAGTCCAAAGGGCAATCCCAATCCCAACAACGTATTCACCTAAAAAGAAAGCTCAAAACTGCTGGCTGACGACATTGCCGGCCATGTGCCTTTCAAACACGCTGCAAAAAATGGGGATTATGACTTCCACACAATTATTCAGCTCTGAGAAAACACCACGCAAGATGCAAGCTGAAATGTATATGCGGCTATCTTACGTCCAACTCTCGCGTCTCCTACCTTTCAAATTGGACTTTTGTGCGTGAGGTGGGATGTCCATGCAAAACTATTAAACCTTAGGTACTGCTAGATTCTAAACTGATGCATTCCGACTGGGTCAAACTTTAAAATTGGCGGCTCAACTCCTGTCCAACGAGGAAAACCACATAATAGAGGACCATATTCTAATAGTTCCATGATTTACTTTTCTTTGTGCACATCGACTCGACAGAGCCGGTTCAGTCGTCGCCCATTTTCAGCTTTTTCCTCTGCTTTCTCCGCTGATCACGCATACCTGGAAGAAAAAGAAGACGATCAAACTGTCGCCTCGCCTCTCTCCGAATACGTACGACAAGTACAAAAGGGAAATTTGAACTGAAATACAAAAGAAAGGACCAAAATGTATGCTACGGAAGTTTCTTATAAGAGAGAATAGAAAAAGGGAGGGGGGGGGGACCGGACAGAAAAAAGGGCATACGTTTCTTCTCATCTTTTCTCCTTCGCCTAAGATTCTCCACCTTTCTTCTTTTTTCTGCCATCTCTTTTGCATCCAAATGCATGTGCACCTGTTAACAGTAGGAGAGCAAAATATAAAATAATAAAAAAGGTGACTCAAGGATTAGATGCATACAATAGGGCCTGAGATTCCAAGAGGCGTCAGAATCAAAAGCTGCTCCTGCCTCAATTCTTAAGGATTTATTCAACCACGCCAAATACACCACTAAGATAATGGATACTGGGCCTACAAAAAACCTGCCCCATTTTTTTCCTAAAACATTTGCTGGAATATAGAGTGGCTGAGAAAGAACGGCCTACAATACTCCCTGCAAAATTTCTTTACCAAAAATATATGCTGGAATAACTGGCTATGCATGCTTGCTTATAGCATCCATCTGTTGGAAGGTAAAATTTAATGCTATCAGTAGAAAGCTTTTGTGATTTTATTTTCTTACACTGATATTCAGATTGGCTAAACCAAAGCCATAGTGAAAAAGGGAAAACTTAAGTGAAATAGATACGACTGCTATGGATGGTCTGATCCTAAAACCGAGTATTTCCTCTAGGTGGAATCAGAAACAAAGGCAGCATATAATAATTTAAAACCCGCCCACATTTACTTCCAAAAGTGTAACTTTTTTGGTATTACCAATCTCCTGTAAAGCATCTTCTGTGTCCGCACACGTAAGAGTGAAATGAATGGCTAAATATACTACCTCATGACCAGAAGTACGAAGTGCCGTGAGTGGTTCCACGCAATCCTGACCAATAACCACCAATTTCCTTCTTTTGTTTTCTCCTGAACCCCGGCTATAATTTAGTTTCTGCTTTGCTAATTCTTCAAATTGATGTTGCAGGAGAGGTGTAACACCAGCCTGGAAGGAAAAAAAGACGTATTGATTAAATGGAACCGCATGACACCTGCAAAATATCGAATAACCTATAATGTATTTGATGATTACAAGAAATAGGTGAATCTTCAGTATGAAAGATGAGTAGCCTGCTATGAACAGGTGGTCATGTAACTGTTAAGCCTGGTGTCCAAATTAGAAAGCTCACAGCACACATATTAACAGTGAAGTACGTTTTTACTGCCCTAATCTGCTTTAATGAGTCGCACAAAGACTCAATCTGCAGACTGACATATTGATAATGCAACCTCCATCACAGCTCAGTTTGGTTACCTCAGCATGCTCTCAGAGACACATTTTAATTCTTATAGAAGCTACAGAAAGTGTGGCGGCAAAATATGATGACTCAATTTTTGGATTTTGATCATTCACATTATTCTACATACATGCGGGTAAATAATCTAATATCTAAAATTATGCACAACTACATGCATCCCTCATCAAAGACAATCAATAACTAATTAATTTAAAAGAGTGCTCTCTCACTCTTATTCCCACTTCCAGCCTGGGAACTACCAAGTGACCAGGTCACCAAGCCCATGTATAAATACATCTCCTTTCAAGTGTTAAAAGCAGTATAGAAATAGCAACTCAGTAAATAATAAAGCCCTCATGACTGGTTACCCCTGCAAAATAACGCGATGAAAACGTTCTTGGCTGCAATGGGCGTGACAGAAGCATATTGAGCTCCTGCAATTTGAAAGAACAGAAAAAACAAGCTTGAATAAGATAACCTTGTTTAACGGCTGAATTAGACAAACTTTGAGATTGTTATATGCGTCAACAGTAGCACACAGTTGAGGTTAAAAACAAGAAGTTATAAACAAGAGTATCCAACGAAGGATGAAACCTGCTGTAACTGCTTTAATTGTGTTGAAGTGGCTTTTTTTTGCTTGAAGTTGTTCACTATTTCATCTTCGCTGTCATAATTATCCATCACTAATTCCACTGACTCAGCACTTTGCTCAAACCAGCTTTTGTTTGCTTTCTCCTGAAAGTACATGTGTGGATGTGTAAATGCAAAAATTCAGAAATGCAGCAGATGCATATTGCAAAACAAAAGCTGAAAAATATTTGGGTGAACTATTGAGATTTTTATTTTTCTTTTTTCCCCGCGCGCCGGGGGGGGGGGGGGGGTGACTATGCGAAAAAGTGATGAGCAATTTCCTAACTACAGATATTCATGCATCTTTTACAAAAACAAATATAAGAGGGTATCAACGACATCAGGCATAGACCAACCAGAAAAGGAAATTCACTGTAGTTAAAAGAAATTCTAAGTAATACAGTACTTTAATATGATCATGAAACTATAAAGCACTAAACACAGCCAGCCAGCAAACTCTATAGATGCAACAATAAATATTTTTGTCGTTTAGATAGTTATCATGAGAGAGTGAAGACAAGTTTAGCATCAGCAAAACTACTGAAACTTGGACCAGTCTAACATGTTGGAACCCGTCAAACTAAATTCAAGAAATCAGCACAGGCCAAGCTGAAGCCCAAAGCAACAATGGCATGTAAGAACAGAAAATATATATCACTATCAGATACATCCCCCCGATAGGTTAGAGGTAAACACCTGGGAGTCCTTTCGCATAATTTTGTCTATTTGACGTGCAAGAGATAATCGTTTTGAGACCTCTGGTATGTATGAGTTCTCCATAGGAAATTGCTGAAAACTTTCCTGTGTACAGGGCAAGGCTATGCATGTAAGTTACAACTGAAAGCTATATTAACAGAAGAATAGGAGCTATGAATGACAAGTGCTACTTTTAACTTGAACAGAGTAGAACCTGCCATCCGATTCTAAACATCCCTCATTAGTGCTTAAAGTTTCAGGAATAATTCAAAAGCAAAACCGAAACGATGCTTGTAAATTATCGACTAAAGTCTAAAGGGGAATTATAAGCTTCTTTTTCAGAACAAGTACCTTGGAAAATGATTTGCACAATGAAGCAAACTTGGATGTCTCATTTGGTGAGATTAGTGAGATGCTGCACCCATCAGCAAAAGCTCTAGCGGTTCTTCCACTTCTATGAACATAAACCTACGAAGAAAGTAATTCTCAAATAGGTAAAACAAGGTAAGAATTTAATTAAAAGATGTTAAGTAGTATTCTAATATTGACTTACTTCAGCTGAATGTGGAAGCTGATAGTGAACAACAGTTCGAATACCATGAATATCAAGGCCTCTTGCTGCGACATCAGTGGCAACAAGTATACCATGTTCATTTCCACGAAAACGATCAATTGCCTGCATTAAATGTGTTGGGGTCAAATGGGAGACATTGAAAACAGGAATTTTTTTTTTTTTTTAATTTTTCTTTTTTTGGAAAGGGAGAGAATGATATTAGAATATCCCTTTGCCCAAAAGAGGCTGAAAGTAAAGTGGTAAGACAACCAAGTTAATTTAGCTGTGGACTATATATTTCTGAGCATCTTCCTTCTCTAAAGGACAAAGTAACAATTCAAAGTTGAAATTTGACATCCCTAAAGAACTCCAAGAAAATTTCCAAGAGTTCATTACATAGCAGTCTCAAACCTTTTGCCTTTGAGACCCTCAAAAACTATGTGCATCACATTATTGAACCTCTCTTCAGGAGGATAATTAGAAGCTAAGATCCCATCCCACCCCAACCCACCTCACTGGGCACCATCTGAGCCAAGCCCCATACAGATTGACCTTCCACACTGATAATAAAACATTACAGCCACACTAACAGACAAGAAGATTCGCTTCATTTGGATTGCTCTCGTGTTGGTTCTTAATATCTCAGAAAAGAGGCTCCTTTCTTCCCAAAGTGGGGTCTCAGATCATACTCCATTATCAACATTCTCTCAGCAATTCCTAATGACGAGCTCATGTATGAAAGACTGTTCCTAAAAGCTCCAGCATTTCCTGATTACGGAACTGTTAGCAGTACCAACATTCCAAAATCAAGATTTCTTTACACTTCATCAAATTAACAACTTGTCTGACCAGATTTTGCTTATTAAGAGCGGGTAATTGCAGTTGGTGAAAAATTATTGTCATACCTTAATATTTTGCCCAGTTTCAACTCTCTGTAAGAGTCATTCCAACAACAGAATACAAAGATAGACATATTAAGTACACTGATGAAAAATGCTATAGTGACACTGAAGTAAGAAATGCTGCTTTGTTGTCATAGGCAAGCAGAAGTGCCATATGATAAGCTAGAAGAGACTATGGGCAAAGCAAAACCTGAGATAGCAAGCAAATAGATATCAATGCAGCAAACAAATTTTAGGAAAAACTAACCTTCAACCGAGCTCGCTGCTGCATTTGAGCATGTAGTGTCAAAACATTGATGCCAAGAATACGCAAAAGAGAGGAAATATGGCGCAAAGCAGAAATTGATGTACAGAACACAATTGTGCGGCCTTGTCCATGAACCCTCAGAATGTAATACAAATAGGCATCTTTGTCTTCCTCCCTGCATCTGTAAACTACTATAATTAATACTATTGCACTGGAAAAAAAACAAACTGCACTTGCATCTGAAAGAAGACAGTGCTTTACAATGGTGATATAGCCTAAACAGTAGCCACATCTCACAACAAAATTAACTACTCCACGTATTAACAGGTTCTAAACATCTAGAACCTTTCCCCACGCTTCATGTATCACCCTAATTCCCAACTGAAACATGAACATGTGGCAACAATAGACAAAGCGGATGAGGTGTAACTTGACAAATTCACTACACTAAGCTATCAATGACATGAATAGGGAATATGAGACATTCAAATGAGGAGTTCAATCTGAATGGTCATAAAGCTCAAATTATTCCACCTCCAATGTATTAACAAAGCATGATATGGTTATCAAGCAACCTGTTGTAATTCATAAAGATAGCAATCAGAGTATAACCTCAAATTATGCTCCCAAAAAACAATAAAAACAATAAAGAGATAAATAAGTTGTACATTTGGACTTAAAAGTATCCTAAGTTTTGACTGAGACACAGAAAATGTAAACGAGCATTTGGGCAACAACTTACGTGCATGTATATAACAATAAACATTTGCAAAGTCAGTAGACAAACAAAAAAATTCAACGGAGTATGACACAAGATCGTTTAATTGTTAAAGTTAAATGGCATTTTTTGCCCCCCAAAAAAATATAAGAATCGGCATTTTTGAACTAGAGAATTCCGGATGCCAGATAACAGATAACAGATAACAGATGAAAATTACATACTCAATGAAAGATTCCACAAGTTTATTTGCCAAAATTGATGCATTTGTCAGATCAATGACGGCAGCATTAGCTCTCATTCCAGCTCGCTCAGAGAGAGTTTCTATAGAATTCAGGCCATCAGTCAATGACTGCTTTGGTCTTACAGAACCACGCTTCAGCTTCTTACGAAAATCAGCAGATAGAGCTATGGTTGCAGAAAAAACCAATGTTTGTCTTTTCTTCCTCTGGAAGCTTGAAACTGTGATACAATTTTGTGAATTTTGTGATTGACCATCAGTTGGGCTGTTCGTCACAGGAAGCATGTCAATTATTGACTGCAACTCACGAAAATGACCATTTTCAATCATCCGATCAGCCTCATCCAGCACAAAAAAAGACAAAGAATGCAACTGCAGAAACAAAAATCCTGAGTCAAACTACAAATTTTCAATGAATATAATGCATCAAGGAATAAAGCAGTAGAAGACAGGATACAAATTCTCTGAAACTCTTGCTAAGAATCTGCACATCACAGAACTATGACCCTATGTGAGTAACTGGAATTAAACTGTGAAATCTCACTGCTTGGAAGATTACAATGCTTTCTTGGCAGTAGATAAGGCAATGGTGGAGCACATGAGTGTACCAAACAAAAACAAAAAGGTGGAGCATATTGGTGCTGGACATGGACATGGAGATGTTGCAGTGGTGACATTCATGAACTTTGTAGATCTGAAGATATTATGTAGCCCATCATCACATCATACTGGGTCAAGACTAATATTGGTTTGAAGGTCAATCCATTGGGATTCCAGCATTAAAATAGCTTTGAATATAGGTTTGTCAATCATGAGTTATGGCTGGTTCTGGAAGGATGGGCAGATCTCCAACTTTTAGCGATGCCTGTGAATTTCAAGTTAGGTATTGAATCGAGTCTAGAATTTCTAGAATTTTCTAGGAGTTAGTAAGTGTCATGAATTTATTTATTTCAGTATGATCCATTATTCATTGTATTCCATTAAATCTTTTATTTAATAGTCAAATTAGGGCTTCAAGTCCTAGAAGGTTAAGCAAAATCTACAGTACTGTAAATATTCAATTAACCCAAAAATTCAGGATCTTTGAGAATGGAGTATTGAGTCTTGAGTATAAAGGCAAGATTTCCTTGCGCATTCTCTCTTGCTTCTTCTTCTTCACTGCGCACTGGGGGTGCGGCCCATAAGTACTATCCACAGTCCATAAACACTCGCAAGCTTTTATCTTTTTGTCAGTTTTCCTTGCAACCCCAAATTAAGCTCTTCACCTTACTTGTTGAAACCCTAAAAAAGCTTGAGACATTTGCCTTCTGCATAACGAACCAACAACCATGGACCCAAACATAGCCGCAGTCCAAGTATGTTCCAGTAACCTGTTTGCTTCAACAAACAGAGAGCTTGTCCTTATTCCAGATCATTTCAAAACCAGAGTCAGTCTTCAAGCCCTAACCTTCTCTTCCAGACTCACAAACCTAAATTCACAAAACCTCTTCTTATGCCCACCCGAACCAGAACCCAGAAATTTGGGGGGACACAACACATGGTTGGTGTAAGTCTCGTTGACAGCGGCAACATGGTGGTGATGGCAACAGCAACTACACGGTGGTAGTCGTTAGTGAATATCACGAAAATAATGTCAAGTTGCAGAAGCATCAGAAGTTGTAATCCAGAGACTTGGGGTGATAGTTGTTGTTGGTGGTGATTACTGCTTAAACAGATGCAGGGTTGCCGTGCTATGGAGGAGATGTAAGAATGATGGTGAAAACAAAGTGTCTAGCACTTGTCAGAATTTGAAGGAGTAAGGGTGAAGTGATTTGATAGCACTTTTAGCAATTGTTAGCGATGCTGCTGAGCACAGTTTGAGGATAGGCCATCCTATAGCAATGAGCAATGGACTCATCCAGAGAGCCGTTCCAAACTACGGTGAGGGGCAAAAGAAAACCTGGTCTCCAAGAATCATATCATTGTATTACAACCATGGCAATTAAGGGTTCTAGCTGCAAAATTATGCCAACTACACAAATGCCCATTTTATTCTACCAATTAGCAGCCCAACAACATTGCATCAGATTTGATTAGTTAATTTGTTAATTAACTATCCTATACATCATTCATCTGCAACCCTCCTATCCATATCCATCTTTTTCTGGTGCACCTCCATATCAAATTATGTATTCATTAGCAATCTTGTGTGCAGTGAATGGTAAGTCCACAATTGGATTATCTTTCATTTTAAGCTACTGCTTGATGCATTTACCCTAGATTTGATATCACATGTTTAAATTGTATTCATGCACAGTGAACGGTAAGTCCATAATTGGACTCTCTTTCATTTGAATTGAGTGAATATCTTACTGAGGTTGCTAAAACAAGTATTTACACGCCAAATTATTAGCCATAAGTTTTTGAGCAGCAAGTGTTGCATACAAATAACTCACTAAAAGCTAATCGAGCAAAATACTAAGAGTATGAATAGATGCGGTGCACTGCATTGGACTTCACTTCAGGCTACAACAAGTAAACTTAATTGACAATATGCAATAATGGAGTTGAACAAGTAAACATAACAGGTAATACGCAATAGAATAAGAAAGGACACAAATTTCTAGAATTTCTGTTGTTATAATTGGTGTTATAAACTCTGGGAGATGAAACCTATATGTACCAGTAACTACCTCAACAAGATGCTTTTCTCCTCCTGACATAAGTTCCCATAACCTCCCTGGAGTACCAACAATAATCTCAGGCCTTTTCTTTAGGAGTCTCTCCTGCTTCTCTGTTGACATTCCACCAACAATTGGAACCACTCTCAAATCAGTTCCATTGGCTACTGCCTTGACGTGATCAGTAACCTGAAAAAGAAGTTAAGGGGAAAAAAAATACAAATGGTTTATTTTCTATCACTATAAGCTAAAAACCGTACCTGATTTCCCCTTTATGTTTGCTGACATGTTTGTCATCCAAAAATCAAAAGAATAATTTTTTCTTTTCAATTTCCCACCTAACATGATTTTATTCATTTACTACTATCCAACATCAAATCAAGGAAATTTTTTGGGAAAACAACAGTAAAAGATAAAGGTGAAAACACAGTTATTGTTTCACCTAAATCCTGCCTTTTACTAACAAGATATTCACATTGGAAGAAGGGAGTATGTATGCATGCATGTGTAAAATGCCGCAGATATTGTTTCTCCTTAAGGATTCTGCCTTTTTCTGACAAGAATACTAATTATGTGAACAAGAGAGTACTGGTGCATGTGTCTTAGTCAGTTCGTCTACATACGTTCAGGAAGTTTTCCTGCTAAAGACATGTGCCGATTACATATAGTTACTACTCCATAGACAAGCTGAAATTACTGCATCAGACCCCATCCCTCTCCCAGAGAAGAAAATGAGAAAACAGATGATAAAGAAATAAAGCAGATTCAAGCTCTATGAGGAACTAAACTTCATCCAGCAGCTTGCTAGTTCTAGCTAAGAGGGAACAAGTGCCCAGACTTCTGCAGCAACTATTGGCCTAAAGGCTAAATCCTACAGATCGTGGGATGAATTTATTGTATCAAAGGCATTAAGTAGCTTTGCGTACTGGATTGACTCAGAACTCATTCAGCTTAGTTTCTATGAGATTAAAGAAATTTTTTTTTTTCATAAGTAAGGAAAGCTTTATTAAAGAAACCAAAAAAGATAACAGTACAAAGAGCTATACTGAAAACCTAAACCAAGCAAGCTACAAAGCTAATGAAATCAGAGAAAGGATAACCCAACACAGCATTGGTCCATAAAAAAAGAGAACTCATCAGCTTGCCCCTCAACCCCTCAATAGACGTAAAAGTGTTCTCGAAGCATCTTTCATTCCTCTCCCTCCAAATAATCCACCAGATGCACAAGAGGATCATCTTCCACACAGTCAAAGCATGAGAGTTGTCAAACTTCCTCTTCCAGCAAATCAACACATCAATCACCCTATAACCCAACAGTAATCCGTGATATTAAACACATGAGACCAGAGTTCCCTGGCAACCTCACAATGAAGAAAGAGATGATCCACAGATTCCCCACTACGTCTAAAAAGGAAACACCAATCCAGTAAACAAAGACCCCTTCTCCTGAGATTGTCAATGGTCAAAACTCTCACACGGGCAGCCTCTCACACAAAGAAAGAGACTCTCATAAGGACAAAGGACCCCTTCTAGGAGATTAAAGAATGATTCGGATTCAATGCACTTCGTATTCACAAGCCAACCAACCTAACTAGACTGAACTAATTGAGATTTTATATAAATCCTTTACAAAGGACCAAATTTCATCTTGGTTGGGTTCTCTCTTAACTGAATTCATTTTGAGGGATCCCTTTTACCAAATTCCAAAAATACTTACTTTCTATACTAGATTCGCATCATCTCTACAGGACACAAATTAAAATAACTGCAACACCAATCCAACATATTTTACTCATGAATTAAATTATGAGTTCAGATCCCACTTCACTAATTCATTGCCCACAGTGAACTGAATTGAGTCTACCTCAAGGATTTTTTACAAAAACCATTGATAGAATTTTTTTTTCCTGTACACCCTCAACTTTTTTTTTTGATAAGTCCTGTACACCCTCAACAGATCATATTTCTTATCCAGTATCCATATCTGTTTGACGTGCATCTTCTCATTTGAAGCATGCAAGAGATCAGGTCATGTACAGTCCATACAGATAGGAATGGTCTTCTTGAAGAAAGGGGGGTGGGGGGGTTGCACAAGTCTGTCTGTCCCATGACATAGATGGCTCGATTTCATAACTAGTCCATTCTTAAAGAATAAAAGGAAGATTTGTGAATAATATCATTTCCATGGGCACCCAAGCATGCTAGCGTGTCAGAACAAGGTAGGTTGCTGTATAAATTATGATTGTGCTTACATGTTAAGTCACTCAGTTTAAACACCCAAGAAACAACCCATAATCCTCTCCAGTAGTGCAGATCAGGCACTCTCTAATGCCATAGGCAACTGGAAGATGATGTAAACTGGAGCAACTGATAAAGCATCTATGAGTACCTGAAGTGCAAGTTCCCTTGTAGGAGTAATGATAAGAGCCCGTAAAAGTCCTTTTGGAGCAAGCTTTTCTGCTTCCTCCCCCTTTTCATCTAGCACCTTTGCAGCCTTTTCTTGTTCCTCCAAGAGCCGTTGCAAAATGGGCAAACCAAAAGCAAGTGTTTTCCCAGACCCTGTCTCCGCAGCACCAATAACATCCTGTCACATAACAAACTATAAAAACTATCACCGTGAGGGAAATATTAGCCATGCACTTCCTTGGACAACAACCTTGACTAACCTTTCCCTGATGAGCAGCAGCAGGAATACAAGCTTTCTGTATTGGAGTTGGTTCCTTGAAGCCAAGCCTGTATATTGATTTCATGAGTAGGGGATGGAGCCTCAACTCATTCCACGCATAATATTCAGCTTCATCAACTGACTCGTCTTCAAGATTATCCTCACCATTGCTAACTACAGTCAAAGTCACAAATGGGAAATTTCTCTTTTAGGTTTACATAAGATTTTAAGCACATCCCACATATACTCAGCTGTGTACACACCTTACAGAGTTTGACTACACATACAATGCTCACAGAAAAATGGAGTTCAACAATGAATCATCAACATGCATAGAAATTAAGGCATACAAAAAGGGAGGGTATTGCGGGAACAAAACTTGCTGGGAGTTGTCAGATGTCAGTAGATTAATATAAAGATATGTGCCAAACTTAGTACCATGCCAATAATGATTGTTCCAACTTTGCTAAGTTAATTTCCAAATTACGAAGCACTCAAAATGAGAATCATTTATATGCAAATAAACCATTGCCTATGTTCAAGAACTATCAACAAGGTTTTAACTCTCAGAATTCACCAAATGATTGGTGCAAAAAAATATGACAATCACTCAAACTGAGCTTAACTCTGATCCTTAGCCATTGACAAGTTCAGATTTAAAAGCTAGCAGGGGAAAAATTAAATAGAAAAGGGAGACAAAATTGCACTTCTCACCCTAAACTTTAAACTAGAGCAATGAACCCCCTGAACTATGTGATTGGTTGCAATTACCCATACTTTTCAAATTGCAGCCATTTCCATCGCATGTGAGCTTAGTTGGCACATTTTTATCTTGTGATAGCCAAAAAATTGAAGAGAAAAGAAAAACAAAAAAAAAATTCAAGTAGACAATACATAAACCTGTCCGCTCTAATTTCTATGGTAGGAAAATGTGATACACTCAAAAAAGAGTACATATAACATAGATATAAAAAGCAGCATTTGGCACGGACACTAGTATTGATAGACTTTTGAGGCAGTATCAAATTTAAGAAAATGCTGTATATCCAAGTTCACTACTGAAAAGGAATTGATGAAAATAACAAACTAAAAAACCTTTGGTAATAAGGTATCACGATTATGTTAAAAGCGACCCAGGAATTGAGGAATTTCAGAAAAAAAATATGTACAGAGATCACCATGAACCAAACCTAAACCTCATGACCAACGAACCCAGAAATTGATTATAACTATCGGATCAATAACATATAAACATCTAAAATTAGAACATAACGCTGACCCGCAAATTACAGTAGAAAACAGATCATCAACACACACAGCAATGAAAGAGTAGCCAGAGACTAACCATTTGCGAATTCCTCATTTATTCGGGTTTCATTTTCCTTGTCATTTGCCTTCTTCTTTTTATTCTTGTTCTTCCTTTTCTTCTTAGCGTTTACATTCTCATCCTTCTTCAGTTTCTCTTCAACCTTAGCCTCCTCCTTCGTTTCCTCTGCCACTTTAGCCTCGCTGGTACTGCCATTGTCAGAGCCACGCTTCCGTTTCTTCAACTTTGTACTCTGCTTAGCCTCTTTCACCTTCCTACTTCCTGCTTCAGTTGAAGGAATTTCTAAACCGTACTCGGTTTCGTCAATTTCTTCGAGAGAGAGAAACCCTACATTCATTCAACAATACAAATTACCATCAAGCACAGACACATTTAAACCCCTATAAACCCTAATCCTCAAATTCTCCACAAACGAAATTTAAGGAAGCACAAAATTTCATCATTACAAATTTGGATATCAACTAAGCTTAAAACCAACTCATTGAGCAATTTATATATACTCTAGTACATATGAATACAAACCAAACCAAAAATCAAGAACCATAAAAAAACTAAAACCCCAATGCTTTGGTCGCATTCTTGAGCTGAAATTATCGCTTTGCTATTTAGTTATCTAATTTTCAAAACTGCAGAGCCAAAAGACAGAAAAACATGAAACTGGAAACTTGCATTCCTTCTCTTTTCTTTTCTTCCTTTCCTAAGTTTCAGCGGCCTCCAAACAGAGAAATCATACATTTTGCAGAATCCAGTAGGGTGCTCATCTGAGACTAACTACAAACACCTCTTATTTCCATTTATCTTTATTTTTTAAAAATCTCAAAAACGGAAATCATAAACTCAAAAAGCTCTTTCCTTCTCTGATATTCCCCTATTCCCTGGTTTTCTCCGAATCCCAACAGAGCAGTTGATTAAATAGATGAACGAGGTCGAACCTCCTTCGAGTTCGTTAGTACCGACGACGAATGAGAAAGCGTCGTCTTCGGGAAGAGCAGGGTTCCATGGTAGTGAGTCGAGTCGTTCAAGCTCCTGGTCTTGTGAGGTTCGTTTTCTCCTTTGCTTTTTCTTTAATTGTCGCGGAGTTAGAGGCGGCGCTTCGGTGGCCATTCCGAAAGAGCAAGCTCACCGGCAGCGATTCGCGAATACACGCCTGCTAGTTGGAGCGGCGGGTTTTGTTTTCCCCTTCTACCACCTATGATTACCGTTATACGTCGATAAAACGATACAAAAAAAAAAAAAACCCGCTGGACTCTTGTTCCGGGGACAATGAGTCGGCAGTACAATTCAACCTCATCTGACCTGAATTATAATGTGTACTTAAAAAAAGAAATAGATATAATTTGTGAATTATAACAAAAGATTTTATCAGATACTTTTTAAAATTAACATTAAATAATATAAACTTTACATATTATGTTCATATCTTTTCTTCCAGCAAGTATTACAAACAAATTATGGTCTTTTTTTTTATTACTTATCCTTTGCCTGAGATCCTAACATCCCAGATTGAATTCTTATTCTCTTGCCATAAAATTATTCTATGTATTGTATAGTGTATAGTACTTGGATTTATAGAAAAAGGACCTATCAGAAAAAATTTATAGAAAAAGGAAATAGAACGAGTACCTAATATAAATTGAGACTAGAGTTATATCCCATCCGCGCACTCCAAATGCACTTGTCTCACTCAACCACTTTACACTACAAAATAAATAAACTTTTTCACCCTTAATTACAAAATATATATATATATACTTTGCACCTTTTAATTTTGAGGTTTTGACATTTTGTACATCTATATATTATTGTTATCAGATTGTACCTACCAATTATTCATTTCAAATATTTTACATGTTAAAATTTGTCATAAGTTTGGATGGAAATTATATGTTGGTCACTAAAATTACGATTTTACCTTCATAAAAAGATCATTGCCAAAAAAAAGTTATAGAGGCAAAATTATTTTTCCAGAAAATTTTAAAGGAGTATGTAAAATGTCTAAAATCAATAGTTGATAGGTGCAATGTGACAAAAATAATATATTATGGTACAAAGTGTTAAAATCTCATAATTGGAGGATGTAAAATGCATTTAATCCTTATAAAAAATTTCCACACTTCAATTTAGATTACTCACATTGAGACACATTGCATCCCCAACTACCAATCTTATACACTTTAAATTGTTGGTCAAATTTAATATAAATGATTATAAGACCCATTCTCTGTTGTGTGTTTAGGGACATTATCGACATTTTAAACTACTGACTAACTTATTGAAAAACAATAAAATGTAATCCTTCTCTCTTGCAAAGGTGGGCAAAAATTTCAGGGAAATTGGAATTCCGAGTTCCGATTCTGGCATATACTTGGACCGGAATGTAATATTTGCATTTTTTGGAATCGGAAACCGAAACCATAAATTCTAGCAGAATTTTCTGATTTTGGTATTTTTATTTTAAACAAATATGGCTCAAAACCTTGTAATTATACTTTAGATTTTGGGTGAAATTTATTTATTTTATATTGGGTTTAAAACGTTGTAATTTTAAAATAGAGTCAGAATCTTTTTTGTTGCCCATAATTTTAGGGCATGTTTGTTTTCACAATTTTTCCAGAATACAAATATATTCAGCAATGTAAGGAAATACACTAGTCTTTACATAAATTTAACAAAACTTCTCAGTATTTTTCACCTAACTCCAATACTTTTTTATTAAATAATTACATCAAATCATCTCTCTCTACAACTTTTTACAAACTCCAACAAAAATTAAATATCTTTTAAACTTTTCACTAACATTTACACAAAAACCTATAAAAACTCTAATTTACATAAATATTCACAATTTTACTAAAATCCTACAATTTTTTACAAAACGAACACCCCCTTTTATAGAATGTTGTAATTTTATTTTAGATAAATGTTTATTTTAGATTTTGGATGAATATTTATTTTACATTTTATTTATTTTAAATTTATGATGTATAACAAAATATTTGTGTAAAATTCTAGCCCAAAGGCCTTTAGTGCCCAAAAAAATCTAACAAAAAATGGCGATATAATGAGACCAGTATTTGCGATTTTCAATTCTAGAAAATTCTGATTCCGTTCCGGTTTCATTCACTGGAATAGAACCAAAACTAATTTGATTTCTATGAATACCATAATAGGTTAATCCGGTTCCATCCAGTTCCAATACCTATTCCTACTCTCTTGTTTTCCTTTGCATACTTCCAAAATGGTAGGAGATGAATTGAGAGCTCTTTCTCACTCTAAAACTTTCTTCTCTCCAAATCCCATAGCGGTCGAGCTCAACGCACCGTCACAAGCGCGGGCCAGACTCTCTTTTGCTGGGAGCGACCACTATGTAATGCTTCTCTATCCATATACATGGGAATTAAGATCTTCATCAACCACTTTGCGTTCTTTATGTGCAACAATTCACTTTGTGGATAATCTAAAAAACTATTTTTACAGCGGCATTTTTTTTTTTTGACAATTTGATCAAAAAATCATGAAACTGGTCAGCTTGCTGGCTCCATTTTCCGTTTATATTTTTAATTTCCCAACTGTATTGGTTGTTTTGGGCTGTTTGCAGGTCCCCACCCTCTCCGGTTGTACCAAACTGCAAAAAGAGACAGAACTAAGGACTAAAATAACAATTAGAAAAAAAAAGGACTAAAATAACAATTTCTTAAAAACTAACTTATTTTAATTCGACCACTTTTTCCCACCTAACTGAACGAAATTCCAAAAGCCTCTGCACGATGATGCCTCTCGCGCTTTCTAACCTCTGTCATAGGGCCATATGTCCCTCAAAACTTCCACTTCAGAACACTCACTCTCGCCACCACTGCACCCCGCGCTATCCCCTCCCTTTGTCCCCATCCCTACACAGGTCCCAGGCTCTTTAAATACCCAATGCCATTATTATCCTTTACCAAATCCCTCATCTTCTGCCGCCCAAAACACGTATTTGCCATGGCTAATCTCACGACCACCGCTTCTGCGACTCACAGGCCTCGCCTAAAGGGCGTCGTCTTTGACATGGACGGAACTCTGACGGTACCTGTAATCGATTTCGCCGCAATGTACAAGGCCGTGCTCGGCGACGACGAGTATCGTCGAATCAAGGCTGAGAGCCCGTCCGGGATTGACATTTTGCATCACATTGAGAATTGGAGCCCTGAGAGACAGCAAAAGGCCTACGAGACCATCGCCGATCACGAGCGCCGGGGTCTCGATCGCCTCCAAATCATGCCCGGTCTGCCACTATAATATACACGTGTTTGATATGGTTTTGTTATCTGCTTTGGTTGTTTTTTTCTTCTTTTTTTTAGGTTGCGGAGAAAGCGGAGGAAAGTGATTGAAAAGTACAAGAAGATCTTTAAAGGCGAAATTTGTAGTCTCAGTTTGCTTTCCCTGAAATTATTGAGGTTTTTCTTTTTTGTTTGCAAGATTAGAGTAAGGAAATTGTTCTTTTCATGAACTTTTGGTTGTTTATTTTTTTCTTCTTTTTGGTTGCGGAGAAGCGGAGGAAAGTGATTGTAAAGTACAAGAAGATCCTTAAAGACCAAATTTGTAGGCTCAGTTTGGTATCCGTGAAATTATTGTGTTTTTTTATTTTTGGTTGCAAGAAAGCGGGGGAAAATGATTGGAATGTACAAGATGATCCTTAAAGACGGAAATTTGTAGGCTCAGTTTGCTTTTCGTAACATTATTTAGTTTTTTTTTTCTTTTTTGTTTTTGGTTGCAAGAAAGCGAAGGCAAGATTAGAGTTCCTTTCCATTCAGTTGTGTGACAGTAAGGAATTGTTCTTTTCTTGAGTCTTTGTTGAATGGGGGGAATACAATGAAGTTCAATGATTAAATTTCAGTGTTGTTATGACTACAAGAAGGCCTCTTTGTTTTGGTATGGATGTTATGAACTGATGAAGCATGTTATGGATTTTGGAATTTATTTTTTTCATTAGTTTTCACTTATGGATTAATGACGGGGTGTTTAGGCGATATACTCCTTGTCCACTGGTAGGGGAAAGGGGAAGATAGAGGAGCCTGAAGGTGTTCGGGGAAAAAAGGGGCGGCCCCGGGGAAGAGGGAGGGGGGTGTTATTCTGTTAAGTAGAAACTTTGTTTATGAACATTAATGCAGATAATCATGTTTTCACAAATCGGGCTAAAGTACAACATAATTTACTTGTCTCTATTCTTTTCACATGTGGCATAATTGAGTACTCGACAGAAGTTATTACTCTTTGTTGCAGGTGCAACAGAACTTTGTGGATTTCTCGATTCAAAGAACATAAGGTGAATTTCAGCACAGTATTAGTCCTTTTTTATATCTTTTTTAGTCTATCACAAATTATTTTGAGTTTGCAGATAAGTTACCCATGTCTGCATAAGTTTGTGAATTTTCCCCATTTTAGTGGGGATTCCATTTTCCTCTCCATCTCCATCACTGACCATTCTGTCAGATGAAGTTTTATGGGGATATTTATTGACTGTTCGTGGTTCAGTTTGAGTATTCTATACTATGAATGCTGAAAATTCTATTAACCAGATGAGTTATGTGTTTGTATGGTCTTCCATCAGTTCAAAGGTCATTTTTCAATGATCAGGTCTGTCAATATTGTCATTTTTCAAAGCTGAAGAGGTCCAGAACTATTAGTGAAATTGATAAAGAGATTGGAATTAGGCAATTTTGGTGCTAATAGTATTTTGTCCATGTGCGCATGTGTGTGGTGTGTGTCTGCTCCTACCCAATTCTGTCTTCCAAAACCACCCTAAGAGACACTTATGTGCAGTTTACTGTTGAATGCTTATGAGAGGGATAAGGTTAGAGGCCTTGGTATTTTTTTCCTATGTCGGTATACTACATGTGCCTGCATCTTATCTTGCTTTGTTGTGGCCGTTGAAGTTTAGTGAGTCGATAGTTATTGAAATGCGTTAGTTTCTACTGTTTTTGGAGACCTACTAAGGACTCCCTTGTTTTGGTTGCGAAATATCTTGAATGCCCCATTTGTTACTATTCTATGTTGAACAGATAATAATACTTATTAACGAGTACAATGTTCCAATTATATGTTTAAAGCGAAACCGAGCTTTTTTATCCTGATTAATTTGTTTCTACTAATTTTCAGAAGGGGATTAATCACTCGCAATGTTAAAGCAGCTGTCGATTTGTTTCATGAACGGTTTGGGGTAAGTGAGACTCTGGGATTCTTGACATTGTACTATGTAGTCAACTGCAGATATCGAAAAGCTGACCAGTCTACACTGTAAACATAATAGTTTCACGTACTGTTTTGGTACCCTGTTGTTAATTCTGATCTCACTCTCATGAAGACAATTTTTTTGAAGTTTTGATGTGATAGGTGCTTGTTCTTGCTTACCTGAGCTTGAATGCCTCCTTTTCCTTTTACCTATTTGATAAAAGAGTGGAAGCAACCTGTTTAATGGTAAGATGACTTGAAGTTTTGAACACCCAAACCATTTAAAGGATCTGTTTTTACGAGCTTCTGGCATATGTTATCCTACAAAAGTGATCTTGGCAAAAATTTCAAATGGGAAAACTCGCAGAAAGCAATTTTGTTGAACAAGCATGTTCCAATGCTGCTTTCACCCGGATAACTCTTTGAGAAATGAAAACTACTAGACCCTCACCCCAGCAACACTTGTATATATTTGAAAGTGGAAATAGGTTGGCGTGGAATACAAAGCTTATGCTAAAACATAGAATATTTTATCCTTTAGGACAGAATTTTAATTGCTCTTTCTGGGCATGATAGAGTTGCTGTGTTGTGTCAAAACATGAGCTTTTTTTCTTGCTGCACACTTCACCAACTCTCTCTGTTTCTTAGGTTCTCTGTTGACTCTTCCTTCCATGAGATTTACCCTCTGAGTGGTGCACTTTGATATCATCTTATCCTATTAAGATTATTGCAGATGACGTTTTGTCCAGCACTAAGCAGGGAATTCCGTCCTTATAAGCCAGACCCGGCCCCCCTACTACATATCTGTTCGGCATGGGAAGTTCTACCGGGTGAAGTAATGATGGTTGGTGATAGCCTTAAAGACGATGTGAGTTTGTTTTTTCTTCCATTCTTTTTCCGCTGCTTTCGTGGGAGTTTTTTTTTAATCATCTTCTTGATTCCGTCGTTTGCAAATGCAGTGACATATATTGCATGATTCATGTATATTATGGTGTTTTTGGCACTCAAAATTTTGGTCCTAATTAAATAAATTACAAAACAATCTCTCTCTCCTCCATCAAATTATTCTTATTCATTCAAATCTTGTCTCTTCACTTTTTCACCAACTCCCATAAATTATCTCCACATTTTCATCAATTCTAATATCCCAAAATTGTAACCACCCCAAAATTTTAACCTCAAACACCACACAGTATGTGTGGTTTGTCTGTTGAATCTAGTAAGAATGGAAAACAATATGATCGTTTACATCAATCAGTAAATGGGCCTTATACTAGATACCTTTATGTGAATGGATTTAAGATTATTGCAATTTGGACCCCTCTGAGTTCTCATAGCATATACTTCCAACTTGCTGAGCTGTTATCATACGTTGCTTGCCTGTGTTCATGTTTCCTTGTGTAATTCTAATTTTGGGTTTTAGAGAGTGCCCTATGAATGATTACTCGCTGTCCTAAATGAATGGTAAATGGTTACTGTTACCCAACCTTTACAGGTGGTTTGTGGGAAGCAGGCGGGAGCATTTACATGCTTGCTTGATGAAACAGGGAGGTATGACTTCCCTGAGTATGCCAATGTGAACCTAAAGCCAGATTTCAAGGTGTCTTCCCTTACTGAAGTTTACTCGCTATTGAATGATCGTTTCGACCTGGCACCTTGATCTCCAAACCTTCTGAGCGCAAAGACTTTGCCCTCTGAATGAAGAAGCAATAGGTTAGATACCTTTTGGAGGGGTTTGTTTTTTACTTCCAGGAAGATCCTGAAGAAAAAGGATGAACGCTGAAAATAGAGGTTACCTATGAAAGCAGTATTAAGCACCCAAAACAATGGGCATTCATTGCCACATCTTTGTATGAAGTGGCTAGGATTCTCTTTCGGAAACATTTTCCATTCCCATGTTGGTATGGTCGTTGTATATGTACATGTCCCCTACAGTGGTTGAACCCTCTTATCTTTTGTCTCGGTGGTAAGAGCTGTGTTGAGGTTGGGATGGCTAGCTAAAACCTAGATTGAACTAAAGAAAGAAAGGGAGAAATTTATATATAAGAATTAAGAAAGAATATACTATCACATTCCCGAGCTCCAGTCCATCCATCAAGTTCAATTTTGAGGATTCATCATGCCTGATGGTGTCGAAGTATCAACCAAAATGTCTGAATCAAGATGGGAACTGGAGCTAACGTAGAAATTTTTTTTATAAATTTTTTTGCTTGTTTTCCGATATTTGAGAAACACCTGAAAATGGTTTAAAAGAAAATTATTAAGAAAAATATTTTAAAGTCAACATAAATGATCTCTTATTTTTTAAGAAAACAAACAAAAATGTCAAATTACTTCCGTTTGCAAATAGAGTAGTGAACATTTCTTAAAAAATGCACACCATTAGAGCGCCCACCGTGGGGCTCGAACCCACGACCACAAGGTTAAGAGCCTTGCGCTCTACCAACTGAGCTAGACGGGCTTTCTCAATGTACAAATAATAACAAATTAAGAAACCTCAGAAGGCCAATTCCGTCCGTACCGCCTAGTCCCTGCACAGAAAGGCACGCCGCCTTTCCCCTTCCTCTCGCAATTCGCGTGGGAGCAAAGAACGAAAGAACCAAGCAAGAGAGCGTGAACTCAACCAAGATCACGGAAAAATGAGTGATCCCAATGGGGATAACTACAGCAATCAAGAACTGACCCAACAGCACATCCCTGAGGCCTTGCAAGACTCGGTGGTGGTCACCGAGGCCCCCTTCGATCACCGCTTCGCCTCGCTCTGCCTCAACAGCCTCAACTCCAACTCCCCCTCCAAAAACCACCACCAGCCTTGCTAATCATTTTTCTTGGTGTTAATTTGTTGAATTGTTTTCGTTTATCTTTCCAGCCACCAGGATGATATTATGCGATGGCAACAAGCTAATCATTTTTGTTGCAGGATAATTGTGGGACAGATCTGCAGAATCCGTAGATAGGGTGGGGGAGGGCCTAGCCGTACATTTCAAGTGTCCTGTGGCAAATTCTTTTTTATGCAGGAGAATGTTTCTATAAACTAATATAGAAAATTTTCTATATTAGTTTATAGAAACACTCGTGCGTAAGAAAGAATTTGATAAACTTTTTCACAGGGACACCTGAAATGGACTACCATGTCTTCCCCTATCTCATTTGGGACGCTATTGAGGATTGAGCTTATGAGTGCCGTTAGTTCTCTGTCAGTGCATTTTTCTATATTTCATAACGGATGAATGACATGGAGTAGAAAAATTACGGGGATCGATGATATGGCTGTATCTTCACCGCACATTTCATATGGACGGTCTTGATTTCAAGAATTGTATCCCTGCAATACCCTAGAAATTGCAGGGGATCTAGATCCAGTAGTAACAGTCTATATTAGTTTGTAGAAACAGTCTCCTGCATATAGAAGAAGTTGTGATCTAGGTCTCCTGTTCTACTCTTTGTTGCAGGTGCAACAGAACTTTGTGGATTTCTCGATTCAAAGAACATGAGGTGAAATTCAGCACAGTATTAGTCCTTTTATATATATATATATATATTTTTAGTCTATCGCAAATTATTTTGTGTTTGCAGATACGTTACCCATGTCTGCATAAGTTTGTGAACTTTCCCCATTTTAGTGGGATTCCATTTTCCTCTCCATCTCCGTCACTGACCATTCTGTCAGATGAAGTTTTATGGGGATATTTAACTGACTGTTCGTGGCTCAGTTTGATTATTCTATACAACGAATGCTGAAAATTCTATTAAACCAGATGAATTGTGTGTTTGTCTAATGGTCTTCCGTCAGTTCAAAGGTCATTTTTCAATGATCGGGTCTGTTAACATTGTTATTTTTCAAAGCTGAGGCCTGAGGAGGTCCATAACTATTAGTGAAATTGATAAGAAGATTGGAATTAAGGCAATTTTGGTGCTAATAGTATTTTGTTATTTTCTCTCTCTGTCTCTTAGGTTCTCTGTTGACTCTTCCTTCCATGAGATTTACCCTCTGAGTGGTGCACTTTGATATCATCTTATCCTTTTAAAATTATTGCAGATAACGTTTTGTCCACCATTAAGCAGGGAAATCCGTCCTTATAAGCCAGACCCGGCCCCCCTACTACATATCTGTTCGGCATGGGAAGTTCTACCGGGTGAAGTAATGATGCTTGGTGATAGCCTTAAAGACGATTTTTGATAAGTAAGTAAAATTTTATTAAGAAAAAGAAGGAAAAAGAGCAGTAGAAAGATTGTACTGACATAAATCAAAGCATACAAACAAAGAAACTAACAAAATCCTGAAAATCTATAAAAGGGCCTGCTAACATAGCATTAGCCCAATAATAAAGGGTAACCAACAAACCCGCCTTACAAAATTTCCAAAGACACAGCAGCATCTTCAAAACATCTACGATTACGCTCTTCCAAAAAGTCCACCAAATGCATGAAGGGATCATCATCCAAATAGTCTTAGCTAAAACGTTCTTAAACTTTCTTCCCTAACAAAGCAAAACATCCTTAACCCTCCCCGGCATAACCCAATGAAAATTTAGCATACTAAAAACATGTTTCCACAAACCTCTCGCTACCGGACAATGCAATAACACATGGTTAACAAATTCCCCATCCCCTTACACAAATAACACCAATCCACCACATAAAGATCTTGCCAACGCAAATTATTTATAGTCAAAATCCTACCATACGTAGCCTCCCAAACAAAGAATAAAAAGATTTAACAGAGAAATTACCATCCTTATTGCCCTCCCACAACAACTTATCCTCCTCACCTCTGCGCAACACCATCCCATACAGATTGGAAAAGAAAGACGAAAACTCCTCCAATTCCCAATCATTCGCACTTTTAAGAAACTAGACATTCCAGACAACCAAATTTAAATCACCCTCCAAGAGAGTAAACTGTAGGAAAAGAACAACTCAAAGGTCTCTCCCCACACCACACATCATGCCAAAAACTTGTCTTATGTCCATCTCCCACCACAACCCGAGTATGCTCCTTGAAAGACCCTCATCCCTTACTAATGTGCTTCCAAAGGCTGACCCTATAGGACCCATGATGAGGTAAAGTGCTCCATTCTCCCACACTAATACCATATTTCTTCACGATAATATTCCTCCACATACAATCCGTTTCAGTCGCAAACCTCCAAAGCCACTTTCCTAATAAAGTTTTGTTGAACACCAAAAATCTCCTAATTTCCAAACCCCCACAATGAATAGGAGAACAAACCGTTAGCCAATTAAGGAGGTGGTATTTATGGACCTCACTATCACTACCCCATAAAAAATCTCTTTGTAACTTTTCCATCTGAGAAGCAACCTTTACCGGTAGAGAGAAAAGAGATAGGAAATATGTAGGAAAACTCGAAAGCATAGACTTAATCAAAGTAATGCAGCCCCTGCCAACCTTCGCTCCATCCTTTCCAAAATCTCATCCCAAATATGAACACTCTTAAACCGTGCTCCCAGAGAAAGCCATAAATACGTCATAGGCAAAATAGACACCCTACACCCCAAAATAGAAGCCAACTCCATCACATTAGGAACATTTCCAATAGGTATCACATCGGACTTAGACAAATTAACCTTCAAACAGAGACCGCCTCAAAACATAGAAGTAGACAACGAAGACTGCGAAATTGAGACTCTTCAACACCATACAAGAGTAAAGTATCATTCTCAAACAACAGATGAGAAACACATAAACCCTCCCTACCAATTCCAGAGACCTTGAAGCCCTTGATGACATCAATGGAAGCCAACTTAGACAACATATGAGACAAGCCTTCCATAACAATGACAACTAGAAAAGGAGAGAAAGGATCTCCCTGGTGCAACTGGCGAGAACTACTGAAAAAACCCTCAAGAGAACCATTCACTAAGATGGAGAATTTAACCAAAGAGATACAAAAAAAATCCATCTACACCATTTATCTCCAAAGCCACATCTCCTAAACATATACATAAAAAAATCCCAACTGACATGATCATAAGCTTTGAGAATGTCTAACTTACATAACATACCTGGCTCCACTGATCTCAAACGGAATCAATGCACTCGTTAGCAATCAACACCGAGTCCAAAATCTACTTATCTTTAACAAATGCATTCTGGGAGGGAGATATAATTTTATCTAGCATAACCTTCAAACTGTTAGCCAACACCTTTGCAAGAATCTTATAGATACCCCTCACCAAACTGATTTGACGGAAATCTTTCAACTCAACTGCACCCGGCTTCTTTGGGATGAGAACAATAAAGGAGGAATTCCAACTACGAACGAATTTACCACAACAAGCAAATTCGTTAAACATTAAAAGCACATCCCCTTTTATTACATCCCAACATGATTGATAAAAGGCTAAGGTAAATCCGTCTGGGCTCGGAGCTATATCTCCATTAAGATCATGAACCACTATTGTCACCTCCTCCTTCTCAAAAGGTCGTTCCAACCCGTTCGCCTTATCCTCAGAAATGGCTTCAAAGTCCAACCCGTCCAGAGCCAATTGTCACTGAAAAGGTTCTGCATATAAAGAAAGAAGTGTAAAACTGCACAATATGCGCTGATATATCACTAGGATCCTCCACCACATCTCCTTCCACCTCCAACCGTTTAATAGAATTAAACCTCCTATTAGAATTGTCAACTCTGTGAAAAAACTTCGTACACCGATCCTCATCCTTCAACCACAAAGCTCTAGATTTTTGTCTCCGACTCACCTCTTCTAAGTTAATAAGGTGATCTAACTCCTAAACTATCACCATTTTTCTCTCGATATCCTCATCATCAAGATTACCTCCTTCATCCAACTCTTCCAATGACCCTAACTCCCTCAACAACAAGGATTTACGCACCCTAATATTACCAAATTTATTCTTATTCCAATCAATAAGATCATGTTTCAGCGCCTTTAGCTTACAATGAAGCACAAAGCTAGAGGAATAAAAAACCTCATAATTACTCCACCACCCTCTAACTCTCTCTAGAAACTCATCTACCTTAAGTCACATATTTTCAAAACAAGGGAAAAGTACGGAAACAGTCCCTGTGGTTTCACGTTTTGACAAAATAGTCCTTGTGGTTTCAATTTGAACGCATTAGTCCCTGTGGTCAGCAAGCTGTTGCAATGCAGTCCCTCCGTCAATCTCCCCATTGAACTGTTAACGGAGCATGCTGACTTGTCGACTTGTCAAAAATTTGCCACGTGGACATCGATGAGTTGGCAAATTTCACACGTGGAATGACACATCCTTATCCAAAATTTTTTTAAAAAAAAACTAAAATGCCTGGCAGTCTACTGCCTTAGCCCGAAATCCCCAAATTCCCCTTTCTTCAATTTCCCCCCAAATCAGACCACGTCCATTTTGGTTTCGCCATTTTCCCGATCAAAGAACCACCCTTTCTTGCCGTCGCCATTTTCTCCCAAACCACCGAACTCCCTCTTCGCCATTTTCTTTTCCCCAAAAACACCGAACGTCCCCGAAGTCTCCATTTTCCCTAGAAAAAATCTGTTTGAATATTGAACTCATCTTCTTCATTTTCGTCATCCGTTAGAAGTGGAAGGAAGCAACGACCGACCGATTTGCAATGGAGTGGCGTTTTTTCGGTGTGTGGATGCAACCTTCAGGCTTCCATGAAGACTTCCTTGACATATTCGAACCTTGGAAGGCGTTTCTTTGGCTGCCACCGGTACTCAGCTGGCTCGGTATGTTCCATCTCCTTTGGTAGTGTGTGAATATTTAATTATGTTTGAGATTTATTGGATTTGTAAACATTTGGGAAAATTTTTGAAATATTTGTAGAAACAGCTAGCATGCAATTTCTTTCAGTGGGTGGATCCACCAACATGTCCACGCGGTCATGAAATACTGCCAACCTATATTAAGAAGGTGAAGACAATGGAAGAAGAACTCCGAATGCAAAAGAAGGAAAAACATCTGAAACGTTGCTTGGTTGGATCCTGGATGTTCAATTTGGCTTTTCTCATAAGTGCTGGCTTTTAGGATACATGGGGGGTCAGCGCATAAGTTAGTCCATTATCAGTCGGATGTTATGTTGTATTTGATAAATTAGAATAGTTCTAGTCCATCTAGGAAGCTAACCGTGTATTTGGTAGTCCATTTAGGAATGCAATATTATGTATGACTTTGGTGTATGTGTTTTGCTAAAATTCTGAAGAATGCAATATAATGTCTGACTTTGGTGTAATTGGTAATAGACCCATGACATTGGTTGTAAGTTGCAGCTGCTGCTAATTTTATGTGTACAAGCTCTCTCTCTCTCTCTCTCTCTATCTATCTGTACAAAGTTTCTTTACCTGAGGATCAACTATATATGAACTCGACGAGTCTGCTTACTTCTGCAGCAGGGATGGATTCCTTTACTAGTACTTGTACTCAATTCACTAGCATGCTTTGTGATTTGGGCTATGACAACACACATGAAGTAAATGGTTTGGACGCGTTTTATGGAATGGATATGGTTAATGCTAGTACGGCTGGTACTACTAGTTCTGGCGAAAGTGTCAGTTTAGGCCAATATAAAAGCCCGTTAGTGTATCTGCCTTTGGTTTCTGACTATGAAGGCTGCCAACAAGACTAGCCACATGATCCTGATTTCGAGAATTTAAGGTACTTTGCACCGACGCAATAGCAGCAATGTACATGGGTGGTGTAAATTCGCACCTGTAGAAATTTGCTGCCAGGATTTCAGAGAACAAAAATGAAGTACTTTGCACCGACGCAGTAGAAATGTGATGGTTTTTGCGTATGTTAACAATTATCTCTCTATGATATCACAAATCCAATTTCACATAATGTGGATATTCACAAAATATCCATCCAGATGATCAAAACTGGCCAAACACATAACTGACCAGAATTCAGAAACTATCCAATTGTATGTACATCAAAACTGGTCATACACATGAATGAGCAGATTTCATAAAATATCAGTTCCTCCAGTTTTCACCAAAGTACATCCAACACTTCATATCACATTTATCTAACACCAAATCATACACATCCCAACCAGAATTCAAAAAAGATCCTAATTTCACGAAAGAGCTTATGAGAGCACATCATTGAGTGGATCTAACTCCCAATTGAATATCTTCAAGTGACGTCCTACTTCGCCTATTGGGTTGACTTCCACCAATTTCACCACCATTGCCCTGTAACAAACCAAGTATTTAAATATCAAAATACATGGGAGGGAAAGCACATTTGTTCAAACTTAGCTTCAGATGCACAACAATGCTCTATTTCAGATGCATAACAAAGTGAATGGTGGAAGCGATTACTCACCTCGGCGGAAGCTGATGAAACCCTACGTGTAGTTGACCTCGTTCTATGCCTCGAAAAATTGTTGGCAGATCCACACGAATAGAACAGACGCACCAGAACAAAGATGAATTAAATTAAATGGAAGTTGAATGAAATTTCTCCACTTTCCCTCGTCAGTTGTGGCAATTCCTCTTCTCACTTCCAAGGGCGCATGTGTTATGGTTTAGCCCTAATAGGGTTACAGTCGATGCTGGAGGCTGTATAATGGGGGCTGTGTGGACAAACACACGTACGCCAACATTATCGTACCGTTACATGAGCAGCTTCTAATCACTATGTGCCAGCCATGAAAAGACTGTCTTCTGTCAATGTGTTATATTAAACAAAACTTAGAATGTACATAAAACAAGTTATTCACTTACAGTCGATGCTTTCTTTTTGCTTGGCTTCTTGGGGTATATCCTCTGGTCCGCTCTCGGGGGTAGCTTGCACTTTCGGGCATTGTGGCCAACCACCCCACACGTACCACACTTAATAGGAATGCCAGCTCTAATCACCTTTCCTGGTGGCGGGGGCTCATCCATGCCTCGCCTTCTTACCTTCCTTGGCCTTCATGTCCTTGCCTTTACCCGCGGGGGCAATATAGGATCGTGCCCCGTCACTTTAGGCCAATCCTCGGGCCCAAGCATAACATGCATGACTGGTTCATAAGCCCTTCGATATGCATCAATGCGAAAATAGTCATCTACAAAGTCTTCGAGAACTTGGCGAGTATAATGGATTGCACAAACTGCATGTGGACATGGAATGCCACTAAGCTGCCATCGACCACATGAGCAGCTCTTGTCGCACATATTCACTACCCTCTGTGACTCCGTGTGATGGTCCACCTCAAACTCAACTCCATCACCCCATCTACATATGTAATGTCTCCCTTCACTCTTATTCCTCTCTAACTTCAATTGTATCCGCAGACATATTTCAAAGGTTGCATTCTTGAGTCCTTCTCGCTTTGCTCGGAACCGATTCATGATTTGTCCCTAAATAATTTCAATCATACTGAGTAGGGGCTTATCTCTGGCCTCCAACACCCATGCATTGAATGTCTCCGCTATGTTATTGAGTAATATGTCACACTTTGTATGTGTTGCGAATACATGCTGAGACCAAGACCGAGGATCGATCTTGGATAGATATGTGTGCGCCTCGGGGTACATCTTTTCAACCTTTTCCATGTGCTTTTTGAATTGGACTTCTGTGCATGACTTCGTACACGCCCACAACTCAGCCTTAAATGGCAAGCTTTTCCACCCATAGCCCTTGCAATTTGCGTGCAAGTGCTTTAAGCAAAATCTATGCTCCGTGTTTGGAAGGAGAAGATCAAATGCATCGAGAAGTCCCTATGCAAAAAAATAAGTCATTAGCTTGTCAGTAAGTTAAAACAAATATTGAAATTCGAAACCTACTACTAATAAATTAATAACACATACCTTTTGTCTATCTGACATAAATACCCATTGACGATTGTCCAGATGGCCGAGATCATCAAGCAACATACCAAGAAACCAAGTCCAAGATGCTCTACATTCACTTTCCATCACAGCAAATGCAATAGGGAACATATCCTCATTCCCATCCTTTGCAACTGCACAAAAGAGTTGTCCACCATAAGGTCCTTTCAAGAAGCATGCATCAACAAATATCACGGGTCTACATCCCACAAGAAATCCCCGCTTGCACACATCGAACCGCAAATACATACGTTTAAAGATCCCCTCACTACGGCCTATCTTCACCCAACTACCGGGGTTCCACTTCAGAACTGCGGCTGCGTAGTCGGACGCATGCTTATACTGCTTGGCATGATTTCCATTTAGCATTTCCAACGCCAACCGTAGACCTCGGTATGCAGTGTATCTAGGAACCCCAACCATCCAATCCCTTTTGATGAAGTTAACAAGCGCGAACGGATTCAAAGTCGGCGTGTCTCTGATCACTTCGAGGTACTGCTTTGCGATCCAAGCAAGGGTGACTCTAGTGTTTGTGTAATGTACCTCACAAGTGTGCTTGGCGTTTTGAGTCTTCACTTGGAGGGCTTCTTTCTCAGTAGTGAATGAAGCATGAATCCGCCAAGGACAATTCGCACCTCTGCATTTCGCTGTCACCCTCAGCTTGTCATTCTTGACATACTCGTAATCAAACCCATTCTGAATACAATACTGCTTCAATGCAAGCTTAAACAGTTTGACATCCCTAAATTTCAGCCCGTCTACCATTCGGATCTTCTTATTCAAATCCAAATCTATTTCATTGAATTCTTTGTAATGTGGACGTGCGCCTCCATCATCACTCATACTTTGTTGATCCTCACTCAAGGAATCGTCATGTGCTGCATCAGTTTCGTTGGCTCTGGAAGTGGAAGGCGCACATCCAAACCAAGCCATCACATTGGCACGAGCAACGGTCTCCTTTTCATCTACAACAGGTGGGGGATATATCTCTGGTGCTGCTTTTGTATCTGAAACCTTGAAGTCACTAAGAGGCTCATCTATATGCCCCTCCACATTACAATCTTCATCAGATCGGTCATCATCATTATCCCAATGGTGTTGCAAATCTGCCACAAACTGCTCAACTGGGATATATTCACATTCGTGGTCCTCATCAACTGGATTCTCATTATTTGGCGGCTCACTACCAACTGCTCCTTCACTAGTAGGAGCCTTAGGGTGCTCATTGCAATGTACCTCAGCTTCATCATTAATTGAACCAGCATGTGCCTGTATACAGAAAAGAATATATTAAAGATCAACATATTAATAAGTTATTCAATTGTAATCAATATGAGTATAGGATTTAAAACTCACATCAATGTCTCCACTAATGCTACCACCCTCTCTGGCTCCTACAATGTCAACCCCCTAAGTGGTGAGCGGTGCAGTGAGTTGGGACTCCATTGGACACAAATCAGGAATGTCTACTCCATGCTCAAAGTATACGTGCAGCATAATAAGATGCTCTCTGGCAACCCGATTAAGCAGCTCCCACACATCCTTATCAGAATAAAGCATGCTAAACCCGTTGTCGAGAATATCATCCTCGCACTTGTACACGAACCCCACAACGTTCAAGTAATGTAATCTAACTTTGGCATACTCATGGAATACGGTCGTCGAGATATAATCTACATCCACCCCTCCGAGGTCCACAACCTCTCCACCTACATATTCCCCGCGTACGAAGTTTACACTACCCCCGTGATGAAAGCAGAGGTGAACCATGATTTCAGCGAATATCTCTCAAACCCTTCAAACAATGAAGAAATAACTAGTTTAACTATCCAACAATTAAATAAATGGATTCCTTCCTTATAGCAGTAAACTATAGAGCTCAATCCAGAAGAAAAATTACACAGCAAACTAATATTTTAGCACTGGATTTTGTCTTAATTTCGTGATATAATTGCTACTACTTACTGAAGCAGTATCTGCTGAGCCAGAAATACACTTGAAACAAATCAAGAAATCATGTCCTAAATAAGACAAATGTTTAAAATGCCTTAGTAACAAATTAAAAGCATTAGGAAGGATTAAAACTCTATTTCTTTCTAGCAGACTTTTCAATAATTGAGGCATTAAAAATCGACGCATATGCTATTTATCGAGATCATGCAGTCCATGATCCATTCAGATGTCATCGTGAATTAAAAATCCAAAGAGAATACACTTCTGGCTTAAAAACCAGAAGTGTGGGGGACCACTAAACTGTGGAATACAACATATCATGCATGTGACGTGTGGGGGACCACTAAACTAAAAAACAAATTGCAACTAGTCTTTGCACCTAGTCTTTGTCCTTTTCTTCACTAAAGTTCATCGAAATAACACAAAACCGACACAAACATAACAATGCATGTGCAAGTGACCCCACAGTTTTATATAAGTAATATAAACCCCTTTACTGAGCCGAAAACAATTGACTATAGAAATGGGTCCATAAATTCGTAGTGGGAGTCTATAAATAGTGAGTGAAAAATATCACATTACCTACAGATTGAAGGGGTAGAAAAGTGAGTTGCATAAACTAGGTTCTCCTTCACGGGTTCTCAGATATTTCGACCTCTCGAAGGTTTATTTGGGAGATTTGGCCAAGGAAAGGGCTCGGTGATTTGGGGGAAGGAGACAACAACAACGAATCTGGAGGTGAAGTGGAGATTCGATAGTTTCTGGGGAAAATCGAGGCTTCGGGGACGTTCGGTGGTTTGGGGGAAAAGATAATGGTGAAGGGGAGGTTCGGTGGTTTCTGGGAAAAATGGAGACTGAAAATGGAGGCTTCGGGGACGGTCGGTGGTTTAGGGGAAAAGAAAATGGTGAAGAGGGAGTTCGGTGGTTTGGGAGAAAATGGTGACGGCAAGAAGGGTGGTTCTTTGATCAGGGAAAATGGCGAAACCAAAATGGACGAAGGTCTGATTTGAGGGGAAATTGAAGAAAGGGGAATTTGGGCATTTCGAGCTAGGGCAGTCGATTGCCAGGCATTTTAATTTTTAATTTTTGTTTTGTTTTTAATTTTGGATAAGGATGTGTCATTTCACGTGTGAAATTTGCCATCTCATCGATGTCCACGTGGCAAATTTTTGACAAGTCAGCATGCTTCGTGAACAGTTCAACGGGGAGATTGACGGAGGGATTGCATTGCAACAGCTTGCTGACCACAGGGACTAATGCGTTCAAATTGAAACCACATGGACTATTTTGTCAAAACTTGAAACCACAGGGATTGTTTCCGTACTTTTCCCTCAAAACAAAAGGGTTACTTTCCACCCCCAAAACAACTATCCTCCAACAAAATCGGGAAATGGTCAGAAAATATACGGGGTAACTGTCTCTGAATAATATTCGGAAACATAGACTCCCAATTAAAACTTACGAGGAAACGATCAATTCGCAACCATGATTGAAAGGATCTGTTGTTGGACCAAGTGAACAACCCACCATCCAACTGAAGATCCAACAAACCTAACTCTGAAATAAAATCAGAAAACTCCTCCATACCTCTCTATCCACCACCCAACCCCGACCTTTCACTAGGGAATCTAGTAACGTTAAAGTCACCCCCAATACACCACGGAACATTCCACCATGAGATGACAGCCGCCAACTCATCCCATAAAAGTCTTCTCCTACTATCATTATTAGAATCGTACACACCAAAGAACACCCATTTAGCTCCACCATCAATATTATGGAAAACCACCAATAGAGAACAACACCCCACACATACCCCCTTCGACTCTTAACACCCGAGAATCCCATAAAATCAATATCCCCCCCCCCCCGATGCTTCCTTCGCAGGCAAACTACACAATCTCACATGTGGGCTACCCCACAGACTTCTCACCACAGCCTGAGGAATTGACTCCAATTAGTCTCCTGAAGACAGATAACAATTGGTTTCCAACCCCTAACTAGATTACCAATCCTACTATACTTCACCCTATCATTCAGACGCCTCACATTCCAACTGAGAAATCTTGGATTCATGAACAACTTAAAAGAGCCCTCCATTCATCCATCATAATTAACACTGGACTTTAAGCCCTTCATTTCCCTCATCATCTTTCCGCCTGAGTGATTAGGAGTTTTACTACCCACATAAGAAACCCCCACCATATGACGAAAAAAAGACACCATTTGTAACACCCAATTTGAGGGAACACCCCTCCCAGATACCGGGTAAAAAATCTGTAAAGGTTCCCAAATAAATCCTCCAGTACCACTACCACTACCCACCACCCACCCTCAAGAACTCCCCTTCCTTGCCACACCTGCTCACAGTCAAGCCCTCCTTTAATAAACTGCCAGAACCATGAAGCATTCCCATCAGACTACCTCTATGTTCCACCATCTCCCCTTCAACAAAACAATCATCACACACTGTTTTACACACCACCTCGCCCCCTACCAAAACATCACTCCTTGCGCAATCAACAGGGTCCCCATTCTTCTCAAAAACATCTAACCCACCAATCTCCAAAAAATCCCTAACCCTTCCACCGACTCCAAGGGATGAACCCACCTGCCCATCCACAACAACATCTCCGACATGCCCAAACAGCCCTAAAGTACACAAAACGTCACCCCTACAAGACAACCCACCACCTTCCATATTTTTCGAACCACCAGGCTGCTCCGACGACTCCCAAACTTTGGGTTCCGAAGAGACTAAAGCGCCGATGAGCTGCGAACTATCCTTCAACTCCGGCACCTCCAGATCCTACTTTTCCAAGCCATCACAAGCTACATCAACTTTCCTCAACAGCTCCGGCAGTAAAGATCCCCTAATTGGTGACAGAAATAGCTCATCTCCAATCGTCATGGTTGGTCGCAACTCCAATACTGATTCGTTGACGATAGCGTCATTGAGAGACCCATATTCTATGGGTATCGGGTTTCCATTTACGATGGGTGTCGGGCTGCCTTTTTCGATGGATTGCGGGCTTCCATATTCTATGGGTTTCGGGCTCTCATATTCTATGGGTTTTGGGAGATGGGCTTTATTAGAGAGGCCCACATCATTATGGGCTTTTAACTTGAACCCAAACAACTAAATTCCTTCACCGAACGGCCTCCTTGACTCTGCGTACTCAACATCTTAAGAAGCCGATCCACATCCTTTCGAAAACCCATGATTTGAACTAACAAATCAACCCCATTAAATGACGCCAGCTCCCTCTTAGACAAAACAGCTGGACACTTCTCATCCAACTCATGCTCTTTCGACTCCAATAAGGAATTAATCTTGGAAAGCGTAATGTCAGCCGCCCCATCTGCATGCAAATATTTTGACGATTCTCCTACCCCTGACATATGCCCCCACCGCCAGAGGTTTGAAGGAAAACGCTTGATTGCCCAGCGTCACCGGTCACCACCACAAGACCCTTCGTAGCCATTGCGAAAGTAACATCTTGACGAATGCCAGAAGATCCCTGAGATTTCACAGCCCAACTCGATAAGTGGAAAAAAGAGACAACGTCAATAAAAATACGATTCAAGATCTGCCAACCATGGCCGTGCTTCCCTTCCGGCACCATCATCGCCCCCACCTTCCTTCTTCCTCCATATTCAACAATCGTAACATATCGGCCACCTTTGTTGGAGCACCACTGAGCCAAGAAACCACTCCTAGACACGTTGAACTTAGAAGCAAAATCAACTGCTAAAGCAGCCTCCATCAACTTGTCGAACATGTTTACCATCCACACTGCCCCAAATGAATCTCATTCACAGACTTTTGACTTCGCTTTAAAAACTGAATCTCACCATTCTCCCTAATCTTCACTTGAAATTCCTTTGACTCTATACAGAATCTACATGAAAAAATAGACATCACGCAGGACTCACCTCACTAACACCAAACTGGAGGTATACATGAATACGCTATTCTTATAATCACCCCAGTTTGATGGTCTCACTCTCTATATAAGATCATTAAATTTTTTATTTTTTACTTCACATGTAATCAAGCAGAACCATTGGAAAATTTCACGGTTTAGAAATTGTCTCTAATTGTGGAGATCAACTACCCCGCATAAGGTCCAGGTTCTTGCTTGTGAACTCGAGGGTTTTTCACCACTTATAGCCTTAAAGACAATGCGAGTTTGTTCTTTTTTCCATTCTTTTTCCGCTGCTTTGGTGGGAGTTTTTTTTGTTTAATCATCTTCTTGATTCTTTCGTTTGCAAATGCAGTGACAAATATTGCATGATTCATGTATATAATGTGTGTTCTATCTATTGAATCTTGTAAGAATGGAAAACAATATGATCGTTTATACTGGATATACTGGAAAACAGTAAATATGATCTTGTAAATGGGCCTTATACTGGATACCGTTATGTGAAAGGATTTAAGATTATTGCAATTTGGACCGCTCTGAGTTCTCATAGCATATACTTCCAACTTGCTGAGCTGTTATCAAATGTTGCTTGCCTATGTTCATGTTTACTTGTGTAATTATAATTTTGGGTTTTAGAGAACTCACTGTCCTAAATGAATGGTAAATGTTTACTGTCACCCAACCTTTACAGGTGGTTTGTGGGAAGCAGGCAGGAGCGTTTAAATGTTTGCTTGATGAAACAGGGAGGTATGACTCCCCTGATTATGCCAATGTGAACCTACAGCCAGATTTCAAGGTGTCTTTCCTTACCGAAGTTTACTTGCTATTGGATAATCGTTTCGACCTATCACCTTGATCCCCAATCCTTCTAAGTGCAAAGACTTTACACTCTGAAAGAAGAAGAAATAGGTTAGATAGCTTTTGGAGGAGTTTGTTTTTTACTTCCAGAAAGATCCTGAAGAAAAAGGATGAACGTTGAAGGACAATGGGCATTACCACATCTTTGTATGAAGTGGCTAGGAGCCTCTTTCAGAAACATTTTCCGTTCCCATGTTGGTATGGTCGTTGTATGGTACAACCCTTTTGGTAAATTTCAGAAGGAATTCCTCTACAGGGGTTGAACCCTCTTATCTTTGGTCTCGGTGGTAAGAGCTGTGTTGAGGTTGGGATGGCTAGCTAAAACCTAGATTGAACTAAAGAAAAGAAAGGAAGAAATTTATATATAAGAAAGAATATACTATCACCTTCCCAACCTCCAGTCTATCTATCAAGCTCAATTTTAAGGATTCATCGTGCCTGATGGTGTCAAAAGTGTAAACCAAAAGGTAAGAATCAAGATAAGAATTGGAGCTATTACGTATTGTTTTCCACGGCAAACTCGAAGCCAAATAAGAGTTTCCTTTGTTTGCCCGTAGAAATTGTTTTACTTCTTTTTGATATTTGCGAAGCACTTGAAGAAAATAGAGTCGAATAAAAATATTTTAAAGTCAACTTAAAATGTCTCTTATATTTTTAGAAAACAAACGAAGGTCAAATTTTTTTTGGAAATTAATTTTTTTTTTCTCTCCCCAATGTTTCGACCGGTTTTTCTCTCCCTAGTTCTGTTGACACTAGTTCTGGTGTTAGTAATTGAAGATTATAATTTAAGGATACAAAGGGGGCGTTCGGGAGTGAAAATTTTAAGGGTTAAAATTTTGGGAGTTTTGGGATTTGTGAAAAAAATAAAGATATTTTATAGGATTTGATGAAAAAGTGAAGAAGAGAAGATTTAAATGAATATTATAATAAAAAGAATAAATTGAGGAGGAAAGAAGAGATTCTTTTATAATTTTTTAATGTGGGTAGAAATTTTGGGGGGTGAAAATTTCCACCCCCGAACACCACCAAAATAACGGTATCTCTATTTTGAGAGCAAGATGGATTATAATTAGATATGGTTTATTCTGTGTTGTTAAAGTACACTTTCATTTTGTTGATTATAAACTTTGCTTTTTGATCCTTTTTTTTTTAAAAGACCTACTACTTGATAGATTATTTGGTTTGGAAGAGATAATCGTATGATTTTCGTATGAATTGGGCTGGTTAATAATGGACCAAGTCCAAGCGTGCCAAGAAATCATTGTTATAGGATTGGATTATTTGATTGTCACTCTTAGGTTGAGTAACGGTAGAAACGGTGCTAGTTATTGTCAACGTTATGGCTGGTGTCCAAAAATGGACACCGGCATCGATACCGACAGGCAATAATAATCGGCTTTGCCGGTGCCAGTTTTATCACTAACGGTTAAACGGTTAGAGCTAAACCGGTAAGATAAAAGAGAGAGGAGAGGCGCTAGAGAGAGGAGAGCTGCTGCTGCTGCCAATTGCCGACTGCCGCACTGGAGAGAGAGGAGAGTTGAGCTGGACGCCATGGAAAGACTAGAGAGGAGAGGCGTTGTTCTCTTCTAAAGTCTTTTCTGAAAGAAGAGTAAAGAGCTGGGAAACCCTAACCCTAAGAAAATGCATCACTCTCTTTAAACATAGAATGGTGTTGTTTTCTATATTATTTATTTTTTTAAAAATAGTGGCGGTTTTTAGCAAGGTGCTGGTACAGGTACTGGTTAAACTAGTAACAACCGGTTTATCAAAAATTACCACAATAACCGGTGTCAGGAATTGTCGGTTTGGCGGTTCCTGATGCCCAGGGGCGAAACTACACAGGGATAATGGGGGGCAGCCGCCCCCCATCGCCCTGAGAAACCCCTCCCATTTTTTTTTTTTTTTTTATATATGTCTTTAGCCCAGCCTGCCCATTTCTATGTTAAACGACTACTTCCCCCTCCCATTTCTTCTTCGTCGACCCTCCGCCCCCTTCAATTTCTTCTTCGACAGCTTCTAGCCTTCCACCGTTTGCCTCTCTCTCCCTCCCCTCCCTCTCCAAACTCCTTGTGCATAGGCAGCCATGATGTTCTTCAATTAATTTTTCAGTGGTGGCGCCGAAACTCTGAAGGGGTTGTTCTCTGTAACAAGGGATTCATGCGAGAGGACAGAGGAGAGGATCTAAGGAAGATGAGTTACTGGGCAGTGGGCTCCATGAAGTTATTGTGTTTTTTAAGGCTTTCTTATGTTTGTGAATACAAGAAACGACAATTAACAATGGAAAAAAAAAACGCTTGTTCACAGCAAATATGAAAAAAACACCCTCCTTTATGCTAGAAACGGGGTTTTTAATCAATTGACTCTAACTGTATTTTTTTCACATATTTTTTAGTCTCTTAAATAAATCTTAATTAACGATTTGAAGTGTAACAAATTGTTCTGTTGTCTTAATGGTACAACATTTGAAATATGAGAATACTATTTTGGCTTCTAACCACGCCAGAAGTTTATGTTTTAATTTTTTTTAGTCTTCAAATATGAAGCTAAGTACACAGTTCATTTACATGTTGTAGTGATTTTATTCTGGGCAAACCGTTATAGTTAAATTATTGGATAAAACTAGTGTTGGGGCGTTATAGTAAAGGGACATGTGAAGGACATGTGCAATTAACTTTTGTTTCTTATTAGTTTTGGTTTGAAATTTGTAGTTTGCTTTTTTCTTATTAGTTTTGGATTTCATTAGTTTAGATTTTATTGATATGCGATCAATGGGCCAAAAGGAAAAAGAAAAAAAAATATTGAGCCAAGTGCGTAAAATGCTAAAAAAAATGACCCAATATAAATACAAGTTAACCGGAAACCACCACCGCTAAGGGTCAGTTTTTTCCCTTAACGGTGTAGGTGTAGGTGGTTAATATTTTAAAACCGGCCTATCCGGTGTAGGTGCCGGTTTAACAAACTATAAAATTAAATTGATGAATTTTGTTTGTTTTGTTTTATTTAGATAATAAATAAGTTAGTACAGTACTTGTATTTCAATATTTTTAGTTCTTAAGTTTTGAATATTTTAACTCTAAATATTTTTTTGCATTACTTAGTAAAAAAAAAAAAAAAATTGTCATTTTTCCTTAAGAGTTTGACCCCCTTTAATTGGATTCCTAGTTCCTCCACTGCTGATGCCGGTACCGGTTAACCCGCTCCAGCCATTAGCAACCCTTCTATAGCCTGCAAGTGTGAACCCAGACTCTCAGTTTTACAAACAATATATAGCAGTAGTTTATGTAACGTGAAGGAATTTCATCAGAAGGCAAGTGCATATGCCTTTAGGCTAATAATTTCGCGCTGCATAATGGAGACTTGTGATTTCAGAGTTTACATAAGAATTTCATTAGAAGGCAAGTGCATGTGCCCATGTGAGCGGAAAAGTTTTCGGCATTCTCCCATGCAGTGAACATTTCTAAAAAGGCCAAAAAGAATTGAAGAAAAAATCCAAAAGAAAAATAAATAACTTTTGGAACTGGCGCACGAACCCGGACCTCAAGGTTAAGAAGAGCTTTGCGATCCACCAACTGAGCTAAACGGGCTCTCTTGACGTGTAAATAGTATGTTTAAATATAACAAAAATAAATACTTCCCTAACGCTCCTTCGTGGAAATGCACGTGGCTTAGAACTTTTCGCTTTTTTTATTTGTTTTCATCCCCGCACGCTAAAGACTTCTATTCCCTCCGTACCCTCCGTACAGCCTAGCCCCCGTATAAAAGGACGCCACCTTTCCCTTCCTTTCGACCTTTGCGTTTCCCCCCAAGAAGCCGCTACAGCTTCCCAAAGAAAGAAAGAAGCATAGAAAGAAACACAGCGGAAAGAAGAGAGGGTGAGCTCAAGTGCTCAACCAAGATCACCGAAAATGAGTGATCCCAATGGTTATGAAGATCACAGCAATCAAGAACTGCCGATCCCTGAGGCCTTTCAAGACTCGGTGGTGGAGGCCCCCTTCGATAACCGCTTCGCCTTGCTCTGCCTCAACGCCAACTCCCCCTCCCCCTCCAAAAACCACCACCAGCCTTGCTTCAACTGCGGCTGCACTGGCTGCGTCTCCAACTCCCTGAAACGACGCTCCCCCTCGTCTTCTTCCTCTAATTTCCAAGACCCTCTCTCCGCGTTCTCCCCCGACTCCGAACGCCACCCCAAGAAGCTCTTCCTCGACCACGACGACCTCACCCGCCAAGGCTTCTCCAAACTCTCCCTCCCCGTACCCTCCGCTCCTGCCCAGCCCCAAGCTCAATCCCAATCCCAATCCCAACCCCAGGCGCAGGTCCAGGTCCACCCTGTTCTTCGCCGCAGCGTTTCTGATCCGTACCACCCGTCCATTACCAGCACTTTTACCGATCCCTTTGCTGCTGGGTTGGGCTTTCAGGTTCCCAATCCGAACCCTCCTCAGTCGCCAGAGGAAGCGAAGAAGCGTATCCTCCAGTTGACTCCGCCTTCGAATTCCGGATTGCCGCCTCTTCCGCCTCCACTGATTCGTTCGGTGTCGGACCCGACTCCATCGCCGGCCAAGACCTATTCAAGGTCCTCGAGCCCTGGGAATGTAAGCGTGGATTTGACCAAGGAAAAGACCCCCAATTCCAATTCCAACTCCAAGGTTCATACTTCGCTTTCTTACACGGTTTGATCAGTAACAGTGAATTTGACATGTTTTAATCTTAAGTAAAAATCTTTTTCGTTCTTTTTGTATCTGGATTGACGGCTTTATGGGAATCTTGAGTTTAATTGAGTGATGTGACGATTTAAATGGTTTTGTAATACAGAAGAGGTTGAGAAGGATGAGGGATTGCGCGATTGAGATGAGCAAGTGTTATGAGCAAATCACGCGCGAACAAGAAGAAACTAAGAGAGGCGCTGAAGAAGAAAATGCCGCAACAAAGGTACACGTTTTTGTCTTGTTCGTCTCAATGTCAGTGTTTGGCTCCCTAGAAACTGGAAAAAAAAAAAAAAAGAAAGAGAGGACAAACCTGTGTTTCATGTCGTTTTGCTAAAAATTGGCAATATGCTAATCATTTTTGTTGCAGGATAATTGTGGTACAGAGTTTGAAGAATCTGTGTTCGTGGAGAAGTTAGGGGAGGGCCTAACCATCCATTTCGAGTGTCCCTGTGGCAAAGGCTATCAGATTCTTCTATCTGGAACAGACTGTTACTACAAGCTGATGTAAACCGTTACTAATCATACTTGGGTTTCAAATTTTTGTTTTTTTTTATAAATTGCTGGTTAATTCTTTCAGTCTTGCCTTTTCAATAAGTGCCCCTTGATCTTCGAATTCCATCATTTTGCAAAACTTTTTTAGATCAAACCCACCAGTGTTATAATACTTGCCACTGATAGGTTTATTGTTTCCCTTTCAAAAGATGTTGTGGATGATGTCCATTTTAGATGGTGTGGTCATCAATCTTTGTAACTGAATGTAAGGATGCGCAGCACATAAATTTGTAAACGAATGAGAAATTTCGAGAAATTCCATATTTTGGGTCATAGACGGCTTTGATGATCGGTAATATTTTATCAGTTGAACACCTAAATTGAAAGGTAAATTGGAGGTTTTGTCTTATTAATGGGAGATAAATTTGATGGTTTACTTATTCAAATGTCGTAAGTTTAAAATTTCATAAATGTTCGGTTTATGTAGGACGAAATACTATACAAGTCCTGAAATTAGTCTAAATGCGCGAATTAACTCGGACATCCAGTTATATAAAAAACCAATGGAAGGATTCTTTTGGAAATGGTTGAATCCAACATCCAATTACTATGGAAGGTTTAAAAAAATTGAACATGGAGTTATGTTTTAGTTGGGGTTGTTCTGGTGTTTTGTCTTTTAACATCCGATAGCTTGGGTTGCTGAGGTAGGTTCTATGTTTGTGAATGTCTAAATTCAGAAGTTATTGGACGGTCCAATTACTAATATAATGTAAACTTTACTTCCGCGTGTATTAACGATTACGAAATGGACAGAAGCCTTTCCATCTCCCATATAATTTTAAGGATGAATGCAAAATCATTTCCTGTGGTATATGTGAAAATCAAGTTAGTACTCTTGATAACAAAAACATAAAATTAGTTTTCATAATCCCACAAAAGCATAAAATTAGTTTCTCTGTTTTCAATTTTGTTTGCTGTTAGATCTTTTTATCAGGAACTGATTTTATGCTTTTGTGAGATTAAGGGGATTAATTTTATACTTTTGAAATTAGAATATTTGAGGAAGCAAACCATCGAATTTATCTCCCATTAATAAGACAAAACCTCAATTTGCCTTTCAATTTAGGTGTTCAACTGATAAACCTATCATCCACAACATCTTTTGAAAGGGCAAACAATAAACCTATTAGTGGCAAGTAGTGGGTTTGATCTAAAAAAGTTTTGCAAAATGATGGAATTCGAAGATCAAGGGGCACTTATCTGAAAAGTCAAGACTGAAAGAATTAACCAACAATTAAAACAAAAAAATTGAAACCCCATGCATGATTAGTAACAGTTACATCAGCTTTGTAGCAAGAGTATGTTCCAGATAGAAGAATCTGGTAGCCTTTGCCACTGGGAAACTCGAAAAGGATGGTAAGGCCCTCCCCAACCTCCACGAACACAGATTCTTCAAACTCTGTCGCACAATTATGCTGCAACAAAAATGGTTAGCATATTGTCATAGCATAATATCATCCTGGTGGCTGGAAAGATGAACAAAAAGCAATTCAACAAATTAATACCAAGAAAAAGACCGACCCTAATTGTCGAGAAACTTTTCATTTTCTAGAAACAAAACTACATGAAACACGGTTTGTCCTTTTTTTTTTTTTTTTTGGTCAATTTGTCCCAGTTTCTAGGGAGCCAAACATAGACATTGAGCATAACAAGACCAAAAACCATACCTATGTTGCAGCATTTGCCTCTCTCTTTTCTTCTTGTTCACGTTTGATGTACTCATGACTAAGAATAATGTCCTAAAAATAATTTATATGAATAATTATTTATTTAGATATCATATGTTTATATTTATTTATTGAGTAATGTGATGTTATATAAATATTATTGAGTGATATTGTAGAAAAGTCATGCCAATGATTAATGAATCAAAGACGGAAAATATAATTCTTCGGTTTCTTTGTTCACTTGATATTTTATTCTAGACCAAGGTACATATTGATGTATGATAGGTCTACACTCGTATTTCTATTTAATAGGATAATGGACTTCGTCATTGAGGTGGTAACCTTAAGCAAACGAGTGAGTCCAATAAAAGAGTACATGCACTGAATCAAATATGAATATCTTCTGAAAATGATCAATAATGTTGATAAGGTATTTAACACAATTAGTTTAATATATCCTTAGACCTGAGAAGTTTATATAGGTCTATTTATTGTGTATTTGTGCTTTGACCAAGTCATTTGGTGATAATCTTTCTAGATCAAATATTCTAGATAACGTTGGGTTTTGTACATAACAAATGAGTTTGTATAAATACTCAATAAAAAAATCCACTAGTCTTTAGATGAAGCAGTATATTCGATATATCTGTATAAAATTGGATTAGAAAAGAAACTATTGGTCAATGGTATTTTGTAAAAATATTTTTCGAAATTAATATATATATATATATATATATTTATTTATTTGTGAGTTAAATATATATTATATAGTTCCGAATTGAGAATTATATGAGTTAGAGACTTAGAAGATGTTCGGTTTTTGAATTTTTTGAATCCTAAAATTGGATTAGAAAAGAAACTATTGGTCAATGGTATTTTGTGAAAATATTTTTCGAAATTAATATATATATATATATATATATATATATATTTATATTATTTATTTGTGAGTTAAATATATATTATATAGTTCCGAATTGAGAATTATATGAGTTAGAGACTTAGAAGATGTTCGGTTTTTGAATTTTTTGAATCCTCAAAATACACATTACCTAAAAACAACTACAACATGTATACCAATAAAGTTAACAACACCTAAAAATTCTTAAAACACAAAAAATCATCAAAATACTAACTAACCGAACATCTTCTAATCGGTAATATGATTCTAGTCATATTGATTTGTGTAGAATATAGTATGGTAAAAATATAAATAAACAATTAATTATTAGCTAAAGAGATTTTACAAATCAATCTCAACTATTCGGGAGTAAATTATAATATGTTTAATGGACATGATTACAATTAGTAGAAGCCTAAAATTCAGAATAACAGAATAGAAGTAGTTAATGAAAAAAGAGTTTTTTCATCTTATCCCTACGATCAAGATCTAATATCCCTAATGATCTCACGCACTATCACAATTAAGAGTTTCTTTACAAGGAAAGTTATGAAATAATATATCCTAATCATCGATCTAGAATTGGGCATCAGGACTCATACCAATATTATAATGGCAATGAGCCTCGAAACGAAGCAATCAGAACATTTTGAACGGAAGATTCGATCGCAGACAAGATTAAAAATATTTGTCAAAATCAAAATCAAGTAACTATAATGTTCCGCAGTGAATCCGTCATCTTTCTCAACCTCTTCTATGTTACAAAATCATTTCAACGGTGACAGAACTGCCGAGCTTTGGGAGCCCAGCTGGCGTTAGACTCAGGAGACGCTAGTCCCACGCGCTCGCCGGTACGACCTCCAGTCACAATTCGTAGCTAACCTTAGCCTCAATTTTGCCCCGGACGTGATGAAATGGCGCGCGTTTACACCTACTTCGTCATACGTGTCCGAATCCCGTCGTATTCATCCATGGCCCTTTCTGCAACTTCAACGGTATGCAAAGAGCTGCGGAATAGACTATTTGACACTAGTCTCTATCGAAGTCAGGAAAATTGACGCGTTCCTATATAGGTCCCAATCTACTTGGGCCAGGGGCGCGTGGTGGCGCGTTTCCACCTCGTGGGTTCTTCCAAATCACCCGCGAGGAAACCGACAACGAGGTGGACGAATCCAACCTCGAAGAGAAAGGTATCAGCCCGAACACTCTTCTCTTTCCTGATGTTCTGGTGAGGTTTCAAATTGCAGTAGTGCTTCCCCTTCACTCTTCTCTATGCGTCCTAAATAAAATAATATTCTTCCTTCGCCTTCGAGCAACTCACAAGTGGGTGTTGTGCCTTATATTATGCCGGCTCCCTAGTACATTCACGAGTCCCTTGTTTTTCTCATTTTTGATGGTCAAAAGCTCAAATATTGCATAGAAATCTCAGAGACAAATTCCTCCGTTCCATTTTTTTTTTCTCTTGACTAGGAGGTTTTCAGGTCTTGCTCTCCGTCTAAAGCTGATTATCTAAAATCATGATTTACTCATCGATTTCTTCTCAATATACGTTGGCTACAGTTATACCAAAATTCTATGAGCCCCTACCGAAGCCATCTATCTCCAACTTCAGGCCCATCTCTTGTATTCACCATCGAAACCTCGACATCATCACCGAATCTACGAAACCCAGAAGCCGTTTCAGAAACCCCATTACGGGGAACACAAGTCAATCGGATCACAACAGAAGCAAAAAACAGAGGGGATATGAGGAGAGAAGAGGCGGTTCCCCTGAGGGTAGCCGGCAAATGTCGCTTTTGTTGGGGTTTGGGTATTGGGTACAGGGTTTCAGGTGTTTCCCGTGGCTGGCTCTCAACTTCCACATGTCACACAATCTTAACTTCCACCCTTCGACGTTGCAGCTGGTGCAGAACTCTGGTAACCTCCCCATGGTGGCTAAGCCTCTGTATGGAGTGTTGTCCGATGCTTTATATATTGGTGGTGCTCGTAGAATACCTTATGTATTCATTGGAGGTTTGTTTAGCATCTCTTTGCTATGGTGTCCGGTATACCTTTCGAAGTTTTATTTTAGATCTCTACTGCCGAATTTTGCCATTCTTTGATTTTATCCTGTTCCTCAATGTTTTGCCTTATGGATTAGTTTCGTTTATATGAGTCTTCTTATTGTGAAGTCATGTTATTGATATTTGCAGCCGACTTTGGACAAGTTCTTCCAGTTTCAAGGTGGTGGTTTATTATATCCTACTGTTCTTTTTATACTTTTCTTTGTTTGGTTTTGCTTTATTGCTAGTTTTCCCAAATTAACTTTACCTTTGATTCGATTTGTCAGCATTAGGTCTTTGACAGAGAATATAAAGGATCTATGGCTGTAGATTCACACATTCCTCAGAATAGAGAACTTTTGGGAGAATTTCAGTTACTATAATATATTGCAGTTGTAAAAGGCTAGTTCAAGTGGAACCTTAAAAAGGGCTAGTTCAATTGGGATGAGGCAACAGAAGCGAAAATCACTTCAATATCTCATATTTCTGAGTTTCTCGTGCCTCCCATACTCGGAAGGCTATGTTCTTTCTAGATGGCTAACAATTGTAATGGGTTTCCATAAGCAATTTAAATTGACCGATGCTGTGAGAAGAGGTTGGAGGAATTTTTGTTGGATGGCAATTTTATCTTTTTGTTAACCCACAGCTAAGCTTCAAGTTGGAGATATATCCTATGTAGATGCCATGAAACATTACTGCCAGTTAAGGCTTCATTTGATGAAAGGTACTAACAGAATGCAAACTTTTCAGTTCTTTTGCAGGTCCTGTCTTGGGGGCCATTAGCACTGATCCCTGTGGCTGGTGAATCGCTTCCAACCATTATGGGTTGTGTTCTTCTCAGTAATCTTGGAGCATCCATTACAGAAGTTGCGAAAGATGCCCTTGTTGCAGAGTATGGCCAGGAACACAAAATAAATGGCCTGCAGTCTTATGCATTCATGGCTCTAGCTGCTGGTGGAATCCTAGGCAACTTAATAGGTGGATATTTCTTACTGAAAGCACAATCTAGAACCATGTTTCTCATGTTTACAATTCTACTTTCTCTTCAACTTGGGGTTTCATTGGCAACAAGAGAGGAATCGCTTGGTTTACCGCAGCCATCAAATATCTATCTTGCAAGGAAATCTATCTCAGAAATTCTCAGGAAACAGTTCTCTGATCTTGTAACAGCCATTAGTGAAGAGAGCATCTTCCGCCCCCTTGCCTGGATTGTAGCTTCTATTGCTCTTGTGCCCATTCTCTCAGGGTCTATCTTTTGCTATCAAACACAGTGTCTACATCTTGATGCTTCAATCATTGGGATGTCTCGTGTGACTAGCCAGTTGGTGCTTCTTTCAACAACTGTTAGTTATAATCGTTACTGGAAAAGAGTTCCCATGAGGAAACTGATTGGTGTGGTGCAGGTCTTGTATGCATCTTCCCTTCTTTTGGATCTTGTTATGGTAAAACAGATCAATCTTAAGTTTGGAATCCCCAATGAGGTGTTTGTTCTCTGTTGTTCAGGTTTAGCAGAAACTCTCGCACAATTTAAGCTCCTCCCTTTTTCGGTGCTATTTGCAAGTTTATGTCCTCGTGGTTGTGAAGGATCTCTAACTTCTTTCTTAGCATCAGCTCTGTGTTTATCATCTATAACAAGTGGATTTCTGGGTGTTGGAATTGCTTCACTTGTGGGAATAACATCTGTTGATTACTCAAGCCTGCCTGTGGGAATTCTGGTACAGTTCCTTGCAGCTTTAGTTCCTTTAGGATGGATCCATTGGGTACCCGTCACAGAAGTTGTTGCTGAGAAGGAAAGAAAGAGGGGTACGAGTAAAAGAACTCGGAGAAATAGAAGGGTTGGAAGAGTGTCTTTTGGTTCAGTTTATGCTTACCGGCGCGAGAGAGAATCTGAGACACGGAGGTGAAGAAGCTAAATAGTTCTAAGAATCACACTTTCCTTAGAGAACATGGGATAGAATAATGGAAGCATTGAATCCTTCAGGTTCCGTGTTCATCATGTTGACGCTCTTGAACCAAAGCCCAATACAAGCTTCGTCATAAGACAGTGGCCTGTGTCCTATTTTGTTTCTGCCACAATGGTAAGATTTCTCTCCACGACCAATTGTTCTGGAACCCTGAAAAGGGGCAATGGTCTTTGTTGAATCACAACCTTTGTTTCATAAATGTATACTATTTAAGTTCCAACTTCTGAGAGCTACTCTCACGAGGAGTTTGTCATTTATTACCCTTCCGACCAGGTCACAAGGAGTCTGCATTCTCCAGCAAGCGAGTGTTGGTAGGATGACGCAACGTTAAAGCTTCTCTGAAGCAGAAAAAGCATCGTGATTATCCGAATCTTCTTCATCGCAGGAAGTCTATGCGCTGAATCTAGTTTTGTGAGGGTTCACATATGAGCTCTTACTTGAGACGAGGGCCAGGAGTCGTTGGCAAGCATTTCATGTTTGTTGCATAAGACAAACTCCAGTCCGCGGGGAGGTTTGAGGGAGGGAAATTTTGAAGAATAGGAGAGCTGCGTCTACATTTTTCGGAGTTTTATCCCTTCCGCTCGAGTGTCTTTCTTTGGGTACAGACATGCAGACGTGCTAAGCTGCCATATTAGTCGGACCACTTGTTCTCTGGCGGCTTTTGTGGATAAAAATAAAGGCGAAATCCAAAATTGAAAAGAGGACAAAAGCTATAACAAGCAGTTATCATGGACATTGGGAGTTTCCCAAACCATATTACATAACCAACAATAGCAACTGGGAAATGGCAATAGCAACTGGGAAATGGGGCATCGGTTCAGGTAGTACGTCCTCCAATAGTGCAAGTGCTCGAACTGGAGATCAATTCCTCATATCCGCATGCCTTGAATGAATACAACAGAGCTTGCCTAATCAAAAAAGTGTGCTCATTCTTCAGAATCTACCAGACTATGCGAGTCCTACTGACAATAACAAGTACCATTTGACGGTTCCAATTCTAGGCCAGGTTGCTCGCGAGTCCGCAACCCACCATTATTTGTCTTCTAGTCATCAATATCTTCAGCAATGATGCCCAAATTTATTGCCGCGGCTTATATAACTCAAATTTCTGGAATACTTGACGCCTTTTTCACGTTAAGAACCAAGAAGCTGAAGTCAAATATCCAATGCACAAGATTGTGGATATATTGCAGAGAAGAAGATGCAAAATCTGGATCTAAGAAAAAAGTAAATTACTCAGTACTAGCATACAGATGCAAGGAGGAAAGAGAGAACAAAAAGATTACATAAGCTCCTGGTCCGTTTGTCTTCAGGAAACAAACGGATAACAGTGCATTTTCAAAGACTCCAGGATTTTATCCTTGAGATAGGAAGATAACCACACTCCACATGGAGCTCATAAAGATGCAGCATACCATACAAGCAAAAGCATGAACTTAAATTGTGAGTTACAGAACCCCCACACTAAGATCAGGATACATATGATTTCCCGCCAAGAAATTGTGAGATATGACTCGTTCTAAGAAATTTTAAAACTCAATTCACCCGACATACTAACCAGGCATGCATACAAGATGTCAACTAAGAAAGATGCCACAGTCTAGAGAAATTACACAATCGCCAACACAGCTTCCTTTGCATAGTGGACATAGCATCATTCTGGCGATGGACTCAAATTTTGCAGGTAAACTAACTTTTCAGAGAAATAAATCCAACTAATTTTTGACAGACAACCACTGTTTTGGTAGGTCAAAAAGAAAAAGCTGTAAGAAATTGGAAACAGTAAAGCAAGATGACGCTGAATAAAATCTTACAAGCGCATTGCCCCTATGTGCTGGCCCCATGGTTGGTTCTGGGCTGAAGCTGAGAATCGTTGCACAAATGTTGTTGAGTATTAGCAATCTTTCAGCCCAGATCATCCCATATCTCTATGGGTCAAACCTTTCAGCTCTAAGGGAAGTTACTGAACCCCAATCATTATGTTACTGAGTAATACCATTAACAGATAAAAAAATCAGTCATCATGCCCCTCGATGAAGCATGGAATCAGCAACATAGTCTATTAACTCCTTAAATGAAGATATTTAAATCATATCCCCAATATAAGGACAATAACCAACTCCCTTCATTATTGGAAGAAGGTAATTGAGCATCTCATAGACTGAAATGGAGGAAGGATGTAGCTTATCAGCTACATAGAAACAGTGGGTCTTGCTGTTGATGCTAATCCAACTGCAACCAGGAGCCTTCCTCAAACCTCGTTCTTTCATAATTTTCCTTACTTCAGCTACAACTTCCCATTTCCTGGAAGATGCATATAAATTTGATAGTGAGATATAATTTGAGGGGTTCTTCGGTTCTACCTGAATAAGAAACCTATAAGCCAGATCTAACATTTGAGGATTCCCGTGCATTAAAGAAGCACTAACAAGGGCACCCCAAACACTTGGACCAGGTTCCACAGTCATTGATTTAATAAAATCCAAAGCTTGATTAAGCTGGCCTGATCTGCCAAACAAATCAACCACACAAGAACAAATCTCGACTGTCGGTTTGATCCCATACACATTTACAGCTAAACTATAGATATTAAGGCCTTCAGTTGCTAATCCTGATCTCCCACATGCAGAAAGAACCCCCACTAGCGTTATCATGTCTGGTTTGATCCCAAGCTCAAGCATCTGCTCATACAAAAAGATGGCCTCCTTGCCCATTCCATGGAAGCCGTACCCAGAAATTATTGAACTCCAAGAGATTGGATCTTTACAAAAAGAATCATCCTCAAAAATTCTCCTTGCACAATCCAAGCTCCCGCACTTTGAGTACATATCAATTAAAGCATTACCTAAAGAGACATCATGATTTAATTCCTTTCTGATGGCGAACCCATGAATTTGCTTCCCCACAATTAAACCACCATATGAGCTACTTGCAGGAAGGACGCTCACAAGTGACACTCTATTGGGTTCTATTCCATCTTTGATCTGCATTTCCCGAAAAAGCGACAAGGCTTCATCTGAAGCCCTGGTCTGCACATAACCATTGATCATTGCTGTCCAAGCATAAACATTTCTACATCTCATTCTGTCAAAAACCCGTCTACCTGCAACAACATTATTACCCCTCGAGTACATATCTATCAAACAACACCCTAAATGAACATCTGATCCGAAACCTGAATCCAATTCGCTCTTTACAATATAACAATGAAGCTCCCTGCCATAATCCCATCTCCCAAAATCATTTCCAGAAAGTGGCAGCAAACTCGAAACTGTAAACCCATCAGGTTTCACCCCATCATTCTGCATAAACTTTACAAGTTCCCACATTTCCTTACCCAAAGTTTGATCCCTGGAACTCGCATACCCTGCTATCATAACATTCCAAGAACCTGAATTTCTCATCGGCATTTCATCAAACAACTTCTGGGATTCACTATATTCTCCGCATTTACAATACATCGATATCAACGAATTGGCAACAACAATATCGGAAAAAAATCCTATCTTTAAACTCTTCCCGTGAATCAATCTTCCAGCTATTAAGTTTCCAATCTCGGCCGATACTTTCGCCAGTGTCGCGAGCGTATAATCATCCGGCATTTCCTTTAAAGACATTTCATTGAACAAATCAAATGCTTCACTAAATAATCGATTTTTCACATATCCATTGACCAATGTGTTCCATAGGTAGACATTCTTGAGCTCAACCAAGTCGAAAACGAGCCGTGCCTGAGTTGGGGCTCCACATACTGCGTACGCAGAGACGAGTTTCGTGGCAAAGAAAGGACTTTGTCCGAGCCCATGAGTAAGAATTTGAGTGTGGCATTGTTGGCTGAGGCTCAGAAGCCGGTAGTCGATTCCGAACTGAAGAGAACGGAGAAAATTGAGAGGCGGGTGGAGCACAGTGGCGGAAGCGTAATAACAGGAGGTTAGCAGGGCAACTGTCTTGCGCACATAGAAGGGGGTCATCCGAGTAGGTTTGAATTTGGCGGCAACAATTACGAGGGCAGAACGAAGTGAGAGTTAGTTTTATCTCATGGAAACAGAGACAGCCTCCGGCCTCGTACGTAAGATCCGAGCCCAGGATGTCATTGGAATTTAAAGTTTCCTGGGGGAGATAAAGGTAATTAGGTGAATAAACAAAGGGTAGCTCCGTCCAATAATTTCAGCTCCTAAACAAAACTCCCAAAAATTCAAACTCGAAATTAAGGATGAGTATTAAAACGGATGGATTCTGGTTCCGGTTCAGGTACTCATTGGAATCCAAAATTTCGTTCCGGTTCCATTCATAATTTCTAAAAATAGAATCTAGAAGTTTTGTTTCATTAGTGGACCTAAAGACCCAGATTTTACTTTGGCCCAAAATACTTTAGGCTGGAAAATAGGCTGTTTTTTTTCTTATTATGCAGTTTCATAATACTATTTTTAAGCATATTATTCCATCAATAAAGAAAAAAAAATGCATTTGTATCCAATCATTCCATACATTCATTTAGTCCGAAAACCACTATAATCTAGGAATAGAGGTACAACTCTCCCTCACAGACAAAACATTGGAAACCCATAAAAAATCTCTTTTCTATTATCTCTAAATCAAAAGGGAATGTGCTTAGTGGAAGAGAGATTTGTTGAAAGAAGTCACTAGTGATTCTCAAAATGGACACAAAGTAAGCACCTTTTCAAGTCTTGCAACCTCTTCAAGAGTTTGGGAATTCACAATGGCAGCCTGCATACAAGTGAAATTACATATAACACATCAGCTAATCAAATTATAATCTTAAACATGAGATAATTTAAATCATAATCTAAACAGGGAACAAAAAATAAAATTTCAGTTGAAAATTAGATCGGTTCACAACGGTTGCAGACGTAAGTCTTGTGCATTTGGGATACTAGAACTACTAGAACTTATTAGTTTTCCTCCAGGAACTTCAAATTTCCACCATTCGGGTGCAATCTGGAAAGCTTAGTCCCATAATATTTTTATGCTTTCCAAGACTTCGGATAGTCATTAAATTAATATGTTCCAAATAGTTTTCCCCGCAGATTTTAAGTGGAAAATGTGGAGGTATTGAACTACTCATACTCATAACTCACGTGCAATACATAAGCTCAAGGAAGCTGAATCCCAGTAGACTAATTTGTAAATTATTATTCCTACCAATGGTTCCTTTGCAAATTATATTATTCATATTCTATGTCAAGCAGTTCTCTGAAATTGACACTTCGCCCAACATGCTATCAAGATGCTATTGTAAATGAAAATTGTGTATTAATGCGGATTGATAAGCCACTGGCAGTCTGGCAAGAATAATCAAATTAAAATCAAATTAATCACAGATTCACAGCTATTCCCTTGGACCCTTTTAACTGTTACGTACATCCCCAAATCAAATTAACTATTACCCTATTAAAAGCCCAAAATCAAATTAACAATGGCATTCACAGAATACAACATTGACAAAATAAAACATTTTACATAATTAAAATTAACAAACCCCACCTAAAGAGAGAGTTGGTGAGAGATTCAGCCACCAAAGCTCAATTGAATTCAGCAACCCGAGAGAGAGAGAGAGAGAGAGAGAGAGAGAGAGAGAGCCAAAACTCGGAGGGGGCGTTGGCGAGTGGCAGCTGGGAGTTGCTTTGATGAAGAAGACTAGTCTAGAAGAGAGATTGTCTCTTGCGTGAACTGACACCAAGTAACCTCTTTTTTAAGGGGGCTTAAATCATTTGAGCCTTGAATTAATTTTTTTTAAAAAAAAACTTTCCGATTGTACAATTTCCCAAATATGAAATTTGGTTCCGGTTTCGATTCTGTAATAAGCCGAAATCGATACCAAAATCAAAATCGAAATTTTGATTTCCACATAACAAAATTCTCACCCTTTCTCGAAATCCAGGTTACAGTTGTACAACAATGGCAGCTCAATTTTTGTGTTTTTAATTATCAAAAATTGGTATTTGACTTTGAAATTTTTAATTTAATAAAATAATTTTAAAAAAATCTTTCTTTACCAAAATCTCAAAAATTCCTACACAAATACTAATACTTTTTATATAATTTTTAATAACTTTTTACACAGACACCAATATATTTTCAAAAAAAATTATAACAAATATTATTTCTCCATACTTTTCACTTAACTCTAATATTTTTTTATTAAACAATTACATCAAATCATCTCTCTTTACACCTTTTTACATACTCTAACAAAAATTAAAATTTTTTAAAAATTTTCATTAATTTTTACATAAAAACCTATAAAAATCTAATTTACATAAATATTTACAATTTTATTAAAATCTTACAATTTTTGTAGGAAGCGAACGTTCCTAGAAACCAAACACTACACGTGGCAGCACATTACAATGAGAGAGACCCTACAGGTGTACGACAATTTTCTGGACCCAGGTTTCCCCAGATATTTTTCTGTCTTCCGCTTCTCACAGCCCATAGGCTTAGTAGCGCATATCCTTGTTTTTATTCCTCCCCTTTTTAGGGTGAATTTCATTCTTCTTTTTAAATATTTTTCTAGAAGGTTTTGGGAATTGAATCTTTCTGGATGCAATATGCTATAGTTTATGAGTTGGGCAATTCAGATCTCAACGGAAGATTTCATTCCTAAAAACTTTTTTTATGGAATTGCCTAAAGCACATATATCCATGTTATTTTCAGTTCATAAGTGTTGGGCTATAACTCCTATTATATTATATTATATTATAATATTACATATTATACTTTTATTACTTTATTACATTTATATATTATGTAGTACTTTATATTTCTTATATAAATTCTCTCTCTCTCTCTCTATATATATATATAAATAAAGTGTCAAAAAGTGGTTTTAATTGAATCTTCAAAATGACTTTACTCAAATTATTGACATACTTAGAAATGGTGTGACAATTTGATATCAGAACCAAGCTTTCTGTTATAGCCAAATTAGATCTTGGGGTTGACTAGTGTTCAAGAAGGCGTCATTGACTCTAAATATTTTGTCAAAAGACTCCAAACTACGGAAAGACTCTCTCAGACTGATTGTGGCAAACTTCAAATCAATTACAAGCTTCAAAATGACTCGAAGTTAATACATACTGATCTCTTCAGTTTTGCATATAGCTTATAGAGGAGCAAAAATATCATATTACACCTTATATTTATGAGCAAAAATCAATTAATTTCCTTAATTTCTAATGTGTTTTACTACGTTACTCATGTTTTAAAAAACTATTAATCTTTACCCTCCGTTGATTTGACTGTTAAGTTATACAAACGTGAATTGATCGAAATGTCTATCTTTGAAAATTTCTTATTTTTTATTTATTATTTTATAATGAATTTATTATTTATTATTTTTTTAAATTTTATCTTAAAGTAGTATTTCGATAATTTTTCATGCAGTTTAATGGCCAATTCAAACGGAATACAATGATGGATTGTTTTTGAAACATATAAAGCTAATTAATAAAACATCTTGAAACTTTGAAGAGACCAGTTGATTTCTACCTATAAATATGAGGAGAACTAAGATGTAGCCCCTAATTTCTTAAATTCTTTTTGTTTTTGGTCTTCTCATCTTTCTCCACTTTAATTTTGGCATAAGGGAATTTATTTTTTTCATTTACTTCCTTATTTTATCAGGACTGGACATGATGACGATCTTAAAACAACAACCATAGACAAAATTGAAAAATTTACAAGATAACAAAAGTTTATCTTTTCTAAATTTTTGGGCAGAAATCTCAGAGATTAAAGAAACGAGATATACCCGACGTAGAGAATCTAATTCCGACCTCGAGACAAGATTAATGATTCGCTGATTCAACAGATAACATACATATATATAGAATTTGTTTATATATATTTACTTGGACCATTAAGCTAGCCTGCATAAAGAACAAGGCGACAAGGATGGCAGAAGAAAACTCAACGTGAGTCGTACGAGTGTAAAGTACGCAGTATGTGCTCCATTTTTCTTTCTTTAAAGTTCTAATGAGATTCGTACCAGTTCTGTTTAGTGTGCAATACCCATAAGCTGTAAATAATTTTTAAAAGGAGATAGTAATGGCTTTCTTTCTTTAGAGCACCCTGATAATTACTTAAGTAGTCCCAGCTTTTGTTCTTTATATTGTAGAAGTTTTCCATTTCAACTCGGTACTTTTGCCTCCGTTTGGTCCTCAGGAAAGTATGAGCAGAAAGGAAAAATACTTAAAACGAAGGCCTTTTGTTTCCTTTGTATCAATCTCGTGCTTTCCGGGAAGCAACAGAAAGCCCCCTAGAATAATTGCAGCACGCTACACGAGCTGAAACGTGAAGTACGAATTCCCACCAGGGGGCTTTATCTAACGATGGAGAAACAACAAGTAAAATAAGCCTAAAAGCAAGTTAAAATGTCACACGCGTCGGTTTATGGACCACTTTATTGACAAAACACAGAAGAGTTTGTCCGGATTGCATCATTAATGACAACCCGTATAGTCTGTCCGAAGCTCCTAGTTGAGAGCTTTTTCTCTTCTTTGATGTCGACCTGGCGAATATAGTATGCTAAGAAAATTAATTTTGAAACTGCTCAAAATCTAACAAAACGGAGCAACTAGATTCTGCAGACTGGCTCTGGTTGTCGCACTGGCCGCATTGAAGTTGCCGTGGACATCATCCATCCACAACCCGTCCCAGATTATGTCCTCGTTAGAGGCTTCAGGGACAGACACATTGCTGTTGAGCAAGGAATAGAAGTAGCTCTGCTCCTCAGTGTTGCTTGGGTAGATGGTGGCCATTTCTTGCCTCGCTTGAGGTACAGACGTGGCCTTATTATGGTCATTGTCTTCGAGCAAGGCCATGATCCTTGCCATGTCCACTTGATTCAGCTGTAATTGTGGTTGCTGTAGCTGTTGCTGTTGTTGCTGATGATGATGCTGTTGTTGTTGCTGCTGATGATGAAATTGCTGCCTTCTTAGGAGGCGAGCTTTTGCATTTTTAGAAGCGTCAGAAGGGACTTTAGTTTTCTTCTTGAAATGGGTCCTCCAGTAGTTCTTGATCTCATTGTCAGTTCTTCCAGGCAAGCTTCGGGCAATAGTTGACCACCTGAATTGGTAATTTTGGTAATGAAACTAATGAGCACAGAAGTTTTTTTAAGCTCAGTAATCTCAAGATCATGAAGTTTAGTGTCAAGAAAAAAGAAAGTTACCTGTTGCCCCACCTAGCATGCAGGTCCAGAATTATGCTCTCTTCTTGAGGGGTTATCTGTCCCCTCTTGAGGTCTGGCCTCAAATAATTCACCCACCTCAATCTACAGCTCTTCCCATTCCTTTTCAACCCTGCACAAGCAAAAACAGAGAAATTTGTCATCCCTCAATCCAAAAGATGGCAAAGTAGGCCTAGAAAGTGGGAAAGCTATAACATTTGTTAGGTAACAGGGTGATTAGAACAGAAACTAAAAAAGAAATGAAACTATGGCTGCCAAATCAAGAAAATCACTTGCACACGGGACTGACCACTATGACCCAGTAGAAGAGACAAGTCTTTTCCACACATTTCACTGCAACTATTAGGTTCTATGGATTTTTAACCCGCATTCCGAGATAATATGTCACTGGGAAGACATAGGGGTGGTAGAAAAAAATCTACATGAATGGAGGTGAGTTGTTTACCTGCAAGCCTAGCAACAGAGTTCCATCTTCCTTCACCATGTAGCCTGACATACTCAATGAGCAATCTATCTTCCTCAGCAGTCCAAGGTCCCTTCCTCCACCCCTCTTCTTCGATTATTCCCCAACCCAAATGGCCTGCCATGACCCCGCAATTCATGCAAAGAAAACGCAAGCAAATGCTTAATTTGAATGACGCCTAAGGTAATATTTGTCTTCCAAATTCTGTGGCACTCTGGGTTAGTGTTTATGGCATATTTATATATGCCCCAAGGCCCCTTGCTTCTTTCCATCAGTCAATTTAAAGTCGTTTTCCACCACTGTTGGAGGTACGGGTGATCTCAAAGGATATCATCATCACTCCTAAACTTACCGAATTACCCTTACCCGTATTTATTTTTGGGTAAATTTTTTCCCCTGATTTTTATGGGCTTCCACGAAAAATCGCTTAGAAACCATAATAGGAACAAATCCTCACTGTTAATTATGTGTCATCAAAGCTCCATGATTGCTAATCCAAAGCTACCATACAAATCAAGCGGCCATAATGCTTGGATCAAGAACTAGGAAATGTGGGATCTATTGATAAAACTTTGTGACAAACAAGGTCATTTGAGGAATCAAAAGATTTGCTCAGGGATTGGGTGACATCCTCTAGCAAGGATCCAAAATAATTACACGGAATTATGTGTGTCGAGGCTAAAGTACAGATCAAAAGAGAAACAGCAATCTCATGGCCTGAGGCCACGTGTATGTACTGCTTTTGCATCTAGGCAATATAAAAATCAATAGCCCTAAAAGCATATATAAGCTATGAAATGGGACTTAAAATATAGATGGGTGGTGGAATTTTTTGACCTGAAAATCACTAGAGGACCAATGGGGTTTTACCAGGTGGTGGATTTGCTTACTTCTTAAGGAGTGCGATACATGAAATCTCCATTAAAATCTTTAGAAAATAGAATTTGTTGGATGCCATTTTGGGTGTTGGGGTTATTAAAATATTGAGGGCATTGATGATGTTGGCACGTCACCATGGGGACACGTGGTGCTATAGTTCTTAAGAGCAGAAGGGTTTCTACTTTCCTAAGCCAAAGGCCGACAGGACTTTCCTTCCTTCTCGAGCATGAATAGGCAATAGCCACGTAGATGCGAAAACACAAGTCAGTCGCAGATTGGTGTAGGTGAGGTCTGAGCCTGGCGGGCTGTCTAGCTAGTTCTACTTGTTTACTACTGGGAAAGTACTGCTCTGTCTGACCGTCGGATTGAATTGATTAGGGCATAACATGGAGAGAAAAAGGATGGAGGATCAGCGAGGTCAGAGTGAAAGCTTATTGGCCAGAAACCCAGCTAAGTTCATGGTGCATGGTTGGCTAATATACATAACGTCCAGGTGTACTGTGCATATCTATGACTGATATCTTTCTCAGTTGACCGTCTAATGGCTATGGTTTATGGATGATACACGGCATCTCGATCGCCAGTAAGATTTGTTTAAGTTCCCAAAGAAAAAAGTAAGTTTAATTACAGGATATATTAAGGATTTAATATAAACAAATTTTTGTTCTTTTGGAATGGAAGCTACCTCTCTTCTTCCTCTTGATCTTTTCTTTTCAACCAAAATTAATCATCCCGGCCCTCAAAGAAGCTTATATAATATACTTTTTGTTTCTTTTCTTTACGTCCAAAATTAAGTTGGCTGCTTGTAGTGAATCAAAAGCACAAGGCCCCAGTTGGAAACCCAGAAGAAACTTGAGCAATATTAAAGTCGCTTAAGTAGTCGATGTGTCCCTGTTGAAGTCTAAATTACTCGCACAAGAAACACATACAAATCAGGAAGAGATCCATTTGGTCTTATCTCTAGCAAACGTACGTGTCGCCCTATTATAACCTCAGCTGGCTCCTTAATGTTTTCTTATTTATTAAGGATCACTAATATTGTTCTTGGAATTAACCATCTCCAACCTAATTGCACGGAAGATGTTGTATCCCCAAGTCACAGTGTATCATCTTGGTCCTTGGATTTTTCACAATTGATTAGTTGATCTATTGCTACTAGACATGCCTAATCCGTGTAGTGTTTAGTACGGATCAACACAAAAGTGAGACCATAAAATACTTGTACTAAAACATCATTAATCTTGTCTAAAAGATAAGCATGTGTGCTTAAAGGTACTACACAAAGGCAGAAGATTTCATGTTCCTTATTCTGCTACCTTTTTGTGTTTTGTTTTCTTTTGGGTGTCTCTTTCTGAGTAGATTAGGATGAAGATTGTGGGATGTTGTGGGGTTACAAAGAGCATTTATTAACTAATTTCTCCTCTGTTAAGTTTTATATATATCAATTGGTAGGGGATGCTATGTGGCAGCCCACAGGCTTCTAGAAGCAAATAATATATAAGTTTTCTTTTACATCCACTATGAAACTCGCCGTGTTAACTCACTATAATGGACGACATTGCTATGATTTGGATTGACCAGTTTTTAGATTTGAGTCTTAACTCACCCCCGAGTCAGTTCACGCGGAAAAGAAATTATTATTTTTATATTCCTGGCAAGATATTTATGTCGAGTCAGAATGTCACTTGGGCGTCATGCCAAATTGTTAATGTACTGCTTTTAGTTGTTTATACGGATGGGATTGGAAACTATGCTTCAATTAGTATGATTAGGAGATCTTAAATATAGGATTAGATCTACGCATGATAAGATCCGGTTTGTGAAAGAAAATTGGGGAAAATTGATGTTTACGAGGGAGAATAATAGATATGGAATCTACAAAAGTTGCCCGATGATTCTACTCTTTTAGCTATTGATCATCACACTCGGATTCATGAATGCAAATTTAGTCTAAAAAATAGATTATCTGTTATTTATTAAATGGGGTTCAACAATAATTAAAGAAGCTTTTGGGGGTGAATCAGTGGAAACATACTATAATTAATTAATATTCCTGAACTCTCTTTCTCGGAGTTGGAAGAAAAAATGTCATGGAATTATGTTTATTTTCAAGATAAGAATGAAAACTACGTGCTCATATCTATGTTTAAGATTTGTTTGGTTAATGGCAATTAATGCTGATGGAAACTACGTCCTCGTATCTATGTTGAAGATTTGCTAATTGGTTAATGGTATAATGGTGATGCTTTGATCATTAATTTCAAGTAAAAAAAAAATCTCAGAAGAAAAAAATAAACAAAAATTATTGACCCAATTAAATTTTTTTTTGCAAAGGCTAGGGTGATAAGAATAGGATCTAAAGAAGATTCTCTAAAATTCTTAACCTAAATTGTAAAGGATCTTGATGGGTTTTATTCATATATAGTAGGTTGATATATATTTTTTATTGTAAACTATCTTGTTAATTCACTTAAGCTATGATAATTAATTAGGAAATTGTTCTGGTATAGAGTCTCAAGGCCACTACATTTAAGGAAATTAAGAACGTGGCAATCGTTCATGACTCAAGGTTCAGTACTAATTGAATACTTGTGTATTCATATGCATTAATTTTTCCTAGACAATAATTGTAGTACTCGTTCGTTCAGAATTATTTTGCTGAATGATTAATTAGCAAAAGGCAGATTCCATTTCTCGATATGTGTATTTCTATACTCTAATTATTATGCAAGCTTTACGTCTTCTCTCTTGTGACCAAAAGCACTAAGGCTTACGACGTGATCGCCAACCATCATGAGAAGGAATTTGATCCGTCAATTTATATTCTTAACGTCAGATGTGAGAGTACTAAATGTAACACGTGTCCTACTAATCCGAGGGTTTCAGATAGATTTTTTTTTTTATAAGAAAGATTAGAAAGATAACTTCAAACTAACTTTTTCCTTTTGTATTCTGTTTTTTTTTCCGTCCCTCCTCAATATAGACAGTAAGGATAGGTATCGGAATGGAATTCTGAAACGATTCTATCAGTATACATTTATACTTTTAGCTTATTCTACTTTCCTCGCATCAATCATATCTGCCTCCTGCCCAGAATTTCCCCTGACCCTTTTTAAGAGAGGGTCAGCCTGATAAGCAGGGTTAATTAAGCGCGACTGTCACGAACAACTAAAACGGAACCTCTAAGATGGCATTATATCTCCAACTAACTGGGATGGGGGGTATTCTATTTTGTGGAATTTTTGAAGGAGGCACGATGACTCCTTTATTTAAGTGACCCAGGTCATTTATATATTTATATATTAAAGCAGGACGTTTTGAGCCCTGACTTGTTAAAAGAAAAAAAGGCCGGAACTTGAAATTTTGACATTTTCGGTTCTGAAAAACTAAAAAAATGGTATCCGGTTCCTGTATAGAAATATGTTGGAACTGGGACCGGATACCTAGTATTGGAATTGGATATGGAATTTTCAGGATCAACCGGAAATTTTTCCCACCCTTAATAGACAGATAATTTCCATGCTTTAGATCAAAAACGAAAAAAGATGGTTAATTAATATTTACAGCACATGCATTTCATATTTTAAATTCCACAACTTCATAACGTTGCATTAGTTTATGAAGATAATTAATCCCCGATGTTGTGAGAAAATATGTTTATAACATGAATTGTTGGGCTGTACGTTATATGTATGTCTAATTATATTATTAGTATATATGTGCAAGTAGCTAATTAAATATATATTTAATTCATAGGACAATAAATGATTGGCACTCATGATGTATAGTACCCATTGTACATGTATTTATTATATTATACAAAACTCATACAATGTTCAAGCTCATGCTGAAAGTAAGGACGACTAGCTAGCATGCGGCCGATTAACCTTAATTAATTTAACATTAGATTGTCAATGTCTTGACCTAATTAATTACATTTTCTGGAATTTCATTGGTCCTTTGTTTTTCACCTGTAGTTTGAGTTTGCATGCTTAAGTGTTCCTCGAACCTAACAAAAGGATATGTTCATCCAGTACAGTACTACTACGTGCACAGGCTAAGCTGAATGTTTTAGACTAATCAAATTAGGAGAAAGTTAAGAAGAAAGGACGACTGAGATTAGCGGGCATAACTCGCTTACCTAACCTAATAGTTAAGGCCGAGTTTCACAAAGATAAATCATGATTAATTCCTCTTAGAATGCATGCCTGCAATATGTGATCGAACTTCTTGTTTGAAGGACTTCATGGGTTGTATAGAAGTAATCATGGGTTGTATAGAAGTAATTTGGTTTACACATTTCAGTCGATCTCTGTTCAAATAGGAGGCAATCTAGATGGCTCACGCATTACACACAGATTCACCACTGTGAATTTGCAAGCTAGCTAGCTAGCTAGCAACAGTAGCAGATAAGACTTAAGCTTCACGAGATTACACACAAAGGACGCAATCATTTCCTTTCATGAAGGAAATATCTTTCAGCAAAATTTTATCTCTACAATATTACCTACAAAGTGCTTAAGTTAGCTTGAAAATCAACAACAGCGGGGTCACCATTAAGATAATGTACAGTACCTTTTTGGTTTTATATTATTTTAATCTTCTGGCCCATTTGCTGATAGGATAAATGAAAGGGAAAAAAATTGATAGGATAAAGAAGTGTTATGAGGTGTTTTGATCAAGCACATGAAGGCCACAGAGAAGAATGGACGAAATACCAGGATTCTCGCTTAATTAATGGCAAAAAGCAGGATTAGTGATGAGCAATATTGGTACGAGACAGAGACCGCAAGCGCATGCCGCGAAGCTTTGCGGCAAAGGACTGAGATATTGTTCAAGGTAGGTAAGCTGGGTGTGTTTGCATTGGTGATCTCATAGTTGTTCACTGCAGAAAATATATATATATATATACACCTTTTTGAATTGCAACTTTGACTGGGAAGTCTTATCGCGTTGACCGTAGCTATCAAGGCCGGCTAAAAGCGAAATGAAAAATGTGAATAATAATTAAAAAATTCAAAAAGATCAGAAGTTGAACAATCTTCACTACTTTAGCCAATCCCATAAGGGGGTCAACGTGAGTTTCGTTGACCCTACCTGTCATTTATGTCCTAATGCCACAAAAAAATATAATACATAAGAGTTAATGGTGCTTACAGCTGGGTAAGTTACTTAGTTTTGTTACGAAGATTTTTTTGCCTTTTAGCATGTGCTTTTCAAGCACAATCAAAACATTTAGACCGATCGAGGGAGAATGTAAGGCATTGACGCGTCTGTAAAATATCCGAATTGTCGAAGTTCAACCATGCATTATGACAGAACCCAAAAACTCTCCGCCCCCCTGCAACGACCAGCAATATTAATTCACTCCTCTTGCACAGCCTACCCTATGAGGCTATGGGCGACTTCCCCTAGCTAGTTACCATCTTCTCTTTTGTACGTGTCAATATATGTGCAGGGTTTCAATTGGCTAGCTCATGTTTTTCACTTCTCGATCTCATTTTCTTTGGACTAGAAAAAAGCTAGTTCTTTCGTTTCTGTAAGCTTTTGTTAAGTCAATCAGCCTAGTCCCGGACATGTCGAGCGGTAGCTTTGGTAAACCTAAAGTGATGATATATCTATATATATATATAGAAACTTGGCTTTTCGAACAAAACAGAAAGAAAGTAGTAACTTATAGGGAGTTGTAAACAAAGGATCACAAGCTGGAAATGAGCAAAAGAATCTCCTAATTCTTGAATTCATTTTTAGTTTTGTTTTGGGTCATTTGAATGCAAAATGTTTATTAATATATACTCTTGTAAACTCTTCTACTAACTATATATATATCAACATCAAGAACTTTAGAAACAAAGTGGTTGCCAAACTTCTTGTCGTGTAGATGATCTTCAACGCTAGCTTTGGCTGTAGTGCACTACCGACCAATCCACCTAATCGGTTTACTTCAACGGAGTATATGATGTCTGTAAAAGCTGCAAATTTCCTAGAGATAGCATATTTAATGTTTCTTTTTATGATCCTAATCTCCCTCACTCAGCACTGCATCAAAGTGAGAGCCCAGCTGGTTCAGGCTGTGGCCTTCTCTTTACTTTGACCGCTATCTATTAATGCCCATCCTCGGCAAACACTTTTTGACTCGGGAGCATTAAGGAATATTATGCTCCAATTTTGGTCAACCAGTCAACTCTGAATTTTATCCCCAATCCCTCTCTCTCTCTCTCTCTCTCTCTCTCACGCTTGCAACACGATTGGGTAGGCAGACATTGACATCAGCCTCTTTTCTGGCAGATACATTGCCATAATGCATGCTCACCATGATCCTCGATTATATGCAGTTGTTCCTGAAGCTTTTCTTAATTTGGCTTTTAATTTTTCTTTTCGGTATAGAGGATAAATTAAGTTCTAGGATTGTCTCCAAGACAGATTGGGTTTTTTTTTTCCTAGTTCAGAAGTTTCAGTCCATAAACTAGGGTCTAATAGTGTTCAGTAATTGGTCAGAACTTATAGGCGGCCGGAAAATCAGCACTGAAATCGCTAGTCTAAACTTAATCTCTATAGGGTTACTTCCTGCTAATTTATTGTTGTTAATTAAAAAAATACATAGGGTTAACATGATATAATATATAGAGAGTACTCCATTCAACCTAAAAGTATAATAATATTAATTTGTGGCCAACTGTACTATATTAACCATCCACACGTGACTTCTTTTTAATGTGAGACTTAAAGCTTTTTACATTCTTACATTTGTACACTGATCAGCAACATGAATATTTTTCTTTCTATTACAAATTATTTTCTTCGGGCTTCCCTATTGCTCTGCAGTTTCCTCAAATATTTTTTAAAGAGAAAAAAATATGATCATGTTTTACAGAATTAGTAATTTTCCTAATGTGTCATACGTTATTGCCACTAAATAAGACCTCTTTGGAGAGTACTCTAACCCGCTCGCAGAGTAACTTAACTATATTAATAGGTACTCATAGGGTTCGTTATCCTCCCTTCCCCCTTAATTCAAATCTAAAGGTCAACAGTCTTTACTTTTTTTAGTAGGACCATCAATTAAGCACATATATATTGTGACAGTCTCAGACATTTTTTTTTCTTTTTATAACAAGGAAATCTTATGTGCCTCGACCTGTGTACTGGGTTCGGATGAATCTAACCTAACTTAGACGCACTCTGTAGCCTTAACAGTACGGTTAAACTCCAGATAGAATTAGCACAGGTCTATCAGTCTTACAACATACTATATATGATAGACTCGACATAATTTGATCGTGTCAGCACATTAATTCTAATCAACTTCATATGTTGGATCCCTCCAACCTTTGGATTGTGTTAACAAACAATAAAAGGAAAGTCTTTGACAAGGTGTGCAAACACATGCATGTCACATTATAATTTCATCAATGTCGGGTGTACATCCTCCTCTGACCAACCAGGGGGAAAACTAATTAATGGTAGAAGAAACTCAGGGGGAACCCAACTTCAGCTGCAGTTTACTAGCTAGATTGTGCTTGACAGGCTCACAAATTCATCTACTTTTAAGTCCTTATCTCCATTCTTCTCATTTGTAGAACCCCACTAACATTTAGGTTTAGACCCAAAAGTCATATATATGTATAAAGAACCATCTAGCAAGCAAAATATCGTTTTCACCACCTTTAAGCATATATATGATCATGATCTCAGTATGTGCTGGAACTAGAAACCTAATTTGTGACTTCCATTGTCGTGGACTCTATGGAACCACTTTCAAGGCTATCATCTTCATTTCGGATACCAATCAATAAGTCTTCAATTATAGCCGTTTGAAATATGTCATAGAAAGATATGTCAAACATATATGATCCACAAGAATGGCAATACTCTTTTATAACCCAAAATGTAGGGGCATGTAGACTACAACGTGTCCGGTTAGATAAGGATGATAATTGTAGGAAATAAAGATTAACAGCGACCGACATCACAAATACTTCTACTGTTCATTTCTAGTCAAAACAGAAAGGGACTTCTTGGTGGTGTCAGTTCTCGCTAAAGCGCGCCTGTAATATGACATGGGATCGCAAGATGATGATTTCAACCGACTTCTTACTGCTAGGTCGCCTCCTTAGGAGTGCGATATCGGTCACTATGCTTCTGTAAAATTGATTTGTTATTTATTTCTGTACTTATTTAATATTTGAAAAACAATCTAAGTAATAATTTCTGAAAATATTTGAGGATTATGTATCAATTGACTTCTTTTAGTATTGGTATATATAAAAAGGAAAATCTGAAACATTATAGATACTTATCTATATTGATATAGATAGAAAGCATTTTCACCTTGGTACTTAAAAAAAAAGAAGTTTTTCCTCTTTCTTTCTTCTTTACTTTGAGATGAAACTTCATATTATATCTATATTCAACTCATAAGAAAATAAGTTGTTCGATATGATGTGCATAAAAAGAAGCAGAGTACCTTTTTTTTCCCTTTGTTTTGGGAGGAGCAAGAAGATAAGCATATCATTTTGTAGCTTTTGTTTTTTTTTTTTGCTTTTCTAACTCTTGTCTTTTGCCCTTCAAAACAAATGTCAATACTTTACCACTATATTGGGCTTTGCTCCTAAGTTTTTCTAAGACACTTGCGCTGGGTCAAGTTTGGGTTTAAATACATTTTGGGTCAACCACCCACCGATTACAACTAATGAGGATTGGGCCTATTTTATAACCATTTCATTCATATGATGAGGCTTGGGCCTGAAATGGTTGGACTCACCTGGGCAAGTACAACACGGGTCAGCCCATCGTTCCCTGACGTTAGATTTTTCGCAACCTAGGTTGCTTAATACCAGCTGCTTAAAAAAAAAAAAGGGTCAAAACGACGTCGTTTTGAACTCTGATTTGAAGAAAGAAAAATTTGACCTAGGCCAAAACGCCAGGTCCCCCCTAACATGAACAAGCTCTCTGCTTTCCCGAGTCTCCACTCTTCCCCCCTGTCGCCCCCTTAAAATGTCACGGTGTCTGTCTTTTTACTAACCCTAATAGGCTAATACATTCGCCCACTCTATCGTTTTTTCATTTCGAGTTCGAGTAGCACAAAGCCATCTCCACCTACCCGTCGACTCGCTCACTCATCACTCCGTTCAACCCTTGCCGGCTTGCCCCCTTGAATGCACAGTTGTTTCTGAAACAGCCCCTCACCTCTTCTTAGTCGTTCCCGCTTCTAGGAAGCCTGTTTATGCGTATCTCGCAGTGAGACTGAGTGCAACTCATAGCTTTTCTGCTTGTTAGCACAAGTTGAGGTTTTTTATCTTCATCTTTTTCTATTTCTTTCTTGTTTTGTATAGAGACGAACTATAATCTTAACGTTCTTCTTTTCGTTTGTTCGTATTTGGCCGAAATTGGAGTTCTCTATTTTTCTTTTGATGTATGCTCTCACTTTCTGGGTTTGAGTTTTAATTGCCGTTTAAACTGTTTATCTTGTTAATTTGGGGTTTTGGATTGATGGGTTATGCTTAGTTTTGCTTGAAGGGAATGTTGGTGGTGGTTCTTTGAGTCTAAAGTTGGATATCTGGTGTGGGAAGGCTGCTTTGTTCTTTGCCCCATATTCTCGCAAAGGATGGGTTTTTGCAACTAGTTGCGAGTTTTTGTGGTACTTGTACACGTCGATCGGTTGGTTGTTTAGGAAGGTTGAACTGTGTTGCTGAACCCAGTTGGGTTTATAGGCTTCTAATGGTTGATGCGTCGGCCGACTCCGACTGATCGGAGTCAGAGTTGAAGTTTGAACTCCGACTAAGTCGGTGAACACCTCTACTGAAAAGGTTTGTGCATTATCGAATGGTATAGGCGAACAAGAAATATTCTCGATAATTTGATGTGTTTAGCACGAAAACTGATAAAGCGCTGACAGTTGGGACTTGCTAATGATACTTTTATGTTCTTGTTAACTTATTAGAAGTGTGGGGATGTATGGACGTGCATGCAAGGTACATACGTATTGTTTCCGTGTGAATGTTGTTTGGGATACTTGTTGAATTTGACAATGGGGGGGACAAATTAAAGCTTATGTTACTGTGGAAAAAAAAAGGAGAGGAGTTATATACTATTTGGCCACAGATCTTTTTATATGTTACATAGTGGAATGTGTATATATGAATCGATTACTGGAATCATTTGGGTAGGTTTTTGGGGGAAATCAATGTTCTGTGACTGCAAATTCATGTGTCGGATGCCATTTGTATCACAAAATTAGTGATAGGCAAAATTTGTGTTGTATATATGTTTTCATTTGCTGAAAACAACTTGGTGTGGCTTATGATGATGCGCATGTTTGCCTGAAAACTGAAGTATTATATAGGGGATGAAACTTTACTGCAAGAAGGGCATCTTTTCTGCAATTTAGCCCCTTTTGATTGAGGTCAATAAGCTTGTAATCTTTCCTGTTTCTCCTTTTAAAAGATATTTTTAGAGAAAGGAATGGATATAGTTTCAGGTCATTTATTACTTTATACTTATCCCATTTCATTGGCCTCAAGCTCCTAATTTCAAATGGAGTGTAAACTGTAATATCCAAGCCACTATGTAAATCTTGTAATGAGGGAATGGTTCACTCTCGCTCTCTCTCTCTCTCTATTTCTCATACTAATCCCTGCTTCATTTTCAATAACTGTGCAGATGAAGAATAAAAAGCAAAAGCCTACATCTGATTCTAAACCTGACACCGATTTGAAGTCTACTATTCAGCAGCATTCTCTGTTCTTTGACAAGTTAGTTGAGTTAATCCCTGCGAAATTCTATGTACTGAATGATAAGGATAGGCCATGGTTTCAGGGCCTGAGCAAGGCCGAAAAGGCTATGGCAAAGAAAGAATCAAGGGAGAACATTAAGAAAGCTCGAAGAGATCGTTTGGATCCAGAGAAGTCTTCCAGAACTACACTTGATTTGCTGAAGCAAAGCTTGGAGAAAGAAAACTCAAATGAGAGTGAAGATGAGGAAATAGAAATCAAACCTATGTCATCTGGCCTTGAAGATAATGAACGGAAGGTGACATTAGAAGAACTTCGACAACGGCTGCATCAAAAAATTGAAGAGTCTCGAGCAAATAGACATTTCGGAGATTCAAATAGAGCAAAGAAGAGGTTTGGGAATGACAACAAGAAAGGATTTCTCCAGAAGAAGCGCAAGAGAGACTCAGTTTCTGAAGAAAGGAAACCCATTACAAGTTGTTCTGCAGATAAAGTGGAGAAGGATATAGCAGAGGCTTCAAAGGAACTTGCATTTACACCTGTCAACCTTGGGGATGAGGAAGAGCATGGAAAGAAGAAGAAGAGGAAACTATCAAAGATTAAGGAGCTTGAAAGGGCAAAGAGATTGAAAGAGGCGAAGAAAGATCCTGAAAAAGGTCAGATTATCTCGAAGAAGCATTCGTGGAAAGCAGCAACAAGTAGAGCAGCTGGTGTTAAGGTTCATGATGATCCAAACCTCCTGAAAAAGAGCCTACACAAGGAGAAGAAGAGGCATCAGAAGAACACTGAGAAATGGAAGGATAGGATGCAGACAACAGAGAAGATGAAAGCAGATAAACAGAAAAAGAGATCAGAAAATATATCACACAGGATTCACGACAAGAAAATGCGAAGAATTGCGAAGAGAGAGAAAAAGCTAATGCGTCCAGGATTCGAAGGTCGAAAGGAAGGTTTTATTAATGGAGGACCGACTTAAGGTGCCTCCAAAAGTTGAGTTTCTGCCTCTTATATGACCTTTTTTCCCTTGCTCTTAATTCAGTTGTCATTGGAAATTTTTATTTTAGGGATTCTGTTCCCGTTCTAGCGCTCTCCCAACCTGCACAACTGCTTCGTCGATGAATGTTGTTAAAATGTCAAGACTTTCAGTTGATACCTGCAAAGCTTTGTCACTGGTGTCCAGTGATCTCTTTAGCCGAAAGAAAGTTATGTTATTGCGGATTTTACTGCTGCTGATGGATGAAACTAAATCTTGATTTCGTAAAGCTCTCAGTTCCACAGCAATCATGGCATGATGTTATGGTAAATCTTCAGGTACCCAGTTACACTTTCTCCTTGATAGTTTTAACAAGCCAGAGTTAGAAATACTTGTGGAGTGCAAAAGCTTGTATTCGTTTTAGCTTCAATTGGTTAAAGTTTTTGTATTGGGGTGTGAACGATGCATTTCATTTTCTGCTGCTAATATTACATGCCATTAGCAACTTGCTAGTTTCCCCCACAAACCTCAATGAAACTTAACACGTTCATTTATGAATATTTTCAGTTTTTGTCAACAATAATTCAGTTTTACAAGAGACAAAATACTATTTTCCATAGACCAATGAGCTATCAAACCCATCTCACGAGATTACAGTTGATGTAAATGGTTTATCTTAATCCTCTGTAGTTAGTTTGGTTATTAGTAACTTCACACAGAACAATGCCCAGAAAGAAAAGAGGAAAAAAAAAAACTTCACACGGAACAAACCAAACTAATACAAAGACCACAAATTACTCGAAATTGTTTGTCCTGATCTACATATGATGCCAAGGTACTTCAGCTAACTCTTCCCTCGATCTTTTGGCACCGACTCCCCCGAAGCTTTCTTTAGCCAACTGCTACTTCAAGACAATATTACCGACTGGATCGTGTAGCTTTCTCGTGGACAAACGACGCGTATTCTCGATGTGTCACGTCCTACTCCTCGCAGAACATGCCTGCTTTCAGAAGCGGCGCTTCTCACACGAAGTACTTCCGCTTTGATCCCCCTATAAGTGATCTACAGACAAATATCTATATTCTACAAGCTTATTTGTTCATCCTTATTTGACTTTTGAGGCACGAAGGATATTTTCAAGTTCTCCATTTGACGTAATGTTAATCAAATAACAATCCCTTAATTTTGTTTCTAATTATATTCAGAGTCGAAGGGGATTTTAGCCGTTTCGTTAATGCTCACTTTCCCGTCACCCAGTCGAGCAGAACCCTTTCTACAAGGGATTTTGTTTAATGCGCGACACCCACGGGGGTAGATGGAGGAATTGATGAATGCCAACTTTAGTGCCAGAATATACCCAACATTTATGAACCATTAGATAGGCCAAAGTCATCACACGGTATATGTACATGATACTGGAAATCACATGAGATTATATATAAAAAGCACACCCACAAATAGACCCCCAGACCGCAACCAAAGTTTAAAAAGTAGCCCCAAACGGTGCTAATGGAGGAAAAACGACGACATTAATAAGGAAAAATATTATATGGGGGAGAACCGTGCATTGACACAAGATTTACACCCTAGTGCCAGAAACTGGACCACCACCCTTAGGCGCAGCCGGATCAGCACCGGCTGTCGCTTCCGTGCCATAATCCCTGTCACGGTAACCAGGACCGTACTTGCTGCTGAACATCCCAGCATGAAGCAACAAAACGTACAACAATTGGGTGAATGTTAGAATAATTACGAATGCCTCTACTACCCGCAGTCTCCACCCTCTGTGCCCTCCTATGTTTATCTCCTTGCATGCAAAACTGCAAGGTTTACAAGCATTTGGGTGAGTAAGTCGCAGTACTGTAACATACATGAGGAATCGGAGGGTGTGGAGTATTTACCCAAAAGCCAGTGCAGTTACAGCCCAAGCTATTATTGCTGTTGATGCTGCTGCGGCTAGACTGTCATTCCTCCAAACCCTGATATGGTTTCCACCGAGGAACTTAGACACTGCGCCAGTGACACCAGCTAATATGGCGAAAGTCAAGAAGAAAGGTGTTGCAGAATTACCTCCAAAACCTGCAAGTTTTGTGGACGACATGTTTAATGCAATTCAGCTAGACAAGGGGGGGATGGAAGCCTCCACATAGTGAGCGCGTGTGTATGTGTTAGAGAGAGAGAGCGCGACAGAGAGAGAGGTAGGGTTCATGAACTTACTTGGATGGTAGGTTTGGCCATTGATATACCTGTCAATACACCAACTAGCAAAGCCAATGATAAGAAGGTACATGATCAAGTTTATAAACAGCAACGGAGCTGCTACGTTCCTTCCCACTGTCTGCGCCATCTCTCTTCCTCTGTCTCCAAAAGAAACTCACAAGAAAAGAACAAACAATCTCCTCTTTAGTTAAAAGAAAGCACACTTCTTCCAAGCTCCCTTCAAATTTTCCTGCTCTCTGGTAAGTGGTAAGGGAAAGAAGGCTAGTGAGTGAACGCTTATATAAAAGGGGAAAGGTTAAGAAGTCCAGTATACGTGTAAACCAAAGAGGCTTTGTATGCGGGCTTTTGGTTACAGGTGGGGGGACACTTGTCAAGTTTGGTCTTATCTATCCATGAAGTATTTTATTTCACTTTTGCTAACTCCGATATTCATAAACAAATGTTCAATCCAACGGTGCATTATCCAGAGAAACGTCTAGCCCAGCACTTCCCAGCTACACAGTCCACACTCTCCACCCCTTCTATGGGCCCACGGAGTTGGCGGTGGAAATTTTGCTTATCTGCTTGCGATGATGATCTCTATTTTCTTTCATGATCAGGTGAACTTGGAAAAGACTTAAAACAAAAAAAAGGTGAACTTGGAAAAGAAGATATTGACAGAAAGTACTCTCGAGTTCTACACTGGTTTTTGTTAGATGGTAATACTGCTTGGGAGTTTAAATGGCTCCAACTCTTTTTCTAGAATCGTCCCTGCCGTTCAATGGGCCACTACAGACAAAGCGAGTGCTGCAAGTTTTACCCTCGAAATGATTATATGGTGACAAGGAAGCATATACTTTATACATTGTTTACTTTTTTTAGAAGGCCAATCGAACTGATGAAAAATTTGGAAGTTCATTTTCAATCTATTGTCAAGGCCACAAAAGGCAAAAGGGTCCTGTACACATCTGTTCTTCCCGAAATGGACTTTTCGGTTGAATCTACTGTTGATTCTTCAGACATGTACTGATCTGCAAGGAAAACAGTGATTGTATTGTTGGGCTGTCTAGAAAAGTTTTGGACTTTCTAGCTAGCGTTGCACAAATGCTAAGCCTAGTCCCCCAAGCCATGCAGCCCATGTGATGTTTGGCGCACATGAGACAGGCTAGGAGAGAATTAGACAAAGCAAGTGGGACTGCTGTTCTTAAAAAAAAAAAAAGTGGGACAACGGTTGCTACAGTGTTATTGCAAAATTTGCAGTGATACTCCATATCTGCATGCATGATTCAGTACTAGTGTACTACAGCACACAGTGGGCTTTCATGTGACGGACAAGGTGGCGTTGTAGGAAGGAAGATCCATGCAGGTGGGTGGCTTTCCTGGGTTCCCATGGGCATGTTTGCAAAGTTTTGTTAAAAATTGAGATTTCTAGAATTTTTAGACGTAAATATGAATTTTTGTCTCAAAGTTAATTTTTAATTTTTTTTTTTATTTTCACATTAAAGGGTTCACAATAATTTTTTTTTTCATAATAAGAAATTAATCTCTTTACATCACAATAAACATAAAAAAATTTACTCAAATCATCTCTCTTTATATTTTTTTTCACCAATTCTTATAAAACTCCAAAAAATTTCAATATCTCCCAGACATAAATCAAAATTTTTACTACTTTTTACAAAATCTAATAAAACTCTAATACATCTCAATTTTCACGACATCACAGAAATTTTCTAAAAAATTTCTAAATGCAAACATGCGAAAGTTGGATGGCTTCATTTGGTCTACAGATGCAGTAGCTGCCCTTGGTGTGCCAAACTACGATGCTTAGAGTATATGTGGAGGTCAATCAAAATGGACTCTCAACAAAATGCGCCTGGGTTCATGCTGCAGGTAAACAACCACAGCAGGCTTAATATTTTTTTCTCTTTTTTTTTTTTGTTTCTTTTTGTTTCTTCAATCTTCTGTTGATTTGCTGCCACACAGAATCTTCTATAATTCTTTATTTTTTGAAAAAAGATAACCACACTCTTTTTTTGTGTGTTCTGTTTCTTTCTTTCAATCTTATCGTAATTGGTTGAGATACAGAATCTTCTACAATTCTTTATCCTTTTAAAAAAGACAACCCCACCATGTGATCCACAATATTTAAGAATACACGTAAAGTGTGTAGCCCTATCATAATACATAATAATACTTGTGAAGCGTCAATGTAGGCCTTATAATATTTAATGTGCATTTAAATAACTTTCAATTCGTAAGAGTTGGTTGGATTTGGGAACCCAACTCCATCTGGTAGGATGTGTAAAAGTTTCATGTTTGTGTGCCGGCCAGGATTTAATTAATTGAGAGCTAATGTGATTGGATGCTTCAAAAGTTTGTGTTTATTTTTTTTTTTTCTCAATTTTTAAGAACTTTAATAGGATTATAAATAGAATTGGTTTGTTAAAAAAAGAAAACTACACGATTTTGAGCTCTCTAAGCTTGAATTGAGATCAGTTTATAACAAATATATCTTCCTAACATTCACCACTTAGACAGCGAATGTTCTATTAATTAGACTCTAAGCAACGTCTCATACAACAATCTAAGGTGAGTAATACTATGCTGAAGAAATAGTTCAACTTTTTAGGGATTTGATGGAAGAACTTTTTGAGGGATAAGTAGTAAATTTGTTTCTTGTAATTTACGAAATTATCAAATCACTCACTCCCTATGCATGATTGTCCCACCGTACCAAATATGTCTTTCTGTCGTTTTTCAATTCCTTCTGGAATGTGAATCGATGATTTTAAAGAGTGATTTGATAATTTGGTAGACCACAAGAGCAATTTGATGATTTTTATCCTTTCTGCAATTTCTTATAGACTGTGACTGAGAAATTAGTAGACTTTTTGTGAAAGATTTTTCCTAAATCTATCCACCATGCTACTTTAAGGTTTTTACAAAAAATAAAAATAAAAATTTGCTGCTCTAGGAAAAAAGAAAATAATTTCCTTTTTTTTATTTCGGTAAAAGTTCTGCTTACTTATGAAGGGCGTATACCTAAGTGTTCAATTGCTGGAAAGTAAAGGGTCTTCACTTTTTTCAACGATTCCATAATTTCCATTAACCCATTATAACTTTGCATTTGGTTGACAAAGGCAGTGGGAAAATTATAATTTGTCAATTTGATAAGAAGTTCCATAGTGGACAAACTTCACTTTCCACACCTAACTTATGAGATTCAAACTATCAATTTCGTCTCATTACATTTTTATATTATTAAAATTTACTTGATATATATCTTATGAGAAGATTTGACTATTAAGATTATACCACCTAGCTCTTTTTAACAGTATAATCTGGTTAAAAAATATATTTTTATAAATTTTGATAATTTAAAAATGCAATACGATATAATTAATAGTTTTGACCATTGAATTGAGCTTATTAGTCTGGTGAGGCGTGAGACTACGGGTGGGAATGGAGACCAGAGGGAGAGACTCTCTCCTACTTTTTTGGCAATAATTTTTTCTTTTTCTTTGTATTTATATTTTTGTCTTTCTATAATTTTTATGATTATTATTATGTAATTGAAATTTTCAAATAATTTTTTTTAATCGAGTTCGGACCAACTTAGACGCCTTAGAAAGAATTCATTTGATAGCAAAGAAAAGCAAAAGAATCTTTCTTTCACAATTTTTAAATCACGAGAGTGATTTGATAATGACCTAATATTTAAAGCGAATACAAAAGTTATTCAGAACAAAGATTGGTCCCTCATCATTTCATCAGATGAGTGATTCAGAATAAAGAAATTTCAACCAATAATTTCAATACGCTCAGATCTAGCAGAATTATATAATCGGTAGAAATTTAAATCTTTTCCATTTATCTGAGGAGTAGGGTATGAGATAATTTAAATAGTCAAAATTTTTCTATACGCGCTAATATCATACAATATATGATTTATCGTGCGCTTTTTGCAAGAAAATAGAATATCTCATTTATGTAAATAAGTTTGACATCAAAATTGGTGCAGGCTGTGGGCCCATCTCAGTAATTTATATCAGGAAGTGTGATTCATTTTCTATTTTACAATAATGTACGCGTACCTAAAATTCAAATGTGTTCAAAATGATTCACTACGAGAGTGGTAAAAATCTTACCTTGCAGACTTCCTCAGGGTCAATTTTTTTTTCTTTTTATAGAAATACATACATTGAATGTGGTGGCTCAAAGGATTCACACCTCGAATCTATTTTTTTTTTTTCAATTGAACCATCCAATTAATATAGTAAATTAGTGAGAATCTTAGTCCATCCAGTTAGTTTAAACTATTAAACTTCTTTTGAATTATGACCACCAACTATTTAATAAATTATTTCCAGAAAACTATGAATAAATAAACTTATTTGCAATAACAAACTAATAAAATTACAGTGTATGTCCTCTTTATCCTATTTTACTCCTGAAAAAAAGAAAACAAAACAAAACAACATTTGTGCCATAAAGTAAGCAGCGGTTTCAGGATCTATATATATATATGTTGATTTAAACGATGCCGTTTTATTTTACTTAAATAGTGGTTAAGATATTCCAGCGTAGAACCTCCCACATAGGTGTAGCTCACTAGCTCTTAGTTGAAGATAAAAAGTTGCAGCTGAAAAGTAGAGGAAGAAGGAAGGGAAGCACAACCTCTGTAATCGTGTAATAAATTAAGATATCCCTAAAGATTCTCATTCCTTTATTTTAATTCTCTTTAAAGAAAACGACGAAATTATAAAAAGTGGTGTCACGTTAATCAATCTTCTAATTTGAACACTTCCGGAAACGAAACTGAGGTTGACCACCCAAGAAGGCTTTACAAGTTTACTTCTCACTCTCGTTAAGGCCGAAAAGTGTGCGTAGAGTTTAGACCACAAATTATAATGAAGTAGCTAATCACTGACCTTAATATATGTTTAGAAAATTATTAGGCTCGCATAGCAAAACTAAAGAAAATTATTAAATAAAAAAAAAAACAGGGGAAAGATCGAGTTTGGCTCATCTCCACTGCATCTGAACTCTCACAAGGGATAAGAAAATAGTACATAATTGGTCCCACATTGCACGTATTATACATGTTATGGGTTCCAGTGCCGGTGACGGTAAAACCAACACCGAGGGTTGAATTGCTCAGTTCTACTTGAGATTACGCCTGACTGCGTTTTATTCCTTTTGTTAACCTTGACTTAGTTATTGGATAGAAATAGCTAACGTGATTACCATTAGTCATGTCACGTTCAACATTAGAGCGACGCGTGTTTAGGAGGGCTTAATTGAAATGATGAGTCATGCACATGTGCCAAGTGTGTAAAAAATAATTAAATATAACAAGGTGTATACAAATTTTTAAATTAAAGATCAAAATCATAAAAAATTAATTAAATCAATAAAATTAGTAAAAATGAAAAATAAACTGCAAAATAAAAAAGAGACACCAAAATTTAATTTATCATGAATTAAAAGAAACAAAAAACAAAAAAAGATATAGAAATGAACAAAGAAACATGAAAAACAAAAGAAGAAACATATAACATAAATCTTAAGGGAAAAAAAGGGTAAAAAAATAAATAAAAAGAAGACGTGGAATGAAAGGAACGGCCTTTATGCAATTTAGACGGGAATGGGAGAAATCAGTATATATGCTGCTTTAATGTTTTTCAACAAAAAAACAAAATTCCTGCTTCGAGGGAAACAAGAAAAATAAATTCCTTTTTATTTTTGGCAAAAATGCTGCTTATTTAGGAATTGTGGATACCTAACAGTTTAATTGGTGAAAGTAAAGGATCTTCACTTTTTTTCAGCTATATTTTCCACTAACCCCATGACTTTTCACTTGGTTGAAACAGACAGCAGGAAGATTATAATTTGATCAGAACAACTTCCACTCTTAATTATATAATCTTCTTACTTACCTTTTGTTACTTTTTTTTTTTCATTTTTATTTCCGCTACTTCCAATAGTATAGTTGTATGTAAAGTATGATAGAAAGCAACGAATTTTAAAAACCCTCCGATAAATCCTCCTTCTACTCCCTCTTTTGAGACTACTAGTGGGAATGGGGAGAGATTCTCTCCTACTTGTTTTCTTATAATTTCTCTTTTCTTTGGTTTATATATTTTTGTCATTGTATGGTTCTTGTGGTTATTACTTATTAGTGTGTATTGATATAATAAAAATTTAAAAATAAAAATTGTTGATCTAAGAACATAGATAAAAAGATTTCTTTTTAATAATGAGAAAATTTCAAGACAACCCATATGCACCGAATTAAAGAACCCGTTTGATAGCTAAAAAAAGTAAAGGAATATTTTTTCTGCACTATTTTCAAACCACTAAAGTGGTTTGATAATGACCCGTAAGGGACTACCTTAGCATTTATTTTTATCTCTTTAACTTTTTAAGTTTTTAAATTTTCACTGAGTTCACGATAATTTTCTTTCTTTTTTTATTTAAAATTTTTAAAAAAATAGTAAAAAATTTCAAAATTATCTCTCTACATCACAATAAACATAAAAAATTTACTTGAATCATCTTTTTATACTTTTTCACCAATTCCTATAAAATTTCAAAAAACTTCAACATCTTTTAGACATAAATCAAAATTTTCACTACTTTTTTTTATAAAATTTAATAAGATTCTAATCTATCTCAATCTTCACGACATCACCAAAATTTTCCACTAAAAATTTCTAAATGCAAATATGCAAACGTTATGGCTTTATTTGGTCTACAGATGCAGTGGCTGCCCTTGGTGTGCCAAACTACGATGCTTGATGCTTGGAGTATATGTGGAGGTCAATCAAAATGGACTCTCAACAAAATGCGCCTTGGTTCATGCTGCAGGTAAACAACCACAGAAGCTTAATTTTGTTTTTTTCTTTCTTCAATCCTCTTTTGATTAGCTGCGATACATAATCTTTTATAATTTTTTATTTATTGAAAAAAAGATAACCACACTCTTTTCTTTTGTGTTCTGTCTATTTCTTTTAATCTTATGATCTTGATTAGTTGAGATACAAACTCTTTTACAATTCTTTATCTTTCGAGAAAAGAAAACCACACCATGTGATCCATAATATTTAAGAATACAAGTCAAGTGTGTAGCCCTACCATAATACATAATAATACTTGTGAAGCGTCAATATTGTAGGCCTTGTAATATTTAATGTGCATTTAAATAACATATACATCCTAAGAGTTGGTTGGATTTGGGAACCCAACTCCATCTGGCAGGATGTGTAAACGTTTCATGTTTGTGTGCCGGCCAGTATTTAATTAATTGAGAGCTAATGTGATTGGATGCTTCAAAAGTTTGTGATTATTTTTTTTTTCTTCTCAATTTTGAAGAAGTTTAATAGGATTATAAATGGACTTGGCTTGTTAAAAGAGAAAACTACACGATTTTGAGCTCTCTAAGCTTGAATTGAGATCATTTTGAACTTCAATATATACTTGAGCTTGAGGTTGACTTCCTAACATTCACCACTCAGACAGCGAATGTTGTATTGGACTCTAAGCAACGTCTCATACAACACTCTAAGGTGATTAACACTATGCAGAAGAAATAGTTCAACTTGTTACGGATTTGATGGAATAACTTTTTGAGGGATAAGTAGTTAATTTGGTTCTTGTAGTTTAAATTATCAAATCACTCTTCGTGATTTAAAAATCATCAATTCACTCCTTATGCATGATTGTCCCATCGTACCAAATATGTCTTCTTCTTTTTTGGTAGGTAAGCATAAAAGGGGTACAACTAAAAAGGGGGGTCTTTATCCTGATCAATGAGGGGACATGAGCATTCCACAATCTAGAAGCAGTACAAACCTTTCAACGAGCTCATTTGTGTGCAAGTAAATTCGCACTGCGACGAACAAACAAGGCATCCCATCTGGAGAATGCTCACAACTCCGAAAAAATTTCGATAATGAAGGGTGGATTGGCCAACCCGAAACCAGATGGAGAGATTTTAGAGTTTGTATTACTAAAAGAGAGTCTCCTTCTAGATGGAAGTGTTTGAAGCCCATGTTCCTTGCATACTCCACAGCCAGACGGCTTGCTTGCATTTCACCCTCCATAACTAAGCAAGGTGGAAGGACCTTAAACACATGACCAATAATATTTTCCTTAAAGAGTCTCTGAAAATGGCCGCAACAACCGCAAAACGGTCCTGAATAGCCACATCTAAATTACTACTTTTTGCCCAAAATGAGAGTCCCATATGGAGTAGGAGACCACCTATCTTCTTTAAAAGAAAGACAACTAGAACAAGCATTTTTGTGTTCAGAAGCTACTCTCAAAATTTGCCCAGCCAAATAAAGAGAGTTCACTGTTTTACCTTCATGCATGCCCTACCTGGCATCTAGTCATCCAAATGAGGTCGAGAGCATTAAGCGCATATAATAGGAAAAAATGGCGCTACCGAGGAGTACCAATTATGTCTTTCTGTCCCTCGTTTTTCAATTTATTTTGGAATGTGAATAGATGATTTTTGAACCATAGCGAGTGATTTGATAATTTGGTAGGCCACATGACCAATTTGATGATGATTTTTATCCTTTTTTCAATTTCTTCTAGACTGTGACTGAGAAATTAGTAGGCTTTTTGTGAAAGATTTTTCCTAAATCTAATTCCACCTCCGAATCCACCATGCTACTTTAAGGTTTTTACGAAAAAAAAAAAACAAACACTTCTGCTTTCGGAAAAAATAAAACAATTTCCCCTTTTTTTTTTCGGTGAAAGTTCTGCTTACTTAGGAAGTGCGTATACCGAAGTGTTCAATTGCTGGAAAGTAAAAGGATCTTCACTTCTTTCAACGATACCATAATTTCCATTAACCCATCATAACTTTGCACTTGGTTGACAAAGGCAGTGGGAAGATTACAATTTGTCAATTTGATAAGAAGTTAATTTCATTCTTATATACTCTTTGGTGGACAAACTTCACTTTCTACACCTAACCTACTATACTCATTTAAAGATTTAAACTATCAATTTGGTCAAATTATATTTTCAAACTACCAAAATTTATTGATTAGAGTGTTAAGATTTTACCACGTAGCTCATTTCAACCGTATGATTTGGTTAAAGAGTAAATTTTCATGAATTTTGATAGTTCGAAGGCGCAATGCGATGTAATTAGTAGTTTTCATTATTGAATAACATTAGTTCCATAATTAGGAAGTGAGAAGCGAAGTTTTTCCCATACTCTTTTGGCTCAACTTTTTATACTTATTTTTTAGAGAAACTTCATTTTGCATCTAGAACTATAGTGTCAATGTCATTTTGGGGCTCGAAACTATCAATTACGTCATATTGAGTTCTCGAACTATCAAAATTCATTAATGTGTACCCTCAAATAAGAGTTAACAGTAAAAATCTTGCTACATGACTCATTTATAACATATGACATGATTTTGATAATCAGATCTTATTTGACAGTTTGAGGGCTTAATATGACAAACTTAGTAGTTCAGACCCCCAAAGTGATATTCGTGACCACAAAGTTTGGGGGGCAGAAAATGACTTTTTCTCTTGTTTTTCTCTTTATTTTTTTTCACTGCTTACAATTGTGTTTTGCATGCTTAATAGAGAATTAGGACCAAGTATTAAAATGTTGGATTGAGCTTATTGGTCTGCTGGGTTGTCGAACCCTCTTGAATGTAGAAAGCTATGGTTAATATAGTCGATGGAAAGTATGAGAGACAGCAAGTCGAAGAATGAGTTACCTTTTTCCATAATACTGAATTAAAGCAATAAGCTGCTTGACAACGAATTTAAAAAGCAACCCACAAATCCTCCTTTTACTCGCTCTCTTCCCCAACCTATGCCAGCATAATTAAATTTCTTATGTTCTAATCAGGCCGCAATGAGAGACCCTGATCTTCCCCTCGGGAGGTTCAACCCTCCACTCTTCCACCCCTTTTACTCGTGGGGCGTGAGACTACCAGTGAGAATGGGGACGAGAGGGAGAGACTCTCTCGGCTCTCCTACTCTTTTGGCAATAATTTTCTCTCTTTTCTTTGTATTCTTATATTTTTATCTTTCTATAATTTTTATAGTTATTAATATGTAATTGAGATTTTTAATAATTTTTTTAATCCAATTTAAGCGCATGGGAAAGTATGCATTGACAGTAAAGAAAAGTAAAAGAATCTTTCTTTTACAATTTTTAAACCACGAGAGTGATTTGATAATGACCCAAACCTTGAAGCGAATACAAAAGCTATTTCAGAACAAAGTTTGGCCCCTCTTCATTTCATAAGTTGAGTGATTCAGAATAAAGAAATTTCAACCAATAATTTCAGTTCACTTAGGTCTACCAGAATTATATAATCGGTAGAAATTTAAATCTTTCCCATTTATCTGATGTCTAGGATATGAGATCATTTAAATAGTCGAGATTTTTCTACACACATTAATACCATACAATATATGATTTATCGTGCGCTCTTTTCAAGAAAATAAATTATTTCCAGACAATTATTAAAAAATGACTTATTTGCAATAACAAATTATTAAAATTACGGTATATATCCCCTTTATCCTATTTTACTCCTGAAAAAGGAAAAAACAAAACAACATTTATGCCATAAAGTAAACAGCGGTTCAGGATAGATCTATATTATGTTGCATTAAACGATGCCGTTTTATTTTCCTTAAATTAGTGGTTAAGATATTCCAGCGTAGAACCTTCCATATAGGTGTAGCTCTAAGATGAAGATAAAAAGTTGCAGCTGAAAAGTAGAGGAGGAATAAGGAAGGGAAGGGAAGCACAACCTCTGTAATCGTGTAATAAATTAAGAAATCCCTTAAGATTCTCATTCCTTTATTTTAATTCTCTTTAAAGAAAACGACGAAATTATAAAAAGGGGTGCTCACGTTAATCAATCTTCTAATTTGAACACTTCCGGAAACGAAACTGAGGTTGACCAATATTTGTTTTTAGAAAACTATTTGGCTCGCATAGCAAAACTAAACAAAATTCTCAAAAAAAAAAAAGAAAAAAAGAGGGAAAGAGTTTGGCTCACCTCCACTGCATCTGAACTCTCACAAGGGATACCATAAGAGTGAATAAGAAAGTGGTACATAATTGGTCTCACATTGCAAGTATTATACATGTTACTTTATTTTTTTTTCCGCTACTTCCAATAGTCTTATGTATGCTTAATAGAGACTTAGATCCAAACATCTATTAATATAAATCCTCCTTCTACTCCCTCTTTTCCCGCAACTTTGAAATTATTTTTCATTTGATAGACACTAGACAGAAAGAGTTCCTTCTTTTCCTCACCTAATGGGAGAAGGTAACCCCTCTTGCTTATAGTGGCCGCAGGTGACCTGGCAATGGCGAAGACTCTGGGGCCAAGCCATGGGAGGCTGGCTAGTGGGGGCTGTGGCTGGCCTCCCAACCCTCCAAGAATCAGGGGAAAATGTTCACCTTTGAAATTTATTTATTTTTTAAAATCTGACCCGTTAAACTTATATATCCTGATAGAGTATGGCCCCCAAAAGTTCACATTTTGGCTTCTTCGCTCCAGCCTCCAGGGAAGAACTCCTCCTCACGGGAGGTTCAACACTCCAACCCTTCCCCCCACAAGGCTTCACCCTTTTTACCCGTGGGTGGTGAGAGAGACTACCAGTGGGAATGGGGAGAGAATCTCTCCACTTGTTTTCTAAGAATTTCTCTTTTCTTTGGTTTATATATTTTTGTCTTTGTATAGTTCTGGTGGACGTTATTAGTGTGTATTGATATAATAAAAATTTAAAAATAAAAATTGTCGATATAAGGACATAGATAAAAAGATTTCCTTTTAATAGCTGAGAAAATTTCAAAACACTCCATTTGCACCGAATTCGAAATAACCTGTTTGATAGCTTAAAAAAAATACAAGAATCTTTTTTATGCACTATTTTCAAACCACTAAAGTGGTTTGATAATGACTCATAAGGGACCACCTTCGCATTTATTTCTACCTCCTAAAGTGATAATAAAAGTAATTTGAAACGGATTTAGATTCCTCAATACTTATAATACACTTTTTTTAAATACTCAATATTACTATACACTTAGGGTACAATTTTTTGTTTTTTCAAATCGAGCACAATTTATATCTATGAGTTACTATGTATTTTTTTTCCTACTAGTTTATCCAAACCAATCACTTGGACCAACTAACTGGTGCAAAGGGGCCCATCTCAATTATTTGCAACAAACATAAAGTATGATTCACTTTCTACTCTACAATAAAGTATACTTACCTAACCCCAATTAGTTGGTCTAGTGATTGGTTTGGACCTTGGTGGTATGCTTCTTCTAAGGTTTTAAGGTTCTAAGTTCAAGATCTTATAGGTGTTACTAACCTTTTGGGATTACTCTCAATACTTTTGGCCTGATAATTGTCTGGTTTTTGTGGTATGAGAAGACTGCACAGACCTGAAGATTAGTCAAGGTACAGGTAAGCTAGCTTGGACATCCGATTAAAAATATATATATATATATAATAAAATGTGCTTAAAATGATCTACTGCAAGAATTAGTCCCGGGTAAGTATACTCCACCATGTAGAATTCCTCAAATCCTAATCTTTTTTTTTTTCTGGGACTGTTTAGAGTGTATTTGCTTGTGGAAATCTTCAATCCTAGCTATTACGTTTTAAATTAAATTATTTAAATTCTTTTTCATCTCAGTATTCACCAGTGTGACCTACTCTTACTATCTAATCATTAAAATACAATGAGTTTTTACAAAATCTACGTCATTTAATTTGAAAGCAATATTGGCCAAGATTTTAGAATTTTCTAGAAACTCAAGAGGATCTATATTTCAAAACAATGTACTTAACTGCTCCAATCACATTATTCAAACCAAATAATCAATTCCTTGAATAGTGTTTGTAATGTAGAAAATGAATTATAATTCAATCCTCAAAAGAATACACAAAAAATAATAATAGGAGAAGAAAATGGTATTTCAAAACAAAATATTTGGAGTTCAACTCGAAAAAATATAAATATTATATGTTTCTTATGTAAGATTCAAATAGAAGAATTGGGTATCCATCCTAGGGTTTAGGCGTTTCAGCATCTTCTGGATTATGATCACAAACTATATAATAACTAATTTCTGCACAACTATGTCAAAAAAGAAGAAGCTTATTTACAATGAGAAATTATTAAACTTACCATATCTTCTTTTTCCCTTTATTGGTAATTGATTTTAACCCACCAAAAAATGAGTTTTGAAAATTTTATTTGTGTCAAACATGCCCCAATTAGTTACTATTAAAGTTAAGTACCCATTGGTCTCTAGATTTTGATCATTTTAACAAATCGTCATTCTGTCTTCAATTTTCAAATTGTTCACATAAGCCTTGAGCTATACTATATTTTTTTTTTTTAAAATAATTTAGTTTGTTTTATTTTTTTATTATGTTGATGTGGTATATATTAGTTTTTTATAGATAGAAATTTAATAGTTTTGTTTGATAAAAATTGTAAACTGATTACCTTTTCTGAATCATTTGAAAATTTTAAGACTGTTTATTAAAATTAATTAAAATGTAAAAACCAAATCGGAACATAACTTTTTTTTGTTTTTTTATCAAATAGTACATAACTTACTATTATCCAACGAACCTCCCACAGAGGTTAGCCGTACGGTCAAGATAAAAAAAATTGCAGCTGGAAAGAAGGAAAGCAAAACACAACCTCTGTAATTGTGTAAAAAAGATATCCCTAGAGATTCTCATTCCTTTTTTTAATTCATTTTAAAGAAAGAGACAAAATTATCAAAAGTGGTGCCAACGTTAATTAGTCTTCTAATTTGAACACTTTTGGAAAGGAAACTGAGGTTGACCACCTAGAAGGCTAGAGTTACTTACGGTAAATCAGTGGCCTTATTAATCTATTAGAAAAATTGTTTGGCTCGCAGACCAAAGCTAAAAATTCTCAAAAAAAAAAAAAAAAAGAAAAAGTAGTTTGGCTCCTCTCCACTACATCCGAAGTCTCACATGGCATGAAATAAGAGTGGACAACCATGTGGTTCATAGTTGATCCCACCACTGCAATGGCTACAAATGTTATCTTGTTTTGTACCTAGTTTTTTTTTGGTATGATTTTTAAGGAAAATGTCTTTCTTTATAATTGATAATTAACATTTAGTAATATTAACTTTGATTTACTTACCCAAAACAAATATTAACTTTGATTTCAATTTATATAATAATGTCAAATCGGCGTTCAAACTACTAAAAGAAAATATAACGATCTTAAATCAAGAAAATCTAAAGATTAAAAAGATAATGATCTTAAATCAATAAATTCTAAAGATTAAAAAGCTCACCTGAGATATTTTGTAGTATAAACTGTTATTTAAATTTAGAAAAAAAATTCTTATATTTGTAGACAAAAATGAAATTGAACCCTGTAAGTTTAATTTTTCTAATGACACCTCATAAGTTTCAAAGACATCAATCAAACATCAATCCTCGCATTGATTTGACCCTTAAATTAGATGAATAATTGATGAAATGTCCAGACAAAATTATTGGAATTTTTTATATTTTATTTTTCATTTTTTTCTTGGAGAAGTATTACGATGAATCGATATCACTTTTTTTCTGAAATGGCTAAATCGAAGGAAGGGCAATGATTTTTTTTTTAAACCTTCTGGCATAATGAAACAAATTAAAAGTTATAATGGGATTCTATTTGATTTTTATCCATAAATATGAGAGGTTCTATGATGTTTTCCTTTAAATTTATCTATCTATCTTTTTTTACGACGTATCTTGTATTACACTATTTTATTTTATTTTATAATAAATTGGTGGAAAGAGACAATCATGTGATCAGTTTTTCCATGAGCCTGATCTTAGGAAACTTCGCCAGCTGCAAAATATCATTTATCTATATTTAAGATTAAGATTGAGCGCAAACCACTATAAATTAACTCTACATTCAAGATGAAAAGTTTTGGTTTTAAAAAAAAAATAGAACCGTAACCTCTAAAATCGTGTCGTGTGGTAGATAAACTTAACTATTTCTACTCCTTTTCTTTAATCCATTTGGAGAAAGAGACGAAGTTTATCAAGAGTGGTGCTCCTGTTAACTAATCATCCAATTTTAACTGTTTTGGAAAGGACTTTGAGGTTTAGGGCCTTTTAGGCTGCAGAGAGGCTAAAAGCTCTCAAGCGAATTTGTATCGCATTTGGCAAATTAGATTGAGAGCCCCTCAATAATCCTTAAATATTCATCGGGAAAACAAAAAAAAAAAACAAAACAGAAAGCCATTCGGCTCTCAGACCAAAACTATAACTTAAGGGAAAGGGTTGGGTTCCTGTCGGATGTATTCTATTCAAGTCTCGTGTCGGTACTAACCCAAATCGGCTAATGGCATGCAATGAAAGTGGACAACCGGTGGACCGGTGGGACATGTAGATCCCACCATACTGCACACCTCAAAATCTTTGTCTTGTTTTGTCCCTTAACTTATATATATTTGTTTCACAATTGGAAATGATTTTTTCTTATACATCTAAATTTGTATAGTTATTTTTTTTATTATATATATTTTACATTTCTCTGCTAAAATTCGTGCGTTGATTGGAATCATAGTATTATATGCGAGATAAACATTATAATTCTTTAATTTAGGTTTCTATGGTAAAAAATTTAACTGCAATCTCATAGTTTTTGGGAAAGGTTTTTTATTTTTTATTTAAAGACAGATATATGAAAATGTTAAATTTTCAAAACATGAACATGAGTTTTAAAACATTTTAAGAATAAATAATTTCAATATATATATATATAATTGATATTCCCATTTTCAATGCATCTGACATCTCACATGGCACGTGAGAGCGCTAAAAGATAAGTGAACAAAATTTTAATTTATAAAAGTAAGTGAAAAGAAAAATAATTTAATAAGAAGAGAAATTATTTTATAATTATTTTATTTTAATCCTACCATATTGTTAGAGGATTAAGATTACCAAGAATTCATAGGGGACTTTATTGTATTGATTTCAAACTGTTAATTTTTAATTCAATTGGTAGGATTTACAAAGTTATATATATATATATATATATATATATATATATATATATATATATATATATATATATATATATAATTGATATTCCCATTTTCAATGCATCAGACATCTCACATGGCATGTGACAACGGTGAAAGATAAGTGGACAAAATTTTGATTTATAGTAATTGGTGAAAAGAGGGAGCTGATTTGAAGAGAAGATAAATTATTTTATTGATCCACAAACGCCACTATAGTTAATCCAACCATTTTGTCAATTAAGATTACCAAGAATTCATCGGGAACTTCATTGTATAGATTTCAAACAGTTAAATTTTTAATTCAGTTGGTAGGATTTTTCCGAATAATAATAATAGATAGGGATATGAATTAACTATTAAAATTTAAATAAATCTAATTAATAAATCATGTATTTTTTTTTTCTTTATAAAAAGCGAATCAAATTGGATATTTATACTGTTTCCTTGGAAGTTAACTTCATCAACATACGGTTTTCGAGTTGTATGCTTCTATTTGATTTTATTCGGTAACTAGTGTGGTAGAGTATCCTTTCTCCAAATTGAATTTCTACTTGAAAACGATGTAAAACCTTTTCAGATAATCTGTCCTATCTCATAGAGTGTAACGCCTCTCGCTTGTTTATTCCACCTGTTTAGATGTTCTGATTAATATATATATATATATAGTGCTCATGTGTCTTTTCTTGTGTAAATTATTTCTTCCTTGCACTGACAAAATTTAGTAGTTGTATTTAGTGGCGTATCTAGGATATATAAATGAGTGGGGTTGAATTTCTAAGGGAAAATGACCAAAATTTTTTTTTTTCACATAATGTAAAAAGTGTCTTAAAATTACAATATCACAAATTAAGAACTAAAAATATTAAAAAATAATGAAAATCTGTACTATTTGCTAATACTGAGAGATGGTAATTGGATTTTACGAAAATTCGACCTTTGAGGCCTTATCATATCCTTGACCTCTCAATCTAGATATTGATAACCCGTGTCTTGCAAACAATTTGTCTATAGAAGTTTTTAAAGATTGGGAGCATGTGTCAGTAACATGTTCCACACCAAGAAACCGTTCAATCACCTGTCCATTTTTGTTCACATATCTCAAAACCACTGTCATTTGCTCCTTCACTGAACTATCTCGAGACTCATCAACCATAAGACAAAAAAATCCATCCCCAATGTCTTTAATGATAGCAAGTGTGGTCTGTGCTGCACAAGCACTCACCACAAACACATCTCCCCCGGATTGTGCTCCTTTAGGTCGCTTAAATAGATAACACCACAAACAATAAGTTGCATCCTCTGATACACTATATTTAAATCCTTCTCACATTTCTTCTTGGGAAAAACATAGCCACGAGGTTGAAAAGCACCTTTGATCAAGTACTCCCTACGGACTTGATCCTGAATCCTAGCATCATACGAGTCAATAGATTTACGCAACCCTAGGTCAGAAATAATATCATCCGAACTCAACAAAGGGCAAGGTCTTTTCGAACTAGAATCCTCATTAGAAGTAGTAGCCACATTAGGAGTATTAGACGACTTCATGCTTAGTGGCTTTTTTTTTTTTTTTATCAAAAACCTATCCATTATCTAAAAAGAACAAAACAAAACAATTTAAAATGCCCATCAACTTATGAGGAAGACAATTCTTAACACCCATCAATAATTATGGAGTTTGATGCCTATATGAAGATAAAGAATCTTCTTTTGTCAAAAAGTATTGGTGCACTCAGCTATTTCTCGTTCAAAAATAACGTCAATAATAAATTAGATCAATAAAAAACAGTATTTCTGTGCTTTCCTTTCTAATTGGCAAATGATAAATTAGTGAGGACCTACATAATTTATGTATTAGTGCAGTTAAAGTGATAATGGACCAGTGAAAGGGACTGCTAAGTGAGGGCTGAGGGAGACATGGAGAGATCGCAGAGTGAAAGAGAGAGGCGTGAGTAAATTTTTTTTTTAAAAATCAGAGGGTGAAACGGCGCCATTTCACCCTCTGATTTAAAAAATAAAAAATAAATAAACAAGCAGGCTACACAGACTGGGCCAGTGGGTGCGCCCCCGCTGGCCTAGTCCCGCCCCCACTGGCGCTGGAAGTAGACCTGGGCGGCTGGGCCAGTGTGGGCGGGCCTACTTCTTAATAACCAAAAAAAAAATTCACAAAAGATTTTTGGGCCAGTGGGGGCGGCCGCCCCTGCCCGCACCCCCTGGATCCGCCCATGGTTGCATTTGTACGTTTATTGAGCTTATTTATTCTGACCCGGCAGTACCCAACCAGAAGCAGATCGTGCGTAGTTAAGGGGAGACTCGGATTCCCAGGAGAACTGGACTCCCGAGATGATCGAGAACAGCACTCCCGGGTGTGCTGAGCCCTGTATTCTCGGGAGTATTGAGACTCGGGAAATTCTCGGGAAATTTCAATAAAACGTTTCCACTAAGCTTTTTCAAAGCTAGTTATTAGGCCTTTATAGGATTAATTCGTGCCATAATCTCCGCTTGTGTGCATTCCATTACGATAGGAGAGCCTAAAGGGTAAGTACTGGCACGGGGCATAACATAGAGGAAGCAGGCTAAGATGGATTTCGGATTAATTTGTATTTTTAAAATCTAATGGCATCTTTGCACATGTGAGGTCATAGCTTTGTTCGAGCAAAGAATATATATTATATTTAAATCAAAGTTTGGTTTGTTTCCATTATTCTGTTGAGTCTTCTGAGAGGGTGAGTACCTTATATAAACAAAGAATAGTAATAAGAGACAAGAGATTTTAAGTGGTTTGGTCTAGAAGACCTACATCCACTGTGAAAGCCCTCTATAGCTGTATTTTGTATTATAAGTGCATACAGATTACAATTGAAGATCTCTATTTATAGAAACAATATAAAGCATAATAGGAAAATATTCCTATATTTAAACTTGAATCTCTACATTTGAAATTTGAATCTTCATAACAATATCAAATCTTTGATATCATGATAATATAATATCATATCAAATCTTTAAGATTTGATTATGATATTATCTCTAACATCCTCCCTCAAACACAAGTGGAGAAATCTGAAATCTGAAATCTTGTGTTTGAAAAACAAGATCTAAAGGTGATCGGACTTTGAAATCATTGATCCTTGCTCCGTTGCTGAACATATCACCCTTTTTTTTTTTGAATTTGATCGGATCTTGAAATCAAATCATAGGCACACGACCTTGAAAAGTGGCTGAAAGTGATCGGACCTAGAAATCATAGGCGACCCTTGCCAAACATATCTCATGCTATATCTTTTCTCTCTCTCTCTTTCACTCACCTATTTTTTTTCTCTCATCGCGAATGGCGATTTGCTGTAAATACAACATAGGTGAAAATTTACCAGTGAGATAGCTCTTGACTATTTGCAAAAGACATTCAAACGGAGAGTGACAAAATTGTCAACTTTTAAGGTTAGGTCTAAGACCTACATCCATTGTAAAGCCTCTATGACTATATTTTGTATTATGAGTGCATACAAATTTCAATTGAATATCTCTATTTATAGAAACAATACAAAGTATAATGGAAAAATATTCCTATATTTAAGCTTGAATCTCTACATTTGAAATTTGAATCTTCATAACAATATCAAATCTTTGATATGTAATAATATTATAATATATATCAAATCTTTAAGATTTGATTATGATATTAAACAAGTATATGATCTAAAAGTGAAGATTCCCCATAAATAAAATATTCATTACTTTTTGATATTTTCAGTCTAAATTCTAAGACCATCAGGTGATGAACTAAATATCATACTTTTATGTTGAAGTTTCATTTCATCCACATTAGCCCTAATAATATTTATTTTTTAATTATTTTTTGGTTTAGTAAATTGGTATAATAAATTGTAAGAGATCGAGTTGTACCATATAATTGTGAGTTCTTCCTTTTAAGTTCAGCACGTGATTTAAGTAGATGGATTTTATGATTTGGGATTAAAAATGTGGGAAATTTGTAAGTTTAATTTTAGATCAACTGCCAACTTCTTTTAAACTCAACCCAAAGTACAAGCTTTCATAAATCCAATACTTTTCTATAAACTTTGACATTTTTCATAAAAAAATCTCTATATTATCACTTTCTACAATTTTTTTTTTCCCAAATTCTCAATAAAATATACAACCTACGATGGAAAAATTTTCCTCAAATTTTTTTTTAAGGCATCCAAACACAGGCTTTAAAAAAAAATATTGTAGTAAAATGGGACAATTGGGGTTGATCAGGTAGTATGCGCCGTATGTGCCAAACTTGATTTGTAACTAAACTTGGGCACTTACCTCGGTCTCTATGCTTTGCCCTTTTTAATAGTGAATTTATTATAAAATAATGCCCACCAAAATATATATATAAGAATCCTTTGGCACTTACAGAGGGAGAAAATCATATAACTTTCTATCCAGTTACTGTAAATTATATACCATAGTAACCATGAAAAAAAAAATCGAATAAAATATTGAGTTTGATCTTATAAGAAGAGGGAGAAAAAAAAAAGGGGGGAGGAAAGAAGTTGGTATTAGAGAATGCAGTTTAACATTTTTTAAAGAAGATTCTAACAAAAGAAATTCAGGGCTCTATGAAATTCATCACCATTTTATTAAACAATAACTTTGATGATCACATTTCTATTAGATGGACGTATTTTGTGATATATATTTTTTTGAGATGGACGTGGGTTCTAATACTATGTGTGAGCAAGTTCCTTGACTTACTGTTGTATGTGTTGTGGGAACCTACCGGTCTGTATAACCCAAAAGAAAGACCTCAATGAGTTAAGAGTTAACTCACAATATTTAAATAGTTAGTCCAAGATATATATATAGTCAAAAAATGGCTATCCATATAGTGCTTAATTTTTACCGCAATATTTAAGTAGGAGTAGTTTAATTCAACATATACTTTATAATACTGCCCTTCTCGTAGGATCAGATGGCTTTCTCTTAAAAAGAAAGAAAGAAAAGGCACTTTTAGCGTAGGAAGTATTATTTAACAAGTGGGCATCAAAATTTAGTGAAGAAAAGAGAAAACAATAAACAAACAACCTCTTTATGTGTGTCATAGATAATAGATATAGGCACTATCAACCATACCTATTTTCATAGGGCATAAAATAAAATAAATCTAATTAAGGAAAGAGAAAGAGACTCTTTTATTTTTTTTAAAGGCAGTTCTCTTTTATTTCATCCAATCTTAAACCACTTTGGCAAGGAAGCTCCCACCATTCATGAGAAGATCATGAGATTGCGTTGCGTCCCTATTCCCTCCTCGTGTCAAGTAACACATTAAAGCGAAAAGAGGAAACTTGGGAGGGGGATAATTATAAGTAGGCCATGTTGCCCATATTGTATAAGAGTTTCTAGCTCATTTAACATTGCCTCGTCCTTACGGTTGTTCCAACAATTCCTTCTTTGAGTAAAAAAATTGACATGACGAGGAAAGTGTAGCACATTACTTCAAGCTAGGGCTATGCTCCTTGAACCCTTTTACTCCTTTAAATTTTCTAGATTTATTGGAAGGGAACATTATTGCCTTTGCTTTTGAGGAGGAGAGGAGTTGGTCAATTATATTATAAGTTAACTGATCACTTAATTCGATTTCTCACAATAATAAAATTCGTGACTTAAATAATGTGTAGATGGACTAGTCTAATGTCAGACAAGGGACTAGGCTAGTCTGAATCGTGCACATGAGGTGTCCCTAATTCCAAAAAACAAATCACGTTTTGGGCCATTTTCCTCGTTAATTAAAAGATCTTCTTTATTATATCTACACAACTAATTACATATATGTATACATAGTCTATACTATGCTTTTCATTATTGTCAAACTCCCCACTCTTAACCATTGTTCGTTAAGTCTACCAATGCAAAGCATTGGCCTTGAATCTGTTGAAGTTGTCAAAGGTAGGATTTAAAACAAATAGTGGATTAACGTTTCGTTTTAGGGAAATTTTCACTTTTAGTCTATTAACTTTTAACTACATGTCAATCACAAATTTGAATTATAAAAATTGTCACATTTAGTTTATAAATTATCAAAATTTATAAATATTCATTCTATCATAAATTCAACGGTTAATAATATGTCATATAGTCTATTTTATATATATTTCAATCGTAAAATCTTACTAGAAAGAGCATTGAATATTGATGTATTTTGAAGGAAACCGTTAATACTTATGCTATGTATTCTATTATCTGCATATTTCAATTGTAAGATCTTATTAGAAAATAAATATTGATGCATTTTCATAATTTGTAGTTAAATATGACGATTTTCATAATTCAAACTGTAATTAACATTTGATTGAAAAGTTGGGAGGCTAAAAATGAAAATTACATTTTGTTTTATAAGGTGGGGTAGTACAATAGTTATATATATGTATATATTACTGTTATACCTATATTATAACAATACTAGAAGAATCTTGACAGAATATTCAAAGACATAGAATATGGTTTGAGGAATATTAAGAGGATATTCCAAGTTCGTAGATCATATATTTTGTATGAATCGATAATTTATGATTAAACTACTGTGATCAATCTACTCGCTATACTCTTAACACATCATCTTTTGTTCATTGTGATTTTTTGTCAGAAGAAGGTGATTCAGGTGTTCTTCGTCGAAAGTGGATCCTTCGTCCAATGAATGGATGGGCTTCACATTATCAAGGAAAATCTGCCTTTAATTTTTAATTCCAAAACTACACTTTTACTCTCTAATTATCACACCTTTTACAATTTATAAATTTGCTTTAGCCCTTAGTATCTATTAAAATTAGATGCGTGGCACAATCTTATTCAACAATTATAAGGTTAAGTACAAATTAAAAACTTAATAATAATTTGTAGTGCAAATTATAACTTGAGAAATGCTTGATGTCCTTTTTATTCTTCCCAAGTTTTCTGGGAAGAATCCAACAGTTTAAATTAATTTTAGAATGATTTACACACTTAGAGATCCTGAACGTGGATTTTTCCAGAAGAACCTAGAAAACTCAAGAAAAATTACTAATATTTTTACTCTTACAACTTTGTGTGGCAGTTAGAGGAATGAATGGTAATTCACTTAAAATTTATGCTTTCCCATAAATAGTGCTTTGGGTTGCACATTGTATAGTTTGAGAGTACTTAGTATAATTTTATAAAATTTTAAGTTTTTGGGTTTTACAATTGTTTCTCCTATTTACACTAATTTTTTTCCCCGAAAAAAATGAACAAAATTAAGCTAACATTCTTCATTGGTATGACACACACCTCCCACTTGTAATTGACTTGTAAAACAGGGGGAAAAGGAAACTGAAACTTTTAAATACCACAAAATTTAATATTCTACATCCAAATAAGTTTATACTACCTTATGCTTTTCATAGAAATATGATATATATAAATTATGACATTAAAGAAGTCAACAAAGCAATAATCATGTTCAAAACAAGTTAGTAAAATTTCAGTACTATACTAGTACCAAGAAGGCATGCATTAGCTTAGAATATCAAATGTTGAGAATTTCTCTTTAGATCTTGTCATATATATATTGAGACTTTAATTTTCTCATGAAACGTGTAAGCCTTAAAAAACAAATACGGAAAACTTTATTAAAAACCAATAATATGTTTTGAACTATTTTTGCTGGAAACTTTTGAATTAATAAAAAAGCACATAACCCACCTCACACCCAATTTTTATTTCCGCTACTTCCAATAGTATAGTTGATGGAAAGTATGATAGAAAGCAACGAATTTAAAAAACCCTCCAATAAATCCTCCTTCTACTCCCTCTTTTCCCTCAAGTATGATATTATTTCTCATGTGATAATCTTTTTTTTTTTTTCTAAGTATTTCTCATGTGATAATCAAATAGACAGAAAGAGTTCCTTCGTTTCCCCACCTAACGGGAGAGGGTGACCCCTCTTGCTTATAGTGGGAATGGGGAGGGAATCGCTCCTACTTGTTTTCTTATAATTTCTCTTTTCTTTGGTTTATATATTTTTGTCTTTGTTTTGGTGGTTATTAGTGTGTATTGATATAATAAAAAGAGATAAATATCAAATTGGCCCTTGTACTTTATGCGAAAATCTAATTAGTCCTTGTGATATTAAAAGCATATATAAAGTCCTCAGGCTCTCCAATCTGTTCTGCCGTCGGTCCCTCCTCCACATTCCGTTACCCCATTTGACGGAAGTAGTCCACATCAGATCTCTCTCTCCATGTCAGCGGAAACAATTGACACGTGGGTTTAGAAAATTACTGCGTTGTCCCCACGTGAAACAAAACCTAACAGATCCCTCACTTAACGTTAAACACTCAGATCCCCAATTCGACCAAACCTCTCACCCAGAAACCCTATCCCCTAAATTCGATTTCATCCCGTAACCTAACCCAAATCTTGAAGATAATATTGAGACCCTAATTCCTACAAGTGATTTCCCATTCGAAAAGTAGTGAGGACTTTCGTGATTTCCCATTGGTGTCAAGCGATCGAAGTTCGCTAGAGGTACGATATATAACTAACACTTTGCCTTGCTTTTGTATGACCTATTTTGTCTCATTTGATGAAGTAAGATTGAGTTGGTGGAGGTGTAGTTGTAGATTTGTTGGTTGTGACGTGGGTTTGTTTGTTTTTTTGTCTCTAATCGCACATGGCAGTATCTGAAGTGGAGGTGTAGTTGTGATTTTTGGTGTGTCGGGCTTGTAAATTTGTGTTTTGTTGTTTAGTTTGTCTCTAATCGCACATGGCAGTATCTGAAGTGGTCCCAAAACATTATATAGATTTTGGATCCATTCCCTGAGTCAAAAGTGTGTCGGGGTAGTGGTCCCAGATCCACATTGGATTCTAACTAACTACTAGGTGGTCCCAAATCCAGACTGTGCTTTATTTATGTTAGTCCTTGTACGTATGCACGTTCACAGCAAGTGGGTTCAGTTTGAATAATTGACTTGACCTTTATATGGTCCCGGTATTATAGCTTTTAAATTGATTTAGTCCCTTTGTTTTTTCATGCACGTTACTATAGCTTCTACTGAACTCATGCAGGTATGAAAATCAACGTGGTCATCCACCATGCTGGGCTATTTGGGGGTGAACCCCTAGATTATATAGGTGGAGAGAAACAGGATGTTGGGACTATGGATGCTGACTACCTAACCATTGTCGACTTCAATGGATGCCTAAATGACCTCGGTTATTTGGGAGATGTGAAGTTTTGGTATAGATTGGGCCGTGAGAGTCAGGGGCATAAATTTCACCCTTTGAAAACAGATGGTGACGTGATTGATCTGATCTGTAGGATTGAAAGTGAATGTGCTTCAATCATCAACGTTTACGTTGAGCACACTGTTCAGTTACCAGAATTTGTTGAGGAGCTGAATGTCATTGACTATGGTCAAAGTCAATGTCCTGCAGCAGAGGGAGAGTTGGACCATAGTGGGGATGCTGAAGATGAACTCTCAAGTGAGCATGGGGTCAATAGTGGAAGGGCTGAGGGTAGTGACAAAAATGATGAGATTGATAGTGACAAGAATGGTGAGGGTAGTGAGGGTGAGGGTAAGAGTAATACTGAGAGGTGGAAGTAGCAGTGGTGGAAATCAGAGGGAGGAAGAGGTGTATTATCTGATTTTGAAATGACTGATGAAGATGAGGACGACCTTTATTCTGCTAGTATTGTCAACGAAGCAAGGGAGTCCATGAAGAATACCAATTGGTTTGGTTCATGGATTGGTGATGATGAGGTTGATGCCGGAAGTGATATTGGTGACGTGGAAGCAGAAAGTGACACCTTCATTAGCGCATCTGGAAGTGATGAGGATGAAGATGGTACGGGCAAGAGAAGATACCCTGAGTTTGCCCCGAGCATTGACATGAAGCGCAAGATCCAGCTCAAAACTTGACTACTTTTCAAGAGCACGAAAGAGTTTAAAGCTGCATTGAAGTTGTATGGTTTACAAAACAGCTTCGATTACAAGTTTAAAAAGAATGACAAGGTCAGAGTACGGGCTGAATGCAAGGGGGCAGCATGTTCTTGGAAAATTCATGCATCTTGGACGAATGACAGAAATGCTATTCAAATCAAGTCTATGTCTGGAAGACATAGTTGTGGGAACCACTACATCAACAAGAAGGCAGACGTTGATTGGATAGCACGATACTATCTGCCTAACATAAGGGATACCCCGACTATTTCACTTACCGCATTACAAGACTTGATTCGACGAGAGTTCAATATTGGGGTGAGTAAACAAAATTGTTATAAGGCGAGGAAGAAGGCCTTGAAGATTATAAATGGCAACCACGATGAGCATTACAAACATTGTAAGGATTATGGACGTGCAATTTGGAAGTGGAACCCGGAAGTACAGTCAAGATTTAGAAGGATGGTGACTACTTTCTAAGGATGTACATTTGCCTAGATGCATGTAAGAAGGGCTTTCTAGAGGGGTGCAGGCCAGTTATAGCTGTAGATGGGTGCCATCTAAAAGCGGGGCATGGTGGTCAATTACTAGCGGCAGTTGGTTTGGATGGAATGACGATTTATTCCCAATAGCCTATGCCGTGGTCGAGGCTGAGTGCAAGGATTCATGGTTATGGTTCTTGGACAATCTAAATAACGACGTTGGACCATTTGATTATCGAGGCTACACTTTTATGTCCGACCGTCAAAAGGTAACGGTTTCATTTTGACCTAGAATGCCTAAATACTTGTCATATGGTTCTTTCACATTTATTATTCTTACTGATATGTTTTTCACCTATACAGGGCCTTTTGGATGCCTTTGAGATCCTTACGCCTACATCAGAACATAGGCATTGCGTGCGTCATTTGCACGCAAACTTCAAAGGAAGGGGTTTTAAAGGGAAGGCGTTCAAAGATGAGTTATGAGCTGCTGCCAGGGCAACAAACAAGACTCAATTCGACCGCCATATGAATGAAATGAAGAAGCTAAAAGAGGATGCATTCACGTACTTGGACAAAATTGACCCTGCTACTTGGTCCAGACATGCATTTAGGACTGCCAACAAGTGTGATATGCTGTTGAATAACTTGGCTGAAAGTTTCAACTCATGGATCAAAGATGCAAGGGATAAGCCGCTTCTTACAATGCTGGAGATGATAAGAAGAAAACTAATGAATCACTTTGAAGCGAAGAGGGATGAAGCAGCCACTGCTACTGCCACTATCTGTCCAAAAATTCTGAAGAAGCTTGAGAGGCACAAGGATGTGGCACGAAACTACATATGCCACTGGAAATCTGTTGGTCAATTCGAGGTTGATCATTACTTTGAGGCACGGAGGGTAGTTGACATGAACGAAATGACATGTTCGTGTGGACGTTGGCAACTAAATGGAATCCCATGTGCACACGTCATTGCTGCCATGTACTTTGACAACAAAACTCCCGAAGACTTTGTACATAGGTAAATTATTGGAATTGTAAAGTTTCAGATTGAGGATGACTTATCATTGATTTATGCTTGGTTTTAGGTGGTATCACATGGACACTTTCAGAGAAGCTTATCGCCCACCAATCCTCTCAATGCCTGGACCTGAGGAGTGGCCACGAGAAGACTTTGATATTGTACTACCACCACAAGTGAGGAGAGGACCAGGCAGACCTAGAATTGCTAGAAGAAGGGCTCTTGATGAGCCGGATGAGACATACAAAGTGACGAGGCAGGGGTATGCACATGCATGCAAAACTTGTAAGCTGGTGGGTCATAATGCAAGGACGTGCCCAAAGAAAAAATCACAACAAACTGACGTGGTAAGTGTGACAGCAAACATATGAAAATATTTCTTAACGTGTTGTGCTTGCTTTTATGAGTTTGAAAAAGGTTCATAGAAGAGGTAGAACTACCTGGGTAGTTATTTTAGTTACTGTGGTATATGATGAAATAAAGCAAGCATTTTAGTTACTTTGATATATTATTTGTATGATATGATTAAATGAATCTTTGGTAAGTTGTTTATATATTAGATGAAATGATTAAATTGGGTTGCTGTTACTCTTTCACTTGTTGTTTATATATTAGATGGGATAAATGAATAAATTGGGTTGTTGTTACTCTTTGACTTGCTGTTTATATATTAGATGGAATGAAGAATAAATTGGGTTGTTGGTACTCTTTGACTTGCTGTTTTCTTGTGTCATTGTAGGATGTTGGTCCATCTCAACCTCCCGTGGAGACACAACCATCTTCTAAGCATGCATTGGGCAGCACAAGAAAGAAGATGAGCCCCAGAAGGTGTACCCAAAGCTGAGACGTTAATGGAAGCACTGTTTTGTTAGTGCATTTTGTGAAAGAGATGAACTGAACCCTTAGTTAAGACTTGCAAGTTTGTATTTTGAAACAATGTATGTTCTGTTATACCCAATGAGGGTATTTTGTGTCTGTTTTGAAACAATCTATGTTCTATTATACCCAATGAGGGTATTTTGTGTCTGTTATGGCGAAGAGAATGACAATGTCATATGGATTTCTTATTTTGGCCAAGACAATGGCAATGTCTTATGGATTTCATATCTGTTATTACTATGTCTCTATTATTGTTCGCCATACAGGATAAGAAACTAACGAAAATGCAACTGAGTTTTGCCATAAGTCAACCAACTTTTGCATTAACCACCCATTGGATAATTTAACGGTTTTTTACGGATATTCACACACAGGATTTCCACACGGACAGGCCAACGGCATATCCTACACGGCATTTCTAACGGCTTCCCCACTCAGCTTTCCGCACCTTGGGCTTTGGGAGCAATTCTACCAGGAAAAAACTCCAAACTACGCTTGCAGATAGGGGGATCATACCACGCAAAATACCCACATGGCAGTGGCATCTGCAAAGAAACAATGGACCTTGGTAATGGATCGTGCACTTTCACTTTCACATTTTACCATACACATACACTTACCGATTTTCTACCAAATCTTGGACATCCAAAGAAGCGCCTTCCGGGATTTCTCTGCGTCCAAGAAGTCTTCAGCGATGCTTGCATGCCACACTCACAGAAATGGATCTCCACACCCGAAACAAATGAGGCAGACCCAGATGAGTCCATTTTTGCTTTTGGAGATTCGAGTAAAAGGCAGCACGAGATTTGGAACAAAGGCAGTGCAGCTTCACCAAAGCAAATGGAGGAAGTTCAAAACGAAATCAAAAAGGAAAGGAAATGGAAAGAAAACCAAAGCAAATGGAGAACAAATGAAGGTTACGACAAATGTTTACAAAGAATTACAAAAATTTCACACTCACCTTGCGGGAAGTTCTGTGAAGCACTATAGAATTGAGAACTGAGGGGGTTAGGGTTTACTTATGGGGAATTCACCGCTGAGGGGTTCTTTCCGCTAACATGGAGAGAGAGATCTGATGCGGACTACTTCCGTCAAATGGGTTAACGGAATGTGGAGGAGGGACGACGGCAGAACAGATTGGAGAGCCTGAGGACTTTATATATGCTTTTAATATCACATGGACTAATTAGATTTTTGCGTAAAGCACAGGGACCAATTTGGTATTTATCCCTAATAAAAATTTGAAAATAAAAATTGTTGATCTAAGAACATAGATAAAAATATTTCTTTTTAATAACTGAGAAAATATCAAGACACTCCATGTGCACCGAATTCGAAAGAACCTGTTTGATAACTTAAAAAAGTATAGGAATATTTTTTCCGCACTATTTTCAAACCACTAAAGTGGTTTGATAATGACCTATAAGGGACCACCTTAGCATTTATTTTCTACCTCTTAAAGTGATAATAAAAGTAATTTGAAACGGATTTAGATTCCTCTTCATTTCCACGCTACAAAGTGATTAATAAGGAAATAAGAAATTTTGACTAATAATACACTTTTTTTTAAATACTCAATATTACTATACACTTAGGTAGTTTTTTTTTTTTTTTTTTTCTAATCGAGCACAATTTATACCTATGAGTTACTGTGTACTTTTTTTCCTAATAGTTTATCCACACACAAAAAAAAAAATACATAATGTCTGATTTGTGTAAATAAGATCATACAACGAAATTGGTGCGAAGGAGGCCCATCTCAATTATTTGCGACATAAAGTATGATTCACTTTTTACTCTGCAATAAACTATACTTACCTAACCCCAATTAATTCGTCTAGTGATTGGTTTGGACTTTAGTAGTATGCTTCTTCTAAGGTTTTAAGTTCAAGATCTCATAGGTGTTACTAACCTTTTGGGGCTACTCTCAAGACTTTTGACCTGATAATTGTCTGATTTGTATGGCATGAGGAGGCTACACACAGACCTAAAGATTAGTCAAGGTACAAATAAGCTAATATATTTATTATGTTTAGGCGTTTCAGCATCTTTTGGATTATGATCACGAACTATTTAATAAATTATTTCTGCATAACTATGTCAAAAACAGAAGAAGCTTATTTACAATACGAAAATTAAACTTACCATATCCTTTTTCCCCCTTTATTGGTAATTGATTTTTAACCCACCAAAACATGAGTTTTGAATATTTTATTTTTGTCAAAAATGCTCGTAACGTTACTATTAAGGTTAAGTATCCATTTTATCTTTAAATTTTGATCCTTTTAACAAATCTTCCTTCTGTCTTCAATTTTCAAATTGATGGCCTTGAGTTATACTATTTTTTTTTAAATAATTTAGCTTGTTTTATTTTTTATTAAGTTGATGTGGTATATATTATTTTTTTATAGATAGAAATTTAATGGACTTGTTTGATAAAAATTGCAAACTTACATCTATGTGATTCATTTAAAAATTTAAGAACTATTTATTAAAATTGATTAAACTGTAAAAACCAAATCGGAACATGACTTTTTTCTTTTTTTCAACAAATAGAACATAACCCTTGGTATTATCCAACGAACCTCCCGGCTGCCACAGAGGTTAGCTGACGGTCAAGATAAAAAAAAAAAAATTGCAGGCTGAAAAGAAGGAAAGCAAAGCACAACCACTGTAATTGTGTCAAAAAAAAAGAAATCCCTAGAGATTCTCATTCCTTTTTATAATTCTTTTTAAAGAAAGAGACAAAATTATCAAAAGTGGTGCCCACGTTAATTAGCCTTCCAATTTGAGCACTTTTGGAAAGGAAACTGAGACTGACCACCAGGAAAGCTTAAGTTACTTGGGCAGTGTGGGCTGTGAAAATTTTGGAGTGTTAGAAATTTTAGAGTATTAGGATTGGTGAAAAAATGAATAAAAAAATATTGAAATTAATTTTTTATATTTATTTAGAGTAAAAAATGATGATTTGATGAGAAGAAGAAGAATTTTATGAAGTTATTTTATTGGGATGAAAATTTTGAGTGCCGAACATCTCTTACGGTTAAACAGTAGCCTTATTAATCTTAGAAAATTTGTTTGGCTCACGTACCAAAGCTGAAGTAAATTCTCAAAAAGAAAAACAAAAAGTTGGCTCCTCTCCGCTATATCTGAATGCTTACATGGCATGTAATAAGAGTGGACAACATGTGGTACATAGTTGATCCATCAACTGCAATGGTTATAAATGTTATCTTGTTTTGTACCTAGTTTTTTTTGTGTGTATGATTTTTAAGGAAAATGACTTTCTGTATAATTGATAATTAACATTAATTAGTAATATTAACTTTGATTTCAATTTATATAATAATGTCAAATAGGTGTTCAAACTACTAATAGAAAATACAACAATCTTAAATCAAGAAAATCCAAAGATTAGAAAGATAGTGATCTTAAATCAAGAAAATCTAAATTAAAAAGCTCCTGCGAAATATTTTGTAGTATAAAATGTTATTTAAATTTAGAGAAAATATTCTTATATTTGTAGACAAAAATCAAATTAAACCCCATGTCTAATTACACCTCAAAAGTTTGGGAAATTGTCATTTTAGTCTCTAGGTTTTACATCTTTTGGCACTTTGATCCTTAGATTTTAAAACTCTAAAAAAAGCCTTGAACTTTACTCTTTTGACAAATAAGTCATTCCGTCAAGTTCCATGTGTTCTTTTAATGTTAGAACCACGCCAAGTAAGTAGGAAAATTGGCATTTTAGTTCTTAGGTTTTACACCTTTTAGCACTTTGGTCCTTAGGTTTTAAAACTCAAAAAAAAAAAAAAAAAATCCTTGAACTTTTCTCTTTTGACAAATAAGTTTTTCCATCAAGGTTCCGTGTGGAGATTCTAGGCAACCAAGCTACAGAGGGGTCTGACCGCACTTAAACTATGTCTGAGAAAGGTAAAACCTTTTTTTTCGTTGAATCAAACATAGAGCTGGGTTTTGGTTGGATTCGGTTGGATTAGTAAAGGCTCTTCTTCGGTTGGATTTGGCATTGTGGTGGATTTGGTATTTGCTTATTCTCATATTCTTTTTTTTGAAACCCAATATTCCCTTGTCGATTGGATAATGTTTTGAAATGCACGTGTGATTAGATAGCGGGTGTTAGTTGTTCTTTGATTTGAATTTACTTGTATTTCTCATCTTCAATGTATAAAAGGAGGATTTCATGAATAAGACGGCAGCTTGACGGAAGGACTTATTTGTCAAAAGAGGGAAGTTCAAGGGCTTTTTATTTTTATTTTTAAAACCTAAGGATTAAAGTGCTAAAATGTGTAAAACCTAGGAACTAAAATGCTAATTTTTCCAAAAGTTTTAAAGACATCAATCCTCGCATTGATTTGGCCGTTAAACTAAAAGAAAAGTTGATGAAATGCCCCTTTGAAACAAAATTATTAAAATATTGATATTTTCTATATTTATTCATTTTATTTTTAATTTTTTTTTCTTGTCGAGGTATTTGGATCACTTCATATAACTTTGTCTGAATGGCTGAATCGAAGGAAGGGCAATGATTTATTCTTTTTAAACCTTATGAGGCATAATGAAACAAATTAAAAATTATGGGATCCAATTTGATTTTTATCCATAAATATGAGAGGTTCTACTATGTTTCCCTTTAAATTTATATATCTATCTTTTTTATGATATATCTTGTATTACATTATTTTATTTTATTTTATAATAAAGGGTGGAAAGAGACAACCAGTGTAATCAGTTTTTCTATGAGAGTGATCATAGAGAACTTCATCCGCTGCAAAATATCATTTATCTATATTTAAGATTAAGATTGAGCGCAAATCACTATAAATTAACTCTACATTCAAGATAAAAAGTTTTGGTTTAAGAAAAAAATAGAACCATAACCTCTAAAATCGTGTTGTGTGGTAGATAAATTTAACTATAACTACTCCTTTTCTTTAATCCATCTGAAGAAAGAGACGAAGTTTATCAAAAGTGGTGCTCCTGTTAACTAATCGTCCAATTTGAACTGTTTTGGAAAGGACTCTGAGGATTAGGGCCATTTAGGCTGCAGAGAGACCAAAAGCTCTCAAGTGAATTTGTATCGCATTTAGCAAATTAGATTGAGAGCAGCTCAATAGTCCTTAAATATTCATTTAAAAAAAAAAAAAAACAGAAAGCTATCCGGCTCTCAGACCAAAACTATAACTAAAGGGAAAGGGTTGGGTTCCTGTAGGAGGCATTTCCAATTGTGTCGGCCAATGGCATGCAATAAAAGTGGACAACCGGCAGTCCGGTGGGACAAGTAGATCCAACCATTCTGCACACCTCAAAAACTGTCTTGTTTTGTCCCTTAATTTATATATATTTCATATTTGTGTCACAATTGGAAATGATTTTTTCTTATACATCTAAATTTTTATAGTTTTTTTTTTTTTTTTGATTTTACATTTATCTGCTAAAATTCGTGTGTTAGATTGGAATCATAGTGTTATAAGGGAAATAAACATTATAATTCTTTAATTTAGGTTTCAATAATAAAATTTGTAACTATAATCTCCTGGTTTTTGGAAAAGTTTTTAATCTTTTTTAGAGACAGATATATAAAAATGTCAAAATTTCAAAAAGTGAACATGAGTTTTTAAAACATTTTAAAAATAAATAATTTCAACTGGATAGAATTACAGAGTTTTATGTTCAATTTTTGTGATATATATAAATTGATATTCCCATTTTCAATGTATCTGACATCTCAAATGTCATGTGACAGCGGTGAAAGACAAATGACTAAAATTTTAGTTTAATTATAAGAATTAGTTAAAAAATAAAAAGATAATTTGACGAAAAAGAAGAGATTATTTTATTATTATTTGTTAGATGGACAAATACCACCAAAGTTAATCCAAAAATATTATCATAAGATTAAGATTACCAAGAAATAGAATTCGAACGTTATTTTTTAATTCAATTGTTGGGATTTTTTTAAATAATAATAATAGATTGGAATATGAAATAACTATTAAAATTTAAATAAGTCATATTTCTTTTTATTTTTATAAAAGCGAATCAAATTGGATATTTATACTGTTTCCTTGGAAAGTTAACTTCCTCAACATACGGTTTTGGAGCTGTATGCTTCTTATTGATTTTATTTTATTTTTGGTAACTTGCGTGGTAGAGTACTCAGTTGGATCCTTTCTCCAAATTGATTTCCTACTTGGAAAAGATGTAAAACCTTTTCAGCTAATCTGTGCTAACTCATATAGGAAGCTAAGATGGATGTCCCATAATTAATTTGTATTTTTAAAATCTAATGGCATCTTTGCACATGTGAGGTCATATCTTTGTTCGAGCAAAGAACATATAATTATATTTAAATCAAAGTTTGGCTTGTTTCCATTATTCTGTTGCGTCTTTTGAGAGGGTGAGTACCTCAGATAAATAAATAACGAACAAATATAAGAAATTCCATAAACTTGTATTAAAATATTAAAAAAAAAAAACGAAGAAGAAGTGGTCACGTTTAGCTTTAAAATTATTAAAATGTCTCAAGATTTGCTTTATCAAAAAATCTGACTATTGAAATATACAGAAAATAGACTACATGATATAATATTGGTGGCTCGGTCCTATAACAAGATAAACGTTAATGAATTTTGATAGTTTTAACTTATATGTGATGACTTTGATAATTTGGATTTTTTTTTGATATATTTATGATTTGGGATTAAAAACATATTAAAATATGTAATGTGGTTATAGGAAATTTATAAGTTTAATTTTATATCAACTACCAACTTCTTTTAAACTCAAACAAAGCCACAAGCTTTCATAAATCCCAATACTTTTCTATAAACTTTGACATTTTTCATAAAATAATCTCTATCAAATATCACTTTCTACATTTTTTTTTTCCCAAATTTCAATAAAATATACACTACCTACGATGGAAAAATTTTCCTCAAATTTTTTTTTAAGGCATCCAAACACAGGCTTTAAAAAAAAATATTGTAGTAAAATGGGACAATTGGGGTTGTTCAGATAGCATGCGCCGTATGTGCCAAACTTGATTTGTACCTAAACTTGGGCACTTACCTGATCTGTCTCTATGCTTTTGCCCTTTTTAATATGTAGTTATTATAAAAGAATGCCCACCAAAATTTACATATATATATAAGAATCCTTTGGCACTTACCGAGATTAGTGACTTTAATTTTATACGTATCAAGAAAACCATATGGATGTATGCAGATCATAACTTCCTATCCAGTTACTGTAAATTATATACCATAGTAACCATGAAAAAAAAAATCGAATAAAATATTGAGTTTGATCTTTTAAGCAAGATGGAGACAAAAAAAAAAAAAAAAAAAAAAGAGAGAAAAGAAGTTGGTATTAGAGAATGCAGTTTAAACATTTTTTTAAAAGAAGATTCTAACAAAAGAAATTCAGGGCTCTATGAAATTCATCACCATTTTATTAAACAATAACTTGTCATTGATGATAAATTTCTAATATCTATGAAGCACAAATTAACGTTTATGTATTTTGTTTGTGATATATATTTTTTTGAGATGGACGTGGGTTCTAATACTATCGTGTGAGCAAGTTCCTTGACTTACTGTCTGTTGCATGTGTTGTGGAACCTACCGGTCTGTATAACGCCGCCTAAGAGAAAAACTCTTTCAATAGTTAAAGAGTTAATCACAAGAGATATATATAGTATAAAATGGCTATCCATATTAGTGCTTAATTTTTACCGCAATATTTAAGTAGGAGTAGTTTAATTCAACAATATTTGACTTTATAATACTGCCCTTCTCGTAGGATCAGATGGCACTTTTAGCGTGCTTACAAAAAAGAAAAAAGAAAAAGATGGCACTTTTAGCGTAGGAAGTATTATTTAACAAGTGGGCATCAAAATTTAGTGAAGAAAAGAGAAAACAATAAACAAGAGGGACAACCTCTTTATGTGTGTCATAGATAATTCATAGGCACCATCAACCATACCTTTTTTTCATAGAGCATAAAATAAATCTAATTAAGGAAAGAGAAAGAGACTCTTTTTAATTTTTTTCTTTTAAAAGGCAGTTCTCTTTTATTCCATCCAATCTTAAGCCACTTTGGCAAGGAAGCTCCCACCATTCATGAGAAGATCATGAGATTGCGTTGCGTCCCTATTCCCTCCTCGTGTCAAGTAACACATTAAAGCGAAAAGAGGAAACTTGGGAGGGGGATAATTATAAGTAGGCCATGTTGCCCATATTGTATAAGAGTTTCTAGCTCATTAACATTGCCTCGTCCTTACGGTTGTTCCAACAATTCCTTCTTTGAGTAAAAAAAATTGACATGACGAGGAAAGTGTAGCACATTACTTCTAGCTGGGCTATGCTACTTGAACCGCTTTTACGCCTTTAAATTTTTCTAGATTTATTTGAAGGGAACATTATCGCCTTTGCTTTTGGGTTGAGGAGGAGAGGAGTTGGTCAATTATATTATAAGTTAACTGATCAACTTAATTCGATTTCTCACAATAATAAAATTCGTGACTTAAATAATGTGTAGATGGACTAGTCTAATGTCACGACAAGGACTAGGCTAGTCTGAATCCGTGCACATGAGGTGTCCCTAATTCCAAAAAACAAATCACGTTTTGGGCCATTTTCCTCGTTAATTAAAAGATCTTCTTTATTATATCTACACAACTAATTACATATATGTATACATAGTCTACTATGCTTTTCATTATTGTCAAACTCCCCACTCTTAACCATTGTTCGTTAAGTCTACCAATGCAAAGCATTGGCCTTGAATCTGTTGAAGTTGTCAAAGGTAGGATTTAAAACAAATAGTGGATTAACGTTTCGTTTTAGGGAAATTTTCACTTTTAGTCTATTAACTTTTAACTACATGTCAATCACAAATTTGAATTATAAAAATTGTCACATTTAGTTTATAAATTATCAAAATTTATAAATATTCATTCTATCATAAGATTCAACGGTTAATAATATGTCATATAGTCTATTTTATATATATTTCAATCGTAAAATCTTACTAGAAAGTGAACATTGATGTATTTTGAAGGATTCAACAATTAATATTATGCTATGTATTTTATTATCTACATATTTCAATCGTAAGATCTTATTAGAAAACAAATAGTTTGATGTATTTTGAAGGATTCAACAATTAAGATTATGCTATGTATTCTATTATCTGCATATTTCAATTGTAAGATCTTATTAGAAAATAAATATTGATGCATTTTCATAATTTGTAGTTAAATATGACGATTTTCATAATTCAAACTGTAATTAACATTTGATTGAAAAGTTGGGAGGCTAAAAATGAAAATTACATTTTGTTTTATAAGGTGGGGTAGTACAATAGTTATATATATGTATATATTACTGTTATACCTATATTATAACAATACTAGAAGAATCTTGACAGAATATTCAAAGACATAGAATATGGTTTGAGGAATATTAAGAGGATATTCCAAGTTCGTAGATCATATATTTTGTATGAATCGATAATTTATGATTAAACTACTGTGATCAATCTACTCGCTATACTCTTAACACATCATCTTTTGTTCATTGTGATTTTTTGTCAGAAGAAGGTGATTCAGGTGTTCTTCGTCGAAAGTGGATCCTTCGTCCAATGAATGGATGGGCTTCACATTATCAAGGAAAATCTGCCTTTAATTTTTAATTCCAAAACTACAATTTTACTCTCTCTAATTATCACACCTTTTACAATTTATATATATATATAGGAAAATATCGCTTTGAGCCCTCTAACTACTAATATAATTTTAAATAGGAGTCTAAACTACCACATTTGACACATTGAGCCTACAAATTACCAAATTTCATCAATTGCAACATTAAAAAAGATCCAACAATCAAACTTGTGTTACCTGTGTTGTGAATGAGCCATGTGGCACAATTTTGAACCTCAAATTTTATTTTAGGGCGCAAATTTGATTAATTGTGGAAGTTGGAGTGCTCAATGTGTCAAAATTATTAGTTTCAACATTTTTATTTGAAATTACATTAGTAGTCTGAGAGCTCAAAGTGACTTTTCTCCTAATGTCTATTAAAAATAGATCAATCTTATTGAAAAATTAATAATAATTTTTACTGCAAATTACAACTTTGTGTGGCAGTTAGAGGGATGAATAGTATTTTTTTTTTCAATCTTAAAATTTATGACTTCCCCGTAAATAGTTTGGGGTGCAAATTGTAAATTTTATTATCGTTTTCGAGTACTTTGTATAATTTTATAAAAAACAGCTTTCGGGTTTTACAACTTGTTTCTCCTATAAAACAATTACACTAATTTTTTTCCCCGAAATTTAAGATCTGAACAAAATTAAGCAAGTATGCAACATTCTTCATTGGTATGACACACACCTCCCACTTGTAATTGACAAAAACAGGGGAAAAGGAAACTGAAACTTTTAAATAACACAATTTTAATATTCTACATCCAAATAAGTTTATACTACCTTATGCTTTTCATAGAAATATGATATATATAAATTATGACATTAAAGAAGTCAACAAAGCAATAATCATATCCAAAACAAGTTAGTAAAATTTCACTTTAGTACCAAGAAGGCATTGCTTAGCTTAGAAATCTCAAATGTCGAGAATTTCTCTTTAGATCTTGTCATATATATATATATATTTAAAAAAAAAACCGAAAATTTAGAGAATCGGATAATTTTTTTTTTTGTTTTTCTAGCAATCTAAAAGTAAAAAGTCACTTATGAATTAACTTTCGCTAAACTTTTAAACAAAACATATTAATTGATTTCTATTTTTAATATATTTTTTTGAGACTTTAATTATCTAATGGAAACGTGTAAGTCTTAAAAGTTTGAAAACAAATACGGAAAATCGGACATGTTCGTTTTGAGAAAATTTTAAAATTTTAACTATAGTGTGAATATTTAGGTGATATTTGAACTTTATTGTCATGTGTGTAGAAGTTGTTGAGTTATATTGATATTTGTAAAAAAATAATATTGAGTTATATTGGTATGCGTGTAGTAATAATGTTAAGATTGTAAGTTTAGAAAATTGGATTCAAATTTTAAATTTTTTAATTAGATGTACATGATTTTTATTAAAAATTAAAAATTTTTTTTGAATTTTTTAAAAAAAAAAACTTTGAATTAATAAAAACGCATATAACCCACCTCCCAGGTGGGACCTAATTGAAGTGCTGTTTTGTCATCTTGTTGCACGTATGGAGTAATAGTATAAGTATTAGTTCTTTTCTTTTTTTAGTCCCTCTCATTTCCTTCCTAATATCTCCCTCCTACTGACATCTTTAATCGTCAGCTCAGTCAAGGTCATTTACCCGCACCGCTTCCCAAAATTCAAAAGCTTTTCGGTTTCAAATTAGAAGATCCCCCGACACTAGTTGCTCCAATTCGTACAATGGGAAGCGACAGTTAAATATCATATTTTTTCAATTATACCGTAATCAAATTATTTAGTACAATTCCGGAGATAAATATTATAAGTATAGATATTATAGAGTATACAGTAAAATTCACGTTAAAATTTTTGGAGCCGGTTAGCAGAGATGGACTCTGTAATAATAAATGAATTTATAAATACAGTTCAAAATTTCAGATAAACAGCATTAAATGCTTAGCCTCCACTTGACTCTCTATTTTTTTGCACCGTACATTCGGGCATTACCCATTTCCATTTCTTTTGTTCAGAGATAGACAGAAGCCAGTTGGCTCTCTTCCCCTTCTTCCTCTCTCTCTCCCAGGTACGCCATGAAAGCACCTCCAGAACGCACGCCGAAACCCTAACGAAAGTACAAAGCCCTGGCAAGAACTCCATGTCCTAACCTCCAACTCTCTCTTTCTGTAACGAGATGGGCTCTCTTACCCCCTTCCAAGACCTCAACCTGCTTCCAGACCCACCCACCACAAGCACCGCCAAGACTGCTCTGCTGACCCCCAAAATTGAGCCCAAGCTCGAACCGTTCGACGAGCTGTTCGGGAATTACCAACTAACACGCCAACAAGCAGTACAACAACAACAACTGCCTCCTCAAGAGCCGTTCTTATCTATCAGTACCCCTGACATCATTTCCGATTCCGAGCTTACCCCTCTCTCCTCCCAGCCCTCGGGCATTTCCTCCGACGAGGGCAACGTCTACTCGGAATACTTCCGCATTTCCGAGCTCTTCCGCACCGCCTTCGCCAAGCGGTTACAGCGTTACGGCGACGTCGAAGTTTTGGACCCCGACTCACGCGCAATCGTCCCGGTCCCACAGGATAACAGCAACAACGAGGTCTCAACTGTCGTCGTTTCTCGGAGGCGGCCCCACCACCAGCGCTCCGCTGAGCTCGTCCGCGTCACCGATCTCGGCATCGAGGACCAGCGCTACTTCCGCGACGTCGTTAGGCGGACCCGAATGATCTTCGACTCGCTCCGTGTCCTCTCCACGATGGAGGACGAGAAGCGCCGACTCAGCGACCCCAGCCTCAACCGCCGGCTCCGTGGCGATCTGCGCGCCGCCTCCGCCATGCGCGACCGTGGTCTGTGGCTCAACCGCGACAAGCGCATCGTCGGCTCGATCCCGGGGGTTTGCATCGGCGACTTGTTCTTCTTTCGAATGGAATTATGCGTGGTCGGCTTGCACGGTCAGGCCCAAGCCGGAATCGATTACGTCCCTGCCAGCCAGAGCTCCAACGGCGAGCCAATTGCGACCAGCATAATCGTCTCCGGTGGGTATGAAGATGATGAGGACGCCGGGGATGTGATAATCTACACGGGTCACGGAGGGCAGGACAAGTTCTCGAGGCAATGCGTGCATCAAAAGCTGGAAGGTGGGAATTTAGCATTGGAGAGAAGCATGCATTACGGAATCGAAGTGAGGGTTATCAGAGGGATCAAATACGAGGGCAGCGTAACGAGTAAGGTTTATGTCTACGATGGCTTATATAGGATTCTTGATTGTTGGTTTGATGTGGGCAAGTCTGGTTTTGGGGTTTACAAGTATAAGTTGTTGAGAATAGATGGGCAGCCTGAGATGGGTAGCTCCATTTTGAGGTTGGCTGAGAGTCTCAGGACTAGGCCGTTGGCAGCGAGGCCTGTGGGTTACCTAAGCCTAGATATTTCGATGAAGAAAGAGAAAATGCCGGTGTTGCTTTTCAATGACATTGATTCTGATCAGGAACCCATGTATCACGACTATCTTGTGGGAACGGTGTTTCCCCCGTTTGCATTTCATCGGACAGGGAATGCAAGTGGGTGTGAGTGTGTTTCTACTTGTTCCGAGGATTGCTTTTGTGCTTCGAAGAATGGGGGAGAGTTTCCTTATGATCAGAATGGGATTCTTTTGAGAGGGAAGCCTGTAATTTTTGAATGTGGACCCTTTTGTAAGTGCCCTCCTTCTTGCCGTAATCGAGTTACTCAAAAAGGATTGAGAAATAGGCTGGAAGTGTTTAGGTCAAGGGAGACGGGGTGGGGAGTTAGGTCCTTGGATTTGATACAAGCTGGTGCTTTTATATGTGAATATGCCGGGGTTGTTCTTACAAGAGATCAAGCTCAAATTTTGTCCATGAATGGTGATTCGTTGGTCTACCCTAATCGTTTTACGAGTAGATGGGAAGAATGGGGGGATTTATCTCAGATATTCACCGATTACTTGCATCCGTCATCTCCCTTAATGCCCCCATTGGATTTTGCTATGGATGTGTCAAGAATGAGGAATGTTGCTTGCTATATGAGCCATAGTGCAACTCCGAATGTGTTGGTGCAGTTTGTGCTATATGATCACAACAGCTTGATGTTCCCTCATCTTATGCTGTTTGCCATGGAGAACATCCCTCCTTTGAGGGAGCTCAGTCTTGACTATGGTGTGGCTGATGAATGCACAGGGAAGCTATCCATCTGTAACTGAATACCGTTGAAGAGTTGATGCATTTTTGTATGTGGTGCAGGACGGAGTGCGGGGAACATGATCGCTGAGGTATACACCAGCTTCCTATGAGCAAAAGTTTCATTTGTTTTCCTTCTAGTTGTTAAGAAATATAGTATGTCAATGTCTTTCCTCAGCTTCCTTCTAGCTCTGTTCAAAGTCAACTTTGTACTCTATTTGTAAGTGCTAGGGTGTTATTAAATACAGACATTGTCAACATCTTGTCAGTCAACATTTGGCCGGTCGAATCTTTGGCATTCGTGTGAGATTGAGTTGACATGTCTTATTAGCATACAATTGATTGTCATTCAAATTTACATTCTGCCATGGCATGTTATTTCTTTGGGGTTACTAGTCAAAAACTGTTGGATATGTGTCGTTTCATTTTTTCCATCCTCATATATCATATGATGTATGACATGATTTTACGAACGTATAAATTTCCATTGGTATTATTGTCCCGCAATATTCTGGCTTTCTTATATAGTGAATTCCTCCCAAGTCAGGTACTATTATTGTGCTGCTTGTATGTCATTTATGCAGACACTGGGTGCCAATGAGCTTTTTCTCAAGTCACACTTCCTTCCGTTGTAACAATAACGAATGCTGAAATCGTGAGTTGTAAGACTCACGGTCCGTGTAGGTTTAAGCCTCAAGTAGGTGTGGGGGTGAGTTGTAAGACTCACGGCCAATGAGCTTTTTCTCAAATCACACTTCCTTCCTTTGTAACAATAATGAATGCTGAAATCGTGAGTTGTAAGACTCACGGTCCGTGTAGGTTTAAGCCTCAAGTAGGTGTGGGGGTGGGTGGGTGTACCAGGAACTCGTTAATGGAATGTAATTCTTTGGAGTTTGCATAGGTTGGATTTGTCACCTCCCTCAATGCATGAGTGACTAAAGTATAAACTATTTGCAGTTGTGGATTTGTACTTTTGTGGTAACTAGCCAAGGTGGGATATATCTTAAAATATGAGGAATAAAGGGAACTAGGGATGTGACTAGCCCTGAGTTCAATAGAACTGTAGAAGAATAAAGGGAGCTATGAATGTGACTAGCTATTAGGATTTTGCCTAATTTTACTCTTTCGTACGAGTAAGATTAAAGGTTTTTGAGCCCTAACAGAATTGGGCCCTCCATGCATGAATAAGCTCAGTGGTCTGTTAGTCTTTGGGATAGTGTATGTAGTTTATCCTTCAATCTCTTGGTTGCAGGATCTATCTTTATTGATTCTACAGGGCTGTATGTTTTGAGATAGTCTCATTTGGTACCTTCTACAAGTGCTCTTTTTGGAACAGGATAACAGGATTAGATTTTACCATTATTAGGGTATATGACCTACAGAGTGCATGTGGTATAGATAAATCTTCCGGTGAGCTGACTTTTTAATTGCTCCATTGTTTCGGCATGTATCTTGTGGTATCCCAGATAAATGTTATTGACATCAAATCCTATGGGTCTATCTGATAAATCAAACTAGATTACTGTGTCCATGGAGTTACAGCTAGGAGAGGATTGAGAAATTTCAAGTATTGTTAGCCTGTGTTTTCTCGCACCTGATAAAGTTATTATTGACCATCAACCAGCCGTAATATGAGTTACTGCAGGTGTCCTGACACAAGATCACCCCCCCCCCCCCCCCCCCTTTCCCTCTCTCTGGGGTTTTGTAAAAATCCGAAAACAGGATCTATAGGTCCTCTTCTTTGTCTCTCTTTGACCAGTGCTCTGGCTTCCCTCACTCCAGGGATCACCCATTGTGACACAGGGATCCTCTCCTTCACTATTGAAGGCATAATTGAAATTAATCATGCAGGAGAATGGTGGTTCAGTTATGGAATAAATTGATGAACCAACGTGATTTTTCTATTATAATAGCCTTTGGATGGCTTTGGTTGGCTCAGACTAATAATTTTGAGACAAATTTAATGATATTAATTGGGCTTCATCTTTGGACTTTGTATCTAGGGGCGGTTTTTTTCTTTTTTTGTTCTCTATATGATTGTTCTTATGCATATACTAATGCAAATCATGTGGCTTAGGGAATATGAACCCCAATCAAACCCTTCCAAAGGGAAGGAGGTGCTAGTTGAGAAAAGGCTCATTGGCATTTTCAGAGTTAGTTGATAAATACTGATGCAGCTGAAAGTTTTATCTCCATTTAAAACTATTACTTATCTCGTGAGGCAAAAAAGGTATGGTCAGTTGTTTTAGCTCTTGGCTTAATGTCCAGAAGAATATTGATTGGAAGACAAAGCAAAATGTTGATAAGCGAAAATAAGCCTCACAGTTTTGAGCAGACGAAACGTGTGGTTCAGACAATCATTTGCCTTCATTTATGCCCATTGTTAGTGCAGCCTAATGGCTTTAAATGAATTCTTCTCTTTCTGGTGTGCATCAAGGTGCACCTTTACAGTCATGACGCAGCTCTTGAAAAAGAGTTTAGTGTGGGGTTCTTATTGGAGGGAGTATAATGAGAAGAAATTTCTAGGATGGTTTATATTTTACACCTTACAACTAAGGTTCTCTGTTCATTTTACCCATTTTAAATAGAAGATTTTAGTTGGCTTTGGGGGGGGGGGGGGAATAGTTAGATAAAGATTTTTCTCACAGTTTCTTTTCTTTTTCCCCCCCTTGGTAAGATTTTCTCCCAAAATATGTTTCGTTGTTGTACCTTTACATATTTGCAGAAAGTAAGTGATATTCGGCATTTAGGTACTTAGATGGGTTCAGCCCTTTGCTGCTTAATTGGAGCAATCGGTAGTTCAGTTTGTTTGATAATCTCATATCGTTGTTAGAAGGTCCTACTTTTTATGGAAACATGTGTTTCTAGTGCAAAATTATGTGAATTTCATCGCTGCCTAAGCGTTTGCGCAATTTGTGATATTAAAGTTGATGATTGGGTTGTATCGGTTACTGTAGTATGCATCTCCGTCTGCTGCCCATGTCAGTGGCCTTTCTTACCCTTCTTTCTTTGTTTTGGGTATTGGGGGAATAACTTTTTAATTTTCTTTACTAGCCCTAAGCTGTCCAAAGTGACCAAATGGTGTATATGGGAGTTTTAGCACTATGGCAGCCTGAGGGAGCTTTTGTGCAAGTTGAAGGTTCCAAAATAGGGAATGAATGAAATCACTGGAAGGGTTTCGAGAATTTAAATTGTTGTGGTGGTGAATTGTGTACTCTTGGAAAGTTGTTATGGTGTTTCCTCTTTCTGGATGTTTTGATTCCTTTTTCCTTGCATTAGTAACCTCTCAGAGTGGAGTTTCTAATGGGTTCATGGTTGGCTGGTCGATACCTCACAGAGGTAGACATGCACAATATTCTGTCCTAGTTCTATTTCCTACCAACACTGGGATGTGAGCCTTTGGGTGGAATGGAAGGGTGGAACCCGCCGTACTCTTGTTTGGGAGTTTTTCTGTTAGGAGGGAAGGAAAGAGTTCAATGTAACCTAAAGTTTCATTCCATTCTCTGAATTGCATCTCTCCCAAGTGGCTCACTGCATTAGTATGGGAGTACTGTGAGATTTCTGCAACCTAACGAGTTAATCCTTTGCTGTTTGGTTGTCCCAAGCAAGGATTGGACTGCCCTACGCATTGAGCATCTTGTTTCCGAAATACATTGAGTCTCCTTTTATCTTTTGTGTTCTCCTGATTGTTTGGATGGAAATTTCTTTCAATTGCAATGGACGTTTGTTTATTGCATTCATCTCACCATCTGGCTGCTAGTGACATTATTTTGGTTATGATAGCTTGGTTCAAATTGGTTTCCTATCATTTGCTATGGTATGCACAATATGTTTTACACTTCTATTCTTGGATGGTCCCTTAAAACTTGACGGGTGTCATTCATCTGTAATTTTTTTTTAGTCTTGTCTGGATTGGTTCTGGATGTCGTTTGCTTTGTTATCATGTCTTCATGTTAACAAGCATCTCAGCCTGCCAACAAGTTGGTAAAATTTGATCTGTTTTACACATCTGAGATTGTCACAGGCTTGGGGCACTTCTATGGCATTAATTTTGAAGCTGTGCTCACTGACTTTACTTGTCCCATGCAGAGGAAAATGGACCATACGCCTGCAAAGTTTTGTCAGCCAGCTTCCTAAATTTTCTGGTCCTCATCTTTGCTTCAGAATAGATGCTGCAAATATGAACCCTCGATAAAATTATCAGAAAGCTTTAACATGGTATTTATCACATGGTAATGTGGCTTTTTTTCTTGGCTTGAGCACACATCATACAGGTGAAGAAAATTGTCAACTCAATATTTTTTGAGCCAGAAAATCTGCTGCAATGATTGAAAGTGGTATTATAAGAAACTGTGCTTCCTATTCCGGACTTTGAGGATCAAGTCTTGCTGCAAGCTATTTCCGCTGGAAGTGGTTTCACGAGGGTTTGTACACACTTGTATGCATTTTGCGTGTATGCAACTTTTGTACTTTTTACCTTTGTACATATAAAGTGCCAGAGTGGTAAAGCTTGTACAGAAATTGTTCAGTGTATGCGCAGGCGGGGGTGGCTTGTCCTTTCGTTTCTTGAATATGTGTATATTAGTGAACGCGTATAGGTGTCGGTAGTTATCAAGAGGCAAGAGAGTGTGTAAAGGCCATTGCTTTTTTTGTTTTGGAAGAGAGAAACTGCTTCCATCTTAATGAATCTCTGCTCTGTATAATTAGTAGTTGGAATGCAAATGAACGACTACTCTCTGCCTAGGCGTTTTCTCGCTGTGAGCCAGTCCTTAACATATGGGCCATTTATGGTGTCAAGAACCTGCTTTTTGTTGGTTTGTCGAACTTCACAGTTAGCAGAGCCATGCTGAAGCATATTTTGTTTTGCTAAGAAAAGGCCGTAATCCTGGAAATGTGGCTAGTGAGACTGCTAGTAGCTCTTGGCAACCATAGGAACAAGCTATCCGTCCAACCTGCTGCCTTATTTGCATTTCTGCGCTTAAGCTAACAATAGCTTTTGCCGTGTAATATGCAAGTTTTAAGGCTGTGTTTGTTTCGGCGTAAAATAAAAAAAATTAGAAAATATTTGCAACTGAAAATATTTACAAAGAAAACTAAACAAGTTTGTTAGCTGAAAATTCCAAGAATAATTTGTAATAGTTTTCATTTGTCTTGTCAATAAAAATATTAAAATAAAAAAAAAATATATATCATATACTTGTACTTTATGTCATTTTGGAATTAAGACTCGTACGTTCAAATTTTTTTATTTTAAGACTTGTGGTTCTTTTGTTTATGAATTTAAAACTCCACTTGTTTTGCTGTTATACATGGACAGAAAATTCATATAAAACACATTTTTAAACACATCAGCTGCATATATGACTTTTTTTAAAAATAAAAAAATTTTAGACCATTTACACTTAGATAAATAAATAATAATAATATCAATAAAATTAAAAACTAAAATATAATTTTTTATTTAAAAAAAATTCAAGGGGGGCATATTTGCCCCATTGTACATGGTGGAGGTGATGGGTGCTTTTGATTTAGTTTGCCCCCTCTCCTCTTCTCTCTCTTCTTTTTCTGTTTTTTCTCCTAATTCTCTCTTTCCCTCTTTTTTTCCTCTTCTCTTGTTGATTATTTCTCTTTCCCACCCTATTTCTTCTCCTTATCTCTTGTGCTTCTTCTTCCTCTTCCTCTCTCTTACTTTGTTTTCTTTTTCCCTTTCTCCACTTCTCTCTCTTCCCTTTTTCTATCTTCTCCATTTATTTTTTCTCTTTTCCTTGTTAGTTACTCCTACTATTTTATCTCTCCGCCTACTCTATTAATCACCTTCCCAATCTGTTCCCTCGTATAGCTCACCAATAAATTGTAAGTGCATTCTTATTAGCTTCACCAGCCGCAAGACAAAGTACTCCCTGCAACTCTCCACCCACAATTACCTTTATCAAATTTCTTTCAGTGGCTTTCTTTTCCTCTTTTTCTCCCCTTTCAAAGACATACAATCAGACTGTTTAAGATGGCTTTTTCATCCTCTCCAATATCTATTCCTCCTCCACCAGGGACGATGTCAAGAATTAATTATTAGGGGCCGGAGGAAGGCCAAAATGATTAAAACATTAAAAAAAATTAAAAAAAAGATAAAGAACATGCTGTTTTTTAAGAGCTTTTGGAGGGTTGAGGGGCCATGGCCAGCCATCCCTTCCTTTAGCTTCTGTCCTCCACCTAACCCACAAAAGTTAAATTTTTCCTATACCAAACCTCAGATCCATACAGTGACCCTTCTTAAGCATCCCAATTTGCTCTTGACCGATCCTAATCAAGCTTCCTCCATGACTTTTACCTCCATCCTTGAATTTTCCGCCCTTAGATCCCTCTAAGACCACAGAGTATTATCAATGTATTTTGTTAGATACCGGTTTTGTTAAATTCGAAGGACCCTGTTCTTATAATCTCCAACGGACCATGGCGTTTCAAAGTTTTTCATACTCCTTGCTCATTAAAACAATTTTCGTGTCATGACTATATCATGGCATGACATAATACTTAAGCTTTTTAAAAGTGATGTTAGAAGACAAATGGTTTGTGCGTTTCCAAGACTCTCAGTTTCGACCCCCTCTTCCTCCATGGTTCTTACAATGGTGGACTTACTATGGCCCAACCGAAGACATTCTACCTTCAAACCTTAAAGATGCTTTTGAAAAATGGATTGTATTTTACGTTCCTCCCATCGAACTCCAACGACTTTCCCCCTTAATGCAATTTTACTTTACCAATAAACTTTTTCCACGACAATAGATCGTTCAAGACATTCTGCAATCCAGTTTGGCTGCAGCCATCTCCAAACAAGACTACAAGAAAAGACTAATGGATGCACTCTCTCAGATTTCATTCTTTTCCCAAGACTCTCAGGACCCATTTGATGAGTGTGATCTCAACACATTCCTTTGCGTAGAGTTTTGGATACAAGAAGTCGACAACCCGGTAAAGAAATCGCATGTCAAGCTTTTAGTCCCCAAACTAGGGAAAACGTACGTAAATTATTTAGGTGCTTTTCTTTTTCATTCTACAAGTGGGAAGAAATTTCCGAAAAATGAATCACCAAATTCTAACCGTGTCCAATCTAAATGGTCTCCTGTGGACTAGCTTAATGAACTGTCCTCCAAGGAAAAAAGTGGATAAGACAAACGAGAAAAAATAATGATAGAGAACAAATTTAGCAAAATGTTGAGAAACCATATAGCTCTATCTGCCATGAAATAAAAATTAATTGTCCATCAGTGTGCAGCAGTCGACCATTAGATCAGTGAGCAAAGCTGACGACTGAAAAGTAAGCTAAGGTGGAACTTAAGTTCTGAATAGCTTTGCTATGAAAGAAGTTTACAGAGCTTGTTAACACGAACGGCAGAAACTATTTTGTGTCATCAAAGCAGGTAGTTCCACATTTGTTTTTTGTTTTGTTTTTTCAAGTAATTATATATACAAGTATAAAAGGAGTTTATATAACTTGGTATGAAGCTTTCGCAAGAACTAGCACCTTTCCATCCAAAAAAGAACGCAGGTCGATAAACCCAATATCAAAATCAATTAACTTAGACAAGTTATATATCAGGCTTGGGAGGTCACTGTTCCATTTTTTTCCAGTTGCCGCTTTCTGGCTCGTTCCATCTTCCTTGTACGCCATTCCTCGAGAGCTGAGAAACATCATCAATACTGATAAATCGTGTCCATCATAATACAAATGTTGTAACACTCCAGGAGAAGAGAAATAACAGGAAAATCAGAGAGATTGACATATCAAGCAGAAAGCTTGTCAGACCCAGAGTAAACATTTATACCACATAATATGTTGAACAAATCAATACTTGAACCATTGCTATCTATGCAAGATGGGGTAAAAGTAAAGCTTATTGCCGGATTGCCCTACAACAGCAGAAGCATGTTGGACAAGATTATGCTGGATACTAGACAATATTTATTTGAGGGTAAATGAAGTTTAAGCTTTAAGAAGACACTAGTGACCGAAAGAAGGTATTTTCATAACAGAGTCATCATTCAAGATTATATGACAAACAGAAAGGGCTAAGGACTTAACAAGCTTTAGGAAATGGAATGCTGCTTGACCCATAACAAACCACAAACGAAAGGTTCTCTTAAAGTAGGAACCAAATGGAAGGTTCGAATTTGGTCAAACATGCAAACAGAGAATCATGACTTTCTTTTTTAGAGATGTATCTAAAAGGAATCTAACTACCTAAGTTTCACTCTTGTTAACTGGAAATGCAACTTTCCAACAGTCGAGACTACTGAACATTCTACTAGATATGAAAGCCCAAAGATAAAAAAGTAATTAGAAGAAGATTCACCTTTCAAGCTGCTACCGTCATTAAGGGAACGCAAATCCTTTAACCTTTTAGAAAGATCTACTGCAGCAGTTTGCTTTTTGTCTTTATGTTGAACCACTTCTGATTCTCCAAATACTTCTTGCTCAATTTCCCTCACCTGTAGAGAGGGAAAAGATTTAACCCCAATGCAAAACGAACACCAAAACCAATTCTCATTCAATAATGGAGAGAAAAAGGGAAAAATAGGAGAAAAAATACAAATTGAAATCCAAATCTTCAGAGCAACAAATTATTGGTCAGAGCTTACTCTTTTTATCAGTTCCAATGGTTGCATAGCAAGGCGGATCTCTTCAGATTCCTTCATATATCTGGTTTGAGCTGCATTTACAGATTTGCAGTATACCTCAAGTCAATCAGCAACTCGAGTGCTCATCAAGTGATTATATACATACTGAATAGCAAAAAGAACCCCGAATTAGAATAAAAAAGACGTCACAATCAAGCTTAGGATGCATTCCATGTGAAGAGCAACAAACTTGTGGACTTATGTTACGTGAAGCTTATGTTCGGCCAACTAGTTTTATATAATTTGATGCCTTCACGTCCAGCCAAGAGTCAGAACCTGAAGATTAATGTTGCCAAGAAGTAGGTTGTAACTTCTAATTTGCTTTACGAGGAATCATCTTGTAGAAGATTTACAAGTAATGGACGAGGCTTTTATATCACTTACTGGCGCCTTTTCAAGGTAAGATGCATTTTCATGGCATCTGCAAGAATGTCAATTTATAAGGGAAACTAAGTTCATGAACACATAGATACTCCCTTAGTTCTGATAATATTGCGGAATGCGGACTCAGCAGAAAAAGCGTTTCCAATGTTGTTAGGACATCCTAATGTTGACACCTAAAGTGGTATTAAATAGATACTCTCTTAGTCCAACGAACGTCTGAATGTAGCGAGGACTGCAAGTCATTCTCTCAAACACGAAGCCCTTCTCACCCATCCATCCTACAGAGCTTCATGGTACTATATCACACAAAATCAGCCACACGGCTAAATAGGATCCCTAGAATACACGTATCATCGAAGAACACCCACACAGATCGTCAGAAAGCCAATCAACTTTAAGATCAAATTCTAACTAACCGACCTAAACAAAAATGGGTCAACAAGACGATCAAAATTTCAACAACCCAATTCTGTGGCAGTCAATGAGGACCGTTAGTGTTCCTTAATTTGATGACAAAAAAAAGGCGAATAAAGCACAAATTTAGGACATAAAAATACAAAATTTGACAAAGTAAGCAACAGCCACGAGCCTTTCAGCTCATTGAAAAATATATCTGAGACACTATGACAAAACTTGAGCAATGGAAAGAGAGAGACCATAATTGAATTGAGAAGCAGAGAATTTGTTGCGGGAAGAGGCAGAAAAGAGGGAAGAGGCAGAAAAGAGGAAGCTCCGAAGCAACAGAAGAGCGGCGACGACGTTCAAGAAGCACACGAATATAGTAGCGTTCCTGAAGGAGAACCTCACCCTCCATGACTGCGAGACCTCCATCTGGTCCCTTTCTCCTCTTCTTTCTTCTTCTTCTTCTTCCTCCTCTTTGCGCTAAAATAGCTAAGACAAAGAGTGCCCCTTTGTGCGTCACAACTGGACTTAAAAAGTTTGGTCCACCGAGACTTTTGTTTATGAAAAATTTTGAATTTTGTAAGAAAAATAATTAAAAGACAAACTTCAAAATGTTTGTACATATTCTAATATCTTTGTACACTAATTTTAATTTTTTTTATACATAAAAAAATACATCAAATTTTCTCTTATTTTTTTAACTAATTCTCTTATTTTTATTAAAAAATTCTATCACTTTTTTTTTTTTTAACCTTTTAACAAATTTAAATAAAAATAAATTTACAATCATACATTTTTAAATTTTTCATCAAATTTTCAAAAATTCACAGCCTGGCCCTGCGTTTTCGCCATCTCAACTGCAACAATTTGCGGAACCCATATAAACTCTGTGGCTTCGTGGGTGTGTCCGTGTAAATTTTGACTTAAGCTTTGGCTCTTCTACCGGTTTCAACACGACTTCGCCACTTTCTCCACGCAATAATCAACCCCCACTACATTTTTTTTATTTTTATTTTTTCAGGCAATTTACGAGAAGGGAAAAGGATCCCCACATTTTCACGCAATAATGAACCTATAATCTACGAGTACTCCAATGTCTTGTTTTTCACTCTTTATCCGAAGCTAATCCATCTTAAACTATTAACCCTTTTAGAGAAAGGTGAAAAACAAAGTTTCTTTCCAACGCATTACAAATGAGACTGATACAATCTTGCAATTTGTACACTTCATTCAAATTATAAATTAATATTATGTCATAATATTTTTTTTGAATAAATATACTTTGCATCTATTAATTATTAGGAGTTTTATACTAAAAATTACTATTTTGACTTCTAATTATCAATTTTAGGCACCTAGCACTATCTACTAACACTTTAGACTAATTGCATATGTAAGTTCATAATACCCTATAGCATCCCTATAACGTCCTTTACTTATAAGAGATGAGTAAAAGTCTAAAAAATCTTGAAAATTGGAGACGTGGGTGCAATGTTCACATTTAAAACAAAAATCAAAGAGGGAAAACGTGAGCAGCAGGATTCGAACCTGCGCGGGCAGAGCCCACATGATTTCTAGTCATGCCCGATAACCACTCCGGCATGCCCACCTGCTGACGCTTGTTGACAAATTTTCAGCATTTGTTTTTCCTAATTAATAATCCAAAATTTTGTATGGCACCATTAAAAATAGAATTTTAAAAATGTTCTCCACTTTTGCCACGCTGTATTGGTACAAAATTATACTCTGGAGGGAAAATTACAGCCCTGTATAAATGACAGGCTGGCTGCCATAGTAGTAGTAAGTGCATGAATTTAGTTGAACAAATAATGAGTGGGTAACAGAGCATTGAAAGAAGATATAATTGACAAGATAGATAATGTCAACTGTTTTTAAGGATTTACGGGTAAACTGTATGTTTGCGCCCTTTAAATCTCACCTATTTTGTTATTTTCACTTTACACCACCTCGTATTACAAAGTATTATATTCTTGAATTTTCAAATTTTTATCTTGACAATCAAATTTTTGTCAGATCTTTTAATTGTCATAAGTGATATATAAGAAAACAAACAGTTTAATATGAACACGATAATATTTAAACATGATATGGATGTATTCACTTCAAGTGGAAATATGATGTTTACATAAAGTCTAGTATATTTTTTTAGGTAATAAATAAAATTTTTAAGTATTATTTATGTAGTGATTTCGAACGGATCTGATTAAATATGGACGAAATTAAGAGGGTTGAGGTGATGAACTCTAATCCCCAAAAATTATTAAAAAAAATAATTTTTTTAACTTTTTTTTTCTTATTTTGACCCTTCAAAATTAATTTTTATATAATGGTCCCTCTAAAAGTTCAATTTTGATTTCGTCTGAGGACTAAATGCCCGAAAAAACTCGGAGAAGTCTGAATGACTCACGGCCTAAGACTCCCATTCAAGTTTCCAATTTTACCCATTTTCTATGAGTAATAACCAAAAAGCAAAATTTAAAAAAAAAAAAAAAAAAAATTTTTTGCCTTCAGATATCGGGTTGGTTATTCCTGTTAGGAGCTGGGTCGGGTTTTATCCACTCCATACAGGTGCTGTTGATAAACCTTCGTGCGGATGACCGTTGGTAGGCCGTTGCTCTTCGCGTCTCTCTCTGCTGCTTGAGCTGGTCAGAAATGGTTTCCTCATTCTGTTCTCGCCATTTTTTTTTTCCTTCTTGAATTATTTGAACGACTCATTTCCCCTCCCCTTTTTGCAATTTCTTGACCGATATTACCTTGGAAGCCTTTCTTGTACCGTTCAAAATCAATTCTTTTTAGATTACTTTATTTGCTCTTCTGCAAAAATCTCTCTGAATGCCTTAGCATCTGTCATTTTTATGATTTTGATGAAGTTTCAAGTTCTGAACATAAACATATCAACTGGGTGTCAGAGCCTCAGTGGTTTTAGTACTGCTAAGTGATTTTGGTTCTAATCTTAATTTTGATTCGATAGATATCCTTTTAGCTTACCACTACCTTGTTTAATGCTTTGCAGACGCAGCCTCTGTATTGTTTGATCGATTGAGTGAAATACTACCATGATTGCTTCCACCTTTTTTAGAAGCATTCAGAACCACCATCTATTGCTATACCCGACTGCATTGTTTAGAAGAAAGAATGGTGTTTTATACTGCACTATGAAAAGCACAGAAGCCCAAACAGCCACACAAGAAAAGGAAAAGCCCCAGCCTAAAATTCCACATCGTTCCCAGACCAGAACAATTGATAAAATATCAAAGGATTATGAAGCAGTCATTGGTATAGAAACCCATGTCCAGCTCAACACTCTCACCAAAGCCTTCTGTAGTTGCCCTTACAATTATGGGTCTCCACCAAACACCAGTATCTGCCCCATTTGCATGGGTCTACCTGGTGCTTTGCCAGTCTTGAACTCGAAGGTCATTCAGTGTGCGGTGAAAGTGGGCCTTGCACTCAATTGCAAGCTGTCTTTGAACTCGAAATTTGATAGGAAGCAGTACTTCTACCCTGATCTTCCCAAGGGCTACCAAATTTCGCAGTTTGATGTTCCGATTGCAACCGGTGGTTACCTTGATTTGGATCTTCCAGTGGAGTTTGGCGGTGGGCATAGGAGGTTTGGCATTACAAGGGTTCACATGGAAGAAGATGCAGGAAAGCTGCTGCATTCAGAAAATGGAAGTAACTCCCAGGAAATTACTGCTGCCCCATTGCCTAAATATTGTACCAATTGTTACCGTGGGTTAATATATACTCTCATTTCCTTTCCAAGAATCCCTATGTTTCATGGTTTCATCTATTTTTGCCATTTTTATTCTGATGGTTTAATCGGGTTCAAGTGCCAGTTGTATGATTTGTGGGTTACATAAGCACACTTATTATTCCATATATTGCCTATATTATCAACTAGCACGAAATGCATTTTAAAATAATCTTTTTTCTTTTTCTTTTTTTGTGAAATTTCATGCTTCCGTAGAGTGGGAAGAGTGCTTAGTTGGAAAATATGATCGATGGTATAGGCTTGCTGATATTGTGGATTTTTGTTGCAGGTTGATTTAAACAGAGCAGGGGTACCCTTACTTGAGATTGTCTCTGAACCTGATATGAGAACTGGTATTGAAGCTTCAGAATACGCAGCAGAACTACAGAGGTTGGTACGGTATTTGGGAGTGAGTAATGGTAATATGCAAGAAGGTTCACTTCGTTGTGATGTGAATGTTTCAGTTCGACCAATTGGACAGTCACAGTTTGGGACAAAGGTAGTGAGATCTTTCTTCTCGCCTTTTTGTTTCCCAAGCAACTAGAAAACTAAAATTCAAAAATTGAGTAAAATGTTCTGCTGAGTGCAAGAAGCTTCATTTGTCACCTTGCATTCCCAAGTTAACTGGAAATCATCAATGCTTACAATTAGCTCACGTTCATGTTATTGCGAATAGTGCATTTAAATATCAGCTATACCAAGAAGATGAGGTTGCATGCCTTCATGAAAAAGATAGCTACAACTCTGTTTTTTTAAAGTTGGAGGAAAAGAGCAGTGCATAGGAAATCTGAATTTTTTTTTTTCCTCACTTGTTTGTGTTTGTTTTATTATGTGAAACAAAGTTTCTTGGTCGAACTACTGTAATGAAGGGTATACGTATGAGGTCTATATGAACCGTGCTAGATTTGTCATGAAAAAAGCAGTTCTGACACTTGACCTAGTTTAGATGACATTGATTGAGTTGTCCCTGGATGAATCGGTAGTTGAATAGAAGAGAAGGAGCTATTTTGTTTAAACTCAATGATCTTCATTCTAAACTAAAATCGTAAATCTCGCATCAATTATGAGGTCTATCATTTCTTGTGTTGGGAAAGGCCGGGGGAGAGTATAAATTGCTAATGGTTGTTGGACCGGATGGGTTATTCTTCCTCACAGTTACTGGTTTAATGGGTTAATGGGTGGAGGGTTAGGTTATAGGCTTTATCCCCTATGAAACCGGTGGGTGCAAAGTTATATCTACGAATCAAAGGAAGAAAAAGGGAAATTTTGACATGATATTGGATTGGAAGGCTATTTCCAAGATGTGCTTGAAAAACTGATCCATTGCATATACTCTTTACACTCTCTCCCAAAAAAATAAGAAAGTAAAGGAAAATGAAGGGTTAGCCAACTCATTAGTACCAATATTGCTTCGATCTCATATTCAAGCTTGTCTTGAATGTGTAATTTATCAGTAACTTCAAGAACTTTCTGCTGTTAAATATTTGTTCTCTCATAATGATGGATCTTTATATTTTATTTCAAGTTTGGAGTAAGACCACTTCTTTAGAAGATAGATTCATTAACTGGTTCTTCTGTTTGGTTTGCATTATTTATGCCTTGTCTAATCACATTTCATATTGGCAGGTTGAGATAAAAAATTTGAATTCTTTCTCATCAATGGGCAGGGCCATTGATTTTGAAATTTCAAGGCAGGTGCAGCTTCATAGCCAAGGCCAGGGTGATCTAATTGCACAGGAAACTCGTCTCTGGGAAGAAGGCGCTCAGGTTATTGTTACATCTTATTTGTATTTCATCCAATAGAACTAGTGCTGGGCTGATGGTTAACTTGGTCATTTTATGTCTACTTATATGCTTCATTAATCTTTGTTTTAATGCTTAGAAAACAGTTACAATGAGGAAAAAGGAAGGGCTTTCTGATTATCGATATTTCCCCGAACCAGACCTTCCTGGAGTTATACTCACTAAAGCATACGTTGATGCTATCCGCGATTCATTGCCAGAAGCTCCAGAAATGAAGCGCCGGAGGTATGAGAAGATGGGCTTAAGCATGCAGGACGTCCTTTTCCTGGCAAATGATATTAATGTGAGTCCTCTTTTTTATTTTAGAACATTTTTACAGGCTGGGTATTCCTTCAATTGGCACTTGAAACTTTTTGCTTTAGATATTCAGGAATTTTTTCCAACCAAAAGGCAAAAGGCAAAAGAAGAGTAGAAAACTTAACACCAAATTGGTGTTTTGTACTTCCAAAGAATTAAACATGTTTTATATTGAATCCTCGAATTGAACACCACAATATTTTCTAGGATATGGCACATGCATTTTTTGTATCACAGTTTGAGGTGTGGCCAAGGTCATTTAAGACCTTATTTCGAAAGCAACTGTGCAAACAGAAGTCTCACATGCCTGTACAACCATCTGTCCGTTGCTTTGTCGTATTGTTTTGGATGTATATCGTGCAAGAATGTTCTAAGAATGGCTCTTTTGCTGAATGAATCTCTAGGTTGCGCAATTTTTTGATGAAACTATTGCAAAGGGAGCTGATGTGAAGTTGGCCGCCAATTGGATAATGGGTGATATTGCTGCCTATATGAAAAATGAAAAGTTGACCATAAGTGAGATTAAGTTGGTCCCCCAGGAGCTAGCTGAGTTGATAGCTTCCATAAAGGGTGGGACCATTAGTGGGAAGATTGGTAAAGAGGTAAGAGTCTCCTTCTCGTACTAATGCTTGCTGCTGCATATTCACTGTTCACTTAAACCCTGATGACCTATGTGATTGTCGTGTCTCGTGCTTATATAATGTTGATTCACGTGTTTGTTGATATACATTGTGTTTTTCCTAGTTGTTCTTTTTGGTCTTGCCAATTGACTGAGGGTTTTATATGTTCTGTTTTTAACAATCTCATCAGTATAGAGGATTTTGTTTTTTGTTATTTTCTTTTTCTGACCCTCCCCTGCCTACCTGCTGCTAATGCTATTGAACCATAAGAGTCTTTAGAACAAGCAAGCGTGTAAGTAATCCCTCACGTGTAACATTATAAGACCCTTTAGGATCAAACAATTCCATAGAATTGAGCATGATTTTATGTGGGACAGCATTCTGTTTTTGTAAGCTATGTGGGACAGCATTTACTATGATTGGAATACCAGTGAACCTGATTATTGAAATTGCGCAAGATTTCCCTTTTTAGCTTTTAGAATCTATTTCTTAGTTCAAGATACTTCTTAACTAATTGGAATGCTGCTGAAAATGGGAATGAGATAGGATTATGAATCTACAATGTCTAATCTGATGATCCTGTCAACTTCCACGATTATAAGTTCATTCTGCATCGGCACAGACCGGAATAGGGTCATATTTATATGTTTTAGTTATGACAAGGGGTTCGAGCATATCTTATGAGATATTCTGTTTAAGTATAGATCCTTATGTCCGTTCAATTTAGATTAGGAATGGATATAAGTCTAATCAGACCTGTTTTTAACATCACTTTTTTTCTCAATAGCATGTGGTGTGGGGTTTGCGAGGCCACAACGTGGCAAGGTCTGAAGATATCATAGCTGCGCACTATGCAGACTAAGATTTAAAACTGTTGACTAGTGCATTTGGACCTTATGATAATTTTGCTATAGTCCTCTTTTTCTGCGGACATAATTTTAAATTTGTTTTTCTCACCATATATAATTTAACTTGCAGATATTGTTTGGGCTACTAGCCAAAGGTGGAACTGTCAAGGGACTGATAGAAGAAAAGGATTTGGTTCAGGTAAGTTACTTAGTTGTGAGCTTACATAGATACAATTATCATTAAAGGGCTAATATGTGAAACTTGGTGCTCTCTATTGTTTGCTTTGGCTATTTCAAGAATTTTATTTCGTAAACCTTTGATGTGAAATGCTTTTATGAGATACCAAAGTTTGATAAAAACTATGCTCTGCTCAAACTCAAAGGATGCATGGTCTTGCACTGATACGAGTCAGTTAAAGTGGATGCTTTTACACCCAAGTATGTTTATAGACCAAGCTAATTGAACTAGATTTCACAGTCCATGCTCTGAACAATTCACACAGTCCTAGTACATGTTTCTCATCTTTGAGGGTGCCTCTCAAGTATGGGGGGATTTCATGAAATTTCTCTAGTGTATGCTTAAGTTACACTGATCATCTTAGAGATCATGAGAGATACTATGACATGTATAGAAGCTTCATTGGTTGATGCTTAAATTTTGTATTTTCGTGCCATGTGACTGAGATTAGGCAACTGAACTGCATTACTGCTTTAGGTGAAAGATTTTTTCCAATGTCCCATTTTTTGATATGGCAACTTTTTTAAAATTTTTTTGCTAAACTATTTACATCTAGAAGTTATTTTTCTACTAAATATGAACAAAGATGTAAATGGGGAGAAAATGTCCTAAGGGTTGGGTATGAGCCTAGAGAGGCTGAACAGCTAGTTATTTGAGTTCAGGTTTGGTGGACTTACAGTTGGCTAATCTTGAGCTAGACTTGATTTCAACTGCTTCTATTTAAGTGATGTGAATTCAGCACTTTTTAAGCAATGCAAAATTAGATAGCATGCTCTCCCAACCCAAAACAACTGAAGAAAACAACATACTCTTAAAGCTGTTTGTTCTTGCTAATTGACTTTCTATGAAATATCAAGTTTTCCTATTAACTCCTTGGGGAGGGTTTTGAGCAGTTTTTTTGTTTTGCAATTGCATTATTGCACTTTATCCATCAATTGTTTTTAAGCATACTGCCGTCAAGTTTTGGCTTGGTAAGTAATGAACCTGATATATGAGAGTACATATATGGTGGCGAAGAGGCCTGAATGAGTTAATTTCTAATACATGATTATATGAGTAACCATATGGTGGTGAAAAAGCGTGAATAAGATATTTTCTAATTCAAGCCTGGGCTTCCCAAGGAGCTGGGACGTTTAACGTCCTTAAAAGGGGGAGTGGTTCATTAACTGATTTCCTATGAGAGATGGTTTACATCACCCATCAAGTGGTCGAGGCAGGATTGCTATTATCATGACTGTTTTAGTACAAATTTGTCTAGTTGAAAAATGCGCCAAGTGGATCTGACATTTTGGAAATAACAGATAGTAGATCCTCTGGAGATTGAGAAAATGGTAGATAAAGTACTTGCAGAGAACCCAAAGCAGCTGGAGCAGTATCGTGGGGGCAAAACTAAGCTACAAGGTTTTTTTGCTGGCCAGGTAAAAGTTTGCGGGACTCCATAGGGCACTTGTTGAATATACTCTCCTCCACTGATTTCATTAATATTTTACCTCTACTTTTTAACTGGATGATTCTGAATATTTTGGTATATGCAGGTAATGAAAGTGTCAAAAGGAAAAGCGAACCCTGGGCTTCTAAACAAGATCCTAGTGGAGAGATTAAATGCCAAAAGCTAGCTGATGGTTTTGTCTATGGATGACTGTGTATAGATCTTGCTGCTCACAGGAGAAAGAAATAGACGTCTGTTTATCGTTGCATAGTTCTAGCCACAAAACTGGTATTTCCTTGCTCTAGCTAGATGATGCATATACGGGAGGCAAAACTGGTATACATCTTGCCTACTGATGATGGTAGAAGCATACATCAACGATGACATGTTCGGGCTCCAACTCCAACTGGTACTGTTACCTGTCTTGTGCGAACATGGAAGCCAAAGAGATCATGGGACATGGGTGTTACTCCATCATTCGTATATTAAAGCCGTTGCTCGACTGATATATTTTCCATAGGGGCATAGATTAATCGTTAATCGGGTAATCCTTCCAGATACTCACATTATCATAAAAAGCCCAATGGGCTATATATCTATTGGCCTTAAAGGCCTAGTTTCAAATGGCAATAAAAGCTTCAAGTAGACAGGTCCAAAGGACTATGAATTCTAAATAGCTCTAAAGATTTTAAAATAATTTTGTCGGAAATAGCGGTTGCCAAAGGAGTGGATAGTCAAGTACCTCGTTTTCATTTTTCTGAATGAGCGTCCACACCAGCCCTAGTAGATAACAAGCGGCTAAGGGGCGAACGTAGAACTATCGAGATAATAGTTGTAATGAAGATCTGAGGCCACTGAGATCGGCCATGTGATTCAAGTATGCCAGAAGTCGCCAAAACCTAGTGGTCACCACCTGTTCCCTCCCACAGAACCCCATTGAAATAAAATTCAAAAACAAAAGGAAAACACAACAAAAACACACAAATAAATACCGCCAACGAGCTAAAATTTGGCTAGAAAGCCGAGCCCTGAGACACCACCAAAAACCACCTAAGTAGATCCAAAAAGGCAGGCCCATTATTAACATGAATCTTGCGTTTTTGTTTTTTGTGTTCAAAAAGACGAAAATTCTGAAAAATGGAAGTTCATCCTCGATTCAATTTCTCACATCACCCTACCCTTTCTGAAAAACAAACGAGTCTTGAGAAATGCCATGTTAACTTCGTCGACTGTAAAGAACATTTCACAAAGCTCAGTGTAATTAAAAATATATTTACCTATAATCAGGTCATTTTGAACCACTTCATCTATTTTAGGACAGGAGTATCGATCATTTTGTCAAGTGGAAGTTGTTATGCTCTGGCATTGGTTGAATTGGCAAAGTCGATCCATCTTGCGATATATATGGCTTAACAGGTTAATCAAAGAAGAATTTTAATGATCATAACAACAATAATGAGGGGGTTAATCAAAGAAGAATTTTAATGATCATAACAACAATAATGAGGGGAAACTAGAAGAAGAGCAAATACAGTCTTTTATATTAATTTTATATTGAAATATTGAATATGGGATATTCTTACATGGATCTGTCATGGTTTCAACTCACATTGATCATGACGCAGGAGAGCAACCTCCTTTGCTGATTTCGTCAACTATTCGCCCGATAGAGTTTATACTTTATTGCTTTCCGTTCATTAGGGTTTGTAATCATTTTAGTTTTATACTCGGTTGGATTTGTACGATTGTTCCGCCTCTTAGCTCGTTGGTCCATCGCCTTTAAGGAGGGCATGACACGCCTCTTAGAAGTCCTTGAAAAACTCCTGGTAATAATTGGTTTGTGAAAGCTTGCATGGCTGATAACAAGTTGATCAACTGTATATATATATATACTTAAGCAACCGATTGTTAAAATATTACAACTGGAGTTCAATTGTTTTAAAGCTTTAGCTACAGGTGAGATTAGTCATGAAACAAAACATCTCCTGTTTTTGAGCCTTGCTGGCTGTTTTGACCGGGTCTCGAGGATAGGCCTTCAAAATCAAACTTCCACCTCCTAATTTAGCATGGATAAAAAGCAGAGCTAAATTGTGAATCACAGAACGAAAGCTAAAAAATTTGTTAGTAGTTGTTCTTCTGTATGAACGCACAACAAAATCATCACCTCTTCTTATAATTGCACTCTTCTACCCTCCGTTCAAAGATGTCTTCGTGCCGGTGGTAGCAGGCAAGGGTTGGAAGTGGCAGGTTTGCCAGCAGCGGAAGTTTCCGTTGCTGATAGTTTAGGCGGTGAGGGGCCATGCAAGGTGGGACTCCTCCTCCAAGGAAGGTGATGGTGGTAGCAGAGCCAACCCGCGAGTCAGCGGGTGCTCTCCAATACGCTCTTTCCAATGCGGCGCTCGAGCAAGACGAATTGATTCTTCTCCATATTGGAAACCCAAACTCGTGGCGAAACACGTTCTCGACGTTTCTGAGAAGGCCCAGCGCAGGTTCCTCCTCCACCATGGCATCCTCGGATGGAGTTGCAGAGGACGTGGATTTTCTCGAAGAAATGAAGCATGCATGCAAGAAATTTCAGCCAAAACTGCGCGTACGTGTAGAAAGGGTGGAAATAGAAGGCAAGGACAAGGCAGGCGTCATTCTTTCCCAAAGCAAGGAGCTGGGAATTGATCTCCTAGTTATAGGGCAGCGACGGAGTCTCTCAACAGCAATTTTAGGGTGAGTTTTTTTTTTTCAACAGTTTTCTTTCTTTTGTTTTCCAGAGCCATCAATCTCTTCGAGTTTTTTTTTTAATAAAAGACTTTCATAATTATGTATAATTATTAATGACTAATTATTCACAGTTTCTTCTTGATCCATACCAAAATTACTGGGTTCTAGATATTTATTTTTTGAAAATACTAAACATGTCCGATTTGTCGACAAAGACACAAGAAAAGACAGCGAGCATGACAAATAATCACTTGTTATATATGAATCACACATCAAAATTGGCCTGTTTCTCACCTAATTACAAGGAAAAGCTCCTTAGGAAAACCATAGAGGTTTTCAGGAATAATTTGGTTCGTCTCTAACATATAAAATCGGAAAAAATAAGAAACAATTCTATTGGAAATAGTCTGTTATTATCATTATCTGTTTTCTTAAATTTTAGTGAAACCAGAGGCATTGACTGTTTCCTAATTGTTTTCTGTATGTGCGGTGTTGCACCGACAGAAGTAGGCGGCCTGGAGGACCTATGAGAGGGACCAAAGGGGTAGACACGACAGAATACCTGATTGAGAACAGCGACTGCCTCTGCGTTGGAGTACAGAAAAAGGGCCAAAATGCGGGCTACCTTCTTACTACAAAAACCTACAGGAATTTCTGGCTCTTGGCATAGGCACCCAGTCTATCCAAGAGTCACTCAGCACTTCGTCTTTGTTCTCTTTGGCTGTCAGTCTGCTCTATTTTGTTCATGATTTAGCACGGTTCTTTCGGGAGAACCGTATAAGTAGAGCAATTTGACCGCTTAGTGTTTACTAAATCTGTTAAATTCTATATTTAGTGAACTTCTAAACTGAGAAATCTTTGGTTCACTCTCTTTAGCCATGAAGTGAACCATATGTGTAATTTTCTCTATATCTAATGCAAAAGGAATGTAGACATCTTGCCATGTAAATCAACCATTCCAAAAATATGGGGGCAGGAGAAAGCAATTAACCCTTTCATTTTTCTCTTTTACACTATGGGGCCATTGACAAATGAACATTTTACTTTGCGATTGCTGGCGAACAGTCAAACGGAGAACAGATGACTATGAAGGAAAAGGGGGATCATATCACATTGCATCACCTGACAAGCCATGGAAGATAAGGGCACAACAAAGCAAGAGAGCCATTATAAAGGACAGTAGTTTCGATCCTAACAAGAAAAGAACCTTAGAGTTCATCACGCATAGGTTGTTCTAAAGGAACATCCACCATATGAACTGCATTTTCATGGACCTGGGGCAGATTTATGCCATCTGCAACAGCTCTGTGTTCTAGATCCGCTCGTCCCACCACACCAGCCCTTAAGGCAGCAATGACCTTTCTCTGCAACTTTAGTATTCCAATGCGCTTTGAGACAACATAAAAAACAGCACACGAGAACAAGAAAAATCCAACTGCAACTATCACCCTGCTCAGAAAAAAGAGAGAGGAGTTTTTCATGAAATCATGGAAACATCAATATTTAGAAAAAGAAAAAAATCCTTCTTTACCTGTCAAGGATATCTTGACGTTGCATTGTTGACAGCAGGTTTCGGGTTCGCATGAACAAAGAGCGGTGCCCTTTGTATTCACTTTCAGCCTTCTTTAATACGCCCGTTGATTCGTCTATAGATCCAAGCCACATTTATGAAACAAATACAAAATGAATTCATGTGTGAAGTTCCTGTATAATCATCCTAACTTTATGCTTTCTTGAAGTTACCCGAATATTAAATCAGGCTAAAGATGTCCAAGAAATCTATATCCCAAATCAGATACCAAAAATAGCAGCATCACATAAGAAATCAAAAGGAATGTACAGATCATAGAACATTGCAAAACTCTCCAACATCTATGTTAAGCAAATTGGGGCCTTTCTTATGGGTCAAGCCTATGTAATGATGCTTCCATCAGGCTTATTCTAAGATCTTTAAACATATGCTCCCAGTTGCTGAAGATAGATCACCCGGTGAAGTTGTAAAATTTAAGGTGAGGACCAGTATTCTTGCCTCTCTCTTTTTAACAAGTTCACCACACGTTATCTCTTCCACCAAAGCCAAGTACCCTGTCCTCCTTAGTCCTTGGGTATCATTCGCTGTCCAATGTGATTTGAGTATATTGTACTTGTTAGAGATATAACTTCCAACAAGCAGCAAGGGGGAAACCAACTCATAATGGGTATGATAAAAAATGAGCCAAACAGCTTACTTCTGGTGCAGCACAAACTTATTTTTCAAATTCTTTCTTGTGAACCTTCTTCACCAAACTCTTTTAACTCTTTTTGATAAACTTGGTTGGTTTTGTAATTACCGTTTTGAGAAACCAGCTTATTTTTCCTAGGTTATGCATCTTAAAGAGAAAGCCTCAAGACCAGAAACAAAACACACATTGATTAAGTAAAACACAAGAAATGATGCTGGAATATATATCCTAGCCTATGCAGCTTTATTATGATTAAACAATGATAAATTTACATACGATGTTGAGATAAAAGGACCCACCAAAAGTCATGAGAGTGCTAGCATTTCTCTCCACCTCCTATAAGCAAATTAAGAGACAACAAAATAAACAACCTATAATCTATTTTGTATCGCAAGAAACAATGTATACAAAGTGAATCAGAAGGGAATAGAAACTACAAACCTGGACCATCAGTTGGCGAGTACGACGAAGGCTCTCAGTAATGCTTTCAGCAGCAGAAGTCATTCCAGCTTTTGTCCTGAAAGACAATTAGACATGTAAACTATATTAGCTAATCCATGTTAACTATATGGCTATTTTTATTGATTTTTATAGAACTGGCCAAAATTTACAATGACCCGGATCAAATCCAAGAACACATCAACCGAGCATCATACATACTGTAAGTTGCGTCTACGAATTGTGGACTCTGCTCCACCACCCAAAAGCAGTTCTCTCTGCAATTAACACACATAAAAAATCACACCGCATTCCAAGCTTCTCTCACAAGCACTCCCGTAAGTAACAATCACAAGCTTTTCACAAAATAAAATTAGTTAAAAAAACGGATAAACTATATTTCACGTCCATATGGGAAATTGCTGCTGAAGAACAGAAGGTTTAATCCGTATAAATAACGAGCATTTTACTACAGTAACTTAGCATGGAGTTGATTACCTCTTCTTGAGCAGCTTTCCTCACGTTAGCCTTTGCCTGTAAATTGGCATTTCTCAGACTCAATCGCAAACTGGCACCACAGACAATAAACAAAGATTACCAAACTACTCACGAGGAACATAAAGCCACAGTAAGAGACCAATAAACAAGAGCATTGGTTGGTTGCCTTGAAATTAAGGCAAAGGGAATAGCACAAATTGGTTCGAAGCAACGTTTTCCATTTTCCAGGAATGCAGAAAATAAAGTAGCCCAATGGGATCATTTTCACTCAATTGCCTGCAAGTTCAGTTCTTTTGGCCCATTCAGGTCAAAAAAGGCAACAAGGGAAGGGGAGAGATAATTGAAATCAGAGAAAAAGATAATCTTTCTATCTATCCCTGTCCCCTCCCTTTCCTCCATTTCTCTGAGTAACCAGACAGAAACAAAATTGTTCCCAGCGAGAGAGAGAGGATTTGGTACTTGTGGGATTGTTTCTTCATAGTCTCGAGCAAAGCGCTAGCAGATTGGACTTCATCATCGGTAGGCAACTGTGGCGCAAGAAGATCGAGCTTGAACTGGAGGGACGAGAGCAAAGCCAAGCCGTCCTGCGCGAGTCCGTTCAATCTCGGAAGCGAATTGGAACTAGAATTTCTCTCCTCCCTGGATTTCCCGTACTCTTCGATCGCCTTTATATGCTCTTGGGTTCGAGTGTACGCTTCGTCCCACTCCTTCTTCGCCTTCTCTACAGCCTCCACTACCTTGTCCATCGAGATCTCACCGTGTCTCCCAAAAAACCGAAACAATAACGCTACTCCGCTTTTTAGTCTGGGTGGAAATGTGGGAAAACAAAATACGACTTCTTGCGTTTGTTTTTTTTGAGTAAATGCTCGTGGTCGACAATTACAAATGATGGAGAGAGAGAGAGAGAGAGAGAGAGCGTCGAGCGAAGAGCGAGGCAGTGATTTCCAGAAAGGAGGGGCGAACTGGCGTAGACTGAAGACAGACGCTTTAACCCGAGCGGATCGGAACGCTTCGCTTTGATGCTGGGTACGCACGGCCGGGTGAATCTGGATAACCGCTTTTGTGAAAGCGCGCGACGGACAGTATTTTGGAAGAGGATGGGTTGGCTGCCTCAAAGCTTCCCTCTAAAATTGATACCAGTTCAAAACTCACAAAATTGCTATTTTTCAGTCAGAAACTCAAGACAAATTAGGTTCTACTTTTTTTTATCCCTTGAACAAAATTGACAAAATTGTTCTTCTCAGTCGGGAAATTAATAAAAATGGTATTTTCCTCATAAATATACATAATATATTAGCGTTATTTAACCAAAAGCTGGGAAAGGAGACTGGAATTTTCTGTTTATTTTCCCTCCTTTTAGATTGGGTATCCAATAAATTCACTTTTGCTTTGATTGTGGCTGCCACCACCGGACCCGCCAAAAAGACAGCTCTTTATGGAGAATGCAATGGCTCTCCATGAGTAATTCGGAAAGACCCGTTATTTTTTTTGCATCAAATTGCTGTCCTTGCAAGCCATGTTAGACAAATGATATACGTGGCTTAGTGAAGTTAGAAACTGGGTGAACTCGGATCAAGAGAATGCCTACAAAGATATGAACAAGGTAAAGATGGGAAAAATAGGTGTATCTAGGAACAGATAACAGGCTTATATACATGTTGCATTACTTACAATAAGATCACAGTTTTCATCACAACAAAAATCTCACCCATTTACTTTGGTGAGGACCTCAAGCTGCAAGTGGAGCAACAGACTATCAAAAACAAAAAATTGTTGCAGCCACTGCCAATCAATTTCACATCCTCTAGCTTTTGTCATTGAATTACACGTCATGGCAAGGACAACTACCTAGTTCTTACCAACTAGCTACGGTTTACACAACATGGGAATCTGGGGCTGCCACATCATGAACATACATGCATACTTTCCAGGGTGACCGAAGTTCCAAAATTTCTGTGCTTACCATCAGCCACATTGGTCAGTTGGAAGCCTCGACTAGGAAGCTGGTTGATGAGAAGAGTTTCCAGTTGGCAAGCCAAACTTTTTCCTGGAACTGTGAAATAAAGGAACAATACGTTTTGCATCCCTTCTTTAGAACGATGCGCGTGAACTCTGCCCTCAAGATCATCCGTCTACATTGTCATTTATCAAAAACATGAATTCAACATTATGGGTATTGGTCTTAGGATAATAACATTAAAAAAAAGGGTCCCAGATTAATACGTATGCAACACAAAAATTGCCTCAATCAAGAGTAAAGACGCTTGGTCATATTGGTGAAATAGGATGGCTTGTGATTTAGTATGATAATCATCCCAAAAAAGGTTTTGGGACAATTTTCCAAGTATTCTCATTTTAGCGATAAGATAAATGGTATCAGAAGAAAGTACCTCTCCAACATATAATTTCTTATCAGCTCTAAGCATCACATAGACACTTGAAGCACCTATTGTTGATGGAGGTGGCCGTTCCCTAGCACCGATTAGGACACACTGTACTTCTGCAAGTTCTGATATGTTCTTCTTCTTGTAGAGCTCAATCAGCTTCTTCTGACATATTACCATGACAGCATTCTCAACTTCTTTCTGTAAAACTTGCATTGGGTTTGCTAACTTCGTCTTACTAAAGGCAGCTCCTTCACAAATCCTACTCGATTGAATTGGGGCTTCATCAGAACCATTTATACTCGTGTTAGAACATAACTCTAGGTTTGTGCCAGTTTGTCCTGAAAGCACTTCTTTTGCAAAAACTGAAAGGTACAGGCCTTCAGCTCTTTGGATTATCGTTTGGGGAATCCCTTCCTTTATAGCTGTTTCAAATGCAAGGCTTTCTCTACATATCCCATCTGTCAACTTCCAAGTTGGTTTTGTTTTGCCATCCACGTATGCTGTTCCCATTGCTTTGTAAACAGTGTTCTTGGTGACGAGCGGCAAAGTGAATATTCCATGCAAGTGAGTGGATACAATACCAATACAACCAATTTTATCAAGAGTTTCAATAATGCTACCAGCAATACAAGTCCCTTTCGCTGTTTCTGTCCCTCGACAAATTTCATCTATAAGCACCAAGCTTCTATTAGTCGTTCCAGCAATAATGGAACGAATTTCTGACATTTCTACCTGACATATCAAACCTAGAAAGATGAGCAGTTTATTGAGGCTCCTTATGGTATGCCTGAAAAATGACAGACTCATATGCATGTAACATGAACCACTCTAAAAGGAATTCTGCAACATGAATATACAACAAGTTGCCTAATACTAATGCAAATCCAACTGGCAGTTGACCTTTAGGAAGGGACATCAACTAGTTACACACTCACTGAAGCCAATGGCCGTGCAAATGTAGCTCCATCGTGTTTCAACAGCAGCAAGTATTAGATTAAGATACAAGATAATGAAGAATCTATGAAATGTTCTCTGCCTAATCCAAAAGATTTAGATCAATGCCTAGAACTTGTACATATGTTTAGATCACAGATTTCTGAATACCAGCAAACAAGGCCAGAAGGACCGTACGACGTATGGAGCAGAATAATTCTGTTAATCTTTGCACCCCAAAATATGTAATAATTCTCCCCCCCCCCAAAAAAAGAAAAAAGAAAAACACAAACAAAAAAGAAAAAGAAAAAACAGATTCAAATATGAGTAGATGTTGCTAAATGTTAGGCATGCGGCCAAAATTATTAGTTCCTATCATACTTCAATATGGAGAAATCATTTTTTAGATACAGATTGCTGTTGGGTCCAGAAAGTCCTGCATTAAATTCATATATTTCATAACTAACCATTTCTTCAGTTTGTTTCATTCTTGACAAGGCGTATGAGGACTCCTTAACGAGTACATTTGATGCTTGAACATGATATATCACGAAGCTCTTCAACAATCATTTTAAGGGAACACAATGAAGTTCCTTTTGGGTTTTGAAACATTTCTAATCTTTTCTAAAGCTATGAGATTGCATCTAGCACCTCCCTTCCCTAATGAGTTCACAACCTGTTTCTTGTGCAGATCCAGGTAGATTCTACATTTAGATGCAACAGCTTTTTCTATATTGACAAGGGAGGTTTTTAAAGATACGGGGTAAGCATATAGTCCCCATGATTTGGTGCATTCACATAAAATTCATGAGCTGTCAATTTTATCCCAATGCGACCGTGTAGTTTTCACACTTTATCAGATTAATACTTCCGTTCCCCTACCACATAAAAGTATGACGAACTCCCCGCCACATGTACATCAAGTCACACCAAACGCTTTCTACTTCAAATGTATGTAATCTCCCCTAAAAGTGAAAAAAACAGAACAAACAGAAACAAAAACAAAAAACGATACTACAAAATCCAAGAAACAAAAACGAAAAAAGAAGAAAAAAAGAGATGGGGCAGAGGACCCACCATTCGAGCTTTCCAATACTACTTACTTATTTTTAAGTCTAAATGTTTTTAATTTTTTGTCAGTACAAGAATAGATCATACTTTTCTATAGTATGCCCAATCCGACCTGGGGTCCCTCCTGCTCAAGTGGAAATGGATTGAAGGACCCCCTAACCCACGTGTACCCCCCCTTCCCTTAGTTAGCCAACACCAGGACTTTGGAGCCCAAGGGACTTCCCTTAGTCTTCTGAATGATAGATGTGATAAACTTAAGAATCCATGGCACTTTTTGCCCCAAGCCATTTCAGAGTGTTAAACTGCAAGGATGAGATGTGATAAAAATGAATCCTCATGGAGCATTTGTAAATGCATTGACCCATGGGGACATATTAGAAATTATCCTTGTTTCGAAACCACAAATGGAGCTTTGATATATTTAAATACCCTGAAGATGATATCAAATGATACTCTACCTTAATCTCAGTAAACCTAACTCTGTAGCCAAAATAGAAACAAGGTGATATATATACTCTTCAAAGCCCATAGCCAAAATCAACTGTTGGTAGGCTACAAGAATTCTGGGTCACCATGCTACACCAAAATCATCACAAAACTAGGTGAGCATGCATCTTCTCTGATACCAACAGGCGATAGGATCCGCAAGAAGGCATAACACTGCTAATAAATTGACGAACTAATGAGGGAATAGAGAGATAGATGTAACAAAAACCAACAGAAACAAGCAAACAAATAGAAAGGTATTTGATGTAGGAATCTGAAATTATAATTTCGTTGATGTTCGACCAACCAAATGGAAGACTCCATTGACCAGACACTTCATATGATGTGAATATACAAATGAATTATGGAATACCTAAAACATAAAAACAAAATTAATGCCTTACTTGAAATGAACTTTTCCCATCGGCAGGACTATCATAAGATTTCATGTGAAGCATGATTGAGTCAAATTGAGGAATCAAGGCCGATTCTGCAGGCACCATAAATCCACATATTCCAAGCAATGTGGCAGCACAAATTGATCGAAGCAAACTTGATTTACCACCTCCATTTGGTCCTGTCAAAAGAAATAACGATTGCATATCAACTGTATTATGTACAGCACTGCCTTCAGCTACATCAAACCAATATGGTGAGAGGCCAATTATCTTCATCACATATGCTCCATCTAAGGGCTTTACATCCTGCATACAGCACAGCAACACATGAGACACCCTTATGTGAGAATGTAATGATGATGGCTTCAATGATATTTGTGACAGATGCAATTGGAGCACAAAAGCTTCAGCACTAACCCACACGATTATACATTATGTCTAAGCATGTAAACCAACGAAGCAGAGCTCATTTAACTTGCATCATTTTTGTGACTGTGAGGAGAATTAACTAAAACAAGCTAAAGATTAGAATAACCAATTGATAAGAAAGTCAAATGAGGTTGTTTGAACAACAATACTAAAGGCTAAATGCATCTCAATCCCTCCCATAGCTCACATGTTCTCTCAGCCTAAGTCTAGGGAGGAACAGTTTCACTCGGCAGAGAGTCGAATGATAAAAGTGAAATGCTATAGGGCATCTTTTGAGCATGCTTTGCTGCCCTTATGGTGGTAGAGACAGTGAACCTGTCTCCCTTCAGTTATATCTCTACTAATACTAAATGCCCTCTCTTTGTAAAATATTGTAGTTGCACTACATATGACAAATGTAAAGCATTTGAAGAAATACCACTGAATGCAACAGTGGATGCTAGGATTTCTGCCTACGACTTAATCATAAATTATCCAACTCTAACTGAAGTGAAATATTCATTAAAAGCCTAAGCTATGAGGCTTCTATATCAGTTAATAGGACGAGGCACCATCTCCTTTAAATGAGTACACGCCACAAACATATGGGATCTATAATCCAACCTCCAATATCAGCGAGGACAACCGGACAAGACACCAGTTCAGAAGTCTACCATGCATCGTTCACGGGTGCAAGCTAAATCTAGACAAAAATTAAATCTAGAAGTTGCTTTCTGTTTGAAAACAGCATCATTGGAATAAAAAATTCCAAGGACCAATAAAAGTTCATATAAGAGTGCCAGTACATATTGTAGTCGAGCATTAAAAATATCTAACACAGGATTTCTATTACTAGACGGGATAATAGAAGGTTCGCTTAAATATATGTTGATTTGTTCAATACAACCTTGGACCTATGTGAGTTTGCCAGAGTGGGAAAAACCCATTTCCTTCTTCTCCCTTCACTACAAAATATCAGTCAACCAAAATTAAGAAGTGGTTAGCAAAATAATAAAAAATCAATATCAGTAATATCAGTAAAAAAAAAAAAATTACAGCAAGAGCTATAACTTTCACAACACAGTCAGGACAGAGAAGACCAAAAGTTTAACCATGTAAGCAGGATGAAAGTCGACCAAAGGTTGAGTCGAAACCCAGATCAAGCATTGGATAAACCAACCAACTTAAAGGACCTAAAGCTACAATGGAACGCATATAAACAGTCATTTCATTTAGCTCAGCCACTGTCCACGAAATAATTTGACAATTTTGATACCACTCATAGTAACACCCAAGGAGCACATGATAATATTTGCAGTTTTCTTGATGCCTGCAAAGTTTACAGGATGACTGAACATTTCGGATGGTTCTCATATTGATATGTAAAAGCGGCATTGATTTAACCAAGTTTTGCACCAAATTACCAAACAACCAACATAAGTTAGCACCCTAATTCTTCAAACTCATCAGTTAATGCAAAGTCTACAGGAGAAAAAGCAAAAGCTCTCTTGTTCCAGAAATGAAGTAATAGGTGCGAGGAAGAACTATTAAAGATATGAAACTAATGTTGCAGAAGCTTAATAGAGAAATTTGAACCCAACCTCACATGTGCAAATAATGCCTTTGCAATCACAAGCAACATGGAAGCAAAGACAAGTATATTAATTTTAGATTGTAATTCTGCAGAAAGTCCCCTCAATAATTCCAAGACCTTTGCTTTTGCCTTGGCACCTGCCTCATGATACCTGAAACATTAGAAAACATATTATTATCTGTAATATGAAAAAAAATAATTAAAAGAATGAAGCAATTAGGAGATCATTATAACTCCTCCCATGGCTTTTTGTGGATAGCAGCACCTTGTTAAAGCATCCTCGACCCTCATTGTGGTATACCATTCTTCTCCAACCTTTCTACCTCTTGAATCTGCAGCAGATTTAAGCTGTTTAATTTGTTCTTCCCCAGGAGTCCCGGCCCATACTGAGGGGACAAACCGTCTGCCCTTGAACCAAACAGCTTCATGCTCTCGAGCGTATAAAATCTCGCCCTTGGGACCTCCAAATGGGGCTGTAGTAGCTTTTATTCTATGAATTATAGGAAGGAAATCTTCAGTAACCTGCAAGAAGTTGCCCATAAATAACTCCATAGACATGAACACATGCCATTAGAAACAGATAAATGTGGTTTTTTTTCCCCTGAATTTTGGGGTAAGTACATTGATAAAATAGCTCAAGAGAATACAGAAACATATAAATGTCACTAAATGAAACGGTTGAAAAAGGGGGCTCACAAGAATATTACGAAACTTTTATTTCAGAGGTTTCCAAACACAAAGGTGGCACATGCAACAACATGCACAGTGTAGCAATTGCAAATATCGATTGGGATTAGCAATGCTGATACCACAAAGGTGATAATAGATGTGCAATATGGATAACTAAGATCTGCAAACTTGGCATGGATTGTGCAATTTATGTAACAGTTCTACAGTTTATGAGGACCTAATCAGAACGGAGAGTAATATCGAGAAGGTATCCATAACTGCAATATGTCAAATTCTGCCACTTTTACCACGTTCCACGATATGTATTTGACATTTTCTAAACCTATACCCAAATATATATTTTTCCTTATATTTTGAAACTTGGACATGCATGCAATGGGGAGTACAGATGAAACTTGTTTCTGAACATATAAACTCATAATAAAAATAGAACAAAAGTATGAAGGGCTTATGAAATGAATTGACCCTTTTAATAGTAGTGCTATCTCATTTCTGGATGTATGGATTTAAAATGTGCGCAAAAAAATTACTTCACAAAAGGTTATAATATAAGCTTATGAAGACAAATACACAGAAGATTCATCGCATTGCTGTATTGTTATAGTAGTGTACTTATAAACTGCATTTATCTCCATGTTTAACCGAGCAGAATTAAATGCAAAAATTATTGGGATGAGAGAAATCCCAGACAAGAAAAGTTTTTTGTACTAGGATAAGGAAAGGAATGGCTATTCACCACAAAGTAGCCAAACATAAGAGAACATGTATCATTAAGAAAAGGCAAAATAAACATCTACAATTTTCTAGGAATTGCTAAATTTCTCAGAAAAGCATAAACGTATCCACTCATGACAAGCAAAGTTCAAGTCCTCGAGACATACTGCTAAAGATAAGGCCTGAGCAGCTCTTTCCACTTCTGTAAATTCTTCTTCTATGTGGATCCTTTTCACACGACCTTTCCAAAAAGACTCCATATCCTCAAAAAAATCACTAGGAATGACAGTAGAGGAGCTAATTTTTTGATCACTTTCACCATTTAGAGAGATCGTTTCAGCAATTCTATCCGAAGCTGATTCACACTCAGTAACCTGGAAAAAAAAGGCCAAATAAGATTACATGCCATAAACAGAAGCTAGGCACAAAAAAAAGGAAAGGCATAGTGATAGCACCAACTGGGCATTGTACCTAATGGTCAAAGGTCCACAAAGTGCAATCTACTAATCCATCAGATCACTAAATTAAAGTTCAACTTTCCACGGAACTAGCACAAGAAAAATAGGATAAAAAAATATTCAAGACTTCAAAAGTTGCGTTTTATGACAATATGACCAACTAGATCAACCATAATGGTGAATACCAACACAAAATTGAGTAACCCTAAAGAATAAAACACAAAATAATGGTGAAAAACAGGGAGGCTTCAAATTTTTGAAGCATATCAATTGGGCTGGCCTGAGGCCTCCATAAGCTCAGCCCAAAACAAAATTTCTTGTCCCAACTCAGCAAGGCCTGCAGTGAGAAAATTTCTTGTCCCAATCCAGCAACGCCTGCAGTGAGTTCTTAACAGCTTGAGCATCCACTTTTTTGTAAAGAAAGAGGGCTAGCCTAACATGCAGAAATCAGCTTGTTAGGTCATAAATGTATTGCAATGGTTCATTGACTAACAATATGGGTGGAATTTGTCAATTCTAAAAGTCAGCTTGTTAGGTCATAAACGTATTGTCATGGTTCATTGACTAAAAAATATGGGTGGAATTTGTCAATTCTAGAAGTTCCTTGATCATTTATCACCGTGTCCATTTCATACTCCATGAATTGCTATAACTTTATTTTACCCACAACAGAATTAATTTAGGATCAAAATACAAAAATAAATTCACAGCCAAATTTCACTACTTACCAATGTCTCAAAGTCAATTTTTAACCCAGTAGCCATCCAAGTGGGATCCATCAACAACTTCAGGATTTCATTGAGCTCTGAACTGTTATACATGTGCCATATTTCATCAAGTACATTTTTAATTCTACAAAACTCAATATGATTTGCTTCCCTCTGTTCAAGCAGCTTCACAAGCTGCGCAACATGCAAAAAGACAAACAAAACATAAATCGAAACTGTGTATAGACATGCTTTGAAAAGAAAAAGTCTAGAGAGAGAGAAAGGGGGAGGGGTGAGAGAGGGCATTCAATCGTTTTTGACTTCACAAAGAAATGAGAAGGCATAAATGCACCCACAATCCCTGTGGTATAAAAAAGTTACATATTAATCCCTGAGGTAAAGAAAGTTGCAAATTAATCCCTGTGGTAAGGTTTCCGTTAGAAACAGATCTCTTTGTCCATCTTTGTCTCTTTTACTAACGGCAGATACTATGGACTATGAGTCTATTTGGACACGTAGGATGCTATGGTTAGTGCTGACTAGCATTTGCTGTTAGTGAATGAGACGGAAATTGATGGAATGACGTGTTTTTAACAAAAACCTTATCATAAGGACTAATTTGCAACTTTCTTTACCTCAAGAATTAATTTGTAACTTTTTTATACCAAAGGGACTATGGGTGCATTTAGGCCAAATGAGAATAAGTGAGAAAGTTGCAACACATAATATAAAGAAAAATATATTTCCACGTGATTTGCTAGCAATTACATCACATCAAACAGCCTTTGACAATAATGAACACCAGAAAAAAACATTTCAATATTAGACTACCTAATCCAAATTTATAAATCTAATTGACGTTTTGTTAGTAATTACAATTCAGGAGGCATTTTCTCCACCTGAATACTCAAGTCATCAATAGAAGGCTTAATCTCAATGAAAGACAGAAATGTTGTGGCAAGGGTTGACTGGCAAAGTAGCTGATGGAGAGGTTTCACCCAATCTCAAGATCCATCTCGTGATGCTAAGAAACAAAGACTTGAAGCGGTGATGGCATGCCACAATGAGCCCATCCTTCCTCTTTTCCATCATAATTCTGGTGAATGGATTTCCTTTTCTGTTTTTTTAACATGTCAAGATTTTATGCTGCTAAAAGTATTGGAAAATTTCACTAAAGAGAATACGACTTCTTTAGTATTTTGATCGACTGATTTATGGATACTTGTACAAATTGTTTTCTATGTATTTGAAATTCATTATTACATCCACCACCTCATAGAAACTGTTCCACGATAACCTGTATCCCTTTATTTCTTGATTGTACAATGAAACCTAAGAACTTCTAATGATGGCTTGAACATCACTCACAACTTGGTGGGATTTGCGACCTAGAGCTTGCAGGGATCTGCAGGACAATGGCATTATTGAATAGTCCAAGGATAGCTTTTCTATTAAACTATTGTCAATATATTCCCATTCCCCAAAAGATAATTGTAGATCAACCCCATACAACTTTAAAATTGGACAAGCTCAGAAAGTGCCAAAAAAATTTCATTCCAGTGATTGATATATATCAGAATGTGAATATGCATGTACATATTATATGAATTTACCCTTGTCAGTAGATGACACAAAATTTGTTATGCTTTCTAATTAATATCACCAACTATAATGACGACAAATTCAGTTGCAACAACATCTTGTAGGAATTAACAAAAGGGAGCTATAACAAAAGTTGGAGATGAAACTGTCAGCAATATATCAAGTGTAGGTAACTTATAGAAAACAAATTATTAAAGTCATTGAAATAAAACCTTTGCAGATGAAACACAAGTGAACTCTGGAATCGAACACGTCACATTGCTCATAAGTTTGCAAGTTGCTGCCCATACAAATACAACTTAGTTTCCAAAAACTCCAAATTGGGGGGGTGGTGGGTACAGCATCACATGGCAAAAAAAAAAAGGTTCAGCAATTGCATGGTAAATAAAGATTACACCCGACTCGAAGAGCAGTAAAAAAGATAGGAGGAAGACCTCTGGGTGACATTTCAAACATCTAAACTGCACAACCTCACATGAAGGTTATCCCTGCTAGCAGTTTCTCCTTCCTGTTACACTCTTCACATTGAAGTAATTTATGTGGCTTGCCATTAGTACTTGTTAGGAGACCATTCATCTGAAATCTAGAATCTAGGACAATGCTAAAACCAAGTGTTCCAAGTGAAGAATTAATTCATGTCTATTATTACTGACTTGATTATCAGTCCAGTAAGTCATTAATATGAGAATGTGGGTGGCCCAGTTAAAAAGGTTCGGAAATTGAATGCTCAATTGAAAGTCATTTTGTCATAAACATGTAACTGTATCACCTATTGTTTCAAAAGGAATTTAAATGAATTAGTTGAACTTGCAGTGCTTTGCAATCTTTTTAATTGAACCTAGACCTAACCATTCCTGTTCTTCCTTGCTGTTATCTGAAATAAAATCTGCTTTAGAATGAGAATCATGAATGATCCTACTTAGTTAAATTATAGTCCCTCGTAGCTTGGGTTTGGTTCAAGAGTTAAAAGGGTATTGAGTGGAGCTTGGATAGGCCGTAGGTTTAGAATTTCAAATCTTACTAAACATGAGGACCCTGTAATCATCAACGATGGGAAAGTATATATCCAATATATCCAACAGGGATATGTACTCAAGTTTCTTAGATTGAAACTCTAAAGAATCTTGGAACCCAGAAAAGGGGGAAAAAAAGCACAAACACAAGTAAATGAAATGAAACCTGATTGAATTATCATTGTGCGATGAAGAGAAGAACAGAGAATCAAGCGAAAGCTACTTCAACTCATACCCAAAAGTACAGGTCACATCATACAAATGAACATCAAGACTCACCTTGAATTGCAGATGCAATCTCATAAGTGGGAGGATTGAGAAGAAGATCCCTAATATACCTGCAAAATAGACACATTGCTAGAATTAAGGACCACAGAGTCAATCCTATAATGTTGCAGACTGCAGAAAACAGAGCTTGATGACTGTTATTCAGCGTCCATACGAATATGCAATATCAGCAATGGAAAGTTGAAAATGTTGTAAGCTTTAAGGAATAGGAGATTCCTATAAAACAAACTAAAAATATAGTATACACAAAACAATCAAGAATTTATAGGCAGCAACAAGTTGGAAATAACCACAGATGTAGCAATTTAAACATATCAGGGGACATCTCGTTGGAAGCCCTTACAACCATGTAAAGAACTCTCCTCGTGAGTGGATAGGAAAAAAAATTACTTGAATATCATTCTCATATGACAGAATATCCACTTATGGAAAATTCTAAAATTGATGGTGTCCATATACCAAGTTAGCTAACAACCACCTCTTCCGACCATATCTCCCACTTTCAATACTTCTTTCCCTCAAGGAAACCCATTTTCGATTTTCTTTTTGGTTTTAAAAATCTACAAAATAAGTTATAATTAAAAACCTAATCTAGTTCTCCAAATCAAACTATATTCTCAAGAAGGACCCATTTGTCAATACCAAGAGAAAAATGGTCTTTCTTTCTTTTTCTTTTGCTAGGGCGGGGTGGTGTCATATCTTAAAGTTAAGCATACCCAAAATCTCTCAAGATACGCTATTTGGGACTCTCAATCTACTCTAATGAGCTCACAAACACAACGAAGACCGGCTTAAGTTACCAACATGGCTGCAGTACTACCAAAACTTCTGTTGCCAGCTAGAGAGCACCTCAAATACTGACCACAGAGAAATTTCAAGGCACCCCAAATAAGGAGCACACCAGGCATCAAAACACCCATACAATTCTTAAATTTACCTGACCAACCATAGGATCCATTTTAATTCCAAACATATTAGTCAAACATTCAATATGACTCATGACTTATGATTGGACCCAAAAAAGTAAGTAGTACCATAGGAAACAGAACTCTAAACTGTTCCGCCAAGTTTGGCCACCAGAAGCTATGCAAAAGAAACTCCACTTGAAAGCATCTTTTCATGCACAAGGTTGAGATGCATAATGATGTAAATCACATGGTGAACAAAATGACCTGCAGAGTTCCATAATGAACAAATGGCAACTTCTACCTCTCAAATAGGTATTACTGAGTCTCTTTAATAAGATCAGAGTCATACTATATCTATTACGAATTCAAAGAGAAAATATGGATCTTTACAGTTCAACTGGATCATCTCCAAAAACCCGTCCATTTCGGGCCCTAATGTGTCACATATATCCTATCAATGTAATTCAAGAAGATTTTGCTGCTGTTACCTCTCTCACTTTTTATTTAAATTATTGCAACAATACACTAAAAACACTTGCACAAAACCATATGAGGGGAAAACAGAATTGTAAAATTTTAAAGGATGAAGAAAGTAAAAAACATATCTGAAAATAATTAGGCAGTATGTCGGTAAAATACAACAAAATGAGAAAATTGCAACTTCTGACTCACAACAGCGGAAGACCAGTGCAATTCGGTGGAAGCAACACCTTCAACAAACAAGGTATTCCCTCTGTCGGTATGGCACCTGGAAAGTACAACACAAGGACAAATATGGTTATATATTGCCTTTTTTTTTTTGACAGATAAACAAATAATTATATAGAGCAACAGATAAACTAAGATTCTGCACTGTCTGAAAGTGAGCTAACCAATTTGTGTTGCTGTTCCAAGGGTTAAAGGCCGGGGCCTATTTTCTGATGACACAGTGACATTCCTAAATGTAACTTCATCATCGAGACCATAAAGCTCCTTCACCTATGAATGGACCATAAATTTTGACGTCGATTGCTATTGAGCAATATAACAGGAAACAAAACCACAGGTCTTATGATGACTAGCAAAAAAAGAATCGCAATTGAACCTTAACCAAAAGGTCATTCAGAGGATTCCCTCCAAACCATTCAAATTGTCTGGCGCTACATTCTCCCCACAATAGGCCTCCTTCGCCAAATTCTCCCCAGCGGCAAGTGCCTGTAACGGTATTGCAGCAACATAAATATACCATGAGCATTCCCGCCAGAATATTTCTGTGGAAATAAATTCTCCAATATAAAAATACGTTTTCTTGAAACAACACAGCCTTAGCCTGCATCTCATGAGCATATCTTTTACTTTTGTTTTTAATTTCACTTATTAAATCATCAACATGGCTAATAGGAGTGGTCATAGAAAATGTTTCTGAAGGTTCTTACTCATTTCTTAAATGAAAAATTTAACAATATAGTGAACTCTCAAAAGGCTTATGCCTAATTCCTTAAATTCCATCCTTATCTTAACACTAGTCTAATGCCCTGCCACATTCTTGCACTTTCACACCTCTTAAGAAACAGAAGAGTCATCTCCACATGTTATAAACAAAGTTACTTTACTCCAAATGAGAATATTACCTAAATAATGAAGAAAAAAGATAACATGAACCTGAAGAATTGTTTCTCAAAGATGTATGCAGAAATAGATGATGGTATCGACAAGTACGAAGTTTGGTAACTAAGGCCTCTTCAGTCAAACCATCCTCAGAAGAATATGTCTTCATAGTCTCTAGGGCTAGATTTATGCAATACCCCCTAGCAGAACGAGATATTCCTGCAAGCACAAGATATAAAGCATTAACACAATTATAAGTCGATTCAAGTACTCAAACCAGAGTCGTTCATATGTAGAAAAGTCGAATTATTAAAAAGACATGAAATAGAGACTCCTGCCACTTAAAGCATTGGAATCTGCGGCTGTAAAGGTTGAAAAGCAAACAGAAAAAAGAAAGCCAAGGTCCAGCAGAAACAAAAAAATTTGTGGAGAAAGGTAATTGGGCTTGAATATAAAATTTGAGTAATTTTAGTTCGTTAGGGCAAAATGCCAGTGACTTCAAAACATGATCTAGACCTGAGAATAACACAGTTGCGTGACAATCACTAAGATTGATATCGGTTAGCATACTTGGTAAAAATGTACACTGTTTGCTGTTCTCAATTACAGTAAGTTGGAAATAATTCTGACCAAAAAATAGAATACATGCCAGAGAATTGATCAAGGAGGAAGGAGGATTAAAAGGCATAAACTATGAAGTCAACAGAATCGATCGGAGGAAGTGAATGCAACAGGCATGAAGGCAATCCTGGAAGATGTGTCCCTTGAAAAGCATTAAGAAAATCCATTGAAATTTTAAACAGGTTGCTAATGGAACCTTCTGCAGACCAGATTAGTAAATCAGTATTTGATACTGCAAAGAGCAGCCCAAGTTACCTAAACATCACATCACTTGAAAGAAAAAATGTGGCAAAAACTTTTAGGCAACTAAGCACTCCTGCTTAGATTGTTTCATTCATGTAGTGCTGGTATCTTATAGATGCTATGCAGTGCATGCCATATGGAAAACAACAAGCACAGCAAACTATTAAGAGGATCCAGACATCAAAAGATAGGACCATCCTAGTCTACTCTCCCTCATCTTGTCCTAAAATGTTTTCATGTAAATCCCCGTACACATACATTCATACTTCTCCAAATATTTGCCTACTCCTTACAATCTGTAATGAAAACTAAAGTTAGTATTACATACCATATTACATGAGACAAAAAGTACTAAACGGTTGTCAAATACTGATATGCTGGTTGTTTCAGCAGAAAATATTTCCTGGATGATTTTTTGGCGAGAATTTACATTTTAGGATCCTTTTACTAACATAACCATTCCTGTTGAAGCCTGGGGAAACAATGCAACAATGGAAGCTAGGAAAGATATCTATCTCAGTCAGATCTTCTCTTAGAGGTAAGGAGAGACCTAGATGAAAACCCACGTATTCCCTGTTTCTAGGGAAAAAAGCCTAGTGGCACGACACTTGAAGAGAGTGGGTAGAGATGGGATAGAATATAAAGCGTCACACATAAACAACAGCTTGACGGAGTTGGAAAACCACCAGTACAGGATGAGCACTGCTTGTCGCTCATACTCATGAATTACGACCCAAATTCAAAACATACGCCATGCTGAGCATTTGTATCTTTTTTATTTTCCTCTAAATAAACCAGTACCCATTGATAAGAACATATTCCACTGTTGATAATATATGCAACTTTGGCCATAAATTATAGGAGAATCAAGACTGATGTCTGGTTGCCCGAGAAATATCCACTATACAGCAGGTGGGGAGAGAGACAGCACTGACTTTCAATAGCAAATATAAGAAATATTGCCAATAACATAAAATAGGCTGCATAAAACAGCAGCATACAGCATCAAAGAGCTAAGGACAATGAAAGCATACTTCATAAATATCAATTAAAGCTTAAGATAATTTAAATGCACAATATATAGTTATTTGATGCCAAATATCTACTGAAACAATGCAGAGAGAGGCAATTCGGTCATACCAACTACAGGCATTGGTTCTGGGAAGTCAAGATCATGATCGACCCCTACAAGTCCAAATACATATGGACTACCTGGATGTGCATGCCTGAATACTTAAAAAAAAAACAAGTTAGAGCAAGATAAGAATGTCAGAATTTGTTGAACAGCAAATATACTTCAATTTCCAACACCCCAATATCTAGAGATTTCTTGGCATGATGTAAATAAATGCACTACCATGATGACAATATACTCATGAATTATCCAAGTAGCAACTTGAGCTTTTGGAAAAGTCACACGAGAAAAAGGGACCAATAAAGTAACGTCGTATTCCATTTATGACCCTTGGTTTTTTAATCCAAGACCAATGAAATATTTTCATTTTCCATTTGTATCCACTGGTTTTTTAGGGTATGTTCGTTTGTAAAAGTATTCTAGAATACAATGTATTAGCAAAATTTGCAAAACAAACATACAAAATCTCAAAAAATCCTACACAAACACCAATAACTTTTACACAAACTTCAACAACTTTTCACACAAAATTTCAATATCTTTAAAAAAAAAATTCTAACAAATATTCTCTCTCCATACTTTTTCACCTAACTCCAATACTTTCTTATTAAACAATTACATCAAATCATCCCTCTACACCTTTTTACAAACTTCAATAAAATTAAATATCTTTAAAACTTTTCAACAACATTACACAAAAACCTATAAAACTTCAATCTACATAAATATTCACAATTCTATCAAAAATCCGAAAAATCTTACAATTTTTTATAAAACAAACATCCCCTTAATCTAAGATAATGGAACATAAGTCTTCCAAGGAAAAACCGGAGTCCATAATGTGGGCAAGTATTGCAACCACAAGGGACTGAATGGAAGTTTTAGTTGTTTCATTTAAGTTCTCTGTACTTTGCACAGAATTTAAAAAGGTCTTATTGCACATAGGTAGTACTAAACCAATCAGCCAAGAGTGAATATTGTCCACCGGAGTTTTACACTTTGAACAACCAGTCCTATGTATGTTATTCTTTGTTGATTGGTAATGTCTCCACATAGTGGTGGTAAGATCTGTGCAGGAATAATCTTGGTCTCATTCTTTATTTGGAGCATGCTCCAAATTAGACAGTGAAAGGAAAAATGATTATCTGCCCAGATTAGCAATCCGACGCTTTAGTCCACTCAGCCATCTCCCCCAATCGAAAAGGATAATTACTATGTTACATAACACAAAAAGTAGGGTCTGAAAAAGAGTCTTTCTTTCTTTTATATCTCTTATTTACTTATTTATTTTAATTATATTCTATAATTTATTCTGTAATAATATATAATATAATTCCATTGAGATAAAGTAAGGAAGAGATATCTCCAATCGACTATTCCACTGAATATAAATTAATCTAATAAGTGATTGTCTGATAATGAGCAAGGAATATCTATCTTTTTATTTATGATTCATCATCAAGCCGAAAAAAAGGGAGGGGAAAGCTCTCCGTTCCTGGTTCTCCTGTAGCTGAATCCTCCAGAACCACAAGAATCCTAAGTTAGAATGGGATTCCAACTCAGCATCTTTTGAGATTTTGAGAAGAGTTGCTCTTTGGAGAGCATGGTATGATGAAAGTTGTAAGCTGTGTTTGGGGGAAAGACAATTTCATTTCTATTTTATTTTTTCATTCTACGAATAGATTCTATTAATTATAAGTTACACTCAGACAAAGAATCTAGAATATTGAATATTATTTGCAGGTCAAATTCAAGAATGCTTCCCAGATTCTCATTCTCAAGTGTAGATGAATCTCAACCACAACAGCATGAGTGCAAACACCGAAAGTGCATATGAAACAAACATAATGTACATAATATGAGATATCACAGGTTAAATTCAAGCTCAAGTTGTAGCCAAATACTTACCCAGATATAAAACGACCTTTACGAGCACGAGCTTGTGTTGGACCCTGAACTTCCTCCACTATGCACTTTGAACACCAAAATATGCCCATTCAACAAACTAACAATGTAATAGTTTTTAAAAACTGCTCCCAAATATACTTTGTAGGCAAGAAAGAAAGAAGACATTTGGCCCGCAGAAGAGAAAAACCAAAAATTTGTCTTGGGAAATTAAAGCTGGCAGATATTTCTTCCTAGAAGCATTGCTGGTCTACTCAAGGCATTTGAAAATATTTGTCGAATTCACAAGGAAAAGAAAATTATTGTGAGACTAAAACTAAGACTGGATTAGGTATAACTGAATGAGTAATTATGCTTTCCCTCTTTCTGTTATAAACATGGTAATGGTCCATACCAGAACTTTTGACTCCTATGGAAAGCATTTTTTCTGACCACTAATATGCATTTTGACCAGTAAGTTAGTCACCAACACCCCATGATTATGGCTTTTTTGAGTGGAAGAATGGAGGGGAGCGTTGAAAATGTCATTTGACCCAAAGAGTCACTGGTTTCTCTTGAGACCTATATATTGAAAGAAGGTCAAAACTGGCCACATACTCAATGAAAGACAAATGTAGAAAGGAATAGACTCTGATTGTAGGTTGATGATCTACAAGACCTCCAACAGAACATTGAAAAGTAAGTCGGATGCTTGCAGCTAAGAGACTCTGGCAATCAGACTATTGGGCAATTCCTCATGAATATAATCTAGCATGATGTTTCTATTTTTACCCCTCCCCAGGTGGCTTTTAGGCCAATTTTTTTTTTCCTTTTTGCCGTATTTGATGACCTACTAATACGAAGAAAGAATAGGAACAAGGAAGAAAGAAACCACACATCAGGCGTATGCATAAAGAATGAAAGACTCAGATTAGAACTGCAGAGGCTTAATGTCATTTCTTGCTTCCATTTCATAGATTTTGAACAGGTGTCAAACAAGAGAAGATATTCAACATCCTCCAGAGAGAACAGTGTGGATCAACAACCCAAACTCTGAGAAAATTCCAAATCCAGACACAAATATTCCAGCAAAATCAAGTTTCCAATCATTGCATCCAAGTAAATCATACAAAATCCCAGTCTTTTTTACTTATTATAAATATGAGAGAGAGAGAGAGACAGAGAGACAGAGACAGAGACAGAGAGATCTACTAATGACAATAAGAAGCTAAATACATTACAATGTAAAAACAAATATTCAAACCATAGATGTACACTTTCCCTTAAAAGAAAATTCCTTTTCTCATAAATAATAAGTATGACAGGTAAGAATTAAAAGATTACAGGAATTCGGAAATTTTTTGTCCAGCTCAACATGTCATCACAGTCCAGATGTCAAATATCCCAATAGAAGAGGGCAAAAGCACAACATAACGGAGCCAAAGAGACTAATCTCATATGCAACAGGACAGAAACATAAATCCTATATGAAGGACAATCTCTAGAACTTAATAATGTGTATACAATAGAAGGTAAAAGAATAGTCCCACATAGAAATGACTAGGCAAGATAAAGTCATAATGATTAGTATGCTCACCACTGAATACCCATTACGTGTCAGATCATCCAAAGTTTGTCGAAGATTCTGCAAATAAAGCATTAAGCATATGTAACAAAACATTGGCTCTCAAAGAAGAGTAAAGAATGATGAGAACATATTATGACTTGCCCATCAAAAGTAACAAAAAGAGGATAAACAACAGATGCAGCACCAGGAAGAACTAATCTGGCATGCGGATGATACGATATCACCTGAACCTCTTCAAATGGGTTCATGGATCCCAAAAGAAAAGGTAAGCTCGGATAATTTATAGCAAGTTTTACGAAAACATCAGTTTTAACTTTTAGATGTCTGTCTTTTTTATCTTCTTTTTTTTTCTTGCAATAAGCTTAAAGAATAAATGAAAGAGCTTGAAAAATTATTCTCTGTAAAAAATAAGGTGGTTCTGGTCTCTCATGTTTATAAAAAATAAACTAGCTTTTTACTTGCAAATTTAGGACATATCTTGAAAGAAAAATTATTGGGAAAATAATTTGTCCTAAATGATTTATTTGTTAACAATTAGCTAGTTCTACATCCATTTTACACGAGATCAAATTGAGGGAAGAAGAAGAAGAATTTTGTTCCATTCTAGCAAACATACTCCCTAGGTGGATTGCATAACACCATCAATGCATAAGAGTAATACCACGACAGGGCAACCAGCTCTTGGAATACTATCTGAACGCAGACCACCAAAAGGATTCAAGCCTGCATATTCAACAAGAATACAAGCATCTATTCCAATGGCTTCATAAAAATCTCCCACCTGAAAACAGAATTTATAAGAGTAAGGATATGCTGAAATGCAAAGCCAACTTTTCAGTGAGGCAAAACCACATTTCCTATAGACTGCGGAATATAAAAAGAAATGAAAAGGAAAATAGCATACTCTGCAGAGCAAAACTTCACGTGGAAACCTTGACTTGAACTGCAAAATTTCCCAGTTGAGGGCTCCTTCTTTTAGGCTACATTCGACCCAATTCCATTAGTTAGTTTCATTTAGAAGGAAACCATATCTAATATGCCTATGAGAGAGGGACTTCATAGTTTTTACAATCATGCAAACACCATTAAAGACAGTAATATGCCTGGAAATGTTTAAAATGCTCGTTGAATATTAGTTTGATCAACACTCTTCCGGTCCTTCCTGGAAATGGCAAGCAAAAAAATTATTTTATTGGAGCTTCCCAAGGTGACATTCTGTTAATAGGTGGGAAAAGGAACACAACAAAACTAGTTCTCTACAAGCAGAGAATACCTTGTACACCACTATCAACTTCCTCAGGAATTTGCTTCCTAAAATACTACTAATTACGGTATGCATCAAGAACTCCCATGAAAAACAAATTACTGATAAATTAAAGTATTACAGTCCATTAATCCAGTTGGCTTAGCATAGAGCAAGGATTAACAACAGAACTGCAGATCAAGGAACTCAAATCCATCAAACAGGCCAATTTCCAATCATAGACCCAAAGACCCTCATAAGAGATTCAGTTTTGCAAACAGGAGCCTTCTGATAGCGTATTGCTAACCCATAACACAGCTCTAGTGCAGCTGCTGATCATTCCTTTCATGAAAATTTTAAGGGATAAAAAAGATTCAAATCAGGCTCTTTCAGTTCTGTTATCATGTTTCTAACTGTGCAAAATAACAATGCAGGACACAGCATATATTTACAAATCAAGATGGCAAAAAATCGTAACACCAACTAATAGAAGCAAAAAAAAGAAAGGAGCTATGTGGGTCTTTTCTGTTTTGTTTTGGCAACCTAAATCGTGAGCATTCAAGCAACATCAGAATAAGATATTTCAATATTGTATGGGCTCACCTTCCATTTTTCAAGGTAACATCCAAGCCTAGCAAATTGGAATATGCGAGTCTTTTAACTAGGTGGACAGTTGAAGGCTTCCTGCACATCTCCAACCTCTACCATAACGAAACCATGGTCATGCGAGATCTTACTTGAAGTTCACAATAACTTTAATATACCACAAATTTTTTGGCAAGACTTATCAAGCAACTAAAAAAAAATGTATGAACTAGCGCACCTCCTTCCACCACAGTAAGTGAGAAAGATCCTTATCATTGAGGGCATTATTTGATGCTTTGGCCTTTTTGGTGGTTTTTGAGCTTCCCCTCAAAACTTTCTCATTTTTGAAACAACAAACCTTCTCCAACTGCCTGCTGCTGTAGCTTTTAAAAAAGAAAACCTCACGATTTAGACATTGAATCAAACCAAGAAAGCAAAGGACGAATATAATTGATAGTTACAGCAGTAACGATTGTTTTTTTTTCCTTCTATCAAAATATTCTTGGCATCTTGAAGATTAACAGGTAGATTTACATCACAACAACACACTGTCACAGAATACTCAGACCTGCGCGACTTAGAAAGATAGCCACAAGAAATTAAATTGTTTCCCTTATTGTACCTTTCGGTAATCACAGGACACTAGATCAAGCATTAAAATAATTCCAAAAACAACTCATATCCCATACTGTTATAACAATGCCGAGCACCAATATGATTTAAGTGGATACCCCCAAACCAAACCCCAACACCCCCCCCCCCCCCCCCCCCCGCGGGGGGCAGGTTATCCAGGTTACCCCAAGTTGTCATAGAAGTATCATTGATAACATAAACAAGATATCTAACATACTAACTCAACGGCAAACCGACATGACTAAAGATATTTCAAAATGAGTAGCACGATTCATTTGAGACAAAATGCCACTTTAAAGCGCTTGGCAGACATCATATACACAAAGACCCAAAAACCCATTTCTCAGACTCATATATGACATCAATTAAAATTCATAAAAACGATTTCCCTACCAAAGCATAGCATATGTGACTCTAGCGCGCATTGTATTATACACAGAGAGAGAGAGAGAGAGATTACGGAAGCTTCAGTGAAGGCCTAAACGAGCTGTATCTACAAGCAGGGGAACGAAACAAGAGAGCGAGGGACCGCCACCGGGGAAACGAAACGACGGCGTTTCTAGTCGCAAGCCAGTACATAATGCCAGTGGAATGCTCAGTGAGTGTCTCCCTTTTCCGAAGAAGTCTTAGTCCAATGTTTGGCCTTTCGGTTGGGGAGACTGTTAAACAGAATGGGGATTTTATGGAATGAGTGGGGACAACTTTAGGGGGTTTTCTCCCTCTCGCTCCATAAGAGCATAATAAGGGTTTGAGGAGTATTCTAAACCCTGGGGGATTGGGCTTCCCGCCATAAAGGTACAAAGAAAGATTTTTTTGACAATTATGTGAGTGCGTTTGAAACCTTTTTTGTTTTCTGTTTCTGTTTTCATTTCAGTTTTTAAAGGTTAAAATAAGTTTTATAATAAGGGCATGTTTGGTAAAAGTAATTTAGACTCATTTATTAAATTTTTTATTTAATAATATTTTTATTTTGGGTAATGTTATATTTAAAAATAATAATAAATAAAATTTAAATTAATTAAAAAAATACTAAAACTATAAAAAATCGAAAATTAAATTTTTTATAAATATAAAAATATTAGAAAAATATGAAAATAATATAAAATAAATAAATAAAAATTATTTTTATTTAAAAATATTTTCTTTCAAATATCATTATATTTAAAAAATAATGAGAAAAATAATTTACAGAAATTAGGAAATTTTAAAAAAAATTACAAAAAAACATAAAATTATCTAAAAAAAAAAAATTAACTCAATAAAATATAAATATTTGAAAAAAATAGAATCAAAATTTATAAATCACGGAAATCGGATAAAATGTATATAAAAATAATTTCGCAAAACTAATTAATTGCTATAAAATAAAATTAAAATTAAAATTATCAAAAAAATTAAAAAATATTCAGAAAATATATCCAAATTATTAAAAATATCTAAAAATTATTGGAAAATTGTGGGTAAAATGTAAAATTAAAATTAATTATAAAAAATCAATAAAAATACTTAAAAAGAGAGAAAACATAAAATTCATTAAAATATTTATAAAATTTAAAAATCTAGAAAACATTTAAAAACATAATTTTGGAAATTCAATAAACTAAAAAAGACTGGATTAAATTTGCAAAAATCAGAAAAAAATTATAAATATTAAAAATAACTTACAGAAATTTATAATTGCACAAAAAATTAAAACCAAATTTGGGCAACAAAGCCGGATGCTTCTAAAATAATAAAAATTCAGCAAATAAATATAAATAAATAATTAACTAAAAAGATAAAATAGATTAAAAAAAAAAAAAAATATTGGGCCATTTAGCAAAACAATTTAAAAAATATAAGAAAGTATATAAATTATAAAATATACAAAAAATTAAGAAAAATCTAAATACTTAGAAAAACATAAAATATTAGAATATTAAAACATTAAAAATTATTTTGAGACTAGCCACCCTGGTGAGGTGCACAGCTCCAATGGGGTCTCCCTCTGGGCACACCTATAGAGATTGCGCACTTTTGGCTACTTTGGGTGGCCCCAATTTTTAAAAGTTTTTGTAAATTAATTTTTTGTTTTTTATTTTATTGAATGTCCAAAATAATTTTTTAATTTTTAAAATTTTATAATTCATTTTCTTGTTTTAATAAATATTTTGAATAATTTTTTTTTATTTTAATCTTCTATAGTATTCAAAATATTTATTAACAACAAGAAAAGCAAGTATAAAATTTTAAAAATTAAAAAAATTAAATTTTGTAAATTTCTGTAAGTTATTTTTAATATTTATAATTTTTTCTGATTTTCAAATTAATCCTATTTTTTAGTTTATTGAATTTCCAAAATTATGTTTTTAAATGTTTTCTAGATTTTAAATTTTATAAATATTTTGATGAATTTTATGTATTTTTCTCTTTTTAAGTATTTTTATAATTAATTTTACTTTTACATTTTACCAACAATTTTCCAACAATTTTTAATTTTTTTACAATATTTTGTAATAATTTGGATATATTTTCTGATTATTTTTTTTTTTTTTAATTTTAATTTTAATTTTATTTATAGCAATTAATTAGTTTTGCGAAATTATTTTTTATATACATTTTATCCGATTTCCGTGATTTATAAATTTTATTCTATTTTTTTCAAATATTTATATTTTATTGAGTTAATTTTGTTTTTTTAGATAATTTTATGTTTTTTTGTAATTTTTTTAAAATTTCCTAATTTCTGTAAATTATTTTTTCTCATTATTTTTTAAATATAATGATATTTAAAGAAAATATTTTTAAATAAAAATAATTTTTATTTATTTATTTAATATTATTTTCATATTTTTCTAATATTTTAATATTTATAAAAAATTTAATTTTCGATTTTTTATAGTTTTGGTATTTTTTTAAATTAATTTAAAATTTTATTTGTTATTATTTTTAAATATAACATTAACCAAAATAAAAAAATTATTAAATAAAAAAATTAAATAAATGAGTCTAAACTGATCTTACCAAACATGCCCTTATTGTAAAACTTATTTTAATCTTTAAAAACTAAAATGAAAACAGAAACAGAAAACAAAAGGATTTCAAACGCACGCATAGGTACACGCACGTGTGCTTTTCATCCCCCAAAATAATTTCATCAATTTTTCCAAGTGATTATTCGAAGAATGTTGGGATGACATCATGACGGTGGACATCAACCGCATTATTCCTCTTCCGTATTTCATTTCGGAAGTGTCTTTCATTTTTGGATTGTGTCCAGGGCGGAAGAAAGAGGAAAAATATAAGCTAGCGAGGTTTTTCTCATTTTTAGGATTGTTGATGGAATTGTGAATATTAGTGTTATATTTTAGGATTTTAAGGATTGTTGATATAAAAAATAGTAAGATTTTCAGAATTTTTGATAGAATTATGAATATTTATGTATATTAGAGTTTTTATAGGTTTTTGTGTAAAAATTAGTGAAAAATTTTAAAGATTAATTAAGTTTGTAAAGAGGTCTAGAGAGAAATGATTTGATATAATTTTTAATAAAAAAATATTAGAGTTTAGCGCAAAAATATAGAGATAAAATATATTTGTTATAATATATTTTTTAAAAAATATATTAGAATTTGTATAAAAAGTTATTAGAGTTTATGTTAAAGGTATTGGTGTTTGTATAATTTTTTTAATATTTAAATGTTAATTTTGTAAATTTGTTGTATTTACTGTATCCTATAATACTTTTGCAAAACCAACGTGCTCTAATAGTCCATAATATTCTTCTTATTTATTAGAGTTAAATACACATCCTCTGTACCTGTAGCTGGCGGGTGTTGAAGTCCCCACTGGTCATTGGTCAAAGTTTCGATCCTTAGTAAAGGGAGGAGTTAATTACATTTTGTATATCTAATCATAAAGATTTCGACTGTTTGTACTCTAATTTATTATTTTTATCACATTATACTCATAAACTCTTGATTTTTAGACTCTTTGTACTCTCCTTTAAAATTTTTGAAAATGATTTTTTTTATATATGAAATGACAATTTTATCCCCCATTAATTTTTTTTGCAATGACTATTTTATGAAAGTAAAATCATAATTTTAGAGATTAAAAAATATATTTCTGTCCAAACTGACAGAAACTTTTAACGGAAAGTGCAAATTGTATTGGTGTTTGCGTAGAATTTTTTGATATTTTGGATGTTAGTTTTGTAAATTTGTTGCATTTCATGAATTCTATAATATTTTTGCAAAACCAACATGCTCTAATAGTCCATAGTATTCTTCTTATTTATTAGAGTTAAATACACCGATGTCCTCTGTACCTTGTGGGTGTTGAAGTTCCCATTGGTTAGAGTTTTGATTGTTGGTAGAGAGGGTTTAAATATATTTTGTTCCTCTAATTATAAAGGTCTTGACTGTTTGTAGTCTGATTTATTATTTTTATTACATTATACCATGAACTATTGATAAAGGTCTTGAATCTTTGTACTGCAAAGTCTACAAGTACGCTATTTGTCCTTCTGGGTCGAACTCTCTCTTACACAGGGTCACATAATGCTGCAAGTACGCGATTTGTCCGTGGCAAGCCCCATCTCCAATGCTTGAAATGTGTCCATCAAATCAGAGTCCCCCTGAACCAAACAAGATCAGTTAACTATATACATTTTTATCAAAGAAATAGACGACTAACTTACTTAAGAATTAATGAATCTTCTCAAGAGTTCTTAGATTGTACCTAATTCATGTTCATGTTAAACGAAGCAGCATAAAAAGTAAAGAGTAACTAAGAGAACACACTACCATAGCAGCAGCTGGCGCACGATACGCAGGTTGTGGAACGAGTGCCTGCATCAAATTAAGATATGTAATGTTTCTCTATCAGAACCCTTCCCAAGTAAAATGAAAATGAAAATTAGGAAAGAACGAAAGAAATCCATGCATCCTCGATCCGCAATGAGCGACCTAAGCAACAGTACCTGCAGTAAAATAGGGCATTTTTGATAGGTTTGATAATCCAATTGATCCAGTACCGCCGATAATCAATAGTGTTTCTTACGTACGTACCTGGTATACGTTTGTAGCACCAGGAGGAAGTCCTTTCTTGGCTCGAAGTAAGACATGGTTATCCAAGAAGAAGCTGTGCTGGTGACTGAATCTCCTTCGTTTGTAGCACGCAGGACAAAGATCAAAAGTCTTGGAGCCACAGTCAAAGCATGCAACGCAGGTGAAATAAAGTCCGACTAGGCAGGCTTGACACCCTTGGCACCAAACGCCGCCCCGGGTCTTCACCGTGTAGTACAAAGTGAGGACCTCCCAGAAATCCAGGGAGCCATCGCGGTCTCGGTCCAGGTCCCTGAAGAAGTTGGGGCGTATCCAGACGTAGCTTTGCTGGAGGAAGTTGATGTACTCGATGAAGCTGACTCGGCCATCCCCGTCCCCGTCCAGTGCGAGGTAGAAGTTCCATGCTAGTCGCTGAAGGTCTCTAGGGGCATTGTTATAGTAAGCTAGAGCGGCCTCATGTAGATCTTCCATTGCTGTACGTCTTAGGGCCTGTGAGCTGCATGCCAGATCTCGGGCTTTATAGAAAAGGCCAATGAGACATATGCTCTTTTGGGTTGTGTGGGATCGATCTCTTCAAAGAAAAGGCACTGGCCGTCATCAACGGCATAAAAGAAAAAGACGTCGGGGCCTGATTCGCTGATTCTCATTCCGATCGATATCTTTTTAATATTCTCCAGAAAGACAAAAAAACAAAAAGAGTAGGGCCAGAATTTTGCTTACTAGTTTTGGATTTTGAAGGAGTTGATATTAGGGGATGAGGATTATTAATTAGTACTCACTCAAATGTATTATTTTTTTTCCTGTTGTCAACCAAAAGAACTTCTAAGCTAGCGCTACTGCTATAGTGGATTCATTTCGAGATTAACTTAATTAATTAGCACAATCCAATTACACCGGACAAAAATCAATTGATCAAATTAAGTCAGTTATGTATCAATTCTTCTTGTTCTAGAAGAGGCAACGTAGTCTGCTTGTATCCAGCTGATATATATATATATATAGCACAAGAGACAAAATGAGTCGATTAATCCCAGTGCAGGTCCTAATTAGAATCATTTCTGGTACAGATCCTACATATATAGTACTTATCTATCTTTTCATAAGAAAAGAGAACAGAAAAGAAAAATCGCAGCATCTAACCCGAAGAAAAAGTGTTCCCACTAAAATTAATCGGAACAGCCAGCCAGGACCACTTGTTTTTTGTTTCCCATTGCTTTCTCTAACCCGAAGAAAAACCTCCATACGCAAGGATAAGGTAGGTAAATCAGTACTGGAGAATACGATTCCCCTTGAAAGTTTGCACCCGAAACTTTCGGTCTATGCTGGGTATCTCCAAATTACATCCACAGACCGGCCAATTAGTGCCTTCTTACGTCAAAGGCATGCAGTAAGAGTCATTCCGTAGAATCTGTAAAGGGCTCTCTACGACATCGATCGTTCATGCACTATCTATCATATATAGTTTGGCCGTCAATTCCAAGAATAATTGTCCTATACCCTAATAATTTAGTCGCACATATATTAATTGCTAGGTTTCTCCCTAGAACGATTCATCAAGATGGACTGCTAGCACGAGTCCCTCTTCCAAAGTATATAATATAATACTAGTGTACAAATCCTAACTTCGTCCCTTTTTTTATTTTTTTATTATCTTTAAAATTGTACATTTTAACGAAATTGGTTCCCCTAAATTTTTAATCCTAACTTTGTCCTTCTAGCTTCAATTCAGATCTATTAACAGGTAATCATGTTTTGCTGGCATCCGTTTGTTATAGAAAAGTGGCGCTTTGCAACCTTGGTTCACAAATGCAGGTCCAGCACACTACAAGAAATGTGGGCTTCAACGACGGCGGCTTCCGTAGTTGAAACCACCAAATTCGTCGCAAAAGCTTAGCCCCCACGGAATAAGGTCGTCAAAGCGTGGTCGACTCTGCCGCGTGCAGAGAGCCCTAATTCGACGACTGAAGCTTTCCGTCAGCACTGGTCCAGCAACGTCGACAAGCTCCACTTCGTCAAGAGAGGTGCCTCCATTGCCGACGAGCTAAAGCCGCCGTCCATATTTGTTTTTCTTGCCCCCAACAACGACGGAAGTTGATCGTGGAGATTGTCGTAATTGAATTTCTTGTGAATTAGAATTTCGGTGAAATGGTGCATTTCGGTCAAATGGCATTGATTTTCAATTCTGCAATTTTTAATAGTTTTCTCATTTATTGCAATCCATTTGTTTTGTGTCATTTTCTCAATTTCATTACAATCAATTCGTTTTTTCTTTCTTCTTTTTGAGTTTCTGCAATTCATTTGTTTTCATTTCACAACATTCCTCCATCAGTTGTCCTTATTGCATAGATATGAAGAAAAATTAACACAGATGGAGTTGCACTTATAATAGAGATTAATCCATAACAGAGTAATATCCATGTATATATTCATATCATATTCACATAACAGATCTTCATCAGATTTAAATTTCCGAAAAATCAAAGTCAAGCAGCAATTCACATGACAGATCTTCATCAAATCAGGTCTTCATAACCAATACAGCATCCCCTGCACAATATTTAAAGAGCATAAGCATGGTGAGTTTGAATCTCTTAACATGGGTGCTCTGTTTTTCAGTGAAAGTAACTGCACCTCTTTTTTTTCAAAGTTCTGCACTACGTGTGTACAAACCAACTGTGTAAAAAACTCCAATAACACAAACATTGTTGCAAGCTTATGTCACACCAGAAATAATGTCATAATGATGTTAAAAACAACCAGAGATATTGCTAAGATTTTCTTAATTGAGACACTCTCCATCTCGTTAAGAATTTCTGCAACTGTAGGGGAAGTTTATGGTTTCTAACAGAAAAAGCATAAATCACAACACAATGAACTCTTGTACACTCTCATATGAACCAGATATTGATTCCCTGTCATCATCAATGGGTTCCATCAAGGCTATCTAACTGAACAAAAGAAAAAGAAGGTTGAAACTGATCATTTCATTCTATACCTAGTTACTTGACCGAGGAAAAATGGGAAAGAGACAACATAGCACTCTAGACCTTTAGTAACTGCAGGTCAGAAACTTACAAAGGCTTTAAATGCAGGCCTGTGAGCAGTCATTTCATATATACAGCATCCTGGAAAATATGCATGACATTATTCACAAAAAAATCCAGCTAAAGATCAAGAGTTAGTAAGTCTAGACTTATATTAAAATTTCAAAACAAAGATGTTACTTTACCCAAAGACCATATGTATGATTTGGAACCATACGGTGTATCAGCAAGAAGGTCAAGCCACATGTAGCTTGGAGTTTCCACAACCAGCATATGGAGCAGAAAACCCATGGTAACCATACAAAGCAGAGGTGAGAAAAGATGTGTAAATGTAGTCTAATAAACAAATTTAACAATAAAACAATACAACATGGCACAATAGATGAGTCCAAAACGAACTTCTAATCACGAAAAAGAGGGAACAAAAGAAGAAGGAAACTTACCTAGACGTGTGTCTTGATCTCTTGTCAGAAATAGATTTGAGCACTAAAGCAATTTTGGAATACCGTCAGAGAAAATTAGCTTTGGGTTTTCACATAGAAAATTAAACTAGATTTTCTTTGTTAGTCTGCCACTAACCTTGACATCACGATGAAGAATATGGTTGGCATGCAAGTAATAAAGCACCATGAGGAGTTGAACTAACCATTTGCAGAGTTTCTGCATTTATGAAAAATTTCAAGTATGAACCAGGGAGATCTATAGTCTAAATTTAATTTCTAATCACAGAATGGTCAATTTTATTTCAGCGAAAAAAAGGATAGAAACTTGGCAGCAAGAGTGACAACCTTTTGGGGAAAATGAACACCATTGGCCCTTTTAATAGCTTCTGCCCTATAACATGAAGAGGCAATTATGCAAAGGTCAGAAAAAAGCAAGACCAAATCATGTCCAAGCAGATACTGGGACATTAACCAAATAACTGACTTAAGCAATGAATATAGCCCACATGTCTCCTCCTTCAAATATCCTAGCACAATGCATACAAAGCAACCCTGGAAGTTACAACACCAAAATGTCAAGTGTAGAACCAGAATGATGGGGACAAAGTTCCTTAACATGCAAGGGACTATAATAAAATTCTATAATGCTCCTTAGGCAATTGGCACACACACGTACACACAAACACAATGCTGACCTTTTCCACCCAGGAATCTTTGTACTCTATGATAAATGGATTACGTACTTTAGAAATAAGCTCCATCTGCAGAATTGAAACCCAAGAGAGCTTCTCAAGAGCTAAACTTATAGATAAAAGTGCAGTAAAGACATCATTCTTTAAAACCAACCACAGGGGAACATAATATGTCTTAAGAAATCTCCTTTGAAAATTAAGTTCAAAAAAATAAATATCTGTTGATTACAAAGAACCATATATGGATCTACACCACGTGGATCAGAAATGTAAGACCCAAAATCACCTAACAAATTATCAACACAGACAAGAGCCACTATAACTTCTCAAATATCAGTGATCCTGAGCGTTTCCACTTCTTTATATAAAATACATTGAGACTTAAAGTGTTTATTCTAGTTTACAATCATGATTCAATGCTTCTAAGAGAGGCACAACTGCAGCATATAAGAGATTGAGATAATGATTCAATACATTGAGATAAGGCATTCCTAAAGCAACAAATGAAGAATAATCTCGAAGAATATTTTGTTGGAATCTTTTAAATACCACCTGAAGCAACTGATGATTGATGGAAAGAGAGGCACATCTGCAGCATATAAGAGATTAACACAACCAATATAAACAATGTTGCATCATCAATATTATCAGAAGTAACATTGGTAAGAGAAAGTTTTTCCAAAAGATAGGCTCATCTCTGTTGCTCCAGACAACAATATCTCCTGTACTACGCTCTCCTTAATCTAGATATTGTCTTAGGATAAATCAAAAAGGTCCCTGAGTAGAGAAAGTTCCAGTCATATTTGAGTGAGAAAGATCAGTAATCTGGGGTAATGGCCCAGATTTTTATCCAGAACTAAAGTAGAGTTCAAGAGTGTAGAACAGTTTCCTTATGCAGATCGCATACTTGTAAATAAATATTTACATACAAAGAGATTTTTGAAAACTTATAGCCAAGAGTATTCCTAGTAGTTCTACCAACAAATAATGACAGACAAGTAGAAAATCCCACATGTCAGATGCGGAATAAACCCAAAGAATAGCACCATGAATTTCTCTGATTTTCCTCATACCCTTAGTTCAAAATGCATGCATAAAAATGCTCAGGGACCACGAGCAGGGGCAAAACAGAAACAGCCCCAAGCCTGGTCTTCTGGTATCATCCCTCCTCCTTTGTTCGTATCGATTGCTTCTAACATTCTCACCACCTCATCCATTAGATGCAAGAAAGCAAAGACTTCTCACTACAACAAATTAGGGTTTTAGCGACGAGTTATTTCGTTGTTAAAGAGACAGAATTTGGTTGCTAAAACGATATAGCGACCATATAAGACCGTTGCTCAGTGGTCGCAACTAAACCGTTGGTAAAGGCTTTTAGCGACGAGAAGAATACTTTGTCGCTATTCAATACATATAGCGACAAAGTATATCGTTGCTGAAGTTCAATCAACTTCGTCGATATAGGGCCTATGAATTCAGTCGTAGTGGTCGCTAGACATGGTCACATTGCAACGAATAACTTGGTTGCTCAAGCTAAGACTAGCGACGAATAGATTACGTCGCTAAGATCCATTCTAGCGACCAAAAATGATAGTTGCTATAGCTAGCAACACCGACGATTTGTACATGTCGCAAATAATAGTACTAGTGACGCATATAGTACGTCGCTAAAGTTCATTTAAGCGACTAATAATGATAGTTGTTATAGCTAACACCACCGACGAATTGGACATGTCACAAATAATGGTATTAGCGACGCATAGAGTATGTCGCTAAAGTCTATGTAAGTGACCAATAATGGTAGTTGCTATAGCTAGGTTTGTTGACGATTTGGACTTGTTGCAAATAGTGGTTATTTTGTATATATAGCTGATTATGTTATTGCCTAAAAAATCTAAAAATGAATGAGTTGCATCCATTAAAACAAGAAGGAAATCAATTTTTAAGGTAAAAAAATACCATGCAATTTTACTAAGATAATGCATACAATTAATATAATGGCAACAACAAGCTTAATATAACAGCTATTTAACAACCTAAAAAGTGCCAAATGTATACAAGTAAAGTTAATTTGATTTGGCCTTTGAATGATGTACATATTCCAATACTCATCATGAAACGTCAAAAAATTACTCTACAAAAGTAATTTTTTCAAGTGACAGCAGCCATAGATCTTCCGTCCATCACTCAACATATCACGTTATCTACATAAATAACCTGTGGACAACAAACTCATGTTAATAAGTATATAAATTTAATTAATAATTATTGGAAGAAAATAACAAAATTAATTTGGTTGGAAATTTAATAATTATTGACATGTAACATCAAGATGCAAAGATTAATAACGTATCCTAAAAGGCCATGGCTCTTGCCATATCTGCCACCTCACTTCCATGATCCACAGGAAAGAAGATAAGAATTTAATGCTTCGGACTTGAAGCTCTGTAGAAACCAGCTAGGATTGCAAAAATGAGTCAGAATTGTGGGGAAAAAAATTGAATTCAACTCATGCAAAGGTAAATGTAACGCAAAGGTTTATGTTATCAAGTAATTGTCTCAGAGCTAGAGAGAGCAAGTACAATACAACACATTTGAAGAGAAACCCTCTTTACAGGAAATTTTGGTATTTTGAGCTTTGGATGTTAGTTTATCTCAACTTTAAGACAATATTTCATTATTAACCGTATCTAAAACTACTTCTTTGATATTTTGTCAATGCGAATCAAGATATGAGGAGATTAAAAACAGAGAGAAGTAAGAACAAAAAATTGATCAAAATTGGTTCAATATTGACATATAATCAAGAAAGAGGTTCATTAAGAAAGTTTCCCACGACACATATACACAAAAGTACTGATTTTTTTTTTCTTTTCTTCTTTATTTGAGCAGATTTCTCGTGTCTTCAAACTTTGACAAAGCTCTTACAGCAAAGAACCAACTAGAATTAAATACTAAAGCTCAATATAGTGAACTAAAGAGATACAAACAACCGAAGAGACCAAAAGAGAACACAACGACAGAAGCCAAAACAAAAACAAAAAACAAATGCTAAAACGGAAGCAATTGACTCACCACACTTTAGGCCTCTAAAAGTACCACGCTGAGAAAGGGAAAAAAAAATAATCGAAGACCAGATCAAATGAATGAAATTAATATCAGTTCTACACGCGTGTGAAATCAAAAGGAAAAACTTCAGGGTCGCTATCTGTTTAAAAGGGAGAAAATGTCAGCTCTGAGGAATCAAAACACGAGAAAATTCCTCATCTAACAAAATGGAATGGGGTGAAGAAATATGCCTAGCTACAGTTTAGTTTAGCTACTCTACAGCATCTTGGTATAGCACGATGTAAAGCAAAACAAGAGGCCGAAGATTAGCTAAAACAACTAAATAAAAAACACTTGCGTAGATTAGCCACTTACTTTGTATGCTAGCCTCTTCAGGAATCAGTAGTGGGGGTTCCGACATTATTGAGATCTCTGAACCTTGCGTGGACTCACTTGAGAAGTTTCGTGGGTCCTCTTGAGCCTTTGCTCGAGATCGCTTTTGTCGGCTTGGACTAACACGTGCTCGTGGTTGTCCGCGATTTGGATGTGTAGCCATGGAGATTTGGAAGATGTTGCAGAGGGTTGTGAGAAAGTGTGAGACGATGGAGAAGAAAACGGTTGGCATTAGATTTTACGCCTCCAAAATATTGAGCGCCTAAACTTTCCCTCCAGAATATCGTTTACAACTGAAAACGTCGTCACTTTTATTCTCCGTTAACCATATCGAACGATTGATACTCCTTTAAATTATTTATATTTCCTTTGAAATCTTTTTTAAAATTGTGTAACAACATTCACAATGAAAGACAACACATTGCAAACTATATTGAGCATTCATTAAATATATATTATATGGTCCAGTAGCAAGTGAAGTAGATAATGTATATATTATGTAGGTTTGGCATGTTGTTGAAGTTTCAGCAACTAACAAATTTAAATACCCGTATTTTGCACAAAAATAAACAGTGCTCTTAGGACGCAGAATTGCTATGCTGGGGTAGGATAACGTCACTCCCACAAATTCCCTTTTAAGAAGCAGTAGTACGTGTTAACAGAATGAGTTTTTGAAGTTTGAGAGGTTGTTCCCCCAAATTTTATTTAAAATTTGCCGGGGGTGCGGTGGTTGGCATCAGATTCTTGCTTGCGCCCTGATAGATATGCACTTGAAATGAGAAGGGTGATCTAGTCAAAGTTGTTGCAGAAAACGGCAGGCCACGAAGAAAAAAAATATATATTAGCAATTGCGTTTATTTTTTTTTGGAGGAAAGGAGATTTTAAAACGTCAATTGATTCTTACTTGTTCATTTTTTTTTCCAAGTTTAGGTGTTTCTTGTAATTTTAAAGTAGATCATAAAAATAACAAGTCTGAAGTGAATAATTTTATATAAAAATACCAAAGCTAAAACACTTCAATTACAGACAGACCTAGGCAAAATAGAAAACAACCTCAATCAGAGTCTTCATCTTCTTCTTCAAGCAAATCATCTTCATCCTCATGTGATCATTAGTTATAAATTGATCATCATCAAATGAAGACAAATTCATCATCCAATTCTGCGGTCATCATCATCTCTTTGAACGTGCAATGTCCAATTCCTTGAACATATGTAGGTTGATGTTAATGGTACGGCTCAATGCTTGCCGTGGATTCATTCTCCTTGCTATCTGTTAATTCTGCCTCATACATATTCCTATGTGCAAATTGCCATCTACCACCGAATTTGGTATTAGCGAGATAAAATACTTGTTTCGCTTGGCATGCTAGGACGAATGGGTATCTTGATACCATGTATAGAGTATTCAAACTAATATAATGATCGTCCATTTTATTCCTCCTTTTTCTGAATATCCCACCAATCACAGCAAAACAAGTAGACATTATATCCTTGTAATGGAGCTCCAAAATGTCTGTAACAACACCATAGTATTCAACAAGATTGGACTCATATCCATCCACAACAATGACTATTCTGGGACATTCTTGTTTTTTCCTGATCAGGATATGGAACATTTACATACAGGACATTCTTGTGTGTTTGCATGCTCCTTCCAAAAAAGAATGCAATCATTTTTGCATGTGTGTATCTTCTCATAATCAAAGGCCCTTTCTCAATTGCAATGTGACATTGGTAACTCATTAGGCCCAGTTCTCAACAAATTAAGTAACATATCCTTGTACAATTATTAATAGTCTTTATGTGTATTCACAATGTTGGAGAATTTCTCACAATTCGGATAAAGTGGACGCCGAATTCTTTTTGCTCCCGGTTGGTAGACGGTTCCCTTCATCAGCATTCATAAAAGTACCCATAGCAACATTCTAACAACTCCCATATCATCAATGTATCCATACTGACGCTCATCATCAGAACCACCAATTTCATTAGATGAATGAGATCTTTCCTCCTCCCCATGAAATATCCACTCCGTATAATTAGGATCAATCCCTTTTATGAATAGATGATCTTCAACCTCGCTTAGAGGTTTATAGTATCGATTTAAACAACCCCTACAAGGGCACCTCACCCGATTTTCCTTGTCAACTTGATTACGTGCCAAACATATAAATCTTTTGACCCCTTCTGTATATGCTTTATCCTTGATTCTATTTGTAGAACGCATCCAACTCTTATCCATAGTGGAATATACCTGTAACAATAAAATTCGATCTACTACTTAGATCAAGAACGTAAATCTTGAACCCAAAATTTCAATTACTCTAGGAACCCATTAAAACTATTTCTAAAATCTTGAAATAATTACGGCTAGATATAAACATCCTATGGTTTGATTTCTCATAAAATTTTGATAAAAATAATACGAAGAAAATCTAAAGAAATTCGAAATACCTGACTTTGCTTCAAGAAAATTCGTCTAGATTGTTGAAAGCAAGAAAAGTCTTTTTTTTTTTTCCCTCTTGATGACGTGAAAGTGTGATTTGGAAAAACTAAAACTAAATAGCAATTTAAAGTCACGGTCTTTGCTTCTAAATCTCACAAATAGAAATTTGAAAAATAAAATAAAACCATCGTGTAACTTAAAACTCACGATCAATGCATAAATTTTAAAAACAAATGTTTCCAATTTTAAATCCATCTTATTTTTAAATTTCAAACAGATGAATATAGTTTCAAATTTTAAAATAATCTCCCTTTAAAACTTTAAACATTTAAATTTAAATAAAAACTGAAAATCAATAAAATCTTTCAAATTTGACTATATCAAAGATACGGATTCAACTATTTAAATGAGTTAAATTCAAATTTCAAATCTATAGAGAATATTTTAAATTTCAAATATCAAACATAATTTAAATACTTAATTTATCTTTTTATTAAAAATTTCTGGGCGTTTACATAGGATAGATTCAGTGTGAACGTTTCTTCAGTGTGCTCATTTCAATGACAAGGGAAACATAGGCATTGAAACTTCTTGAGCTGTCATTGAAACTCCTACAAGGGCTTGATTTTCTTAGCACTCCTACTGATTTGACGTAAGCTTAGCATCAACGGTGTGAAAATCTCTCTAGGCACAAAACTAAATTCAAAGTTTAAATTCAAAGTTTTCAAATCAAACGCGATCGTTTTCTTTATTTCAAAATGACTTAATGACATAGCTAGCCAACAACAAATTAAACAATTGCTAAGAAAAAAATTAAACAAAAAATATAAATCAACGGTATTACAAATTCTGTAACTTCCTTCAAATTTTTCAATCACCTTTAAATTTCTATTTGTTTAAATTCAAAGTTTGAAATTAAAAGCCATGGTTTTTTTATTTCAAAGTGACTTAATAATATAGCCGAACAACAAATTAAACAACTAAGAAAAAAATTAAACAAAAAATATAAATCACGGCTATTACAAATTCTGTAACTTCCTTCAAATTTTTCAATCACCTTTAAATTTCTATTTGTTTAAATTCAAAGTTTGAAATTAAAAAGCCATTGTTTCTTTATTTCAAAGTGACTTAATAATATAGCCGAACAACAAATTAAATCACTCCTACTAAGAAAAAGGAAATTAAACAAACAAATATAAACAACGGTGATAACAAATTCTGTAACCACCTTCAAATTTTTATTTGTTTAAATTAAATTCTATTTGTTTAAATTCAAAGTTTGAAATCAAACGCTAACCATTATAATTAGATTGACATAATTTACACATTATTTCTCTTAGTACTACAAGTGTGTTTTAACTCTACCAACGAATTAATATTTTTGTCACTAAAGAGGTATTTTTAGCGACTAACTTAATATTGGTCGCTAAAAACATACGTGTTACTCTTTAACAACGAAACAATATCGTTGCAGAAGATAACTTTTAGCAACGAACCATATTTTTGTTGCTAAATAGCTATTTTTAGTGACAAACTTAACATTTGTCACTAAAAACATGTGTTTTACTCATTAGCGACGAAATAATATTGTCGCAGAAGAGTATTTTTAGCAACAAAGTTGATATTCGTAGCTAAAACACATGTGTGTTAACTTTTTAGTGTAATATTTTTGTCGCTACAGAGTATTTTTAGCGACGAAATTGATTTTGTCGCTAATAAATTTGTCGCTAAAGATGTGTTTTTAGTGACGAAATCGATATTGGTCACTAAAAATACGTTTTTAACTTTTTAGTGATGAACCAATATTTTTGTCGCTACAGAGCATTTTTAGTTACGAAATTGGTTTTGTCGCTAATAAATTCATCTCTAAAGAAGTATTTTAGCAACGTAATTGATATTTGTCACTAAAAACAAATTTTTTAACTCTTTAGCGACAAAGCAAATAATTTTGTCGCTAAAGAGGTATATTTAGCAATGACATTGTTTCGCTGCTGAAAGTAAGAGCATTTTTAGTGATGAAATAAAGCAAAAACAATAAGTTTTCTCTTCTAAAGAATGACGAACTAGCAATTTTTGTTTGCTACACTAATGCTAAAGTAGTGATGAATTGATTGGTTTTGAGCGAAGAACTGCAAATCGTACAAAAGATTACGATACGATTTGAAAGAGTAAAAAACAAGAAAAAAAAGGGAAACCCTAATTTTGCAAATAAAATCCCGATTTAAACAACCCCTACAAGGGCACCTCACCCGATTTTCCTTGTCAACTTGATTACGTGCCAAACATATAAATCTTTTGACCCCTTCTGTATATGCTTTATCCTTGATTCTATTTGTAGAACGCATCCAACTCTTATCCATAGTGGAATATACCTGTAACAATAAAATTCGATCTACTACTTAGATCAAGAACGTAAATTTTCTTGAACAAATCTTGAACCCAAAATTTCAATTACTCTAGGATTGAAATAATTACGGCTAGATATAAACATCCTATGGTTTGATTTCTCATAAAATTTTGATAAAAATAATACGAAGAAAATCTAAAGAAATTCGAAATACCTGACTTTGCTTCAAGAAAATTCGTCTAGATTGTTGAAAGCAAGAAAAGTCTATGACGTGAAAGTGTGATTTGGAAAAACTAAAACTAAATAGCAATTTAAAGTCACGGTCTTTGCTTCTAAATCTCACAAATAGAAATTTGAAAAATAAAATAAAACCATCGTGTAACTTAAAACTCACGATCAATGCATAAATTTTAAAAACAAATGTTTCCAATTTTAAATCCATCTTATTTTTAAATTTCAAACAGATGAATATAGTTTCAAATTTTAAAATCTCCCTTTAAAACTTTAAACATTTAAATTTAAATAAAAACTGAAAATCAATAAAATCTTTCAAATTTGACTATATCAAAGATACGGATTCAACTATTTAAATGAGTTAAATTCAAATTTCAAATCTATAGAGAATATTTTAAATTTCAAATATCAAACATAATTTAAATACTTAATTTATCTTTTTATTAAAAATTTCTGGGCAGAAAAGTTCCCTTCAAGGCAACCAACGGTTGAAAATCTCTACAGTTTAAATTCAAAGTTTTCAAATCAAACGCGATCGTTTTCTTTATTTCAAAATGACTTAATGACATAGCTAGCCAACAACAAATTAAACAATTGCTAAGAAAAAAATTAAACAAAAAATATAAATCACGGCTATTACAAATTCTGTAACTTCCTTCAAATTTTTCAATCACCTTTAAATTTCTATTTGTTTAAATTCAAAGTTTGAAATTAAAAGCCATGGTTTTTTTATTTCAAAGTGACTTAATAATATAGCCGAACAACAAATTAAATCACTCCTACTAAGAAAAAGGAAATTAAACAAACAAATATAAACAACGGTGATAACAAATTCTGTAACCACCTTCAAATTTTTATTTGTTTAAATTAAATTCTATTTGTTTAAATTCAAAGTTTGAAATCAAACGCTAACCATTATAATTAGATTGACATAATTTACACATTATTTCTCTTAGTACTACAAGTGTGTTTTAACTCTACCAACGAATTAATATTTTTGTCACTAAAAAGGTATTTTTAGCGACTAACTTAATATTGGTCGCTAAAAACATACGTGTTACTCTTTAACAACGAAACAATATCGTTGCAGAAGATAACTTTTAGCAACGAACCATATTTTTGTTGCTAAATAGCTATTTTTAGTGACAAACTTAACATTTGTCACTAAAAACATGTGTTTTACTCATTAGCGACGAAATAATATTGTCGCAAAAGAGTATTTTTAGCAACAAAGTTGATATTCGTAGCTAAAACACACGTGTTTTAACTTTTTAGTGACGAACCAATATTTTTGTTGCTACAGAGCATTTTTAGTGATGAAATTGGTTTTGTCGCCAATAAATTCGTCGCTAAAGAAGTATTTTAGCAACAAAATTGATATTTGTCACTAAAAACAAATTTTTTAACTCTTTAGCGACAAAGCAAATAATTTTGTCACTAAAGAGGTATATTTAGCGACGAAATTAGTTTCGCTGCTGAAAAGGTGGTCGCTAAAGAGCAAATTTGTTGTAGTGTCTCTTCAACCGAAAGGAAAATAAATTAGCTAGCCCATGAACAATTGTCTACACTAATCTAAAGATGACAAAATTGATTCAAACATCAGCACTGCCTAAATCGAAAACGTTGAAGAAAAAAATTACGAAATGAAAGAATAAACAAGAAAAATAGACAGGAAACCCTAAAACCCAACTAAAATCCCGACACCCTTCCAGTTCCCTTAAATCATCCCGTACAACCAATCTTTCTTTCAGTGCCTAGGTTGAGAGTCCACACGGCAACAATGAAATCGACCCAAGATTGATCCGAATTAGTCTAGCACACTCTGTAATCGAATTATTCAATGCAAAGATAAGACGTGCAGAACAAAAGAAAATTCAAGGCAACAAGTAGACCATACCAGCAAGACTTCCAAATAGTACAAGACACCAACGAAGACAACAACGTATGACACCGGCAATGGCAATAACTCAAGAGAGAGAGAGAGAGAGAGAGAGAGAGAGAAAATGGGGAAAAGATAAGAGAGAAGTGAGGCGGCTAGCAAGGAGAAGAATTTGACAGAGAGCAATGGCAGCGGGAGCAAGAAGAAGCCTTAGCGCTAAATGACAACCGCGAAAAGTCATATTTTGATTTTTGACTTTTTGTAACGATAGCTTTTGAGTTTAGTAACAGGAAGAAGAAAGTTACTCAAACTTTTTACCTTTAGTGACCTTTTTTTATACGCTTGTATCTTTAGTGACGAATTTAAGAATTCGGTCACGGAAGCCATACTTTTTAGCGACAAATGAGAGAGGGTTGGTGGCTGTAGCCTGGTTTTCTTGTAGTGACTGGATTATATACTCGACAAGTTTGCAGGCCATTTGGATCGAACTAAATCTTTATATATAAAACAAGGTCGAATTCATTATATATCACAAAAAAAGACAAGAAAATTAAGCAAATAGCGTAGGGAATTTTAAAGTTTAATTATGTATGCCATTTTATAAAGGAATAGATGAAACATGATACTTATTTGGAAGTCATATAAATACATATACAGACAAATTAAGACTGCATTCTTTCGAAGGGCACTTTGGGTATGAAAGAATATTAAGTATAGTACAACTGAGTTATTAAAGAAGAACAAAGCTAATTAAGCGAAAAACAATCGCGTACGGACAATTCACTTGGAGGAGGGTGGCCTTGCCGGCTCATTTTTGTATCAATTTATTAGACTAATCCAATATCGTCCTCCTGCAGCCAATTTCCTCATAACTGATCACGATCACATGATGCTGCAACTACCCGACGACCCCAGATTAACGGCCATGTCCAATGCATTAAAAGCTTTCCCCCAATCAATCTGAATGCCAAATCAATTAGCAAGAATTAGGTCAAATTTAATAAGAGAATCAAGGCCTATTTCCAATCTAGAAAGGAACGACTGAGTAATCAATTTCGTTGATGGCTGATCTTGGATCCCATTGTTGGAGCACCAGGAGGTTTTATCTGGAAAATTAATCCATGGGCTTGTCATGACTCCACAGATTGATAGTGGGTCAGTTATTTCCATTTCGTGTGCCGTCAGTTTTATTTGTTTTTCCTATTAAATTTTGTAGTCCTAATGCTTCGTTTTAGATCAAAAATTATCAATGAAAGACTAATGGAGATTCAGGTTCAGAGGCCTAATTCCTGGTCTTATTATTTTGGGTACATAACGGACTGCGGAGGACAAGATTTTTATCTTCGACAGAGACAAGTTTAAACATAAAAAATGTTGGAATCAACTTCTCCAATAATGTTCTTGAGAGATTTCGTAGATGTGTAGAAGGCAATCATGGCAAAGTGGTAGGGACGGAAGTTTATTAGATATGAGCTTGGCAAAGAGGGTGACATTGGAGGTGAGTGGCAGCTTGAGTTTGCTGAGATTTTGGCTATTGCAGTTTTTGTGGGAGATCATGCCATGAAATTAGAGATATTCCGCAATTAATAAGAGAGTCTAAACCTGTGTCTGAGATGGTATTAATGGTTAAGATCAGGAGTGTGGATAAATTCAGTGGAAAATGGACATGAAAAGTGAAGGAAGATCAGGGTTAGTGAGGTCATGAGAGGATCGCTCTGGTATTCTTTATGGGAAAAGATTGGGTTACAAGCTTTCTGTACATGCAAAGTTCTTATTAGGAGGGGTCGAGATTTTAAAAAATAAATCCAATGATCAAAGTTAGCTGAGTCAAGTCAGACTAAGCCCTCTTTATCTCATCTCATTAAATGAGATGGTCAAATTCACACATTTGAATTTGTTTTTTTAAAGGGGAAAATATACTTTTCACCCACGAACTGGACACATTGCACCCTCTAAGTACCAATTTTTAACACTTTGCACCATTTTATCAAATTTTTAGACTAAAATGACGATAATTGACCCATTTTGCATATATTGAAAATATTGTTGTCAATTCATTAATTTTCAAGGGTATTATTGTCAAATGGAGGGTGCAAAGTGTTTAATATTAGTAGTTGAGGGTGTAATGTGTCAAAGTGGGTAGTTTAGGGTGCAAAGTGTCTAACATTGGTAGTTTGAGGGTGCAATGTCTTAAAGATGGTAGTTTGGGATGCAATGTGTCGAAAAAGTGGCTGGTGATTATAATAACTTTGAACAAACAATCTTATGACTGGCCGTTCACTCATGAGTTGTGCATGGATAGATGTTCGAATTGTTACTCGAGGGTGGAACATTTCTGTGTAATAGTGCACCCAGATGTGAAATTACTACTAGCAAACGGAAATTAATAAAGGTTGCAGAAGAAGAAGAAGAGGTAGAAGATCCAAGAAGCTGGGAAGACTAGAAACATACGCTGCTAGAGCTGGCATTTGAAGCGACAAGTCCCTGAAATTGCTGCGGAACAGACTGGGGATCATATTGCTGCCCATTACTTTGCGGAGAATAGTTCTGCATAGCAAGTTGCTGAAATTGCTGCAGTCCAGATTGGGGATCATATTGCTGCCCATTACTTTGCGGAGAATAATCCTGCATAGCAAGTTTCTGAAATTGCTGCAGTACAGATTGGGGATCATATTGCTGCTTATGAGGTCGCGGAAAATAGTCCTGCATAGCAGGTTGCTGAAATTGCTGCATTAATTAATTACACATGAATTAAATCAGGTTTAGGATCACCACGTATTGCACGATTTAATTGGTTTTACAATAATCAATGTGCAGAAGATAAATTAGCTTAGGGTCACAACGCTTTCCATGCTAGATAATTATATAATATTCTCATCTTCAAATCTGAAACTGATATTTGTTCGTAGACCACGGCTTAATTACTTGAGCACGTACATTTAAATTCTCCAATGGGTTTAGTGATCATTGCTTTGCAGTTCCCATCTCCACTACAATACAAAGCATATGAAATCATATGCATAGGGTTTTCTCATTACTAATTAATTCCAGTCTTTCAGAGAAGATATATATATCTGTCCCACGTTATGATCAATTGCCAATGGTATCATATTCCTTCACTATTAATTGGAACATATATAATCCGAAGACAAACATAGCATTTGTTTTATAAAATTTTTAATAAAATTTTACTTTTATCAAACATAATTTAAAATTTTACTTTTTATTTTTATCACTCATTCAGATCAATTCCAATACCACTCTTTTTTAACACCAACATAAAATTTTGAAAAATTTTAAAACCAAATGCCTTGAAACTCTAAGGATGGTAAACAAGAACAGAATAAAAATAAAGAAAAAAAGGAAATATATATGTGGATCATATTGTAATTATTGACTTAATTATATAGCTTTATAATCGTTGACAAATTAAATATAAAATATATACCAATGAGCATGCTGCACTAAGTACTAATTCTTATTCAAAGTCATACCTTTCAACAAATTTGTTTACAGCTTCTATAAAGTTTCCTGATTTCAAATTATACCATATAATATTGCCCAAATTTAAGTAAGCTTTGGTGAATCCACGCATTGAACAGCGCAGTTTCTTGGAAACGGATTTCATCCGGATGGTACAGTCTGAATGAATGGGTGGGATCAATCATGAATTTTGGCCATGCCAATTAATGAGAGATCACTGAGCCGAGAGCCTACTCTCCTGCTTAATTGACGTGGCAGCCTGGGTGCTGCAAAATTGAGTGGGATTAAATCCCACCTATCTATCTAGATCTGTATTATGTATATATCATCCGGATGGAATTCATTCTCCAATTATTTATAACTTGTTATAATCCTATGATAATAACAGCAACAAGCTGCTACCAATGGAATGTTTTCTGAACTATTTTCCCATAAAATCTTAATCCCAAAAAATCAAAAGGAAAGGAAAAAGCAAAACGATAGAGCTTTCCCGTACCGGTTTTTTCACTGCTGGAGAAGCAGGAACCCATTTCTTGGACCGTAGCAACATATGGCTATCCAAGAAGGAGGTGTGTGGGTGGCGGAACCGCCTTTCTTTGTAGCACGTGGCGCAGAGGTCGCAGCTGTCGGCACCGCTATGAAAGCATGTGAGGCAAGTAAAATACACTCCCAGTAACATTTTTCTGCAGCCGTCGCAAATCAGGTTCCGGGTTTTCATTATGTAGTACAAGGTGAGGACTTCCTTGAACTCCAAGCTACCGTCTCCGTTGGCATCTAACGCAGCAAAAACGTCGTGGCCTATGTGTTTGTAGCCTCGTTGCCGAAAAAACTGGAAGAAATCAAGGAAGTTCACCTGGCCATCATTATCCTTATCCATTGAGCGGAAGAACTGCCATGCTAGTTGCTGAACTTCCGAGGTGGCGTTGTTGTAGTAAGCTGCAGAAATCTCGTGCAACTCCTCCATATTGCGACGGCAAGCCCTCTGAGCTGCTTGAGTACTTTGGGATATATATATCGTATCTCCTCTGGAACCGAAACCTAAAACTGGATTGGTTTCAGTTGGGCATAACGTACATTCTTGTAGGCTAGATCTGGATGTTACAGCTGACGCATGCATGGACTTATAAGTCTTCGTTCGAATTATTCGAGAAAAATAAAGAAGGGAAATTTCGTAGAAACTAATGTCAAATATTTTTGGTTTGGAAAAGGTAATTAGTGGTACTTCTGTACTGAGCCAAAACCAAAAGTTTAGGGTTTAAAATATATACAATGAAAGAGACGTTGGATGTCGTACGTCGTGGGAACCACATCATTTTTCGGGTTCATCCAGGCCGGTAAGAAAAGTTTGAGAAGTCCAAGGAAAAAAAAGAGCAGTATTCAGTTCTAGCTGGTGTGAGAAAGACGTATGCGTATCCATGGGATAGCGATAGGGTACTCGTGATCTAGCTCGCTTGGATATCATCCATTTATGACTGGCTCGGTCTGATCAATGCAAGTTGCGGACAAGTGTACGTCAAATTATAAAATACTAAACAAGGAAAAAAGAATGAGAGCTGCGATATTATTGTCGAAAGCAAACCGTCCAGGGAATTGGAAGTGGCTGAGAGATTCTGCTCATGCTGCTCTCGTCATCTTTGAGCTATGCAAGTCGCACTTCAAGCGTTAAGCTTGTCATAACATAATCTGAATACATTTGTTTTCGGATAATTCGATGAAGCCAGGTGAGTGACATTTTATACGGACGTTGGGACTTTCTAATGGAAATTAACGACAGAGAATAAAGAAGGGAAATTTCGTAGAAACTAATGTCAAATATTTTTGGTTTGGAAAAGGTAATTAGTGGTACTTCTGTACTGAGCCAAAACCAAAAGTTTAGGGTTTAAAATATATACAATGAAAGAGACGTTGGATGTCGTACGTCGTGGGAACCACATCATTTTTCGGGTTCATCCAGGCCGGTAAGAAAAGTTTGAGAAATCCAAGAAAAAAAAGAGCAGTATTCAGTTCCAGCTGGTGTGAGAAAGACGTATGCGTATCCGTGGGATAGCGATAGGGTCCTCGTGATCTAGCTCGCTTGGATATCGTCCATTTATGACTGGCTCGGTCTGATCAGTATGCAAGTTGCGGAATTTTAAAAGGCAAGTGAACGTCAAATAAAATACTAAACAAGGAAAAAAGAATGAGAGAAAGGAGAAGAAAGAAGAAGCTGCGATATTATTGTCGAAAGCAAACCGTCCAGGCCAACTCCAGGGAATTGGAAGTGGCTGAGAGATTCTGCTCATGCTGCTCTCGTCATCTTTGAGCTAGAAAAAAAAAGAGATTAATTAAGTACAAGTCGCACTTCAAGCGTTAAGCTTGTCATTAACATAATCTGAATACATTTGTTTTCGGATAATTCGATGAAGCCAGGTGAGTGGCACGCGCTTTTATACGGACGTTGGGACTTTCTAATGGAAATTAACGACAGAGAATAATTAATAGTTTTCAGGAGAACCCCCACGACACTGCAATTGCTCCATCCACGCTATCCCCTGAGTGGTATCCTTAAAATATATATATATATATAATGCACTATTCATGATTAATCTCAGATCACAAATATTATATATAATGCAGTCTCGATCTCCATGTCACAAATATTCAATACTAGAATATTGAAGTGGTGTACAGTGGGTGCCAACAATAAAAAAAATAAAAAATTATCTGATACGGTGGAGTGTTGAATTATCTGAATGGAATTAAATTATGAGAAAATCAGTTTCAGCTGATTCCCCCATCCGATTGATCAAATTTCTGTAATTAATTCTTGTAGTGAAAATTTTTAATTAATAAAAAATACTATATATATTTGTAAGGGATACTTCTGAAAAGTAAAAAGAATAAAAAATGTGTTTGAAAAAAAATGGTCTATACTCGATCGATCGATTCATATATATCTTCTAATTACTTGTATATATCCATATAATGAAGATCAGTGGCTTCCTACGTCAGAGACATCAATACGTCGTCATGACAAGCAATCCGTTGAATCTGTATAAATTAATTAAGGGCTTTGTGACAGCAATAATATTCGGTACCTATTTTGGTCAATGTCCAAGAATAATTGTCCTAATTAAGTATCCTTATTTAGTCGCATATAGCTGGTTTAGAAATATTTGAAAAAGACTGCTAGCTAGCACGACTAGTCCGGCCTCTTTCAAGATAGATCCATACAAGTATACCAATCCAACATCGGGCCTTCTATACATACATTATAAACTGCCTGAATGTGTGGGTTAAGGAGATATAATTAGCTCCCAAAAAGAAAATAAATTAGAAGACCACAGATAGCTTATCGAGTAAATAATTAGGCTAATGCAAGTAGTTATGATCACTTTTTCTGATCATGAGATACCAAAATATTTTATTTTTGGTAACGAGGGACAATTCACAATACGATTTGTCTATTGGATTTGGACAGACTTGACACAATTTGGTCGACTGGAATATTTAACAGCATGGTAAATCCCAGATACATGTAGCGTTCCCTCGCCACACGAATTATTTAAATTGCAAATTTTGTCACTATAGGGAGTGGGACTTGAATCGATTAGCTGACCGATGGAACCCTTATAACCAACCCATTACACTCTGGCAGCTTAAGAGAATGTTTTGCTGCCATGCTTTATAGGAAAAACAGCTCTTTGTCTTTTTAGTTCTACCCCCTGTAAAACTTATGCTAATTATGGAGTTTGGCTTCTCAAAGTTTACCGTATTTTGGCTATACGTCCCTGCTTGCAATTATGGTTTAATTACTAATTCAGGTATATGGGACTCCAATCAAAAAGTTTGGCAGTAGTTCCTTGTGATGCCATTTTGCTTCAAAACACTTATAACCGTTGGTAGGATTTATTAATTCTAGCAATTACAAAAAAAGCAAAATAGGTTAGGTGATATAATTTCAAGTTAACTCGATCGAGAGATTTTATAACGCAATAGACGATACATGATTCGATATTGGTGATAATTTGTTTGGCGGTCATTACAAATTACCATAAACATCATTTGTTGGGATTATTATTATTTTTTTGTAAATATATAATCATGAGAATTTTATTTATAGAAATTAAATCAGTTAGCTATAGATCAGGAGGAGACAAATTCAACTTGTATGCAATATATATATATATATATATATATCCATAGACTCATACAATCTCTCCATAGTACAGACCCAATATGCATCAAATCAGACACAATCAAACGGAGTAAACCTACTGCAATGAAGCACGAGGACATATAATCCTTGTGAGGACTTTCCTGCCCGAGCTGGGAAGGGACCATAAAAAAAAAAATCAGATGCCAGAACCGGCGTTGGCTCTGGGGTACTGCGAGGGTGCTGATCACAAGCACCGCTTCGCATTGAGGGCACACTTTGGATATGAAGAAATGTACAGCTGAGTTGTTAAAGAAATTAAGCCAAAGAAAAAATTAACACACGCACACATGACATTGGTAGCCGCGGCCTTGCATGCCCAGTACTTGATCTGTTTCAAACCTTCCTCCAACTTCAGATGATCATACTGATCACGATCACATGATGCTACAGTTACCGGTCGAATTGCATGTAATTAGTCACATTATTATTAAAAACCCATAATTAAGCTTCATCTCCAATGCCTTACATGTTGTCTTCAAGCCATTCCGAATGACGTCCAATCAAACAATAATAGCGTCAACTTTAATCAGAAAAATTAAGGGCATAAACTGAGATTTAATATGATATATATTATCATTGTCAAGATTATAAGAGATTCAAAGGATAATATTATATCAAATCTTAATAGGTTGATTATGATATCATCTCTAACATAAACATCTCCTACACCAACCAAAAAAATTCCGTTGAATGTCCGTTGTAAAAAAAAAAAGATCGAAAATTCATCTCCGCGACAAAAGAAATAATTCGTTGATAAAAAATCGCTTATACTGACCAAAAAAAGTCGTTGCTATTTTATACTAAATAGCAACTATTGGTGTTTGCGAATCAAAATTTTGGGGTGACCAAAATTTTAGTTTATAAGAGTTAGTGAAAAGGTGAAAAGATAGATGATTTAAATGAATTTTTTATGTTTATTATCATGGAAAGAGATAATTTGATGAAGAGAGAGATTATTTTATTAAACCAAAATTTTGAGATGGCCAAAATTTTAGGACGCAAACAATATTGGGTTGTTCACAGGTATCGGTAACCAATAGCCAGCAGTGCCAGTACCCAATATCCCTAAAAAGTGGCAGTGGCAGTGAAATCGCCCACTGATCGACACTTTGTTTAAAGGTTTTTTTTTAAAAAAAACATGTTTCCCTCCCTCCCCGATTGCCCTATGTGATTCACACAATCTCTCTCTCTCTCTCTCTCTCTCTCATCACACACACACAAACACACTTGTTCCCTCCCTCCCTGTCATCCTCGATCCCTCCTCACGCAGTCACTCTCTTTTTCTCTCACTGGTAACTGCCCACCAATATTGCTAACATCGGTATTGGTAAGCACCGGTTACTGACCCAAACAGGACCGGTGTCGGCACCCATTTGGTGGACAACGACAGAGGTGCGATATGTCAGTACCAGTGCTAGTGGGGGTGCATGGGAACTGCTACCGACAACGCCCATGCACAAACCTAACTATAAATCGTTGCCAATAGTTGATCCAATAGAGTATTCTAATATTGGGAAAGATTATAAAGATAATCAAAAGAATAAATTGGACGTTTATGCGCTAGCTCCGGATGTTTCAGGCTTGCAGCTGAGGCTATGGCCTAAAAGTACACGTTTGGAATTTTTCGCAAGTGGAATAAAAATTAGGAAATAGAATCCAAAACCAGAAGTTCAAGATTTAAAATATATGAAGTGAAAGAGATGTTTTTGGATGCCGTAGACTCGTAGGGATCAGAACCACATCATATTTCAGGTTCATCCGGGGCCGGGAAAAAAAAAAAGAACAAGGCAAAGAAAAAGAAAACAAATACAAAGAATTCTGTGCTGGTGTGTGGAAGCTGTATATACAATATCAAATAAGCGTAAAGGAGTCGGTTTGAGTTCTACGGATCCGGAATTTTAAAGGGCAAGTGCCAATATAAATAGTGAAGAAGGAAAGCATCGAGAAAGGACAAGAAAGTGATTGAAAAAAAAAAAAACCGGCGAAAGGAGAAGAAAGAAAATGGAAAGCAAATCGCCCAAGAAACGAAAGGGTTGGAAGTGGCGGAATATCAGAGAATCCTACGTAGTCTTGCCGTGTTTGACTTGGAAAATGTGGAGTTCGAACACAAGAAGAAGAAGAAGATTAACAAGTTGCAGTACTTCAATCTTATCTGTGAGACAAGGAGTACTAATGCCGGCACCGATGAAAACCTTATTGCGCTGCGGAAGTTCACAGCATGGGCACGAGAATGGTGAGTGTAACATTCGGTTTGGGCAAACGGAGGCCAAAAGCCACACACCCATTATATGTTCCATCCGAGAGCACGAGTACGCGCACATGGTCCATAATCTGTAACTCTAATGAACAAGATTTTTCGTCGAAGCCAGATAAGGGGCCAGCACGCGCGCTTTATACGTACACTTTCTAATGGCAACGAAAACGAATGATTATTTCGACTCAAGAAGACAACCAATAATAGCTCAACGACTCGGAAATCTCTCCATCCATGCTGTCCCCTGAGAGTGTCCTCCCCCGAATTAGCTCTGTTGTCGTCTTCCCCTCACTTACAAGTTACAACGCCAATATTCCTGTTTAATCAAAAGCTTAGGGAGGCCGAAAAATAGTAAGAGAATTATATAAGAGAAAAGTCATAGTTAGTCCAGCCCGTATTTATAGGGTAAAATCAATTTCGTACCGCTATTATATCAAAACGTAGATTTGAAATCTTTATCTTTTAAAAATCATCAATGTTCGCCCTTCGTCCAAACTAAACGGTAAGTCAAACAAAAAGGCATGCAAAATGACCGAAATGCCCCTCTAATACAAAAATTTTAAAAATAAATAAAAATAATAAAAATTTAAGAAATAAATTAAAAATAAATAAAATTTTGAAATAGTGTTTTAATAGTTTTATTTAAAAAATATTGCTTTTTTTTTTTAAAAAAAAATATCATTTTTTATTTTTAATGATTTATTTTTAATATTTTTAGTAATTTTGTCTTGAATGGACATTTTGATCATTTTACATAATTTTTCGTCTGACGGGCTTAAATTGCCATTTTGCTAATAGCGGATACGAAATTAGTTTTACCTTATAAATACGGGGTGAACTATGATTTTTCCCAATTACATAAAGAATAGAAGTACACATCCTAATCAGATTTGCAATTGACACATTGATATATTACGTGGCCACACACAACCAGGACGGAACCTGTAGGATTTTTATCAAGGCCACAAAGCATACTTTTCTCCAATTCTATTTTTATTATGTTTTCACTTTTTTTTTTTCAATATTTTTACATCCACAAAAAACACGCTAAAAATTCCCATTGAAAGCCCAAGAAATTAATAACCGTTGGATGTTGACAACCCAGGCGGTCCATTAGTGCTATTTATGAGTAAAATTAAGAGGTATATATGTTAGCCTAACAGCATTTAACGCGGGCTGTCTATCTGAAGCCCATAAATAGTACTACATGAATATATATGATGTTTTCTGGTCCTCTTCGGTACTACATATCAGCCAAGCTAGAGTGTTGATGTCTGATCCCCAGCTGATCTTTGCCACTAAACTGTCGATATTGTTCCAGAAGGCTAGCTATAGTAACAGCTCTCCTGTCAATCGAGAGTTTTATCTTCTACTTTCTATTTAGTTGGTATTTATAATTAGCTGCACAAAATATCTGCAGGATTCTTGTACATACTCATCAGATCGACAATATTAAATCGAAATGAAAAAAAAGGCCAAAAGAAAGTCGTGGAGCTCTTATAACTGCCATGAACATACTGTACCCTAATTGTGGGGCCTCGTTTTTTGAGCCTTCAGACTGAAATACCACTTATCCTAAGGTATAAACGATAAGGAATTAGAGGTAACTAGATTGCGTTGTGTATTAAAAATGTTGTAGAAGAAGTTTGAGGCATGGCGATATTGAACAACGTCCATGTTCCAGCAGGAAATTATCTCCACCCGTGGTAACAAAACATTCAGTTGTGCTCGAGAAAAGCCGACGTAGTTACAAAATCAACTGGTTACGAAAATAAAAAGCCAACCAACACATGACGAAAAGACAGCGACTAAAAATAAGCATATAAAACAAAATACCCAAAGTAAAAAAAAAAAAAAAAATTATACATGACATTCCAAGACGATCGATCTATGTGTAAAATTCTTTGCGACTCCTTCAGTTTCCTCCAACTGATGAAATTACATGATGCTACAAGTTGCCAAAAGAGTCGCAGCATTAAGTGCCGCCTCCAACGCCTGAAAGGCTCTCCAAAGATATTCTGGCTGAATGCGTTAATCAAACAATTAGTATTGGGTACACCTCAATCAGAATAAATAAATAAAATAAAATCAAGTGAATAGCAGTGAACTCTTTGAAAAAGATTAATGCTGCAGAGTGACCTTTATATATATATATATATATATAGCAGTTACCGGCTTGTATTGATAATAATCCATGATGATCATGACGACCGTTTTGAACATGAGCTACGTACCCACTACGTACGTACTCTGAAGAATTTCAGAAAACAAAAGTTGAAAGCAAAGAAAGACGTTGCTTGCTATATAGCATGCCCAAAGAACTCAATAGTATGCATGAAGATGTCAAATTATCACTAATTAATTAAAGGGCAATGCAGAAGATCAAGTAAAGACAGATATAGAAACATACGTACCCATCGTCGATCTTGATTTACAGGAGGCACAGGTTGAGGAACTAATGCCTGCGTTAATTATAAATAATTAATGTAAGTCCAGTTTAGGGTAAACATGTACGTATAAAGAATGTGCAGCATTTATATAACAACATCCAAGTTTACAATAATGCCTATAATTCCCATCCAAAGTTTACTTCTTCATATCTGGAATTGGCTCCTCGTGGACCGGGACTTGATCTGACAACTATCTTATAAAATTTTAAACAAGGTTATATACATGATCCATCAGTAACCCAACAACCCAAATTGGTTGAAATTTGAAAAATTATGTAACTACTCTGTCTTAATGAAGTTTCCACTAGCTTAATCAGTTGTAGGCAGATTTTCCAACGGGTTTAATAATATTGGAACTTTCTTAATTTGCCGTTCTCATAATTATTCTCGAATGTTTTATATTAGGAACTATATATCTATCATCAGTCTTAAATTTATCATTGATCACTTCCTATAAGATATATATCTGTCACACACATTTATCAATGGTCATCATGGCTTTTGAGCACGACGAAACTAGGATTTGACATCAGGGGCCATGAGTTAGACAAAACAAATTTTGAGGGACCGAAATGCATAAAATAGAAGAAAATCATTATTTTTTTTCCTTTTTGCTTAAGAGGCAATTTCTTAATCAAATACTGAAGCTTCTCGATAAAACGTTTTGCACATTTCAGTAACTTTTGTTTTTTGCAATTTTCCTCGTTATTATAAGAAAAAGAAAAAAGAACCAAACAAGTATTCCATAGAATGCGCAATTCCAAAAATACTAATATGTATAGCTTTTCTTAGCTAGACTCGATGATGGGCAGCAGAGATATGATAATAGCACAGCACCGTGGGGGTTATTTTTATCTATTTTTCCAATCTAAAATTCAATCAAATCTAACTCATCAATCCAAACAAAAGCTGGAAATGTAGAATGTTCCCTTACCTCATTCAGAATTGTTGCACCAGCAGGCCCACCGTAGTAAGTAGGGGTGTTCACTGTGGACCCGATTGAATAGTGTCAAACTAGGCGCGGGCCCAAAACATTGGACCCATCCTATATTCGGTCGGGTCTCAACTGAATCGACCCACCAACTCTTCCTTCTCACTTCTCAGACCCTCTGACTCTTCCTTCTCCAGCCATCACCGTCTCCTCCCAGCTGGCAGCCCACTTCTTCTTCTTCTCCGATAAGTCCACTTCTCCTTTTTGCCTCTTCTGTTTCTTTCTTTGAAAGGAAAGAGTGAAACATGCCTTGCACGTCTGCAGTAATCCAGTTCGTATTGTTGTAGAGGTCTATAGTATTTTACTAGATGAGCATTATTGTCCCAAAGGAAAACCTCATGAAGTATTTATTGCTATGGCCTTTTATTGTTTGGGGAGGAGTTGGTGGGGAAGTGGGGACTAAAGTGGATGCTCTCAATCATGGTTGTGGAGATAAGGAAGCATTTCAGATGACTAGGGTTCTGATTCTCCTAAGGAAACACGGCGAAGAAAGGCCTTTTGGAACCCAAGGTTCTTCCCAAATAATAAAAACTTTATATACCCTTTTCATTTATCCCAAGCTTTGTATGGAACTCTCGAAGTTTCTGCCTCAGCAAATAGACCATACCCATCCTTCATCTTTCTGTACACCAATGAACCTACAAATCACTAATGAAGGATTCTGTCTTTTCATGAGCAAATTTAGGTATGAAATTATGAATGGTATGGGAAGTGGAAGGTTGGGTTTCTGATAAATGAACTCAAAGTGGAAAACTTTGCCAATTGAGAATAAGTGTTCTTGAGCGGTTGGAATTCAACAATATACCAAGTGGGAGTTTTAAAGGGTGCCTCTAAACAGAATGAGAAGAAACTTAAATGGTGGGTCTTTCTTAGATCTTTTTTGGCCTCTGCCAGCGTCTACTAAAGAAGTAGAGGGGTTGGACTTTTGAACCTTATTAGAATATGGAGTAACAGTGGCTAAAAGGGGAGCATAGGATTATTTGTAATTAGGAATGGATGAACCATTATTTCTTTGCATTTTCTAATTTATTTCCATTTTCATTGTTTCTTTGGCTAATCAACTGTTTTGCTTGTTTTCTCTTTTACATCTTTTGATCATGACTATGGTTCCCTGACAATAGCTTGAGACTATTTTCGAACACCGAAGACCTTATTTCATTATTTAACTTGTAACACCCCCCCCCCCCCCCCCCGCCCCCCTATTCTGTATTTCCTTAGCTTTAGCTTTTAAGTGTACTTAAAATTCTTATAGATTCTTTTTACATTGACACCTCTATTATATTACGTGCGTATGCTGATGTTAATATATATATGCATGCTCTTTCTGAAATAGAGACGTGTTTTGTTATTGATCAACTCCTACTATCTTCCACTGGGATTTCCAAGAAAAGTGCAGAAATGAGGCGTATCCAAGGCTAAAACTAAACTAACTTAATAAAAATAAAAAAATAAAAAAAAACCGACCCGATATGTACGGGTCGAGTTCGGGCGGTAGTGAAAAATAGTTTATTTCGGGTAGGGTTTTCAGTCAACAGAAACTTGACCTGCACAATGAACAACCCTAGTAGTAAGAGATAGCTATCCATAAAGGAGTGATGATGGTGCTGGTACCTCCGTTCGTTATAGCATCTCACATAGTGGTCGTAGGAGTTGCCACCAGTACTGTGAAAGCATTCGATGCAAGTGAAGTAGTACTGTTCCAATATATGCCCTCTTCATTGGATGCAGCGCACACGGTTTTCATGATGTAGTACAACGTGAGGACTTCCCAGAAATCCAAGACACCGTCTCCGTTTCGGTCTAAGGAATTGAAAGCGTTGTGAGTTAAGTGGTAGCCCATGTCCCTGAAGAACTCCGTTAACTCATCAAAGCTGATTCATCGATCACAATCCGTATCCATCGAGCGGAAGAAGTTTCGTGCTAGCTATTGAAGTTCGCCAGAGGCGTTGTTGTGAGAACAGTGTGGCATGGCTCGTGAAAAATAAACAGGGGTCTTTTTGTCATTTGTGTAGTTTCTAGAAGGGGATTATAAAGTGGTTGCTGACTGGGTCTCTTGAGGTGTACGTGGGGCTGCCTTAAGGGTATTCTTGCCTTTTTACCCATGTGTCTAGAAGTGAGAGTGGCTGGATGTGTGAAAGTATACAACGAATAAAAACATAATGGGTAGGCAAGGTAAAGAGACGCAGATCTGAGTTTTTACGAAGAGATAGAGCGCAAAAATATTTCCCCCCAAGATTTTTGTTGCTCCAAGAAAGAGTTCTTCCAAGATTCTAAACATTTCTAAAGTCTCTCTCTTGCTGAATATTTGGTGATTCTCATAGAGTCCGCCATTGTTGATGATGGATAGTTGTTCGAGAATGTCGAAGTCGATCACCGTTCCACCACACATCGATTGAGCGTGTTGAAGGTTTTCAGAGATTGCTGAGAACGTATAGAGTTGCTGGAGTTCCAGCAAGTTGATTTGTTGATTGCGTGAGGTTCACGTGTGCAGATCGACAAGGCTACAGTTTGGTATTTGATTCGGTGTTCAAAGCTTTCTTGGAGGTTTTGAGAGTACTGCTGTGTGTAGATCTAAATGGAGTGCTTAGATTGGTTTCGAAGGGGATAGGATTAGTCTAGGAGAGTCTAATAGTTGAAGATCACCTTGTAATCGAAGTTTGAACGTAGTGAAGAGTCAAGATTACCGGCCTAGGGCCCGGAGAGTTGTTTCTCCTTAAAGAAGTTTCTTTAAGGAGTTTTTCTCTTCGTCACCAATATCGTGTGTCAATTATGGTGAATGATTTCGTCTTATCTTTGTGTATAGATATTGTGTTATTTGCTAACTCTCTTGTGTTTGTGTAGTAGCATTCTATTCTTTGAAGGATCAAAGGAAGAGAGGTAACAAGATTGTTTTTGTGGGGTAAGGAAGGTATAAGATTGGATCTGAGTTATCTAATCTTGTTGTTGATAGTATATTGATTGTGAATCAATTTAATTATTGAATCTGTAATTTTTCATTTCTGTAATGAGTTCGGAATTTCCTTTAGTTAGTTAAGAATACCCTATTTTATAGATTAATGTGTAATTGTTTTATTGTTTATATATCCAAATCTGATTGTTAATTAGAACTTGGATATTGTAAGCATTATATTTGGGTTGGTATTTCAGAGAATAGGTTTTAAAGTTTTATATAGAAATAGTTATTGATTAATTTCAATAGATATCTATTCACCCCTCTCTAGGTATATTTCGCATAAGTTGGGCCTAACTTAGATTTTTCAATTGTGATAATAAGCAATAGCAGCCCTGTGTAACCCTTCCATTGTCGTCATGATGCGCAGGCCCTTGAGCTGCTTGAGTCTGGCGGCCGCGGATTGAGTCAATGAAGAGTTGTGAATGTTCTGTGGTAGTAGTACTAGGTGGTAGAGATATATCTAGACGACCTCACGCGATAACATGAGCTAATGTTGTTCGAGTCGGAAAGTTACAAGTGTTCGTGGAAAATGAGGCCCAACTGTGGAAAATAAGTGATCACCACAGCACTGAACGGGTCTAAGGTTGGAAGCTACTTCTAGCTAGACCAAGTCTCCCATGACTTCGGCGAACATTTTTCAAGTCTTGACAAAGAAAAAAAAAGAGAAAACAAGATGTGGATTGATCGAAATACGTTTTAAGACAAAATTTTTTAAAAAATACAAATAGGGTAGAATTTTTATATTTTTATTTTAAAAATATAACTTTATATATAGAGCTGTTATATGGAAAGCAAATCTTCCTTAGAGGGTTGAAGTCGGGGATAAGAGAATCCTACCTACTCTTGCCCTATTTTATTTAGAAAATATATGTTTTGGATAAGTATTTTAAAAATATGAAATAAATACACCTTTAAGTAGGAGTGTTTTAGCATTTAGCATTGTCAAATTTTTTTTTTTTATCACATTACATGGACACAACAACTATCGATTTCAAGTAGTTTGCATCCGTAGTTAAAATTTTCTTTAAATTTGATATTTGAATTATTTCTCTAACACTCTCTCTCACGTTTACCACTTATTTGAATTCTTTTTTTTGGTTGTTGAACTCAATAGCTTGTGACCAGAGAGACATTATGTACCCATTATTTAATTGATAGTAGAGATTTTAACTGAACTAAACTCCATGACTTTTCTTTCTCACATCAAGGAAGTTTTCAACGTAAAATTAAAATTGTTTGTGTTCTTGTGATTTAGTGTAATTAATTATTTATAAATTATTTCCAGCACTTATAATTGTGGAGATTGCACTCTATTTGTTTGTAGCTAAAGAGAAAAATTATTCTGCTGTACTTGTTTGTCGATACCTCTCTCAACAGATTATGTATATATATAACATCATATAAGCAAAGCCAATTAATCGCATGAAACCAAAGAAATTAGCACAATTAGGCAAAGCCAAATCACATGAAACCAAAGAAATTGGCATAATTAGGCAAGGGTCAATGATTAAAGAAAGCATAAAGAAAAGCCAAATATGTCCGCACTGCACGACGTTCCTGTCTCCGGCCGGCTAATCCCAATAGTCTTTCAGTAAACATTCGTCCGAGTGATGAGATTACATGATGGTACAACTAGCGAAAAGATTTGCAGCGCCAAGCGCCACCTCTAATGCCGTAAATGCGTTCCAGAAATATTGTAACTGCAGAATACGCTTATCAAGTTGAAAAATATAATGCTGCATGCAGTGAGCAGCTAGTTATAATTGTATTGATCATAACTACCCACTTCTACTGATAAAGTTGAAAGTAAATTAATTAAGAAATTAGCACAATTAAATGGCAACGAGTTGAAGAAGAAGTAAAGACGGATCTAGAAACATACCCATGGTCGATCTACAGGTGGATCAGGCACAGGTTGATGAACTAATGCCTGCGTTAAATAAATAATTAATTCAGCCTACGGTTGGAGAAAAATTTTCAATTTTTTAAAAATAAAAATTTTAACAATTAAACAAGAAAATCTCAAAATTTTCACATAAACTTTTCACACAAATTCTAACAATATCTTTTGATCATTTAGAAATTTTCATCAAATCTCTATCTCCATACTTTTCCACAAACTCTAATATTTTTTATAAATAAATTTCATCAATTCATCCATCTACGATTTTTCACAAATTCTTATAAAAAATAATTATCAAATGTCTTTAAAACTTTTTACAAATTTTTTCATAAACACCCGTAGAAGTCAATCTTTCAAAATTTTCAACTAGAACCAAGTTAATAGCACAGCACCTTGCTAGTACCTCCGTACTTCAAGATGCACTATAGGTTTATTTTTAACTATTTTCCAAACTCAAATCCAATCAAATCAGCTTACTCAGTCCAAACAAAATGCACAATGTTTCCTTACCTGATTCAGATTTGTTCCACCGGCAGCAAGCCCTCGCATGGACCGTAGCAGGAGATAGCTATCCAAAAAGGAGTGATGATGGTGCTGGTAACTCCGTCCACTGTAGCATCTCACACAGAGGTCGTAGGTGTCGCCACCACTGTCAAAGCATTCGACGCAAGTGAAGTACTGTCCCATTAGGCACCCTCTGCATTGGATGCAGTGCACACGGGTTTTCATGATGTAGTATAACGTGAGGACTTCCCAGAAATCCAAGACACCGTCTCGGTTTTGGTCTAAGGAAATAAAAAGGTTGCGAATTGAGTAGTAGTCCCAGTGCCTGAAAAACAGCGCTAACTCACCAAAGCTGATTTGTCGATCACCATTCAAATCCATCGAGCGGAAGAAGCTCCATGCTAGCTCCTGAAGTTCGCAGGAGGCGTTGTGATAGTAAGCAATAGCAGCCATGTGTATCTCTTCCATAGTCGTCAGGATGCGCAGGCCCTTGAGCTGCTTGAGTCTGGCGGCCGCGGATTGAGTCAATGAAGAGTAGTGAATATTTTGTTGTAGTAGTACTGGGTGGTAGAGATACATATAGACGACCTCACGCGATAACATGATGTAATGTTGTTCGAGTCGGAAAGTTACGAGTGTTCGTGGAAAATGAGGCCCAACCGTGGAAAATAAGTGATCACCACAGCACTGAACGGGTCTAAGGTTGGAAGCTACTTCTAGCTTGACCGCGTCTCCCATGACTTCGGCGAACATTTTTCAAGTCTTAACAAAAAATAAAAATAAAAAAAGAAAGGATGTGGATTGATGGAAATACTTTTTAAAACAACATTTTAAAAAAAAATACAAATAGGGTAGAATTTTTATATTTTTATTTAAAAAATATAACTTTATATATATATATATATATCTATATCTTAGTAATTTTTTCGTAGAGGGATATTCTGGTGAGTTTCTGTGTGCTTTAACCATCGCAATCGAACAAGGACGATGATTGATTTTTTTTTAAACATGATGCGACAAATTAGAACTTAATAGAGTTGATTAATTTTTAGCTATCAGTGTACTATAATATTTTCTCTTTAAATAAATATAGAAAGAAGCATGGAGATATAATTTTTTTTTCACTCTTTTTTTGTTTTTTTTTTTTTAAAAAAACAAATTTTCTCTTTCTAGATTGTTTACTTATACTGTTAGAATATGTACGCCCTAAAGTTTTCCCCTTGAGCTGCTTGAGTCTGGTGGCCGCGGATGGAGTCAATGAAGCGTAGTGAATATTTTGTGGCAGTAAGATGCTTTTGCAAACCTTAATTATGTAAAATATTTAGGGAATGTTGTGAAAAATTGAAAAGTTTGAAGTTATATTGAGTTTTATAATAAAGTAGTGAAAAAAATAGAATTTTATGAAAGTTTGTAAAAAAGTGAAGAAAGTGAAGAATAATTTTATATGAAAAAGTGAAGAGAAAGATTTGAGTAAATTTTTTATGTTTATTGTAATGAAAATAGATAATTTAATGCGAGAGAGACATCATTTTATTATTATTTTTTTGACTAAATTTTTTAAACTAATTATGTTTGCTAACTAAAATTTAGGAATATGAAATTTTTTTTGGGTAATTCTTAAGTTTGCAAACGCCCGACCTCACGCGGTACATGGTGTAATGTTGTTTGAGTCAGAAAGTTATGAGTAAAGCCGTACTAGAGGTTCCTGGACAATGAGGCCCAATTGGGGGATTAGTCACCACTGAACGGGTCTGAGGTTGGAAGTTCGTGAAAGTGTAAAACGCGTCTCCCGTGACTTTCGGGGACAATTTTCAAGAATTCATCGAAATATCTTTCCAAATGTCATTTTAGAGGTCAACATTTTCTATTGACCAGTATGTTATTTTCGTTGACCACAATTTGGGAATGTTTAGGAGAACCAATTAATTAATGAAAACAATACTTTGACAAAGCTATCAAAGGCATCCAGTAGTCTTTACGTAAATAAGATGCAAACCACATTTTCTGTCTCTTCTGGAGTGGCATGAGCGGTGTGGCCCTCCTGCCACAGAAATTCAAGAGTCCTCACAAATGTTTTTGCTCGCATCTCGTTAATAGCTGGAGACACTTCGAATGATATAACAGAGCTGTACCTGGTTAACCATGAGAGGAAGATCTCGGTAACTACGAATCCATTGAGTGAACATGTGATTTACAATGGTTTCGCCCGTAGGACGTCGAACCTGGCAGAGTCATTTGCTTGGGACTAGGGGGGCGGGCTGATTTTTGGGTGGGCCAAGGGGGGCAGGCCTGGCCCGCCTGGGGGTAAATATATATTAGGAAAAAAAAATTTGGGTGGCCCCTGTTAACCCCTCGTTCCACCAATGTCTGCGGGTTTTATCGTTGATATGCGGCCACAGTCTCCGTGTGGATACAATTTTTTTTTGCTATTACTTTTTTCACAAATTTCAGCAAATTTTCATTAAATCCAACATTTTTTTTATAAAAAAAATTTACTAATCATGATGGCAAAAAATCGCAACTCCAACTAACAGAAGCCAAAAAAAAAAGAAAGGGCCTATTTGGGTCTTTTCTGTTTTGTTTTTGGCAACCTAAATCATGAGCATTCAAGCAACATCGGAATAAGGTATTTCAATATTGTAAGGCCTCACCTTCCATTTTTCAAGGTAACTTGACTGACAGGGTCTGCAGGATTCATCCTTCGGTGGTGTCGAAGCACATTCATATAAAATTATTGACTTTAGAAATATAGTAATATGGAGAAGACAAAATTGTTTTAAGCACCAGACAAAACTAGAAGCGCCCCTTGTTTCAAAGAGAGGAGGACAGGTTATTCACATTTCATTTGATGGTCAGAGGCAAATTGAAAGCTAAGAAGTGGTAATTCTAAGGATTCCCCAGGGGGAAAATAATGATGTCTTCTACGTTACTCGTAATTTGTGGAAGTATTGATGTAATTTCATAGTCATTTGATACATGAACGGTAGTTGGAGTCGGCGGCTCGCCTAAGGATCCCTGGGGAAGAGGATCAAGTTGGCCCTTGCGAACAGCTTGATGCACTATCTCCCTTCAACCCTTTGAGTGAAATGCAGCAAAAGGAAGAACAATCCATGGACCGACCCCATCATCTCCACTCCGTAGGAACTACGAGATCACCCCAAGGACACCTTTGGCTTCATTGTTCAATCTTCACTCTTCATTGTTTGGTTGTTGACAGTGAAATAAATTTTATCAATAAAATGAATGTTCGTAATAGTCGAACAAACAGATCTTGCAATATGAGGCTCAAGAGAGCAAAAGATCAAGAACACCATTTTTATGAGAGACGAAGACACATCAAGAAAGAGAGAGATGAGAGATCTCACCATCCATCTCAACAATGGGGTTTTCTACCTAGATCTTCTGGAACGCCATTTTTGCCAAAGGAAGAGAGTTGTGCAAGAATCAGGTGTAAAGATGAAGACAAATGAGAGAAGTTAAAGGAAAATTTTCTGTAAATTTAATCAGAAAGTTATTTTTTGATGCATGAAATGAAAATTTTATTACTTGAATTATTCTATAACACTCTCCCTCACGTCTACTACTTATTTGAATTCTATTTTTTGGGTTTCGAACTCAGGTGCTTGAGACTAAAGAGACATCATGTACCCATTATTTAGTTGATAGTTAAGATTTTGACTAGTCCCGTGATTTTTCTTCCACGCATCGAGAAAGTTTTCAAGGTAAAATTAAAATTGTTTGTGCTCTTGTGGCTTGGTGTGATTGATTACTTATAGATTATTTTCAGCACATATCATTGTGGATATTGTACTCTATTTTCTTGTATTTAGAGAGAAGAATTATTCTGTTGTGCTTGTATCAAGAGAGAAGAATTATTTGTGTTTGTGGTGCACTGTTTTCTATTATTTATTCATCATGACTTATTATCGAAAAAGTTTTAGTTTTTATTTAAACTCAATCCACCCCCCTCTTGGGTTGTCACCTAGACTCACACTTAATACTTAATACTTAACACTTAATACTCTTATATATAAACTATCATACTTACATAGATAAATATACTGTGTTTATTATACTTACATATAATTGAGTACAAAAAATATTTTCATACTCCTACACATGTGCTATAATATGTCTATAGTTAATAAAATTATGCTTATAATTTAATTACATATCATTTAAGTATTATTTAAGTTATTCCCAAAACCGTTCGAACAAATAAAGTATTGTTCGAACTTTAAAAAGCATGAAACAACACAATTTCATTTTCAAAAACACGTTTGAACGTGTTTTCAATAACCGCTAGAATGTTATTTGAAACCTATAAACGACGTTGTTCAGATAAAAAAGAATTGTTCAGATGTGCAAAAATAGCATTCCCGCTCATTTTTGGCGTACCATTCTAACATAACCAATGTCGTTCAAACTGACTCCATGAAATCAAATATCCCAGATTCGACCGTGATACCTCATTACATTTTTTGTCTTATTGTTGTAGGAAAATACTCAAATGGAGCTTCTTTGTGTTTTGGAGGTAAGTTTTATCAATCTAATCAATGAATTTCTTAGTTTTTTAGGTATATATTTTTGGTTGTTGTGGTTTGAATTTGTGAACGAAATTGATGTTTAAATGCTTATGGTTATTTTCATATGTGTTTAGGGGTGTTGAATGCATGTTTTAGGAGTAAAAAAAATCATTTTGGGATTGTTCGGTGATTTCGTGAATTTTACGCAGCGTTCAAACACTGTAAAAGTGTTCGTTCGAACGAAAATACTAAAATTGTTCATTTGTAGGGATGACAAAAAATGTTCAACGGTAATTTTATGTCGTTCGAATGTATTCGAACATTTTTTATTTGTTAGGAAAATTAAAAGTTTACATTATGCACGACAAATCTAAATTTAAGGTGTTGGGCCTCAAATGGATTTGCATCACTGTAACAATATTAACATGCACACGAAACTAATGGAGAGAATAAAAGCTGATACAACATTTTTCAAACCAACATCTTTCATTGTATGGAAAGAAATAGAGAGCAATACTCTAGTTATAGGGCCGGACTTTTGAAAACCTTTTGGCCACACATCCGACCTAAAAAGTAATTCTTTCTTTCCAAACTAGAACATGCAAAGAATTGCTTTGTAGGTCTGATGTGTGACTAAAAGGTTTTTAGAAGTCCGGCCCTACTGACCAGAGTATTGCTCTTTATTTCTTTCCATACAATGAAAGATGCTGGTTTAGAAAATGTTGTATCAACTTTTGTTATTCTCTCCATTAGTTTTGTGTAATATTGTTAAAGTGATACAAATCCATTTTAGGCCCAACATCTTAGTTTAGATTTTCGTGCATAATGCAAAACTTCTAATTTTCCTAACAAATAAAAAAAACGTTTTGAACATGTTCGAATTATCACAATACGTACGATCGATGTAAACATGTTAGATATAATCTTCACCTGCATTAGCTTTGTTTGGGGCCTCAGCTTTTCCTACGCTGAGATTGATCACCTTCACCAAAAACGACATCGAGTAGATGTATAGGTAAGTTATATATATTTTTTCATTCAGCTGACTTTTTTTTAATGATTATTTTTGTCAATATTTAAGCGTTATATTGATTACAATTTCGAATTTAGGAAGACAAGGATGCATGCAGAGTTAGAAAAAGTCTTGACGCAGTTTATACCCACCGCAACGACCAAGATAGATTTTTTTTTCTTGCGTATTATATTTATTTGTTTAATCTTATTTAATTGTACATCTTGTTAATATATATTTTTAAATAATTTTCTAGCAATTTTTAATTTTTTATATATGAAAAAAAACTCTCCAACGTTATTTTTAGCATTCAAAAGACAACATGCCTTCCCAACGTTTGAACCCTATTCGAAAATTTTACATTTCTATTCGTAACATATTTCGAATAGCTACTTTTTCATTCCTTGATTGGTACATCAAACGGATTTAACGATATTCGTTGGAACGTCAAAAAAATATTCGAATGTTTTTTCCTTTTACGTCCAAACGTTTATCACATGAACCGTTGTAATTCATTAAGAACGGTTACAAACATTCTATTTTACAGTGTTGGAATTGGTATCCGAAATATCAAATATAAAATTTTCATAGTGGTTCGAACGTTAATTTTCCTTATCGAAAAAATTTATATTTTCCGTCGAAAGATGTTTGAACATAGTTCTCAACTGTTCATTCAAAAGGGTTTAAACAATAATTTAATTTTTGGGACGGAAACCTTCCCATCTCGAAAGGGTACTTTTTGGGACGGAACAAAATTTTCGTCCCGAAGAACCTTTTGTAACAAGTTTGTTGGGATAGTTAGGGTGACAGACGGAATTTCGGGACGGAAAAATCCATCACAAAAACCAATTTTTGTTGTAGTGAGAATAGCATGATAGGATTAATGATGAGGCTGCAAGAGTTGTATCTTCGTGATGCTATCATTGTCTAGTAAGATATTGGGTCTTAGTTAATGAATTTGGTTCCATGGATCTTTACGCAAGGATGATGGAAGGGCTAGTGTATGTTGAAAGAGAATACTACGGGGAAAAATGAGAATTTTCAGAAGGTTTTAGACTTGTCATGTTCACTCGTACAATAAAGGGTAGAAGGGTTGTGAAATGTTACCAAATTGATAATATGGGGTGCAAAGTGTCATTATCTCAATAGTTGAGGGGCGAAAAGTGTAATTTTTTTGAGGTGTAAAGGGGGCATAAAATGTCACAATGAGTCACGTGCATGTCATGTGCACTCCTTTCCATCTAAAATGATAGAAATCTTAACGTTGGGGTGCAATCTATAGGTAGGTGGTAATTGGGGAGGGGGGCAAAATGTCACCAAATCAATAATATAGAATGCAAAGTGTCATTACCTCCATAGTCATATATGGGTACTCATATATGCAAGAAAATAAAAATTGTCAAGGAAAATTCAAATTGGAGACAAAATCTCCTTCATTAATATACTTAGGTAAGTTTTAAAAGGATCTAAATGGGAGGTGTGTCACACACTAAGTCACCATTTCGATTATGTATTTTGTTTACTTATGACGATTAAATATTTGTAGACATTTTATTATTATTTTGAATATTGAATATAATGCTTTGAGTATTATTGCAAATTATTTTTAAAATTAAAATTAAATTAAATTGAAAATATTAATATATATGTAAAAATATCTGAACGGTTTAAAAAACGTCCGCACGTTGGTATATGTGAAACACCGTGTGGAGGGCATTCTTTCATTCACACAGTTCTATTTTAAATCATTTTTGCACGGGAAGTAATATCGTGTGAATGTATTAATGGGTGATAGATGTAGGTTCGTCGAAATTTCCTCTATTCTGACGGTTTAATTTTTTGTGCGTTCGTACATTCTGATTGGTAGTTCTCACATGGTGCATGATAATTGACCTTTTTTTTTTTTTTTTTTGTCTTCTTGTGCATGCATTTAACATTGGAATATTTTGGAAGATTGTGTGTGTGTGTTAAGCATTGCTTAGAGAAAGTAAGAAGAAACACATGGCAAAATCTGCCTTACTGCCGCCCATATCACCCAATCCCCAAGTTTGCTTCTTTTAGTTGAACTATAGCTCATGATTACGTAGATATAGGTTAGATGGCAAGTTAGCATTTTACCTAAAGCTTATCCATTTAAGGCTAAACCGATCATTATTCCTTGGATTCCTTGGAGTTGTCGACTTCGAGTGTGCAGAAAGAGAGAGAGGGTTGTGTGACGCATTCAACCGAAGAAGAAGAAGAGGAAAAAGAGAAGAAGAACCAAAGGATAAAGAGAAGAACCGCAGGAGAGAAGAGAGAGGTGCAGCCGAAGGAAAGAAGAGGAGGAAAAGAGAAGAAAAAGGGGGAGAGAAAGTAAGGGTGTTTTGTCCAAAGGAAATCAGCATCCACCGTGTAAGAGAAAGGTAAGGGTGTAGCGACTTGTCTTATAATGGATGCATGCATGTAGAGAAAGAAAGAAGAAATGGGGAAAGAGTAGAGTGATTTGGCCGATTTCAACATTTTTGCTCTTTCTTTTGTGTGTCGGGTCTATCTTGACATTTAGGTGTTTTGGATATCTTGCATGTTGTATATGTGGTTATAAAAAGGAGATTGATGACTTAGAAGACCCACGGGTTGCACTTGAGAGGAAGTTGCATGCATGCTTGATTTTTATGGACTTGATCTTATTGCTTCCTTTATAGTTGTTGTATACTTTGTTTATGAATTTTTGAAATGAAAAATTCTGTTTTATGGGAAAGGACAGGCACAACAGTGTCTTATAATCAATGTTTTAGAGCCGTAAGGGCAGGAAAAATATGAGATGGATGGCATATGTCCATACGTGTGAATGCATGGCATTTTTGAAAAAGATAAAACTAGCAGAGGTGACTTTTCTATGGAGATGTAACACTGCCGTCCATCTCTGAATATAATTTGGTGTAATTTAAATAAGAATGCTTGCATTGACACGCAAAGTCAAAAGCAGAGGTGCATGCAAAACTATCTTAAGGAACCATGCTACCGAATGCCCTAAGGGATTTTTATACTAGGTACAGATTTTATTTTGACACTAAACTATCCAAATATGAAGTTTAATAATTATAGGTCTTACACTAAAAATTCAGCTAATTTGGATAAGTGAAAATGACCGAATTGCCCTTGGAAGCACCTGGGGCAGTTTCGACATTTTGGGAAAAGACAGGGGTAAAAACATCCAAGACCATATTTTAGACCTATGATTATTATGGACTTACGTTAAGGAATTTATGGTAGAAAATAGAACCCTAAACTAATTCATATGAGGCCCAAAACACAAGGCTTAATGTGAAAATAAAACCAGCCTATTAGGTTTTTACTAAGTTCACAATTAATTAATTAAAAGTGCAACTAAATCATGATAGTTTCGTAATATTAAATCTGAATAATGCAATTTAAATGCACGCTTAGTAACAAGTGACTAAAAATAGATTAACAATATAAAGGTAGTGAACTTAAGACGTGCAAGTTCAAGCTCTTAGATTAATTAGTGTAGAACATAATTTATGGAATCGTTAATACTTCTCTTTTAATGTTTAATGTCATTTGCAATTTTATTTTGTTATGTGCCATCCATTGATCTTTTGGGTGAATTGGTTATCGATGATGCATATGATACATGCTGCATCAACATATCATGGGTATGAGGATTCTGTTGACCAAAATGACCGAAATGAAACCCATACCTAGAAGTGGTCTTGAGATCGGGTGACAGTATCATTCACAGTGGGATAGTACAAGCCACTGCTTAAAGGATAGCGATGAAACAATGAATGCCTGATCGGGTCCTGGTGCCGGGACACGGGACAGTCCTAGAGAAAAGGAGGGATGCACAACCTAGACTCTGGGGGTTAAATAAAGTGAATAAAGGACATCTCTATCGAACCAGAAAAAGAAAGAAAGAAAGTGAAATGGTCAGGGAACGAATGTATCCACTCTGCATTGCATCGTTCATATTACATTAAGTGGCTTATTATGAATATTGCTTTATGGTTTATTATTCTCTATTGCTGTTACTTTTGTTTTATATTGTTGCGTGTCATGTCTCCCTATTCCCCCCATTACTGAGTCAGTAGGACTCACCCCTTTTATTTGTTTATTATTTTGTATGTACTGCTGTGGACATCGGAATTGACAGATGAAGACATTTCTGAGCGAGCAAATTTTGGAGATAGACCCTTATATCCTCGTTATTAAGATCTAGACCTACGTGACAGATACCCTTGAGGTATATGTGGGGTATGAACCCCAATGGTACTTCAGAGGTCCACATATGTCCCCACTTCCTCGTATGGAAGATTTTGGACTAGTTGATGTAGATCCAGCCCTCTGCACATTGTCCCTCCTCCACCTGTCCTATCGGCGGAGGGTACCGGAGAGATGAAGTTTGTAGACCTGACCTCTGATACCAAGCCGGAGGATGAGTAGTCCTTAGTTTTATGTTGGTGTAGTTAGTTGTGTGATCTTTTGGCAGTGTAGATCACAGAAATTGTAGTATGGAAAGCTTTAGACAGCTACGCTTTTGTATTTATCTTCTCTTTATTTTTGTATTCCTCTTAAAGGACTTTATGTAAAAGATAAGTCCGCAATATTAGTGGAACTATCTACATTTTCAAAAATTTCTCTTATTCCATTTCTTTCCTTAGGCCATATTTGATTTGATTTTCTTAACTTTCATTTCATTAATTTAACTAGCAAGTTATTTTCTAATTCCATTTCCTTAATTATCTCATATTATTTTTTTGTTATTCAAGTCAGAATTTCTAACTTCTAGAATTATTTGAAATGTCGCATTTTCATAAAATTCCTAAAAATATTACTTTTCCTTCCTTAATATATTTATAATTTCAAAATAAATTTCAATTAAACGTTTTCACTAAGCTTTTCCAAAGCCAATCATCAGGACTTTACAGGATCAATTCATACCATAATCCCTGTTTATGTGCATACCATCGCTATAGGTGAGCTTATGGGGTAAGTACTGGCACGGGGCATGACATATATTGACTAAAATAGGTTCGTCACATTGTACAAGACGTTCGCATATTTCATGGGAACAGACAGAAAGAACTGAGTTCTGACGGAATTGAAGTTCTTTAAGAAATCAGAAAACCGTTTAGACAGAGTAATTTTACGTCTAGATGGTTTTATGCAAGGAAACACGAAAACAATTACCTAAAGCCTTTACTTATGGGTTTTAGGTGACAAAATGGGTGACAACTCAATTTTGTCGCCCAAAATTTTTGGTGACCAAATTAGCACTTTGGGTGACAAATGTTTTTGACACTCAAAGTGATTTTTCTTATAGTGTCTACAATAATTTTGTAATCAAGCTAGTAAATATTTGGAGAGAAAATATACAGCCACGTTCCAACTTTGTGATACATGAAGGGAACCTACAAATAGACACGCAATATTCCATTGTAAACTGTTTTTTTTTTAAGGGTAAATTTATTCCAAAAGAACCAAAGGAAGGGCCCAGCTCTTAGATACAAAGAGAGAACCGACCAATGAAGGTCTCAAAAAACTGAGAAGCAGTGTAACAGAAGCGTCAATACATCAAATTCACATTGCTGATCAATTAGAGACAAATATTTTATTAAAACAAAGATGCTGAACAAGTCTATAAACGACCGTCTTGAAGACTTGTAGTACTTATGGAACCACGGCTAACAGACGGTATAGGTACAGGATACATGGGAACTGGCATCTGCGTTGGGAGATTTGGTATTGTAGCCTTAAGCTTGAGGAATTGAATTGCTTCCCCTATGGAGGGCCTTAGATTCCGATCAGGATGAGCGCACAAAAGTCCAACGATCATCAAGCATTCAACCTGTTTTTCGTCATAATCCATTTGGAGCTTCCCATCAATAGCCGAAAGTAGATCTCCTCTTCCGTAAAGATTCCAAACCCAGTGTACCAACCCCAATTCGGAATCCTTTTCCCTAGTATAAGTAGATCTTCTTCCAGTAGCAATTTCTAAGGCAACAACCCCAAAGCTATACACGTCCGACTTTTTGCTCGCTCCTGCACTCATGTATTCGGGAGCCATCTATCCTAAAGTTCCAACCAATCTGGTTGTCTGTGGACGTAGCTCATGATCCATAAGCTTAGCTAATCCGAAGTCACCAAGTTTGACAATGAAACTAGAGTCTAGCAGGACTTTGCTCGGTTTGATATCCCGGTGCCGCACACACGGCTCCGACTCTTCATGGAGATAAAGCAATGCAGAGGCCAATCCAAGTGATATCTTGTATCTTACTGCCCACGGGAGAGGACTCTTCTTGCCAAAGAGATGAGTATCAAGGCTACCTTTTGGCATAAACTCGTACACAAGAAGGAACTCCTCCCTATCATGACACAATCCTATGAGTTTCACTAGATTTCGCTGTCTCAGCCGACTAATGATCTTCACCTCCGTTACGTATTCCTTCTTTCCCTGTCTAGACTTCTTTGAGATTTTCTTGACAGCGATTGGGATGTCTATGTCAGTTAAGTATCCCTTGAAAACGGCACCAAAGCCTCCTTCACCCAATTTCCTACTATGGGAGAAATCGTGTAGCTGACTTAAGCTCTTAATAAGAGAACCTTCTTGGATCGGCTCCTCTTTCTAGCTCATCATTCATCGATGTTAAGTTTATCGTCTTTGCTTTTTCTCTTTCCATTTTTTTATGCCGCCTAAATATTGCAAATACGATAATCAGTGGCGGAACCAGGAATGCGATTGAAGGGGGTCAAACTCCTAAAGAAAAATGACAAAAAAAAAAATTTACTATGTAATGCAAAAAAATATCTTAGAGTTAAAATATCAAAAATTAAGGACTAAAAACACTAAAAATATTAAAATACACATATCATACTATTTGTTGGTACTAAGAAGTGACATCTGGACCCTATGAGACAGCATATTCTGAAAACATTGTAAAATAACTTCGTTCTCAATAGTTTCAAAATTTTCCCTTTCGATGTATATCACCAAACTATCATTCATCCATTCGTCCCCATCTTATTACGTAAGTCAGTTTTAATTAACTTTATTGCAGAGAACAGTCTCTCAATGGTTGCAGTCATAACTGGTAAGACTAATGCCAACTTAATTAACTGATAAACCAATGGATATAGAGTATGCTTTCTATGTCTCAACCATCTTCACAGCAAGACCTTTAATATCTTGAAACTTAGAAAAAGCATCATGACTTCTCATATCATAAATGTAGTTTCGAAGTTGATTTCTAAGTATAACAAGATCAATTCCTGAGAAATCTTCTGGATAAAACTCAGCAAAACGAAGTAACTTCGCATAATCAAACGATGAGAGTGAGCTTCTTGGATCAAGACATGCTATACAAAAAAGTAACTCCGTACTTGCTTTTGTGAAACGATTATCCATCTCCTGAGTGGTCAAATTAATAACTTGGCAAAACACTTCCACACGAAAACAATGCAAATAAGTAATTGTTTGCCCTCCTCCATGCCGAGCCTGACCATGAGTTAGAATAATGTCTTCTATATTAGGCACAATGATAAAATGATTCATACAAAAGATTTTGACTTCTTCCAAAAATATCTCACTCATTCTCCCTCAAATCCTACAACCAAAGCTTCACAATTCCAACCAAATTCATAGCATTAACAATGTATTGATCCTTTCGTTGTAAGGCCTGTGACAATTCATTTGTAATTCTCATTATATTTCTCAACAAATGCATAATGAATATTTTTGAATAAAAATTAGTATTTGTGATTACCTGTGACAATTCATTTATAATACCTATTATATTTCTCAACAAATGCAAAGTGAATACATAGTTGAAGTTTTGAATATTATCCAATATACCCAGAGCCATAGATCTTTGTTCTATACAAGTGCCATCCTATGCTATGTTTTCAAGCACATCTAACACTGTTGACCACATACTGAAGAGATGTATTATTGTAATGTGGTATGAACCCCACTATGTATCACCTGGTTGTGCGATACTGGTTTCTTGATTTTTGCCCCTTCCACTACAAATGTCTCCCTTATCCAGTAACTCCACTATCTTATCATGTTGACTTTGCCGAAGAGAATCTTTTCTTTTATAAGAAGCTTCAACTATATTCACTAGGGTTGTCCAATGGTCAGTCCGATCCGGCCGGCCAAATCGGTAATTTTGTAGAGTGAACATACCAGACCAGACTGGACCGGTCATTCTAATAGAACCGGTCTAGTTCGGTCCCCGATTTTACCGGTCCGGATTGGACGGTTCGGGCCGGTTTGGGCCATGAAATTTTGGGCCTTTTTTTGGTTTAAGCCTCTTAGCATTTTTAATTTTTTAGGCCTTTTTTGGGGTTTTATTTTGGACTTTTTGGGACTATCTTACTGATGTTATCCAATGTATATAACACATTAACATTATACTGACAAGTGACAAGTGACAATAATATGAACGTAGCATATGAAGGGAAAAAACTAAATAGATATTGAACTTATTGATGTTAAAAAAAAAAAGAAAAAGAAGGAAAATAAATAACTTACAGATGGTTGTAAGGTGGTGGAGGGAGGGAGAGGGCCGCACGCTGGAGCCTGGAGGTGGAGGGGGAAGGGAGGCCACGAGGTAGAGGGGAGGGAGGAGGAAGGAGGGATGCATGGTGGAGGGGAGGGGGAGGGGAGGCCGTGAGGTGGAAGGGAGGAACGCTAGAGGGAGGAAGGGGAGACCGGAAGAGGGAGGGAGGCACCAGGGAGGGGGGGAATTAGGGTGAAAATAGAAAAGAGGGGGGCACGGGAGAGAGAAGGGTTGGGGGGTGCGCGTCCAAATATTCCTTTTTTTTTAAAATGCTAAACGCGCATTTTGGGGGGCATAGGAAAGAGAAGGGTTAGGGGGGCGCGCTCGCGGGTCCAATTCATCCAACGCGTTTTTTTTTTAAACTGGTAAGGATCGATTTGGAGTGGTATACTCCGGTCCAATTCCGGTTTTCCATTAGGTAATCCGGAACCGGACTGGAGTACATCGGTTGCCCGAACCGGTAAATTCGGTATAAAAAATGGGGACCAGTTTGGCCAAAATCGGTTCGGTTTTGGTTCGGGTTGGCCGGTAACTTGGGCACCCCTAATATTCACAATCATCATAGTGTAAGAGAAAAAAATTCACAAACTTTGATGTTATTCTTTGCAGTAGCCACAATAACTAATTGAAGTTGGTGAGCAAAACAAAGAATATAAGTAGCAGAAGGATTTTCTCTCAAAATGAGAGACTTCAACCATTGAACTCGCCTCGCATGTTTGATGCCCTATCATACCCTTGACCTCTCAACTTGGATATTGATAACCTGTGCCTTACAAACAATTTGTCTATAGCTTTTTTCAAATTTTAGGAGCAAGTATCGGTAACATGTTCCACACCAATAAACCATTCTATCACTTGTCCATGTTTGTTTACATATCTCAAAACCACTGTCATTTGCTCCTTCACTGAATTATCTTGAGACTCATCAACCATAAAAAAAAATAAAACCATCCCCAATATCTTTAATGATGGAAAGTGTGGTCTTTGGCTGCACATGCACTGACCAATTCCTTCTGAGTTTTTGGAGAAGTCATTTGGTTGTTTCCAGGGGTATTATGGCCAAGTGTGTGACGAACCTTTTTCTTACATAAGCTGTATCATTCCAAGAGCTCAAGAAAATTGCCCTTCTTTAGAGAACTCTCAGACTCATCATGACCACGAAAAGCTAATCCTTGCACCAAAAGATGATGAATGCAATCTAAAATCATTGTCAAACAAATGCGATAAACTTTCTCTACATCGAACCCATATGAGGATAGCACGTGCGACACACTTCGTCGTTGATTTTTGAATGCTTCACATTGTCATCTAGCATCATTGTGAGCACTATTACAATTAGCAACATGCTCACGAAAAACCTCCACTGCCTTTTTCCAATTGCTAAATCCCATAGATGTAAACACATCTCCCCAGATTTTCCTCTAGCTTGCCTAAATAGATAACACCACAAGCAATACACCTTGTCCTTTGATACACTATATTCCAACCACTCATTATTTTTGAACCATAACTCCTAAAACCCTCATTGTTTTCTCATATTGCCTTGCCCATATTTCTTCTTGGGAAAATCATGGCCAAATGGTTGACAAGGACCTTTGATCAAGTATTCTCTATAACTCGATCCCTAATCCCAACATCATATTCTTCAATGGGTTTACGTAACCTTGGGTCAACAACAATATTATCCTCACTAAATTCAATACGAGGTCTTTTTGAACTAAGATTCGTTTCAGAAATAGCAGCCACGTTAGGAGTACTATACGACCCTATGCTGGCTGGCTTCTTTATCAAAAACTTATCCATTATCTAAATAAAAAAACAAAATAAAATTTATCAATCTAATTTCATAACTTAATCACAGTTTCACAACCTAGTCCTAATAACAATTTCAATATAATGCACAATCATCAATAATTCATCACAATTCATCACAATTCATCAATAATTCATCAATAAATTTATCAATCTAATATCATCAATAATTAATCACATTATTCATCAATAATTAAAATAAATTCATTACAAATTCACAAACATTTAATAATCCTAATCAAACACCAATCAAAGATTCATCAAATTCATCAATAATTCATCAAATAATTCATTAATAATTATTCATCACAATATCATCAATAATCCTAATCAAATTCATAATCAAATTCACAAATTCCCCAATAAAAATAATCAAATTCACAAATTCCTAATCAAATTCCTAATCTGTTTAATAAAAAATAATCAAATTCACAAACCCCAAATCAAATTCATAATCTATTTAATAGAAAAATAATCAAATTCACAAATTCCTAATCAAATTCCTAATATGTTTAATATAAACATAATCAAATTTACAAATTCATAAACAAATTTACAAATTACTAATCAAATTCATAATCTCTTTAATAGAAAAATAATCAAATTCACAATAACTTAATCAAATGCATAATCTGTTTAATATAAACATAATCAAATTCAAATAATCAAATTCATAATCTTGACAAATTACTAATCAAATTCATAATCTCTTTAATAGAAAAATAATTAAATTCACAATAACCTAATCAAATGAATAATCTGTTTAATATAAACACAATCAAATTCAAAAATTGATAATCAAATTGACAAATTGCTTATCTAATTCATAATCTATTTAGTAGAAAAATCATCAAATTCATAATAATCAAATCAAATTCATAATCTATTTACTATAAACATAATCAAATTCACAAATTCATAATCAAATTAGAAATTACTAATCAAATTCATAATCTCTTTACTAAAAAAATTATCAAATTCACAATAACATACCTGTTTTAAACTTTTATGGTGATTGGTGTACTTGGACTTGGAGGCTGGAGAGATAGAGGGGAGCCAGAGAGAGAGAAAGAGGCAAAGTTGGAGCCTTGGATGAGGAGAGGTAGAGAGAGAGAAGGAGAGTGAGAGAGGGATGTTAAAGAGTAGAGGCAAGCCAAAGAGAGAGGCAGAGTGAGAGGGGGAGGCTGTCCAGCTGGCATCGGCCAACGAGAGGCGGAGGTTGGTCGCTGGCGTCGGAAGGTGGGGAGCACCAGAGCAATCGAGCAAAGCTGAAGAGTAAGAGAGCTGAGAGGTTGGGCATCGAGGAGAAAGGGAAATTGAGGGGGGTGGGGGGAATTAAACCAGGGGGAATTAAACCAGGGTGAAATGCGCCGTTTCACCCTGTTTTTTTTTTTTTTTTTAAACTAGAGGGTGAAATGGCGCTATTTCACCCTCTGAGATTTTTTTAAAAAAAATAACGGGCTGGGCTAGGGCCTGGAGGGTAGGCTGGGCTTTACACTTAAAAAAAAAATTAAAAAAATTTTAGGCGATGGGGGGCGGTTGCCCCCCATTGTCCTTGTGTAGTTCCGCCCCTAGTGATAATCACTCCTGCCACCAAAACAGCACCAGTGACCGTCAGACCGACTATCAATCTTATACCTTTCTCTTTATTTCCACCTGTCTCCTCTATTTCCAAGCTTGAACTGAATTCCCACAATACAAGCGTATGACGCTTAAAAATTTCACCAGTCGTAGCTGTAACACCCTGGGCCCAAACTCAAAACTGAAAGATTTCCATATAAAATAAGGCTTTTTCACCATGACAATTCATTTATCTAGGCCCCAATATTTCAAAACTAAATTGTGCAACCTCAGCAAAATATTCATAAACCATAAAATCCCAAAAATATCAATTTGATCCCTAAAATTTGCATTAGCATATCTGATATTTCTAATATCGATGAAGATCTCCCAAAAGAATTACAATATCGAATTCTCCAAAATTAATCACCAAAAGTACTATTGCAAAACACGTCTTCAAACACAAATCTATCTCAAACTCCTCAAACATTCTTAATTCTGCCAACTCTGAATAAATATGAGAATAAGTGGTGAGCTACAACTAGCTCAGTAAGTAGCAAATCAATGGGGGTTGGAAAAAACACAATTTTATCACAACAACCAAAATCCAAAATAAAACACCGGTGAGCCATACGAAAATCAAAATACAAGTTTGTAGAAAAAATATCCAAGTCCATGCAATATAGAGAAATCACAAATAGTTACACAGACCCCAATGGTCACAAAGACCTCAATGGTCACACAGACCTCCAGGCCACAAAGACCTCCAAATACCACAAGGGGTATCTAATTGGCCATAAAGACTACAAGGAGAAATTGGCCACACAAGCCACAAGGAGAAATTGGCTACACAGATCACAGAGATATATCACCAGAGCAAGGATAATTTTCACATTATGCTCACTAAAACAAGTTATAAATATTTCAATTGAATTTTACAAAATCTTGAGAATCACTTTTTACCCAAAATTTGTTAAATGTCCCAAATATTACATCAAAACCATATAAAATACAGCACACGTTTAAAAACTTACCTCAAACGTTTAACCAATCCTTAAAACTTTTCCAATAATTGTCGAACAATCTCTCGGAACCTAGTAGCACCACCTCAATCCAAATTTTGGTCTCCCATATACATTGTCTGTGACTATTTATTAACCTCAATCTTTTTAATTTTTAAAATTCAAACATATCTCTATCCATCACTTTTAAATTCAAATATAAGATCCTTATCCATATCTTTCAAATTCAAATATAAAAATCTTTATCAATCTTAACCTTTAAATTCAAAATCGATCACGAAAATACGATTCAACCTCTATCCAAAAAACAAAAAATAGGATTAAGCCCTCATCTTCATTTAAAATTCAAATTATTCACTTAGTACCTTTTTTGGGACGGGATATTACAGCAGCAGAAAACCCAATTTTGACCCACTCTGGCAGAACCTTGGAGAGATCAATATTGTAGGAAAGACTCGTATTCTCCTGAGAAGTGGCGGTCGTTTGGTTGGTCCAAGAGACACTCAAATTCTTTACTGTAGCATTGTACAGAATTGATGCAACTATAGTATCTCCACTGTGCAAGCTAACGTTCCAAGGGGCGTCCACAGAAGAAAAAAGAGAGTTTTCGTTGATCCCCACATGCGGAAATGGAGGATCCCATTGAGGGTTCGGGACAGAATCGAACTTAACTAGAACAATCTGGTTCTGAATTGAATTAACAGTACTGGTTGTGGTGTTGAAAAGAACCAGAAATTCACCTCCTGAATTCTGTGGGATTTCAAACCCAGCAGGAGCCAGGAAGAATGCAAGCCCATCACCACGAGAGCTGCCTTGAGTACCAATAATGAAGGAGAAATTACTTGAGAAGTGGGATAGGTTTTCAGTTTTCGAGTCCCAGATTGGCACCCTTTCCACATAGGTGGCCCAGCCGACTCTAAACATATATAGTGGCTTTGTTCATTTCAACAGCACCACCAAAAGGAGCATCTCCATGATATAGTATGACGTTGGACGCATGGGAATCGAAGGTAGATGACTGGAAAGAAACGGAATCCGTGAATGGAAAAAGAAAAAGGACAAAGAAGAGTGGTAGCTTGAATAACTTGCAGAAAAGGGTGGCCATGCTTCGGAAAGAAAGAGAAGGATTTATAAGAAAGATGACTATAGCTAGGTAATGAATGGAAATGGCTGGGGGCAGCTGAATTTATAAGTCAAGGAACCAATTTCCAAAGGGAATTGTATAGAACCGTGACGCGGCTAATCCATTGCTGGAAAAATAGTGTCAACAATTCAGTCGAATGTTTATGCGTTAATTACAATTTCTCTCCTCAAACTAGCACTCGATTCTCAAATACCCTACAAATTTTAACTCGTTACAACTCACCCCCATAAATTATATATATTTCTCATTGCGATTTCATCTCTCAACCAACTGGAGCCATTATATCGAACGATTTCTATATATCCCACGTGACCTTCTCTTTACGTGAAAAGACAATTTTATCCTCGTTTGAGTCCTCCCTAGCCTTCTACAGTGCTTTCTAGCAATTTGTAGAGCCAAAAAATAATATGTAGTTAGCTGATTTTTTTTTTAAAAAAAAAAAATATGACTCGCTTAGAATCAACCTAGTCAAATTTGTCTTTTCAAGTAAGGAGAAGGTCATGTGTCATTTATGTTCGATATAACAACTTCAACAGGTTGGGGATGAAATCGCAACGAGAAGTATAGTTTGTGGGGTGAGTTGTAATGAGTTAAAGTTTTTAGGGGTATTTGAGAATTGAGTGATAGTTGGAGGGAAAAATTGTAATTAACCCACTTATGAAGTTTCTGGGGGTATGCAGTACAAGTATGAAGTGTTGATAAATCCACTTAGAAAAAAAAATGCGTTGATAAATCATAATGTGCAAAACCACGCGTGGATAACAATTTGATCCTCACAAATTGATTTAATGGTCAAACTCTTAACTTTTATTCTTACCATACACTGGTGGAGTAACAACAAAAATGTATAATAATTATTTTATAGCAGAAAATGTTGTTGGAGTCAGAAAGTTAGGGGTAAAGCCATACACTGCAACAAAATCGGGCTTACCCGATGAGCTAGCGCTGCCGTCACCAAAAATACACAAAGCCGTCACTAGAGCCCTTCAGCTACGGCTTTCGGTCGTCAAGCCTCTGTCGTGTTTACCGCGTGCTGATTGCCTTTTCCTAACAACCATTCTCCTTCGTCAACAATAGGTTATCTACGTCGACAATAAAATACGTTGGGAGAAAAAGAGTTGATCTCTGTCGATTGCATGGTAACTGACGACCTTAGTTCATCAAGAATGAACACATTCTTCACCATATGCACAGAAATAGATAAACCAACCAAATAATCTATTTCAACAGAGAGAGAGACAACAATCCATATAAAATTTAAATCTCAACAATCTATATAAAATTTGAATCTTCATAAACAGTTGTACAAAGACTTGACTTTACAAAATTTAAAACTTTACAAATCACCCTAGTAGGAAACACACACAGAAAACCCAAAAATCTGCAACAAACCAGATTTAGAAATCTAGATCCACAACAAACCAGATCTACAACAATCCAGATCTATAACAAACCCCCCCCCCCCCCAAAAAAAGTTCTACAATGAATAGAGAACTTTACAAATCACCATAGTAGGAAAAAAAACGCAGAAAACCCAAAGATCTGAAACAGACCAGATCTGGAAATCTAGATCTACAACATTTATGTAAAGCATGTTCAACATTTATGTATAGCATCAAGTTACATCCATCAACCCAACCACCCTAGCTATTTGGTTGCAATTTGAACGATTATATATGTAAGAGATTTTTTTAATGAAGTTTTCAAATGGAATTTATCAATAGGTGTCAAGTTAGGATTGAATATTAGGCGTTCAGGTATACAAAAATAAATTTTGAAGGTCCAAAATGCATAAGACATAAGAAAATCAATACAAAATATATATATTGTTTCTTTTTTGCTCAATAGAAAAAATAAAATAATTTCCTGCCAATTTTTGGTGTCTGGACTCTTGAAGGCAATGGCCCCAAGCTCCGTTCTCCCAGCTTTTAGCGATTTTAGGTTAGTAAATTTTACTCGTTATAAAAAGAACGAAACAATGATTCTATGGAATTTTTCTCAATCCAAACAAAACCCCAAGTCCACGTTTGGAATTTTTCGCATGTGGAATGAAATAAGTAGCTGGGAACCGAGTCCAAAAACATAAAATTTTAAGGTACATTTGGTGCGTTCATTTTTGAAGGCTAGCTCCGGATGTTTCAGCTGGGGCCATGTCGTTAAAGTCCACGTTCGGAATTTTTCGCAAGTGGATAATAAAATAAGTAGCTGGGAACAGAGTCTGAAAACATAAAAGTTTAAGGTCTAAAATATGTAAAGTGAACAACATGTTGGATGTCGTAGTGATCATAACCACATAATATTTCAGGTAATTCACCCGGGGTAGGAGAAAATAAAATGAACAATGGGAAAAAATAAAGAACAAATTAATACAAGAGATTCAGTGCTGGTGTACATGAGGATGTTGGATCCATTAAATAGGGATAAAGGCCTTGGTCAGAGTAAGGATATCCGGAATTCTATGAGCGAGTGCTGAGCGAGTGCCAATGTAAAACTAGTGAAGCAGGAGAGAAAGGAAAAGTGCTGCTATATGTAAAGCAAATCTTCCTTCAAACGAGAGGGTTGAAGTCGCGGATCAGAGAATCCTACCAACTCTTGCCCTATATTAATTAGAAAATATATGTTTTGGATAAGTATTTTAAAAGTAGGAAATAAATACAACTTGTACTATTCATCTAAGAGTGTTTTGGCATTTTGCATTGTCAATTATTGTTTTTATCACATTACATGTACTCGATTTCAAACAGTTTGCATCTATCCTTAAAATTTTCTGTAAATTTGATCAGAAAGTTATTTTTTGATGCATGGAATGAAAATTTTATTATTTAAATTATTTCTCTAACACTCATCCTCACGTCTACTACTTATTTGAATTCTATTTTTTGAGTTTTGAACTCAAGTGCTTGTGACTAAAGAGACATCGTGTACTCATTATTTAATTGATAGTGAAGATTTTATCTGGTCCCGAGGTTTTTCTTTCTCACATCAAAAAAGTTTTCAAGGTAAAATTAAAATTGTTTGTGTTCTTGTGGCTTGGTGTGATGTATTACCTCCAAGAAGCACAAATTAACATGGTTCTATATATTCAATTTATATCATTTTGGTCTCGTACATCTTGCTAGTTAATGGAATTTTACCCCAATAAAATAAGCATTATACTTATAGGCACTACAAAAAAATTGACTTTTAGTGACAAAATTTTTTGTCACTAAAAGTCAATATTTCGTCACTAAAAGAATTAGTGACGAAATATTTTCGTCACGAGCTCCGTCAGCAAATGAGCGTCACGAAATGTATTTCGTGACGAAACCCGAATTTCGTTACGAAAAGTTTTTAGTGACGGATATTTTTCGTCACTAAATATACTGATCGATCGGTAATTTTCCGATCGGTCGTTGAAAACAAAGTGATTGATCGATTGGAATATGATCGATCGGTATTACGATTGATCGATACATATTGATGATCGATCGGTACTATTGAGATTACGATTGATTGATCGATTAAGCTTAACGATCGATCGCTTAAGCAACGACGATCGGACGCTTTATATAAGCGATCGATCACTAAAGTATAACGATCGATCATTATGCCATGGACGATCGGTCGTTGAATTCAGTGATGTAACATTGATTTATGAACCGATCAATCGGTAGTATTGGACGATTGATCGGTTGAACAACAAACGATCGATCGCTGAATATGACGATCGATCAGTGGTGAGAGAATTGTTTTTTTTTTTTTAAAAACATAATAATATAAAATATTATATAACACGTACATTTTATAATAATAATACAATACTCACATTAATAAATATCAATAATAACATATAGTGATCCATAATTAAATCGAAAATAATATCGTAATAATACATAATTAAAAAGTTATTACAATATACATGCATCTACCTTTTTGAACCCCCGCTGAATAGTCGCTTTGACATGTCGCTCATTTTCTTCTCATTACAGAGGACATTTTCTTCTCCATTATTTTCTTCTCCAGTTCCTTCGATATTTCTGCCCGTAAAGCGCTCTTGCTTTCGCATGCGCTCTTGTTCCAGTTGTATACGCTCCTCGTGCTCTATTCGCATGCGCTCTTGCTCCCTTTTCATGCGCTCCTCCTGCTCCAACCGGATGCGCTCCTGCTCCACCCGCTGCTCCTCACGGTGGTCCCTCAGCGTGGCCTCCATCTCAGCTTGCTTCTTTGCAAATTCTTGCAAGTCTTTTTCTCTAGCAGCTCTCATCGCCTCTATCTCATCCCTTGCCTTTGCTAGCTGGTGCTGTAGATCAGAAGACTGTGTAGTCAAAGTTGATGAAGGCGGAGGCTTAACCGCCCGTCCTAATCCCCGAACATATCCCGACTTCTTGCCCAAATATCTCGGAATATACTTCAATTTCGGTGTAAGTCTTCCCTTTCTAAATCACACTTACGCTGGAAGGCATCCATCCGTTCCTGAAAAAATGAATAATTACCAGAAACATTAATGTAGATAAACTATACATAAATTACATAAAGTAGATTAAAATGAAAGCGACTTACATAAATTTCTCTCTCTCCTTCCGAGGTCCAAATCCCATCTTTGTTTGTATAATTCTTTTTATATAGCTCTGCAGGATTGATATTGCCGCTTTCTTGATTTTTCTACATGACAATAGCATAAAGTTATTGACAAACAATATCAATAAAGTCTAAGATTTAGTTGTTAACTTACCATGCAAGCTCGTGTGTGCTGGAACGAGCGCGAACCAGCAGCGTGGTTCACAGTCAACTTTGATCTATTCTTCTTATTTTGTCGCTTCGTTTCTGCGATATTTTAAGTAATTAAATATAAAAAGAATGTAATATTTAAGCAACAAGTTTTTGTAATCACGTACCATAAATGCTTCGCTGGTGAACAGATCGCATAACTCCTTCCACTGTTCTTCTGTGGTATCAAGATGCGGCTTCAGCAACGCCGCCTCTTTACTCGGGAACTTCTTAAAATACGCATGCATTCGGTGCGGTGCGTTCGACGTGCCGTCATCATAGTCTCGACCACCGTCCTCACGTCCTCATGACGGTGTAGTCAAGGTCGAACTGGTCCTGCATAAGTACCAAAACAGACAATATTACAATGATAAACGAAATGCGTCCACCAAAAATTTATGTTTACGAATTTAATCATACCAAACCCGGTCCATAATGTACTCCTTCACTTCTGTAGGAACATCGACCCACTTGTTAACTGAGATCGGAATCAACCCTCGGACCAACATTCCAATCTTCGTCGATAGAATGGCAGCAGTGGAAGAAACCCAGCTGATAGGTCCTATCCCATTCAAGATTGTGCATTTGGAGTTGAACATCAGTTCAACTTGTGTCCATCCATACCTCGAAAAAAATTCGGCAGCATCTCCCCTCAGTCCCCAAATACACGCACCAGCGTTGGGGGCAAACGTCATCAACGATAGTTGTATGACGTCATACACCAATGCTAGTAGTATACCCAGGAGACAAAAGGTAAATGATACCAAACTTTCTCCAAGACTAGGACAGGACACAAGTACCGAACTCGTCCAACCACGAATACACAATCTCAAACTGTCCATATTGTGGACAATTCAAGGGTTATTACGCGATAAACGCATAATTTATCGCGTCTTAACCCTTGAACGGGTCTACGGGTACACACATTTATCCCAAAAATAAACTCAAACATAACAAGTCAAAAACACTCCAATATTCATCCTCCATGCTTCTCAAACTCATAATTTATTTCCAGAACTCAAGCACTTCAATAATCAAAACATTAAATATAAAGCTCAAACATTACACATGTATCACTATTAAAAAAATACACTACTGGCACTCAAACTTCAAATTTATTTTTAGAACTCAAGCACTTCAATAATTAAATATGAGAATATAATAAAATAACATAAAAGGTCAATAACTTGCAATCTGCCCTAACCAGCGATCGATCGTTGTTATAATGACGATCGATCGGATGTTCACCGATCGATCGTTTTATAAAGACGATCGATCGGTGAACCTCCATCTAACAAACGATCGATCGCCAGAATATGGTGATCGATCGTGAGTAACCCAGATCGACAAAACAGCTTGCCAGCCTCCCACACACTCAAATCCACGCCCAAAACACTCACAAATCATTCTCATGCAATACTAATTCTAATATATATATTAAAAACACTCTAAGAAGCTCTAATCAACACAAATCCAATCCACAACACCCACGAATAGAAAAATAAAAATAACACCAAATAACCGACGAAATCAATCAAAAATCGTAGTGTAGGTTGAGGATATTACCTTTTGCACGAAATGTAGATCAAAACGAACTAGATTCACACTAAAATCTCACAAATGTCGCCCAAATTTTCAACACTCACCCGGTTAAAAAACAATGAATTTGAGCTTGGGCTTAACCTTAAGGACTTCTAAACACTCTCACAACTAAAATGACGGTATTTAGACAAAATTAAAGAGAAAAATGGCTCCTTCCGCGAGTCTCTAGTTTTCTCTTGCCGTGGGTGTGTTTTTGCTTCACCCACGGCTTTAGAGCATTTTGGCATTTCAAGCGATAAACACCGATCGATCGATATCGTTAATATTACGATCGATCCCCAACCATAACCATTGATCCGATCGAATTACCGATCGATCGAGAATAAAAACGCCGTCGTATGAGACCCAAAATTAACGATCCATTGGTACCAAAATATTAAACGACACCGTTACCGATCGATCAGCGATCGATATAATTATTAAAAAATTTTTAGCCTAACAAATGACTTAATTATTAAAATTAATTTACTTATAATATCATATTAATGCATATCTCATACACATAATTATAATCATGTGTTAAATAAGCGTTATGTCACTAATTTCAAATATCTTAATACCTCACTCATACTAACACAAACAAAATGCATCTATGTTACAACATGTATAACTTATAAATGCTTTCTTAAAAATTAATGATATGTACTTGATATGTTTTTTTGTAATCTAAATACATCCTAACATACTTTGTTATATATATTTCTATGTTTCTAATAATTTAAACTCACATTATTTAAAAAAATGAGGGTTACATTAAAAACTAATGTAGCGATCGATCTGCGTATATACGATCGATCGGTTAGTGCACCCAAATGACGACGGACAACACCGATGGATCGGTGTGCACTTACCGATCGATCGGTGTATTTAGTTGCAAAGCAGTAAAATAAAAAACGATTTCTTGTTAAATTCTTATATTAGTTATTTGATAAACCACTTATTTCGTTATTTTTGCCGACCAAAGGGTATATTGGTCATTTTACTTATATAAGTGTCGATAAAGAAATACAAATAGAAAAACACGTAAATGTAATCAAAGTTTCTTTTGCATATCCACAGATATTCCAGAAATGTCTCAAATACGTAAATAAAAAAACCAAATCCAAATAAACACAAATGTCTCAAACAGATAAATAAAACCATAATCAAAATGTATGTCCCAAATAGATATAAAAAAATAACATAAAACTCATCAACGTCGAACAGCATCACGGAAAGTGGCCACGTCATCAGGAATATCTCCGGGAATCCTCTGTGGATCTGCCTCCATCTTGAAATCATCCAGAGTCTTTTTAATTTCTTCCAGCTGCTCGTTGACGTCCGCCATATGAGCCACGACCGACTTGTTGCGCAGCATTGTCACAGTGCACTCCCCATCGAAGGCGGTCCGGAGCTCCTTCAGCTGCTCCTCCATTGACTGCATCCGCCTCTCAAATGGCTGTAGAGTGGCCTTCATAGTCGCGCCGACACGGCTGTCGAAGTCCGCAAATAGCTGGGCCATCCATGGAGGAGGCACTGCAGGTGCTCCCGTCTCCATAGGTGCCTCTGACGCTGATGTCGAAGGCCGTGATGCCTCCTCTACGGCCGCTGCTGCTCTACGAGCAAACCGTCGAGTCAATGCCCCCTCCTGGCCCCGGCTCCTGGACAGAGTGAACTTGTTCAGCGCACTCTTAACCTCCTTACGTGTATCCGAGGCAGCGATCACGACTCCCCGAGAAATGAGGAACTGAGTCAGAAACACGCCGTATGGGAGGCTATATTCCTTAATTTCCCAAGCCTCATCCATAATCACCTCGAACATGTACAACGGAAAATCTATCCGCGTCTGCTGACCCAATAAGAGCATGCACTGAGCTCTCGTGAACGGACACTCGGTGGAATGAGTTCTGCCATCGACGTTCGGCGTCCAGATAAGGTGCAAAATCCGCCAAAACTCACTGAACTCACTCTGCTTAATTATGCTGCCCACCACTGCAGAGGTCTTCCCAGTCATCAGCGTCCACAAATCCTGCTCTGATGTCCTCTGTTCATCATTCAGGGGTACCGCCGGGAAACAGGGGCTCTCGGGCCGGGGGCAGTTTAAGAAATCGGCAATGACGTCTGCCGAGAATAAGAACTGCACGCCTCGCACCTCTAGCTGCACCTCAGGTGCTCTATCGACCGAGACGAGTGCACAGAAGAAATCTTGCACAACTGCGTCCACGCAAAACCCTCAGTCCACGAGAGCTGATGAATAAACCCTTGTACTCGAAGAGTTGGTAGAGGGAGTGCTCCTCGTACAATAACTGATCAAAATCAGAGAGCATCACAGGACGCTCTTTGGCCACTGGCCGCCCCCTCAGGTACTCCATTCGCCTCTCCAAGGTCATCATTGGATCAGCGACTTCTTGCTCTTGGGACGACGATCCCGTCCCGTTCTCGTTGTGCGTGCACGCTTAACTCCTGACATTTTATGTATACTGCAAAAGTTGTATATAAATATGTGTTAATAAGCAATCACAATAACGTATTACTTTAAAAAAAAAGTAATCACAATCACGTGACATCGATCACTAAATGTGACGATCGATCACTAAATATGACGATCGATCGTTTATAAATGTACGATCGATCACTAAATATACGATCGATCACTAAATATGGCGATCGATCAATTTATTTCACCGATCGAACGCTATCGGTTAAAAGACGCGTTTCAGTGCACAGACGATCGATCGTCCATGCAACCAAACGCACAGTATCACTAAGGGATCGATCGCCATAAACGCGATCGATCGCCGTTTAAGCAAAACGGTACGCTTCACATTGTAGCTTACCAATCGATCGCTTAGGTTAAGCGATCGATCGGATCGATCGCTTAGGTCGATCGGTAATAATAACGATCGATCGTCTATATAAACGATCGATCGCTCATGAATTGAAACGCACAGTTTCGAGGAGACGATCGATCGCTCACTAAAGCATCGATCGCTCCGTACCAAATTCAGCGATCGATTGGTGAATTTAACCGATCGATCATTTCACCTACCACTTACACTACGATCGATCGCCCATTTAGGCGATCGATCGTTACGGGAACAAATACACACAGGCGTTCCAAACCCCAAAACAGGCCCAAAATCACCCAAAATTGATCCCATAATACTCCTAAACTCTTAAAACATGCATCAACAATAAAATAAATATATTTTTCGGTCCTAAATGAATGATATAGCAAATTAGAAAACGTAAACTAAAAATTCCTACTGAACAACCACTTAATATTGCTTAAAAAATAATATAAGTACGTACCTTTGACGTAGAAGACAATGACAGATGATTCCACGCTTTTGAAAGACAATGCAGCACGAAATGGCTCCTTGCACTTTGAGAGGATTCGAGAGATTTCGTGGAGAGATAACCGGTGGAAATGACTTCGGCGGTTTCATATAATTGTTTGTGACGATCGATCGGTAGTTATTTACCGATCGATCGCTATTTTCTAACACGTGGCGTCTTCCCATTCGTTGAACGGCGATTCGAAAAATTGACGGTTACGCTTACCGATCAATCGTCCTATATTTACGATCGATCGTCCTTTCGTATTTGCAGACGGTTACGATACCGATCGATCGTAATATATTGACGATCGATCGTCCTTCCGAATTTGCAGATGGTTACGATACCGATCGATCGGTAATATATTACCGATCGATCGGTAATAAATTGACGGATCGATCGTTGTCAAATTTACATGACAAATGTTAATTTCGTCACAAATAAAACTTTTAGTGACGAAAAGTACGTCAAAAAAGTGACGATTGATCACTAACTTAAATTTTTGACGAAAATGACTTCAGTGACGAAATTGAATTTCGTCACTAAAAAAGTCAATTTTCTAGTAGTGAGGATCTCTAGATGAGTATCTTAGAAGTTAAGTAGTACATAGTTTGTGTTTTTCTTCTAAATTTTGAGTATTCTACTAGTCAGGTCAGTCCGGAGCTTTATGGTGACAGCGGCCCCAGATTGTTCACTTAATCGATTTTCGTTTCGTACGACAGATTGATTCGTATCAGGCAACGGGGTACTGCAACAACCTTATCTTCTCAGGATTTGTTCAAACCAATAGTAAGATAGCCATCGGAGCGGCCATTTCTCTTGTCTCCTCATATGCAGCATGCAGGCAACCAATATCACTACAAGAAAAAGCCGCATCAGCCACGCGTGGTTTACTTGTCGTCAGCAAATGTTCAAGCTTTCTCCACGCGAACTTGAAGCCGTCGAGTCTAAAGGCGAGAAAAAAAAAGGCAATAAAAAGCCTTATTAGCCACGCGCGGTTTACTAATCATCAGCAAAATTCTAGTTTTCTCCACGCAAATTTGTAGCCGTCAACACTACAAGAAAGTCTAGCCACGTACTCTTTCTGTTTCGTCACTAAAAGAATTTGGTTTCAAATTGAATCGACTTTCACGGTTTTCATTTAGCGCCCAGCTTCTTGCTCCTGCAACTATCTCCTCTGTCAAATTCTTCTCCTTGCCAGCCGCTCACTTCTCTCTTCTCTTCTCCCCTTTTCTCTCTCTCTCTCTCTCTCTCTCTCTCTCTCTCTCTCTCTCTCCTCTTTCTTTCAGGTTAATTGTCATTGCCGGTGTGATTTTGAGACCTATTTGTGATTGGAACAGTATGAAGATTTTCCTTGGTCTCAAGCCCGAAGCAATCACTGCCAAAATCCTTGCCGGTGTTAAGTAATTTGATTTTCCTTTCGGTTGAAGAGAAGTCTTTGCTGCAAAAAGCATAGGCGGTGAGATTTAGTCCTTGTTTGCCAGAGATATTGAATTGTTCCGTTAGCCCCTGCTTTGGAAAAGTTAATTTGTGCTAATTTTTTGGACACGTTGATGTTGAGTTTTCATGGGAAAGCGTCTTTTGAATGAGTTGCATTTGATAATCTTAATTCTGCTGTAGATGATAAAAGAATCTCAAAGGTGGGATATTGTTTTCCCAAAGGCGCTTCACTCTCTTAGTTTTGCCTCTTCAATTTGTAATGGTTTTACATCACATTATACTGGAGTGTGTTTCCTGATCACCGTGAAATTTCTATTTCCCTGTTTTGAAGACAATGAGTTACGCCTAGTACCTTGAGATGAGTTGCTATTGCAGTTTTTGGGAGATGCAGCTCACCTGGCATGGCAGTCAATGGGGCATGTGGTACATGTTCTCCATTACTAGCATCTCTTTTGGTTACTACAATTTCTGATAATAAATTATTATCAAGTTTAATTTGGTGTGTGCCCCTAGCAATGTGGCTTGACTTATGCTGGGAGAGAATTCATACGTGATATGCTTGCTGGCTTTCCTTAAAAAGGTGTTCTCTTATTTTACAATTTATCTTCATGTTTCGTGATTTGTTTACAAAACAAATTTGCTGAACTTGCTCTTGGATTATGCTTGTGTGTGTGTCTATTAAGGGAGGTTCTTACTGCCAATACATCATCGACTGGAAAAGCCCAAATTTTGTTCTTGTTCCTAGACTTCTCGAAGTTTCTATCAAGATATTAGATAAAGCTTAGTACGGGGTCTCCTTGTATTTGGTTATGTTATTCCAAAATATTAGATACATCATACATTGAAACAAGAATGTTTGCTTGACCTAGTGTGTGTGTGGAGATTAAGTTGGAGATATTAATTGTTCCATTAGCCCCTGCTTTGGAAAAGTTAATTTGTGCTAATCACGTTGATGTTGAGTTTTCATGGGAAAGCGTCTTTTGGAGTTGCATTTGATAATCTTAATTCTGCTGTAGATGATAAAAGAATCTCAAAGGTGGGATATTGTTTTCCCAAAGGCGCTTCACTCTCTTAGTTTTGCCTCTTCAATTTGTAATGGTTTTACATCACATTATACTGGAGTGTGTTTCCTGATCACCGTGAAATTTCTATTTCCCTGTTTTGAAGACAATGAGTTGCGCCTAGTACCTTGAGATGAGTTGCTATTGCAGTTTTTGGGAGATGCAGCTCACCTGGCATGGCAGTCAATGGGGCATGTGGTACATGTTCTCCATTACTAGCATCTCTTTTGGTTACTACAATTTCTGATAATAAATTATTATCAAGTTTAATTTGGTGTGTGCCCCTAGCAATGTGGCTTGACTTATGCTGGGAGAGAATTCATACGTGATATGCTTGCTGGCTTTCCTTAAAAAGGTGTTCTCTTATTTTACAATTTATCTTCATGTTTCGTGATTTGTTTACAAAACAAATTTGCTGAACTTGCTCTTGGATTATGCTTGTGTGTGTGTCTATTAAGGGAGGTTCTTACTGCCAATACATCATCGACTGGAAAAGCCCAAATTTTTGTTCTTGTTCCTAGACTTCTCGAAGTTTCTATCAAGATATTAGATAAAGCTTAGTACGGGGTCTCCTTGTATTTGGTTATGTTATTCCAAAATATTAGATACATCATACATTGAAACAAGAATGTTTTCACCTTCTTTGTTGGGGATGTTGCTTACCCTGACATCTACTATAGGATGTTTCAGATGACAAACCTGCGAGTTGGTGAGTAACCTATTTCATGGATACAGCTAATAGGTGATTTGGAGGTTTTGGCAGGCCTTGTTGGATGGATTTTTCATTTACCACTATGCAGGCTTGATTGAGGTGAAGCATGAGAACAGGTGAATACTTGTGGTGAAGGAATTGAAGGAATAAATTTGTTGAACTTGTGGATATGGTAGGTATATTGTTGCGTGTTAAATGCACTGTATAACAGATTGCATTATTGCTAATTGTTATGAGTTAATATTAGATTGGCCTTCTGTTAATACATAGGCGCCCAAGAACTGTTTGTGTACACTTTAATTATTTGTACTACTGGGTTTGTACATGCAAGAAATGGTATGAAATCTCGAAGGGCTTATCATTTGTACTTCCATGGTTTGATAGGAACATTGTTCTCCGGTTGAAGACAACTTTGCAGAGCATGCCCACTCAAATAAAGAATCTTCCAGGTTCTCTGTTAAGCTTTGAAAGATCTTGCCAAAAGAAACTGTCTTATTGTACAAAGTTGTCTGTCTGCTCTAGCATCACAAGGAAGGTAATCAATTCAATGCAAAACATTTTTTTGATTATTGTCCATACTAGAATGGCTGCTAATTATTTCCATGTGGTTATATTCAATTTTTGCAATAGTTTTTATGATTTGGAAAGACTGATATAAAAATTTGACTGGATTTGATATTTTGTCTTCCTTCATGAGCTCTTGACCTCCAACCAAGTCCACATGGCAGCCAGACTACTTTGAGCTTTAGCTCATTGGTAGACTGGAATATCACAAACCTGTGGTTGATGACTTCAGTTTGACTCCAATATTCTAGATTTGGAATTATGTATGCTTCTTGTTTCAAAAATCTAAATGCATCCATCTCCCAGCCATACATGATGACATCACCATTGCTCTTAACTACTGAATTTTTACAAAGGCACAAAGGGGTACAACCTAGCACATCAGAAGTACATAAGGAAAAACACCTGAGAAAGAAAGAAACAGAGAACGCCTCAGTGAAGATAAACATCGTAAAGGGAGTAGATAATGACAAAAAGAAGAGGAGAAGCAACAGAAACACCAATAACACACCTAAGCTTCAGTTTAATTACAGAGAAGGAATATGGGTCTCTTTGTTGATCAGTACTCTTCAAAATTGTGCAAAGTTCTATTCCTCTGTTCCTTGGTGCCCAACTCAGATAAATCAATATGCAAGTATCAGAGTTGCTAATGTTTAAACTGGGCTGGAGCTGTGCTGCGATGCTGAACCAGAATTTTCTATTGAGCAGGACAACTGATGATAGTTTTTTTGTTGTAATAGTTAGTTTGCCTGTTACAGATTTCTCGTGTATATATTCTCAATGTACATTTATATCAACTATTGAATATACACAGATTTTCTCATCTTTAACTCTCTCTACACTTCTGTTACTCTGTTTTCATTATCAAAAATTTGAACAATATAATAGAATATAATTATGAACAAGAAAGTAGACAAGCATTTCCAAACCACTCTCGACAACGTTTTTCGGTCAAGAATGTCCATTCCCTACGCCGTCTTGATATTGTCGGCGAAAACTATGCTATCGCTGATGATGGGCAGCCGTCGATGATGTATTCTGCAAAACTGTGAATGGCCGGCATCTTTATGTCGTCGGCAAAAACTTGGAATTAAAGATGACCTATGGGTCGTCGGCAAATAGCATTGGTGACCATCCTGTCGAAAATGAGGGACCCTTCAACCATGGCAGTTCAAAACTTCTCCCGACGCCAATCAACGTAAGCGTAGCCTCAAATTGCTGACGGATAATAACAATCATCGAGGAAGTGCAACGAGTATGCGGCAACCACGATGAAGCTTAGATGACTTAATGTCATGGCTGAACAGCTTCTGCGATGAATTTTGCCATTTTCGCCTACGACCTCCGTCGTGGATTGAACCCACTTTTCTTGTTGTGTATGACATTACCGTCCTCATTTGAATGGTCTATATATATTCTCTAACATGTGGCTTCTATATATTTACTAATTGAGTCCAAATTTTATGGGTTTTGACTTCAATTTATCCTACGTAATAGGATTCGAAAATAGGAAACTGGTGGATGAGCTTTGGGGACAATACATTAGTGGGCTATTGGCCAGCGGAGATCTTCACCCACTTAGCTGAACATGCCAGTGTTATGTGGGTCCAGCCCACATGGTTTTTTAAAAGTCCATTGTGGGCGTGCATTGTTAGTAGGGCAACTTTAGTTGCTGCATATATAAGAAAAATATTAGAAAGGCTGTCGCACATCGCACAAGAGAAAAAGAAAGCTACCGTACGGCAACTAAGAAAGAGAGAAGAGAAAAAAAAAAAAAACAAAAAAAGAGAAGACATTTTTTCAGGAGTTTTTATTTTGATCTTCAGGTGTTGTTTTCATACAGAAGTAAATTGGGCTATCTCTGAGAAGGTTATTTGGGTGTTTCATCGATGGGGAGTTGTGATATTCAGATTGAAGATCTCACTACAGGTGAAATTTATCAGATCCCAGATTTGTGGTGAGATTGTATTTTTCTTAGAGAGTTGATCTTGTTGAATTCTAATTTGCTAGAACTCAAGTTTTGGGCTTGAGTGTTGTAATCTCTATTTTATTATAGTGGATTTATCTCGGAGTTGCCTTGTGGTTTTTCCCTTCACACTGAAGGGTTTTCCACGTAAATCTTGTGTGTTTTATTTGTGCTTGCTTGGTTGTTGGTTTGCTTGGCGTTATTATTTAATTTGCACAGGGACGTAATTTGGCCCAACAAAGTGGTACCAGAGCTAAGGTTGTGTGGGGTTGGTTGTCTTGTGTGAATTAAATGGAAAGTAGTTTAGGCACTATGATTAAACTCACTGCATCAAATTATTCAAAGTTGGAAACCGATGATGGAGGACATCCTTTACTGTAAGATTTGCATGACCCTATTGAGGGTGATAGTGCCAAGCCAAGCACTAACAGTACCAAGGTTTGAGAGAAGAAAAGTCAAAAGACTATTGGGTATATTAGACAGTTTATTGATCTTAGTGTGTTCCATCATGTATCCCAAGAGACAAATGCCGAAACTTTATGGAAGAAATTGAAAGAGGAAAAGTCTGTTTCCGAGCATCTAAGTGATTTTCAAGACTTAGTTAATCAGTTGATTACGATGAAAATAGTGCTAGACGACGAGTTGCAAGCGCTATTGCTTTGAGTTCTTTGCCAGACAGTTGGGAGACTTTGGTAGTGTCACTTAGTAATTCTGCTCCGAATGGTGTGTTAGCACTCAATATGGTTAAAGATTGCTTGTTCAATGAAGAGACAAGAAGAAGACATACATGTAAAGAAAATGCACAGGCTCTTATCACAGAAAACAGGGACGGAGTAAGGGTAGAGATTCTAAAGGACATGGGAAATCCAGAAGTCAGTCGAAAGGGAAAGATCAGATAAAATGTTTCTTTTGTGATAAGAAAGGTCATATAAAGAAGCATTGTAAGGCTTGGAAAAATAAATAGAAAAAGAATCAGAATACTGATAAGAATACCGCAGCTAGTGTTTTAGATGAGGATGTGGCAGCGGCAATTCTTTTGCTGAAGAAGAGCAGTGTTGTCATGTTGCAGATCTATTTGTTGAGTGGGTGATCGACTCAGCGGCTTCCTACCATGTCACTCCAAAGAGGGAGCTCTTTACTTTCGTACAAAGTGGGTAACTTTGGTAGAGTGAAGATGGACAATGAGAGTCATGCGGACATAGTGGGAATTGGTGATATTTGTCTTGCAGACAGATGTTGGATGCACCTTGACATTGAAGAATGTGCAACATGTGCCAGACATGCGCCTAAATTTGCTATCTACACATGCCTTTGATGACGCGGGGTATGAAAGTTATTTTGGCAATGGAAGATGGAAACTTACAAAGGGTCAATGGTATTTGCTAGAGGAAAGATTTGTTGCACACTTTACAAGACACAAGTAAAGGTGTGTAATGAAGCGGTAAATGCAGCGGAAGGTGATTCTTCCCTAGATTTGTGGCATAAGTGGCTAGCTCACATGAGTGAGAAGGGATTGCAGATTTTGGCAAGGAAATCCTCATTCCTTTGCCAAAGGTACGTCTTTAAATCCTTGTGATTATTGTTTACTTGGTAAACAACATAGAGTTTCTTTTCAGAAATCCTCTAGTAGAAAGCCCAATATTTTAGATTTGATTTATTCTGATGTATGTGGTCCCATTGAGGTGGAGTCCTTAGGTGGCAATAAGTATTTTCTTACTTTTATTGATGATGCTTCACGAAAGGTGTGGGTGTTTTGTTTGAGATCAAAAGACTAGGTTTTTCAGCACTTCAAGAAGTTTCATGTCATAGGTGGAACGGGAAACGAGCAAGGTTTTGAAGTGTCTCCGAACTGACAATGGAGGGGAATATACATCTCTTGTGTTTGAAGATTACTTCTCAGAGCATGGCATTAGACATGAGAAGACAGTTCCTGGTACCCCACAACACAACGGTGTGGCAGAGAGAATGAACCGCACTATTGTCGAAAAGGTCAGAAGTATGTTAAGGATGGCTGGACTTCCTAAGTCATTCTGGGATGAAGCTATTCACACTGCGTGCTATCTAATCAATTGTCTCTATTAGTTCCTTTGGGTTTTGAGATTCCAGAGAAAGTGTGGACTGGAAAGGATGTTTCCTATTCTCACTTGAAGTTTTTGGGTGCAAGGTATTTGCATGTGCCTAAAGAACAACGTTTGAAGCTTGATGACAAAGCCATTCCTTGCATTTTTGTTGGTTACAGAGATGCAGAATTTGGCTACTGGTTATGGGATCCAGAAAGGAAGAAGATTATAAGAAACAAAGATGTGATTTTCCATGAAAATCAAAGTTTGACAGATTTTGAGAAATCTAATAATCCAAGACGTGTTGTTGCAGGTGTTACTGACCTTTCACCTATCTCTTTGTCTCCAGACAATGCCACTCAGGGGGGAGAGATGCACGCTGACAGGCATGCTGATGAACCAGTAGTGGTTGATGAGGATGATCAGAGGATGTTGAGCAGGGGGAGCAACCTACTCCATCGGTACCTTAGGCTAGGAGGTCTACCAGAGAGCATCATCCATCAATCAGGTATCCTGAATCAGATTATATTTTATTAACTAATGAGGGGGAGCTAGAAAACTTTCAGGAAGTGCAATCTCATAAGGACAAGTAGAGCTGGGTGAATTCTATGCAAGATAAGATGAATTCTTTACAGAAGAATGAAACTTATGAATTGGTGGAGCTTTCTAAAGGCAAGAAGGCATTGAAAAATAAATGGGTGTTCAAGCTGAAGAAAGATGGTGAGAAACTAGTGAAGTATAAAGCTCGATTGGTGGTGAAAGGCTTCGGTCAGAAGAAAGGATTGACTTCGATGAGATATTCTCTCCTGTTGTCAAGATGACTTCCATTCAAGTGGTTTTGGGTTTAGTAGCTAGTTTGGATCTCGAGCTTGAATAGCTAGATGTGAATATTGTCTTTCTCCAAGGTGATTTGGAGTAAGAAATCTATATGGATCAGCCAGAAGAATTTGAAGTGAAAGAAACGGAGCACATGGTTTGCAAGTTGTAAAAGAGTCTATATGGGTTGAAGTAGGCTCCAAGACAGTGGTATAAAAAGTTTGACTCTTTTATGGTGGGTCACAGTTATACACGGACAGAGGTAGGTCATTGTGTGCATGTCAAAGAATTTCATGGTGGAAACTTCATTATTCTTTTGCTATATGTAGATGACATGTTGATAGTGGGGCAAGATATTTAGTTAGTTTGCAGTTTGAAGGCAGATTTATTCAAGTCCTTTGACATGAAGGATCTTGGTTCAGCACGACAGATTTTAGGGATGCATATTCATCATGATAGGAAGGCTAGAAGGTTATGGCTATCACAAGAAAAATATATAGAACAGGTGTTGACAAGGTTTAACATGAAGAATGTTAAACCAATTGGGACACCACTTGGTGGTCACTTCAAACTTGGTAAGAACACTTGTCCTTTTAGAAAGGAAGATAAAGAAAAAATAACAACTATTCCTTATTCCTTTGCAATTGGGAGTTTGATGTATGCCATGGTTTGTACATGGCCAGACATTACTCATGCAGCTAGAGTGGTCAGCAGGTTTCTTGTTAATCCTGATAAAGATCACTGGGAGGCAGTGAAATGGATCTTCAAATATTTAAGAGGTAGCTCGAAGATGTGTTTGAGTTGTAATCTCTATTTTATTATAGTGGATTTATCTTGGAATTGCCCCGTAGTTTTTACCTCCAAATTAAGGACTTTCCATGTAAATCTTGCATGTTCTCTTTACACTTACTTTATTTCTTTTCTGGCTTGGTTGTTAGTTTGCTTGGCGTTATTATTTAATTTGCACAGGGACATAATTTGGCCCAATATCTAGTACTATGGTGGAATGGCGTGGGGAGGTGGTGAACACGTACATGGCCCAGTGGCGAGCACACCTCGACCCAAATGCACGGGCTCAGGTCACTTTCCTGACGAAGGGTTTGCAAAAGCTAGCTACTTCAGGAACCTGGAGATCATGGATGCCGATAATAGTCTCAGCTAGCTCAGTCTAAGATATCTCAACCCTAGCCGAAAACACCAATTTTTACAACATCAAAAGCGCCTACAACAACCAAAGGGGCACATACTTCTACTATGGGGGGCCGGGGAACAATCCACAGTGTCTTTGATTGCGATCACTACTTATGTTATCATCATGATCATTGTCACGACCTATAATTTCTAGGTTTTGGGGATCATCCGTCTGGACCAATAAACACACCGTTCAGACGCTTATCTGGGTGATAAAATCTAAATCGTCTTAAATGAGTGATGATCAGAATCGTCACAAATTTTACAAGTCTATACGGACGTCACTTTGAAAACTTTCAAATAGAGATTACATAACGAATAATAATTAGCATGTTATGCAAATTAAAAATCGTCACGAACACTTAATATCGTCTGGACGTGTCCGTAAGCATTCCAACGCCAAAAAAATAAACCCATCCAGACGTGGAAAACATGTCCCGCACAAGTATGAATGCATCTTCTGCTAATCTTATGGTTCTACGTTGCAAAACGTCACACACGTCATGTCGAAACCGTCTGGACCACTACATACCATCCGGACGGATATAGGTTCTAGAAGATTTTTGAATCTGGCATATTTAATGACGTTGAATTTGATTGGGCCATTTACGAATCTAACCTTTGAGAACTGTTCGAACACTTATGGAATCGTGCGGATGCCCTGCTTGTCACATAAAACCTACCATTCTTGTCAAAATCACACCTTCACTATCTCTTCTCTCAAACTTTCACTATTTCGAGATCTCTCAAACAACTTCAGGTAAAACTTTCTTCCTGATTTTGCTTTTCAATTTCATGTCTTCCCTGTTTTGTGTGTTAATTGAAGTACAGTTCAGACACTTTAATATCGACGTCCGGATGTGTTTAGTATAGTCCAGACATTTTTCGCCACGTTTGGAAGCCTTCTAAATGAAACGTCACTCTTTAAATTTCGTGCGAACAGTTTTTGCTAACGTTCAGATGGTTCTTTCTAGGTTGACATTGGATCACTCCGAGAGAAATATCACCAATGTCGAGCATAGATAGAGCGACCACTTGGACGGACGATTTAGTAGTGGAGTTGAGGGAGAGTATTCGGGCGATACTAGAGTCGACGCATTCGTTGTGCATGGAGCTCCATACTCACGTGACCAGTCTGGGGAACAATTTTTTCTAATGGAGAGGGCTCTGAGGGAGGAGCTGAATGCTATGTGGATGGAACGGTTTTCTATGAGAGAACATGTGTCCCAGTTGTCCTATTCTGTCTATACCATTCTAATACAGCTCCAAACACTCATCAAACGGGTGGATAACGTGGAGGAGTAGTTGGAGCATGTGCGTGAAGCCCTCGATCAAGATCTGGACCAGCTAGCTTGTGATCCGGACTAGTCTCATGTTTATGTTTTATCGCTATTATTTACTTCCTTAGAAGGACCGTCTCCGACTTGTACTAGACATTATGATTGTGTTTTTCGTTCGGTATTTGGATTATGTTAGATATTTTATATTAATTATGTTTTTTCAACAGTTTAAATTTATTACAATTTAAACGGACGATTAGTACAACTAAATGAGTGATTACTACGAGTGCTACGTTAAGAAAATAATTAGTGTAATTAGTTATAATGGATGTTTAATATAAAAGTATGCTTAACTATACATAGATTTTTTTAAGTAGTCAAAATAAATAAATGAAGTTAAAATTTTGAGCCGAATTATATTTAGTTAGTTAAATTTTTTAAATAAATTAAATTGAGTTAATTAAATGAGATCCATAATCAATTAATGAATTAAAGTAATGTCAAATAAATTTGCTATACGTCTGCAGGACGTTATCGAGTGTTTGGACGCCTCACATTAGTTGATTGCGTTGGAACGCTTGACAACACCATCCGGACGCCCTTATCGCAATAGCATGGCTTACACGTGTTTAATGAGGATGAAGGTTCAAAATAATCATAATGTCTAGACAGGTCAGATGAAGCGACACTGTTGGAACGGACGACAGTGCCATCCGGATGGATTTGCAACTATCACATGGCGTACACGTGTTTAACTAGGACGACGGTTGAAAATAATTGTAACCATTCAAAAGCCATAGACACCATCCGGATGTTACGTGACTTATTCAACCAAACGTGTGCTTCCACGTTGCGCAAAATTAGTGGAATTGCGTCCGGACGGGAAGCCATCATCTAGATGCGTTTAATGTTTCAAACCGTTTTAAACGGTTTGAATTTTAGCATTTAATGAGGAGGACTCTCATTGACCCATGTGTGCTAAATAGCATTCGAACGAGATAGACCCGTTCGAAAGGCGTCAACGGATTGTCAAATATTCGAACAGTTCGACATTTTCTCTTTAACCGATTGTTTTCTCATAAAAAATCTCTCAACCCTCATGTGTTTTCTTCTCAAATCTTTATGTAAACTCATCATTTCGAAGCTCTAATCAAATCCAAGTATGTTTTATTCATTTTTAGCATGATTTTAGCAGTGAAAATTTCGTTTTTTTCTTTTAGTTTTACGTATAGAATTTCAATCCTATTATTTGTATGCTACATTGTGTTTTTTAATTTTTTTTTTTTTTTGTAGAAATTGATTGTTAGGATTGTTTTAAGTGTATTTTTGTTACATTTGGTTGTGTACTTGGGAGTGTGAAAGGTGGATGGGTGCTGCCATGGTTGAGTTTACTAGGTCGTCTTCCCTGACGCACCCAGACGTTGTTTACAATCGTTAGAACGCCTTGTAGTATCCCAAAGGGGATACAATGTCATTTTGCATGTGTCCAGATGCTATATCTAAGTTGTCAAAACAATTTTTCTATTTAATTTCGATAGTTTAATTCTGTGTTGTTCATTTGGATGGCGGTCTTTAGCTATTTGGACGCTTGTTATTATCCCAAAAGGGATACATTATCGTTTTTCGATTGTCCGAACACTATATCGAAGTGGTTCGGACGTGTTTTATGTTAAATAAGTTAATTATGTGTTGTCCATTCGGATTCATAGGTGGAAGCATCATTGTTTTCCAAGCAGTCTGGTCGCATTTTTATAGTTAATTTATATATTTATTTTCTTTATTCAGCGTTCGGACGGTTGTCGTTTACTATTTGGATGTTTGTAGTGGAAACGTCATCATTTTCACCAAATGTTTATTTAATGCTATCCATTCGCATGGTTATGTGAACGGTCTCCTAACCGTGTGAACTTGTCTTCAACGGATGCAAACGTCGTTTCCTTTAGTTCGAACGCTTTTGTATCCGTTCGAACCTTATTTCTTACCGATTGAACACTTTTGTGCAGATTCCGAAAAAGGGAGCAAGCGTCCGTGTTTTGATGCCGAGGCTACCAGTAGCCAGGCTGATCCTGTGCAAGCTTCCACTCCAGCTATATCCTTGGAGCAGCACGTGGCCATTATTTTGTCTCGCTCGATTGTTATTGGGTGATAGATCCAGTTGGCTGATTTCCACGATCTTCGATTTGAGGATTGGACACTTCCGGAGGTGGTGGAGTAGGTGGGTTGGGTTCCACTACTCTAGAGGACTGGCTATGAGTCGAACAATTTGGTGTAGAAATTCTACGTTGCAATACTTCCAATGGCGAAACTCGATAAGCCTAGTGTGGACGTCACCGTTAGTAACACACAGGTCACATTCTCGCTGGACATTCTAATGAGATTCTTGGGCTATGAGAGGCCTATGACAACATTTTTCGAATGATGTTAGGCCAGGAAACAATTATTCTGAAGGGAAGCAACATGTAACACGGGCAGCTACTTCCGTTTTGGTGGATCATACACCTAATCCTATGCTCTACCATCGATCGAAAGAAGCACACGACTAAGTACCTCTCGGACAGTTGCCGGTAGACGACATGAGCAACCTATGGGGACTAAGGAGCGAGATCCTGGACAGAGTTCGACCTAGGGACTTGGGGTAGAGCGACCAAGTTGGGTGGCAGATCTAATGACCAAGCTGATTGAGACTTTGCGATCGATTATGCAGAGCACCAATGAGATGATAAGTGATATTAATGCTTGGCTTACGACTCTGGAGGGTAAGCTCGACCAGCTGGACTCAGAGTGGAAGAAAGAGGTGGCTGCAGTTCGGTTAGACTAGAAGGGTGTGGCATCCAGTGCACAATTTTATGCCCTGATTGATCGGGCAGTTTCGATAGAGGAGCACATGCATAGTGTACGTAAGGTTCTATATCTTGCGGATGAAGAGCAACGGTAGAACCTTATATTATATTTTGATATGACATTTGGTTTTATATTGTTTTGATATGACATTTGGTTTTATATTGTTTTGATATGACATTTGTATTTATATTATGTTTTAAGACATGTATTTGGTTTATATTATATTTTGAGGATATTTGATATATTTATGTTATTTCAGTTATGTTTTTTGTATTTATTCATCATTAGTACAACATGATAATTAATGTTATGTTACACTTCTTCAAACTTCAAAACTACTATCTAACACATGTAAGGTTATTTATATTATTAACACACTTTGGTTATTTAAAACTTGGTAATAAATTTAACGGTAAGAGTTAAAAAAAGAAAAATAAGATCGTCAAAAACCATTCGGGGATAGATAACAATTTGGAAAATTTACTTTAAGGCCGAACAATGTCGTATTGTGTAAGAAAATCGTTCGAACGGTATTGTACTCTGTCCGGACATGTTCGTTTATGATTGTATCATTGCAAGTTTATGTAGAGACGCTGTCGTTTGGGATTTTTAAAATGGTGTCATAAACTGTAAGTTAGCATTCGGACGGCAAATACCCATTCGGACGTATTCGTTTATGAACATTTGCTTGCATGCATATGAAGAGACGTTGTCGTTTGGGTACTTCTAAAATAGTGTTGTCCCTCGAAATTTAGCTTTCATAAATAAAATAGTCCGTGCAGATGGTATGAAATTTTAAGCGGCAATGATTCCCTCGAAAACTTATACACATAGGTGTTCGTACTCTCCTTTTGCATCCAAACGGTATTTATACATACGAAAGATGAGAATTCTCATTGAAAAGGATATGGAAGGAGTAACTCATTTGAGATTTCACATTGGAGTTTGGGGTTGGTTGTGATGTGTTTATATTAAAGTGTTTGCGATTTAGATTGATTTTGAGATGATTTACACGTTATTTTTTGGTCTGTTTGTCAAAGAACATAGTTCTTCGACAATTGCAGTCTAGATGGGTTGTGGTCCTAAATCTTAAATGCCACAACACTTTTGTAGATGTGTTGCACTTAATAAAAGATACGCTATCAAAAGGGGAGATACTTCCTGAATCTTATTGTGAGGCGAAAAAGTTAAGAAAGAATTTAGGATTTAGCTACGATAACATACATGTGCTTAAATGACTGTGTACTGTTTTGGAAAAGAGCACAATGAGTTACAAGTGTGTGGAGAATCGAGGTGGAAATACAGTCAGAATAGCAAATCAAAGGTTCCTCAAAAAGTGTTGTGGCATTTTCCTTTGAAACCAAGGTTGCAGAAATTGTTTCTATCAAGGCAAACGACAACGGATATGCGGTGGCACCAAGAGAAGCGTGTAGTTAAAGATGGGGTGATGAGGCATCCTGCAGACTTGGTATGGAAGGACCTCGATAAGAATTATGAATGGTTTGGTCGGGAATCTCAGAACGTCGGTTGGGTTTGGCATCTGATGGGTTCAATATATTTGGCAACATGAGCTTATCATATAGTATATGGCTAGTGGTACTAATTCCATACAATTTGCCCTTGAAAATGTATGAAGGATTCAAGTTTCATGCTGTCATTGCTTATTCCGGTCCAAGAAGTCCCAAGGAATGATATCGACGTCTACTTGCAGCCATTGATAGATGAGTTGAAGGACTTTGGAAAATGAATGCAGACGTACGACGCGTGTGTCAAGTTCATTTAAGTTACATGCTGCTTTGCTTTGGATAATAAATGACTTCCCGGCTTATGGTAATCTCTAGGTTGGAGTACGAAAGGACGGTTAGCATGTCTAATTGCAATTGCATTTCAAACACATGATCATATTTGACAGCCTTCACTTGAAACTTATGTTCATTTGGGAAGACTCGACATATTCTTTGAGTTGACACATCATGCACATAGAGAAGAATATTTGTGACAATGTGTTGGAAACTTTGAAAACGTTGATGGTAAGATGAAGGACAATGCTAGTGCTCGGAGGACTTGCATTAATGGGCATTAAAAAAGAGTTGCATTTGCAAGTTCGGGGTCAACGGAGGTGATGCCTCAAGCATTATTTACTTTAACAAAGGATGAACGTAAGAAGTGTTGTGAATGGCTGAAGGGTGTTAAGTTTCCAGATGGATACACCTCTAACATATCCCGGTGTGTGAATATAAAAGAAGGAAAGATAATGGGTATGAAGAATCACGACTCACACGTCTTGTTGTAGCGACTGTTACCTTTAATGATACACGGTTGTTAGGAAACGAAGTATGTACAGCGTTGACTGAGTTGAGCTTATTCTTCAGAGACTTGTGCTCAAAAACAATACGTTTAGATATTGTGGACCAGTTAGAGAAGGACATCGGAATGATTCTTTGCAAGTTGGAACATTTATTCCCTCTATCATTTTTTACTATTATGGTTCATTTAGTTGTTCATTTACCTCGGGAGGTGAAACTTAAGGGTCCAGTTCAATTTCGGTGGATGTATCCAATGGAGAGGTATATGGGGAAGATGAAGCGTTTCGTTAAGAACAGGCACGGTGTGAGGGCTCCATAGCAGAGAATTATGTGTTAAATGAATGTCTAACTTTTTGCTCAATGTATCTTGGTACGGTTGAGACGAGATTTAATAGAAAAGACTGGAATTATACCGACATGGATGATCGAAGTTGTCATTTTTATGTTTACTCAAAGTGTTCGACCGCTGGGAGCTGGTAGGGGTCAAGATTTAAATAGTAAAAATTTACAAAAGCGCAGTGGTACGTACTCAACAACTGTTCAGAAATCAGCCAACATATAGAGTAAGCGCTTATAATAATATTTGCTCACTTAAACACTTATCAGTTCATTATATTTTAATTTATTATAAAATATTTATTTCTTTATAGCGAAGCACTTGGAAAGGAGGGAATCACCAATAAATGTTGATAGGAGGCACGAAGAAGGATTTCCGTTATGGTTTAGAAATCGGGTATTTATTTAATTTGTCTCTATTATATGTTTAATTTTAATTGATCATTTTTTTTTTAAGTTAACATGTGTTTACTATTTTAGATTCAAACTATGTGTAATGAAAATTCGGGCTCGGTATCAATGATTTGTATGCATAGCATCCGGTCTGGATCACGGGCATTTGTTATTCTGGGTGTGTAGTGAATGGAGTTAGGTTTCACACGGTCTTTCGTGAACAGTTTCGTATACTTAGAATAGTGGTGTGGTTGTTCCGGGGACCATGATGGGGAAGATGTTGATTTTTACGGCCAGGTCGTAGATATTTATGCGTTGCATTATTTGCGAGGGAATTTAGTTTATTTACTAAAATGTGACTGGTTTGACTTGAGTACTCAAAACTTAGGTCTTGATAAAAGTGGTCGGTTTGTTAGTATTAACACATCCCGAAAGTGGTACAAAGACGACCCGTTCGTGCTAGCATCTCAGGAGAATCAAGTGTTTTATAGTGATGATATGAAGTTGGGCGGTCATGGAAGATTGTTCAAAAGATTACCCCTAGAAACACGTATGATATTCCACATATTGAGGAGGAAGCTAGTGAAGATGGAGAAGGACTGTCGAACCGTGAAGCATACAGGAGAATGAGTCTATTGAGCTTTTTGTGGACTTTAGCTCATTTGACATGATCCCGTTGACTAGAAATGACGTCAAGGCTTATGTGCCGGTAATCGATGAGAGTGGTCCACAACAACGTGAAGTAGAAGGAAGAGATGATTCCTCGAATCGTTCAGTGAAGATTGTAGTGATTCTGAAGAATATGACTCCAGGACTAAAGTAACTTTATCGTTTCAATTTACTTCACGTTTCTAATATTCATTATTGTTTTTTTTTTTCTAATATTGATTTATTTGGTCACAGGACGTCATGCCAGCAGGAGGAAAACGTCTTTGGTGCGATTCATCAATTCGAGCAGAGAGTAGTCCCGGTACACTAGCAGTGTCGGGTCCTTTACTTAGGGATAAAACGAATTACCGTCCCTACCACAGCCAGTCCAGTAGGCACCCAAAGTAGTTGTGCGTGTAAGTATCTTACCCGTCAATCTTGATTAAATATTATGACTTTTAAATTTCTATGTTAACTGAATTTTAAATTTTTTGTTCTTCATTTGTAGCGACGTCCGGAATCAACATTCGAGGTAGTACGTGCGGGATTGCCTTACTCAAGGCTCATACTGGAAGGCGTCCATCGATGACTCTCAAGTGTATTGGTGCGCTCGTTCGACAACATGTCCCATTTGAGATGAGTAAGTGGAAAGAGGTCCCCGATGAGGTTAAATCGTACTGATGAACCGAGTGTTGGTAAGTATAATTTATTAAATTTTAATTGTAAATTTTATACGTACTAACTGTTATATATGTTAAGGATGACTTCCAACTAGATTACGACCGAGCTGAGGATCGCATCACTGTGACGTCTACGATGAACACAACGTACAGGACGCACAAAATAGAATGTTCCAGCATTACTCGGTGTTCAATTCCAAAGAAGAGGCGTTAGAGCACCCGTATCCCGATATGAACAAGGAAGAATGGACTCGTGTCTGTGATTTATTCGCGAGCGAGGAATTTCAGGTTAAAAATTTTTATTCTTCCTGAATGTTTATTTTATTTATTATTAATTGTGGTAACAACTGTAAATGTACAATGCAGAGGAGGAGTGCAATCAACAAGGAGAATAGAGCTAAGCTGAAGATTGTACACACATCGGGAGCGAGGTCCTTCCAACGCGCGAGAGCGTTGTTAGTAAGTAATAAATTTATTTTTTTTATTATTACTTAAATAAATGACTTAGGTATTTTAATATGCACGTTCTATATTTCTTTTATATACAGAAAAATTTAGAATCTGTGAGATTAGGCCTGCGATTGCTGTATAAAAAGACGCATACTAATAAGGATGGCATGTGGACATCAGAAGATGCATGAAAAATTTTTTAAGTTGTAACTTTAGATTTAATGATGATTCGTATGCATTTATGTTTCTAATGTGCTAATTTTATCTTCTTTTCTAATTTTGTAGGAAAAAATGGAGGCGTTACAGTTGCAGTACGAGTCAGAGGGAAAGTCATACACAGAAGTGGAGATTTTCGCTGAGGTGTTGGGGACGAAAGCGGGTTACGTGCAAGGTTTAGGCCGTTCAGTACGGTCTGTTGGATCATCTCTTCAGTATCGTCCGTTGATTTGTCCCGGAGATTGGAGGAGGCCAGATTACAGATTGAGGAGATGAGGGCTAGACAGATGGAATATGAAGCGCTTCTGGTCAAGCGGTCAGATATGGAGCAAACGATGCAAGAGCATCAGCAGATGATGGAGGAGCAGCAACGGAAAAAAAGACGAAGAGCATTAGAAGATGATGCAGGAGTAACAAAGGAACGTAGTGAACATCAAGAACGGAGATGCAACTAATGGCGGACAGATGCGTGAGCAGCTGATGGAGCAATCAGACAGCTGCATCTCGTTCGACACCCAAACGAAAATTTGGGTAGATTATATATTTTTACTACTTTATCAGTACTTATCAATTATGTATTTTATTTACTTTTAATAACGATTGCATATTTTGTAGATATTTTATTATATTATGAGCATTGAATATCTTCTATTTGTATTATTTGTAAATTATTTTTAAAATTTTAATTAAATTAATTCAAATAAGTAAAAAGGGTTTAAACGGTAAAAAACCGATTAAACGGTTTTAACAGAGAGCATGTCTGCACTCTTAAAAATCTGTCTGCACACTTTCCAAAGTTTTCCAAAGAAAAAGCGTCCGCTCTCTTGATGTGAGTGTTCGAACTGTTTTCTAAACGTAACACAAACCTATTTCGTCATAAATAAATTGTACGTGCAGACGTTTTCATGTTACCATGCAAACGGTTTTATATTACTATCCGCACAAAGTTTCCATGACAAAATTCATTTTGTCACATTGACTAAACCGTTCGCACTACTCATGGGAACATAAAGAGAGTACGTTCTCACCTCTCATGCGAACGGATGGAGGGTACTTGGCATGACGATTTTGAATTTTGTCAATATAGGACAAAACCGTTCGGACGATTTATGTATTCATCCGGACGGTTTTGAGTGACAAAACACGAAAAATGTCACCTAAAACCTTTACTAATGGCTTTAGGTGACAAACCGGGTGACAACTCGGTTTTGTCACCCAAAACCTTTATGACAAAAATGGCACTTTGGGTGGAAAAATTTTTTGACACCTAAAACCATTTTTCTTGTAGTGTATATATTCTTCACATGGCAACTATTTTTGTTTCAACTTAGGTTTCATCGAAAAATAAAAACTAGGTTATATATATATCAACTTATTGATTTTACTTTTATAGGCACTATCCTCTATTAAGGTTGCAAGAAGACAATGAACATTGAAGAAAATTCTTTGTATTGTTCGTAAGGTATGAGTACATGATATTATATAATACAAGTGTAAAGGAAGTAAAAGGAAAAGATCTTTGTGTAAGCTAATAAAGGAATGAAATAATATGTACAGATTCTAACCAAAAACAAAATATAGCTATTGGAGAACATATAGACATTGGACAATTAATACTCCCTCTCAAGTTGGCACATAGAGATTTGGATGCCCACCTTGTGGCTAAAGTTTTTCACGAATGATGTGAGAATCAATTTCGCTATGTTCTCTATGTTCATGAAAAACAGGATTTTTGGCAATATGGATGTAGCTTGGTTGTCACAATAGGCAATATGGAGGGCTGCTTGGTTGTCACAATAGAGATGCATTGGTTGTAGGTGAGAGACTTGAAGGTCGTTAAGTATAGACTATAACCAAGTGAGTTCACATGTGGTAGATGTCATCACACGATACTCAACTTCAATAGAGGAGCAAGAAACTGTAGATTGTTTTTTGGTGAGCTAGGAAATGGGACTGGAGCCAAGCTTAATAAAAAACCAGTGGTGCATTGACAAGCAGTCAAATAATTGGCCCAATCGGAGTCGGTTTAAGTTGAGACATGCAAGGTGTTATAAGTAGGATAAAAGAGACATTGGTTTCAGTAGATTTGAGATAACATAATATACGAACAACAGCCAACTCATAATATAGTTGACGAGGAGCATGCATAACCTGGCTGAGAAGATTAACAAAAAAGACAATGTATAGTTGGGTGAGAGTGAGGTAAATGAGATGCTCCACTAATCAGGGGTAAAAGGTGGGATCAACCAAAAGAGCACCATCAGTGTCAGTGAGCTTAAGATTTTGAGAGTATATTTTCGCTGGTTGAGAAAAATGCTTGAAGGGGAACAAGTGTCCTCAAGGCCAAGAAAATATTTAAGGGGCCAAGGTCCTTGATCTTGAAATGTAGCATGAGGTCTTTTCCTACAGAGAGAATGCCATCAACATAAATGAGGATAAGAGTAAAAGATTGATCTTATGTGTAAGTAAATAGAGAATGGTTAGCATGAGTAGGGCATATATAGTCACTAAGATGAGAAGGTCAAATGTTACGCCCCGTGCTAGTACTTACCCTCTTGGCTCGCGTATAGCAATCGCATGCACAAAATTCAGGGATTATCGTACGATAAAAACTCTTAAGATCGCTCATTTCCCTCAAATTTACTTACTAGAAGACTTAATTCAAAATAGTCATTAGTTAAAAAAAGAGTCTTTAAAATTGGAAGATCAAAAATCGATTTAGAAACTTGAATGAAAGAGGTAAAATCGTACCAAAATATTAAGTTGGGATAAATTGTACCTTAATGAGGAAATTTTTTTTAATAATGACTTAGATTGCAAATTACTAATAATAAAAGAGATTAATACGAAATTGAAGGAATTTGAGTGGCAATCTGCACTTACACCCATACAACACCTCATAAGGAGTCATGCTAATACTGGATTGATAAGTATTGCTGTAGGTGAACTCCGCCAATGGCAAGTAGTATCTCCAATGACCTTTGAAATCCAACACACAAGCTCTAAGCATATCTTCCAGTATCTAAATCGTCCTCTCCAACTGTCCATCGGTCTGAGGGTGGAAAGCCGTAATGAATTTTAACTGAGTGCCCATCGCCTTATGAAAACCTTCTCAAACTCGAGAAGTAAACGGATATCTTTGTCCGACACTATAGAACTAGGAATTCCATGTAATCGAACTATCTCTTGAATGTATAACTCTGCCGAATAACTAACCTTGATCGGGATGAAATGAGCTGACTTTGTTAATCGATCCACAGTCACACATACAGCATCTTGTCCCGTTGGTGCTTTTGGCAATCTTGTCACCAAATCGATTGTAATCTCATCCCATTTCTATGGGTATCTCTAAAGGCTGCAACAATCTATTGGGTCTCTGATGCTCCGCCTTTAGGTTAGGTGGATGGTGGAGGTATAGGAGGTGGAGAAATCGAGGAGGGAGGGGGTTACCGATCAAAAGGAAGAGAAGGAGAGGAAAGGTCGGGAATAGGTAAGGGAAGAATGAGTGTGGGGGTGAGAGGTGTAATCGTGGTAGGGAAATATAGTTTCTTCGAAAGTGACATCACGAGAAATATGAATTTGATGGGTGTCAAGATCATAGACACGATAGACAATATTGTGAGGAGGATAGCCGAGAAAAATATAGGGTCAAGCACAAGGGAAAAATTTGTCATGGTGAGAAAAGATAGTTTGAGCATAATATAAGAAACAAAAAATACGTGAGTGTAGAAATGTAGTTTATAAAACGAATTTCACAAGGAAGTTTTATTATGAAGGGTAGAGAATGAAGTGCGATTAATAAGGTACGTGACAGTCAAAATGCATCCACCCAAAAAAATAATAAGAAGATTGGGATGAAAACATAGATTCAAGCCACATTAAGGAGATGATGATATTTGCGTTCAACTATACTATTTTTTTGGGGTGTTACACACGTCTTTCCATGAAAAATGTTATTAATATTGAAAAATGTTGCATTTTGTAAGAAAGAAATTCTTGACCATTGTGAGTTCGAATGATTTTAATAGAATATTAATGGCTTAAATACACTTTGCACCCTCCAATTATGGATGTCTTGACACTTTGCACCGCAATCATTATTTTTGTTACGTTGTATCTACCAACTATTAATTTCTGACACTTTATACCCTCCCTTAAAATTTTCGATTAATTTGGATGTAAAATGACTTTTTTGACATGTAAAATGATAATTTTGTCCCTATGATAATTTATTTAGAAATGCAAAATTAATCGTAAAATTGGTTTTTCCCTCTTGAAGGAGTTCTTCAAAGGGTTTTCCACTTTGTAAATAATCTTGTGTGTTCTTTGTATTGTGTTTGATTGTTTCTATACTTTACCACTTTTAAATTGCTTGATTGATTGATCGATATATCTAATTTCAAGTTTGGACTTAGATTATTTTGAATCTTGGTTGGTTGCATGTGAATCTTGGTTCAAAAATTAGAACAAGACTATTTTACTCACTAAGTGTTTGTGGTAAAGTCTAAGAGTTCTTAAAATTATTTAATTTGACTAAACTGAGTGATTTTTGTCTTTGTTTAGTTTGATTGATTGATATCTTGCTGATCTGTACAGGTTCTATTAATCCATTGTGTTCAGTTTTAAATTTAGTTTTCTGCATTAGGGTGTATTAGTTTTTGCTGTAATTTTTTAACTTACTATTCACACCCCTATAGGTAAGTTTAGGGTCTAAACTGTGTCCCACACTCTTCTTCTATCTCCCTGTTTTTTCCCAATATTTCGTTCAAATTTTGTAGGTTAATTTTGCGAGAGCCCAACCCAAGAGACATAGAAATGTCAATTTGATGAGGCTCTTAGGGAACGGGGACTGGGTTAGAGATTCCCTGATCTCATGTCTTGTCTTCGACGATAAAGGTGGGAAAAGAAAAGAAAAGGAGCTAGGAGCCAAACAACTCTCGGCCGAGGAAAACATATTTTGCCTTTGACCAATTCCCACCTAAGGAATGCACATAGGGACAAAAATCCTTGATGTCTTTTTCTTGAACCAATTACTTTGTGTTAATTTGTTTGGTACTTTTTGTTTATAATTTTTGAATGTAACTATATAGTAATTAATGTTATGAACCATATAAGTTAGTGATATGTGGACAACAATTAATGTATATTATATGGACCAATGTCCTTTGGATGCTTTTCCCATCACATTTAGGGGGGCCATTCATGCGCATTTGCTTTTAATGTCGATTGATCTTCAGTCTCTCAAATCTTTTCACTGAAGGTCAATATTTTTTCTGCACTAATTAATTTAATTAATGTTATATGCAATTGACACATATAAAAGAAATAACTAGTTTTCTTTAAGCAAATAGAACTAATTACCTGGCAGTCCTATATATGTATTGAAAAAGAAGCACATACTCCATTTAATTGCTGCGGTTTCTATTCGAGCATGATACATGCATGAGGTAGTAATAAAAAAACAAAGAAAAAACCCATGTTTATCTAGGGATATGGATTTCTAGGGATGACTTAGAGCTCTGTCTGTGCGTCATCGTCTCATGGGTTTGGGATATCGCATATGAGGCCGGCATGTTGGTGGGTTTTGTAATGTGTGCGGGCTTTGCGTCTTTTGCAACCTTGAATTCTGCTACACCTGATCCACTGTCTCGAGAACAACTGCTTCAGTCTTTGCTGCAATCTCCTTAGGAAGTTTGAAATTCGCCAGGTTTGACAACTGGTCGACTGCATTGATGTTTCTTTCGACTCTTGTGACAGCAGTGATTAACACAGATACTAGCCACGTATGGATCAAAAAAATGGGTATGGAAATCTGAGACGTCGTTGTTGTTTCTTCTCAATGTTCACACCAGTTAAAAAGATCATCTATGCAGGCTTATTGGTAGTTTGCTCTCAAACTTTTGGGAGTTTCAAATATTTGTCTGATAAAATAATTCTAAAATAATTTCTAAAACTCCATCGCATCATTTTTTTTTTAATGAAAATAAACATAGTAAATTCATCTAAATCTTTATTCTCTTTACTTTTTTTTACCGATTTTCATGTACCAAAATTTTTAAACCTCCAAAATTTTGGCCAAACAGTACCACCACTTGACCTTCTGACATTTCTTCTCTGACTTGTCAAACAAAGAGTAAGGCGTAGGCCTTTATGTGATTTTTAACTTGGTATTACACCAAGCTTGCATATCACTCTCTTAGTCACATTTCCATTTCTAACTAAATTGATGATGTGACATGCCATTTGTCAATATATAATTATATGACATACCACGGGTTTTAAATATAATTAATTACCCCGGAATGCATTGGCAAGTGGAACTCAAGAAACTAAATTAGCGGCCATTGGCATGATTCTTGCGCACATGACGTTAATTGATTGTTTTTTACTTGTTTTCGATCATGTTCTGCCACGAAGGCTTTATCCCCACTAAACAAATCGCTGCTTCAGACATTAACTGGCTGTTAAATCAGTCGCATAAGAGATATCTCTGTCGTACCAAACCCAAACGTTGTTCTGTCACGAAGGCTTTATCCCTACTAAACAAATCGCTGCTTCAGACATAACTGGCTGTTAAATCAGTCGCATGAGAGATATCTCTATAGTACCAAACCCAAACGTTGCCAAATCCAAATTGTTTTTGAGTTTATCGACCTGTTATCCAGTGACCTTTAGCGGAGTCATTTTCGAAATCAAAGGCCTACCCTATATATATATATGCTTCGTTGGCGAGCAGCCAAGAAAGCAGCGGAGAACACGGAAGCTTAACGCTTCCACGGAAACTCAACTCGTTTCCCCGCAGCAAATTCTCTTTTCCTTCCGGGATTCCTGCAAGACCCACCCGGCTGCTCTGCCACCAGGTTTCCATCATATTCGAGACTCTAGTGTACCCAAATGGCAAAAAAAAATGAAGTGTCTGAGAAACTGGAATCGAGGATCAATATACCGGCCCCTGGTAGGTCATCGAAGGAGTTAGTCTCAGAATCTGTGCCAGTGCACAAAGGATGGGTGGGGTTGAAGGGTTTCTTTAGTAGACCCACGTTGAAGATTCGGAGGTTCTTAGCAAATGCTTGGAGTTTAGCAGTTGCAGACCCTAGAAAAGTCATCCACGGGTGCAAAGTAGGGTTGGCTCTTACCCTTGTTTCACTGTTGTATTATATCTGGCCTTTGTTTGATGGTCTCGGGGGGAATACTGTTTGGGCAGTCCTCACTGTCATTGTTGTTTTTGAATCTACTGTAGGTAAATACTCTATGTTCCTTCAAGCTTCTATGAATCTTCTTCAATGGAACGTACTTATAATCTATTTGCAAGAAACAATAATGTGAATAATTATTTATGTCTCAGGTGCGACAATCAGTAAATCGATTAATCGAGCAATGGGGACTTCTCTTGGTGGATCTCTTGCTGTAGGTGTTCAGATGATTGCCCGCACGTCAGGGAAAAATATAGAGACTGTAATTGTGGGAACTGCAATTTTCTTTCTAGGTCTGTTCTGAACGCGTGTTTTTTGTTCTTGCTGAAAATTTCATAGTGCGTGCATGCCAGCAGCTGAGAAACTGCCAGGAGTTCGAAGTCTTCTGCAGTGGCCCGTTGCCAACTACAAGAATCGGGTGGTAAATATTATATCTGGCCTTTGTTTGATGGTCTTACTGTTTGGGCAGTCCTCACTGTCAAATCTACTGTAGGTAAATACTCTATGTTCCTTCAAGCTTCTATGAATCTTCTTCAATGGAACAATAATCTATTTGCGAAACAATAATGTGAATAATTATTTATGTCTCAGGTGCGACAATCAGTAAATCGATTAATCGAGCAATGGGGACTTCTCTTGGTGGATCTCTTGCTGTAGGTGTTCAGATGATTGCCCGCACGTCATATAGAGACCCAATTTTCTTTCTAGAACTGTTTTTTGTTCTTGCTGAAAATTTCATAACTCGTGCATAGCAGCGGTGCCAGGAGCAGGGCCCGGCCAACTACAAGAATCAAATGTTATATTTTGACAATGTTAAGAATATATATTGCATGATACGTGACCTATTTTTCATTAATTTTAACAGTGCGATTATAACATCGGGTGGCCAAAAGAATATATGTATTGATAGTCGGAGGTGTAAATTGCAAATATATATATATATATATATATATATAGTTTGAGGGTGCAAAACGAAAAAAGAATAAAAAATTTCAATTTTCTTTTTTTTTTTTTTTTTTTTGGTGTACCGCCATGCCCCGCTCACCTTGCAGATTACTGAGATCAGAGGGTTGTTTGTTTACAGCTGCAGTAGCAAGTTTCGTTCATTTATTCCATCCTTGAAAGCCAGGTTCGACTATGGTGTTATGGTCTGTATTCTCACCTTCAGCATGATTTCAGTGAACGGCTATCGCGTTGAGAAACTATATGAAGAAGCGTACGAAAGATTAGTAACGGTTTGCATAGGGATCAGCTTCTGCATCTTCATAAGCATGCTCTTCTCTCCCATTTGGGCCGGTACTCAGCTTCACTCCTCCATTTCCCGTAACATGGAAAAACTTGCCGACTCCCTCGATGGTATGCATGCTTGAACAAAGATCACTGATATATATCCAACACAGATATTCCAACTCAATCACAAAAGAAATCATGAATATTCTGCTTTCTTCTTCCTTGCCAGCTCCTTTTTAAAGAGAAAGATAGTCCTAAAACTAAAGTCTTAACATGTATAAATTAATAGACGATCTCGATGTAGTCAGTCAGCTCATTAATGAGTTCCATCCGCAACTTAGATTGAATTAGGGAACATAAAAAAAATAATAAAAAATAATCATTACTGTGCTAACTGAGCCAATCCGTATAAATAATATTGATGAACTCACTCACTATAACTAGATGATCCTAATTTCTTTGTGCCTTACGTTAGAATTGAAAGTATCGTTTCCATCAAGTGGTAAGTCAAGAACGGATTCTGTACAAAGATAATATGTGCAAAGCCATGTAAAGGGACAATTATGGTTTAAAGATACAAGTCTAACATTCTAAAGTTGAGTGCCAAAATTTTGGGATGATTAAAATTTTGGATATGAAAGTTGGTGAAAAGTTAAAATAGTTTATGGAGGTTAGTGAAAAAGTAAAAAATAGTTTATGAGAATTGATGACAAAGTGACGAGACAAGATTAAAATGAATATTGTAATGAAAAAGAATGATTTGATGGGAGAGAGAAATTATTTAGTAATTTTTGTACTGATGCTAAAATTTTGGAGTGCCAAAATTATGCAATATGAATGCTTCTATCAGTCGTCTCTTTACAAGGTTTTGCACAATTTATCTTTACACATAATCCTTTTTTGTGGTGAGCCCTCAATCAAAGCCTATGATGTCGGTCAAAGATTATGTAAACCCAATAATTAGCAATAGCTATCGCCTTCCCTAAAAGTGAAAACTGTCTTCATCAACTTCTCACATTTTCTTTTTCTTATTGAAGGCCTCTTGCCTAGAGTCTCACCCTCATGGGTAGAAGAGCTAGCCAACTCCCCCTTTATTCAAACCCCATTAAAATATTTTGCTTAATAGGTTAATTTGTTTAACGCTCTTAAACTATCATGTCAGCTCCCTTCCAAGATCAGAAACCCTAGCTTCTAGTTTTCCCTTTTAAGAATAGTATTGATTAAAGATTATAAAATGTGGGGTAGCTTATGTGCATATCCTCTTGTAGGTTGTCTGACCAGTACTGATGATCCTTCCTGCCCGCTGGCGCGGGATCGATCTTGTCCGTGGAATTTTTGTCCACTACTGCACAAAGTACGGATCCATCGGGATACTTTTTCCGATGCCGTACAGAATTAACTTCTAAACTAGACGATAAAGAAATATTGGCCACTACTGGGCTGTTTTTAATTAGTTTCGAAAATTCATCATAACTATATATATATATATATATCGTTCCACCATCTTCTTTTGAAATTTCTTTTGAGTGAAAAATTATACAGTTTTTTCTCTCTCTCTCTCTCGATTTTCTTACTAACCTCATATATAACAAGGGATCAAGATTGTTGCATTCGGTAGAATGTTTTTTTAACTGAGTATTTTCCCATGACGTAATTAAGTACGTTAGTTTAGGCTACTTAAACAGAATATCATGAGTTTGATATACAAGAATTAATGTTAGAGAATATAATTTAAATAATAAAAATTTATCTTTTCTTATAAATTTAAATTTTTAAGATAAGTGGTAAATTCACATAATATCGGAGCAAAACTTCTGCTATATACCTAACTCCGCATTGCACCTCAATTTAAATTAAATATTATTTCAAGATAAATCAAACAAAAAAATTTCACTCCAGCACAACCATAGTTAGAAAATTACTGAAAAGTTTCTTTGTCAATTTAAAATTTAGGATGCGTTGCCGAGTTCTTCAAATCAGAGGATAAAACTACACCCGCCAATGAAGAAGATCCTAGGAAAACAATGCAAGGCTACAAATTTGTACTTAATACCCAAGCATCTGAAGAATCCATGGTAGGCTGCTTTAACAAGTCCTCATGCATGGCTCAATTTGCTAACAATTAGATGACATTAATTTTTTTTTTTTTACCCTGTTCTTCTCCCATTTTTCTAAAATAATATTGTTCAACTTTTTGTAGGCAAATTTTGCGAGATGGGAGCCTGCACATGGGCGGTTCAGCTTCGGACATCCATGGAAACAGTACCTCAAGACGGGGGCTGCAGTGCGCAACTGTGCTTATTACATTGAGGCTCTACATACTTGCTTAAACTCAGAAATTAAAGTAAGTACTTAAGAAAGATGCCCTTCATGATATTCCTACTAATTTCTTTATTGGGTTTTTTTTTTTTTGTTCAAATTTCCTAAGTAACATGTTTTGGATTGGCGACTGCAGGCACCAGAGTATCTAAAGAATTCAGTCCAGGGTGCCTGCCTCACATTGAGCGCCTATTGTTCAGATGTCCTAAAAGAATTGGCCTTGACATTGGAAACTATGACCAGGTCGTCCAAGATAGAGTTCTTGGTGGGACAGATAGACTTTGCCGTCGAACAGCTTAAAGATGCCTCCAAATCTATTCCTCATTTTCTCATTGCTGACGCACTTTCGACGATCGTGGACGCCCCAAGCGATGCTGCTGCCAAGAGAGATCCCAACACCATACCTGTACCACGGTTACCACCTCTCATGGAGTTTCTTCTGCTGACCAAACTCGTATCTGTGTTGATTGAGATCGTCATAAGAATCAAAAGCATTGTCGATGCAGTCGACCAGCTGGCAAACCTGGCCAAATTCAAGCTTCCCAAGGAGATTTCAGGAAAAACTGAAGCAATTCATGAGCCCGAGAAAGCTGACCAGATGTACGTAGCGAAATTCACGTTTCTAATGGCTTCAAAGCTCACGCAACAAAAACCCACCTAGAGGCTTTCCCCATGCATACACGTCCCGTGGCCAAGACGACCAAACAAAGGTCCGAGTCACCTGGTTTTTCTATAAAAAAAGACGGAGCTACAAATATGGTTACGTCATAACTATATACTTGAAACCATATCCCTACGTACATACACGAGTTTCTAATTTGTAACATCACTAGATCTGTAGAATAATGTTCTCCCTATCCGTCTGCTATGGTTTCCTGTGTAAAAAGCAGATGGAATTACAGCAATAAATTCAGCGTTTTTATGTTACAACATATATTACAAGTGCCTCGTCAATTTTGTCATTTCTGTGCCATATGAAACCGTCGCCAGATACATCATTTTTTTGTTTTCCTTGTCATCCTTGATAATGGATGCAATCGGATGAAAATGAAACAAGTAAAACCAATTATGATTTGGATAAAGATTTTTGTGAGAGGAGTTTTTATGGGTTTTTGTAAAAAAAATTTTGATTTTTGAATTGAGGCCAATGATTAGATAGAAAATTTTATTAAAGATTCACTACTAGAAAATTGACTTTTAGTGACGAAATTCTTAGTGACGAAATGAATTTCGTCACTAAAAGCTAATTTTTAGTGACAAATGCTATTTTCGTCACTAAAAAGGTTTTTTCGTGACGAAACTATTTTTCGTCACCAATTTCGTCACTAAAGGTTCACTAAAGGTTTTATTTGTGACGAAATAAAATTGTTGTCACTAAAAGTTAATTTTTTGGTGACGAAAAGTTTCGTCACACACCGATCGATCGGTCATACACCGATCGATCGTTAATTTTGTGACGAAATGCTCCGTCACTACATGCAAAGAGTTTAGGCGACGAATTTACATCGTCACTCAAACCGATCGATCGTTGTTTATATACCGATCGATCGTTTATTAATAACCACGTGGCTTTGAAAACCAATCGATCGTTCATATTAACCGATCGATCGGTATAGTAACCGTCTGCAAATACGAAACGTCGATCGATCGGTAAGCGTAACCGTCACTTTTTCGAATTGCTGTTCAATGACTGGGTTGGTGATCAATCGTAGTTTCAACGAATGGAAAGACGCCACGTGTTAGAACATAGCGATCAATTGTCACTTAACTACCGATCGATCGGCACGAACGATTATATGAAACCGCCGAAGTCATTTTTACCGGTTATCTCTCCACAAAATCTCTCGAATCCTCTCAAAGTGCAAGGAGCCATTTTGTGCTGCATTGTCCTCCAAAGTGCGTGGAATCATCCTTCATTGTCTTCTACGTCAAAGGTACGTACTTATATTATTTCACTAGCGAATTTTTAGTTTACATTTTCTAATTTGCTATATCATCCATTTAGGTCCGTAAAATGTATTTATTTTATTGTTGATGTATGTTTTAAGAGTTTAGGATTGTTTTGGGATCAATTTTGGGTGATTTTGGGCCTGTTTTGGGGTTTGTAACGTTTGTGTGTCTTCGTTCCCATACCAATCAATCGCTTTGTAAGTGCTAGGTCCAATGATCGATCGATTAAATGCACCGATCGGTCGCTGAAATTTATACGGGAGCGATCAATGCTTTAGTGAGCGATCGATCGTTCCCTCAAAACTGTGCGTTTCAATTCCGATCGATCGATATGCCGATCGATCGGTATATTAATTGATGGTGATTGATCGATTGCTTACACCTAAGCGATCGATCGGTAAGCTACAATGTGAAGCGCAGAGTTTTGATTAACTAGCGATTGATCCCTTAGTGATACTGTGCGTTTGGTTGCATGGACGATCGATCGTCTGTGCACTGAAACGCGTCGTTTTACCAATAGCGTTCGATCGGTCAAATTGATTGATCGATCACCATTTCATAATCGATCACTTAATTACTAACGATCGATCGTTATTTTTATAATATTTTCATGACCGATCGATCGGTATATTTAGTGATCGATCGCTTTGGATGGCGATGGATCGCTTTTTGTTTCAACTTCATTAATAATTATGTGATTGTGATTACTTTTTTTTTTAAGTAATACGTTATTGTGATTACTTATTAACACATATTTATATACAACTTTTGCAGTATACATAAAATGTCAGGAGTTAAGCGTGCACGCACAACGAGAACCGAGACGGGATCGTCGTCCCAAGAGCAGGAAGTCGCTGATCCAATGATGACCTTGGAGAGGCGAATGGAGTACCTGAGGGGGCGCCAGTGGCCAAAGAGCGTCCTGTGACGCTCTCTGATTTTGACCAGTTATTGTACGAGGAGCACTCCCTCTACCAGCTCTTCGAGTACCAGGATTTCTTCATCAGCTCTCGTGGACTGAGGGGTTTTGTGTGGACACAGTTGTGCAAGATTTCTTCTGTGCACTCGTCTCGCAGATAGAGCACCTGAGGTGCAGCTAGAGGTGCAAGGCATGCTGTTCTTATTCTCGACAGACGTCATTGCCGATTTCTTACACTGCCCCCAGCCCGAGACCCCCTACTTCCGGCAGTACCCCTGACGGATGAGCAGAGGATATCAGAGCAGGACCTGTGGATGCTGATGACTGGAAGACTTTGCAGTGGTGGGCAGCATAATCAAGCAGAGTGAGTTCAGTGAGTTTTGACAGATTTTGCACCTTATCTGGACGCCGAACATCGATGGCAGAACTCATTCCACCGAGTGCCCGTTCACGAGAGCTCAGTGCATGCTCTTACTGGGTCAGCAGATGCAGATAGATTTTCTGCTGTACATGTTCGAGCTGATTATGGATGAGGCTTGGGGAATTAAGGAATATAGCCTCCCATACGGCGTGTTTCTGACTCAATTCCTCATTTCTCGGGGAGTGTGATCGCTGCCTCGGATACACGTAAGGAGGTTAAGAGCGCGCTGAACAAGTTCACTCTGTCCAGGAGCGGGGCCAGGAGGGGGCATTGACTCGACGGTTCGCTCGTAGAGCAGCAGCGGCCGCAGAGAGGCATCACGGCCTTCGACATCAGCGTCAGAGGCACCTATGGAGACGGGAGCACCTGCAGTGCCCCCTCCATGGGTGGCCCAGCTATTTGCGGACCTCGACAGCCATGTCAGCACGACTGTGAAGGCCACTCTACAGCCTATTGAGAGGCAAATGCAGTCATTAGAGGAGGAGATGAAGGAGCTCCAGACCGCCTTCGATGGGAGTGCACTGTGACAATGCTGCGCAACAAGTCAGTCGTGGCTCATATGGCGGACGTCAGCGAGCAGCTGGAAGAAATTAAGAAGACTCTGGATGATTTCAAGACGAAGGCAGATCCACAGAGGATTCCCGAAGATATTCCTGATGACGTGGCCACTTTCCGTGATGCTGTTCGACGTTGATGAATTTTTATGTTATTTTTTATATCTATTTGGGACATACATTTTGATTTATGGTTTTATTTATCTGTTTGAGACATTTGTGTTTATTTGGATTTGGTTTTTTTATTTACGTATTTGAGACATTTCTGTTTATCTGTGGATATGCAGAAACTTTGATTACAGTTTACGTGTTTTTCTATTTGTATTTCTTTCTCGACACATATATAAGTAAAATGACCAATATACCCTTTGGTCGGCAAAAATAACGAAATAAGTGGTTTATCAAATAAGTAATATAAGAATTTAACAAGAAATCATTTTTTTTTTTTTTGCAATTTTTGGACTTCGTTGCCCTTTAGACATGGAAATGAACGATCATTAAATACGCCGATCGATCACTAAATGCACACCGATCCATCGGTGTTATCTGTCGTCAATTGGGTGCACTAACCGATCGAACAAAGATGATTGATCGTTTCGCATCGTTTTTTGGCTCGATCGTTATATACACCGATCGATCGCTAATTGCACACCGATCCATCGGTGTTATCCATCGTTGTTTAGGTGCACTAACCAATAGCGCGTCCCACAAAGACTATCAATCATTTCGCACGACATCGGTTTTTGGCTCGAAAACCAATCAATCATTATATACACCGATCGATCGCTACACTACTTTTTCATCTAACCTTCATTTTTTTAAATAATGTGAGTTTAAATGATTAGAAACATAGAAATATATATTAACAAAGTATGTTAGGATGTATTTAGATTACATAAAAACATATCAAGTACATATCATTAATTTTTAAGAAAGCATGTATAAGTTATACATGTTGCATCATAGATGCATTTTGTTTGTGTTAGTATGAGTAAGGTATTAAGATGTTAGAAACTAGTGACATAATGCTTATTTAACACATGATTATAATTCATCAGTATGAGGTATGTATTAATATGATATTATAAGTAAATTAATTTTAATAATTAAGTCATTTGTTAGGCTAAAAACCGTTTTTTAATAATTAGGTTAACCGATCGATCGCTTTATTGCGATCGATCGGTACGTAACGGTGTCATTTAATATTTTGGTACCGATGGATCATTAATTTTGGGGCTTCATGCGACGTCATTTTAACGAAACACCGATTGATCGCTAGTTTTGGAACGATCGATCATTCTAAAAACTGAGCAGGAATTTTAATGCTTGGTACGTGATCGATCGGTGTTTATCGTGCTTGAAATGCCAAAATGCTCTAAAGCCGTGGGTGAAGCAAAACACCCACGGCAAGGAGGAAACTAGAGACTCGAGGCAAGGAGCTATTTTTCCCTTCAATTTTGTCAAAATACCGTCCTTTTAGTTGTGAGAGTATTTAGAAGTGCTTAAGGTTAAGCCCAAGCTCAAATTCATTGGTTTTTTAACCGGGTGAATATTAAAAAATTTGGGCAACATTTGTGAGATTTTGGTGTGGATTTGGTTCGTTTTGGTCTACATTTCGTGCAAAAGGTAATTGAATCAACCTACACTACGATTTAGGAATGATTTCGTTGGTTATTTGGTGTTTTTTTATTTGTCTATTTGTGGGTATTGTGGATTGATTTGTGATGATTAGAGCTTATTAGAGTATTTTTAATATGTATATTAGAATTAGTATTGCATGAGGATGATTTGTGAGTGTTTTGGGCGTGGATTTGAGTGTGTGGGAGGCCTGGCAAGCTGTTTTGTCGATCTGGTTAGTCACGATCGATCACTAGATTCGGACGATCGATCATGTGTTAGATGGAGGTTCAGCGATCGATCATCTATATAATGACGATCGATCGTCTTGAAAGCCAATCGATCGTCTATAGTATCGATCAATCGCGGGTTAGGGCAGATTGCAAGTTATTGACCTTGTGTAGCATTTATTCTATTCTCATATTTAATTATTGAAGTGCTTGAGTTCTGAAAATGAATCATGAAGTTTGAGAAGACTAGAGGATGATTATAGGAGTATTTTTTTTAATAGTGATACATTATAATATTTGAGCTTTATATTGAATGTTTGATTATTGAAGTGCTTGAGTTTTAAAAATAAATTATGGAGTTTGAGAAGCATGGAGGATGAATATTGGAGTGTTTTTGACTTGTTATGTTTGAGTTTATTTTTGGGATATAATGTGTGTACCCTTAGACCCGTTCAAGGGTTAAGACGCGAAAAATATGCGTTTATCGCGTAATAACCTTTGAATTGTCCAAATATGGACAGTTTGAGATTGTGTATTCGTGGTTGGACGAGTTCGGTACTTGTGTCCTGTCCAGTCTTAGAGGAAATTCGGTATCATCTACCTTTTGTCTTCTGGGTATACTACTAGCATTGGTGTATGACGTCATACAACTATCGTTGATGACGTTTGCCTCCAACGCTGGTGCGTGTACTTGGGGACTGGGGGGAGATGCTGCCGAATTTTTTCAAGGTATGGATGGACACAAGTTGAACTAATGTTCAACTCTGAATGCACAATCTTGAATGGGATAGGACCTATCAGCTGGGCTTAAAGTCAAGTTACAATGATTGGGTGTTTATGAATTACTTAATTCGTGTATTTTTTTTAGATTGGTGGCGATGGATAAAAGTTGGGTTTACGAGAAAAATCGGTTTGGTGAAAAGTATGTGGAGGGGGTCCGTGGGTTTGTCGGTATGGCTGCTTGTTGTGTAGACTCTCAGGGTCAGATCAGATGTCCGTGTCGGAAGTGCAGAAATGTAGTGTTTCAAGTGTTGGATAAAATGGAAGATCATATATACATTAATGGTTTTAATGTGAGCTATAAGTCATGGTGTTTCACGGGAAGGGTATTCAACTTACTTCAAAGTTGAGTCAAGAGTCCGGTGCGAGCTTACCATATAGTGATGATGATTTAGAGGGAGATAACTCTGATAGAATGGAGGAAATGTTAACCGATGTTCGTGCCGGATTAGATGGTGGGGCGGCAAGGGTTGAAATGGAGAACCCTAATATTAAGGAAACCCCCACTTGGGGACCGAAGGCTTCGACACCACTTAATAAATTATGGGAAGAGGCAGAACATGAATTGTATCCTGGATGTACCAAGTTTAGTAAGTTGTCATTTACGGTCTGGTTGTTGCATTGAAGTCGGAGAATAAGTTGTTGGTTAAGGCATTTGATATGGTATTACAATTGATTAAGGAGGCATTGCCAAAGGGGGAGACATTACCGGGATCGTATTACAAGGCGAAACAATTACGAAAGGGTCTTGGGTTTAGTTATGATAAAATCCATGCATGTCAGAATGATTGTGTGTTGTTTTGGAAGAAAAATAGTGAGTTAGACAGATGTCCGTATATGGGGTGTCCCGGTAGAAATTTGAAAATGATTTGCACAATCGGAATTCCCAGAAAAGTGTTACGTCATTTTTCTTTAGTCTCCAGACTTAAACGTTTGTTTACCACAAAAGATGTAGCAATTGACATGAGATGGCATAAGGAAAAACGGGTCGATGATGGGGAGAGTTTGAGACATCCCGTAGATTTATTGGTTTGGAAGAATTTTGATAAGGACCACGATTGGTTTGCTCAAAATGCCCGCTCCATAATACCAGCTAGCAAAGGCATGGGATGAGATAGAGGCAGCGTTGCTGAAGCTGCACCCTGATACCACAGAAGAACAGTAGAAGGAGTTATGCGATCTGTTCACCAGCGAAGCATTTATGGTACGTGATTACAAAAACTCGTTGTTTGAATATTACATTCTTTTAATATTTAATTACTTAAAATATCGCAGAAACGAAGTGAGCAAAATAAGAAGAATAGATCAAAGTTGACTGTGAACCATGTTGCTGGTTCGCGCTCGTTTCAGCGTACACGAGCTTGCATCGTAAGTTAACAACTAAATCGTAGACTTTATTGATATTGTTTGTCAATAACTTTATGCTATTTCATGTAGAAAAATCAAGAAAGCGGCAATATCAATCTGCAGAGCTGTATAAAAAGAATTATACAAACAAAGATGGGATTTGGACCTCGGAAGGAGCGAGAGAAATTTATGTAAGTCGCTTTCATTTTAATCTACTTTATGTAATTTATGTATAGTTTATCTACTTTAATGTTTCTGGTAATTATTGTTATTTTTTCAGGAAAGGATGGATGCCTTCCAGCATCAGTATGATTTAGAAGGGAAGACTTACACCGAAATTGAAGTATATTTTGAGATATTGGGCAAGAAGTCGGGATATGTTCGGGGATTAGGACGGGCGATTAAGCCTCTGCCTTCATCAACTTTGACTACACAGTCTTCTGATCTACAGCACCAGCTAGCAAAGGCAAGGGATGAGATAGAGGCGATGAGAGCTGCTAGAGAAAAAGACTTGCAAGAATTTGCAAAGAAGCAAGCTAAGATGGAGGCCACGCTGAGGGACCACCGTGAAGAGCAGCGGGTGGAGTAGGAGCACATCCGGTTGGAGCAGGAGAGCGCATGAAAAGGGAGCAAGAACGCATGCGAGTGGAGCACGAGGGGTGCATGCAACAGGAACAAGAGCGCATGCGAAAGAGCAAGAGCGCTTACGGGCAGAAATATCGAAGGAACTGGAGAAGAAAATGTGCTCTATAATAGAGAAGAAAATGAGCGACATGTCAGAGCGACTATTCAGCTAGTTTAGGGGTTCAAAGAGGTAGGTGCATGTATATTGTAATAACTTTTTAATTATGTATTATTACAATATTATTTTCGATTTAATTATGGATCACTATATGTTATTATTGATGTTTATTAATGTGAGTATTGTATTGTTATTATAAAATGTACGTGTTATATAATATTTTCTATTATTATTGTTTAAAAAAAACGATTCTGTTACCACCGTTTGATCGGCATATTCAGCAATCGATTGGTTGTTGTTCAACCGATCAATCGTCCAATACAACTGTTCGATCGCTAATCTTAAAATGGCAAAATTACTGATCGATCAGTAAAATAAACGATCAATCGTCTATATGCAAGTGATTAATTGGTACTATAAGCGACCAATCGGTGTAGAAATAGACGATCGATTCTCCTATTAAACCGATCGATCGTTAAATATCACCGATCGATTAGTTACTAAATCAACGTTCCATCGCTGAATTAAACGACCAATTGTCCATGGCATAACGATCAATCGTGATACATAAGTGATCGATCACTTATATAAAGAGTCCGATCGTCGTTGCTGAAATGATCGATCGTCTATTTCTTACCATGCGATCGTTTAAATGTGTCGATCAATCACCAATACATAACCGATCAATCGTCAATACGTACCGTTCGATCATCTCAAATGTATACCGATCAATCGCGTTTCCAATCGATCCATCACTTCGTTTTCACTGATCGATCGTCACACTTACCGTTCAATCAGTAATGTTAGTGACGAAAAGTTTCCGTCACTAAAAACTTTTCGTGATGAAATTCAGATTTCGTTAGAAAATACCTTTCGTGATGCTCATTCGCTGATGGAACTCATGACGAAAAAATTTCGTCATCAATACTTTTAGTGACAAAATATTGACTTTTAGTGATAAAATTTTTTGTCACTAAAAGTCAATTTTTTTATGGTGATTGACATGTTTTGTGTGTGAAAAAATCATGTTTGGATTGAAAATCATTTTTAAAATAAAAAAAACGTTTTTAAAATCATTAACCAAATCTTACGACTGGATTTAAAATTCAGTAGTAATGCATGTGATTACCAAAAACATTAACCATTAAAACCATTTAATTAAGTTTTTGGAATTGGTTACTGATCAAGCAATACTGCATGTGATTACCAAATCTTACGACTCCAGTAAAATCAAACTAAATATATATATATATATAGGATATTGTGATCACAGCAACAAGTACGTACTGGGACGTTAATTATTATTATTATTATTTTGGTATTGTCCTATTTCAACAATATATTGTAAAAAGTATAAATATGGGAGGATATGTTTCATCACCGAATTCATATCACCTGTACTGCGGTTGAACGATAATGTTGAACTTGTACCAGCATGCCCTCTCATGGACAATGGACAATAGCAACAAAACGCTATCCACAAAGTACGTAGTACTGGTACATACTGGGTTAATTATTATTATGATTATGATTATTATTATGGTATTGACCTATTTTAACAAATATATAATAAAAAGTACACATATGGGAGGATGCATGGTTCCTCCCCGGATTCGTATCACCTGTACTAGGGTTTGAATGTTGAACTTGTACGGTTGTATCAGCAGAGGGCACGCCCTCTCATGGACGGTAGCTAGCAACAAAACGCTATCCACAAAGTTCATAGTACTGGTACGTACTGTGGTTAATTATTATGACTATTTTGGCATTGTCCTATTTCAACAATATATAACAAAAAGTATAAATATGGGAGGATGCATGTTTCCTCATCGAATTCCCATAATTTGTACTGGGGTTGAACGATAATGTACTTGAACTTGTATCCCAGCAACTAGCACGCCCTCTCATGGACAATAGCCACAAAACGCTATCCACAAAGGTGCGGTGATGGTGCTGATACCTCCCTTGGAAATAGCACCTAACGCAGAGATCGTAGCTGTCATCAGTACCACACTCAAAAGCATTCATGACACGTAAACACGTAAAGTATTGTCCTAGGAGGAACTTTCCGCATGGGTTGCAGCCCGGACGGGATTGCAGGTATTAATAGGCGAGGAATTCCTTGAAATCCATTAGAAATATTACTCTGTTATTCTAGAAGTTACCACTACAAGAGATTTGTCCTTTAGCTACGAATTTATCAGCAACGAAATTAATTTCGTAGTTAAAACTGTGCTTTTGCAACATAAATATTATTTTGTCTCTCTAGACTTAATTAGCAACAACTTTATTAGCGACTACTCAATTTTGTCGCTAAAGGAAAATTTTAGCGACTACTTTATCAGCGACTACTTAATTTTGTCGCTAAAGACAATTCTAGCGACTAGTTTATCAGCGACTATTCAATTTTGTTGCTAAAAATACTTCTTTTGCGACAAATATATTATTTGTCGAGCCAAAAGTGTTATTGTGACAAAACAATTGTGTCGCTAAAATAGGTCTCAACAGGGACTGAGATTTCCAGTGTCGCACACGCGACCTTGTGCGCAGGATGCGAGCGACAAGCACTGGAATTTCCAATGCCACGTGCACGACCATGCACGTGGGACGCGCGCACAGGGGCGCGGGAATTTCCAGCGCCACACGCACGACCTTGTGTGCGGAACGCGCGCGCAGGGGCGCTGGAATTTTCAGCCCCCGCATGCTATATCTCTAAGTCGCGCAAGCCGTGCGCGACTTAGAGATATAAATCATACAAGTGCGGCCTTGAATGATTTATATATTATTAATTAAATAATATTATTTTTTATTTTTTATAGTTATTATGATATTAAAAAAATTAAAACATATAATTCAAAAAATACGTAGAAAATGGTTTCATAAATATAAAAAATATAAAAATAGATAAAATATCAACTAATTTTCTACTTTATCTATTTTTATAATATAGAAAATGGTTTCATATTTTATCCATTTTTATAATTTTTTATATTTATGAAATTATTTTCTACTTATTTTTTGAATTATATATTTTTCTGATTTTTTATAAAATTATTTTTTGAATATCATAATAACTATAAATTAAAAGATACTATAGAAAGGTATTTTCGTTGGTTTGTCAAGTAATAATTAATTGATGTTTCTTCATCAAGCTTCCAGATACTTCCATTTACTTTTACGGCTGAGATATCTTCTCACCTCACATTTGATCTCTACCGTTGCTAGTCATTTAAACCTAATGCCTCTCATCTTCATCACAGTACTCTTCTTCTTTTCTCTATCTTGTACAGCAGCTATGACAACTGCACAATTCTTTCTTCTCCTCACACAGCTGCTGCGAAAACTACAAAAATCTTCATATATTCTCTTCGTTTTGTGATTTTTTCGATAGATCTATCTACAAAATACAGCTAACACTATCTGAGATTTAACTTTTTTTTTCTCACTCATTTTTTTCGCTTACGCAGGTGACCTGAAAGCGAATCTGAACCTTTTTTCTCTCATGGATGAAAGCAATCGCCTTAAAAGCCTCTGTTTCTCCCACCTAGTCAGCAGCTAACTACATAAAAATATGCTCAGTAGGTTGGTCTTGTATTTATTCTTAATACTATTTGAGTCAATTTGTCAGAATCTAGTTGTTTTTATTCTTTTCTGATTATTAATGATTTTTCTTTTGTAGTTTATGTATTGAATGGGACCGCACAATGTGTTTGAAGAAAGTTTGAGCTGAAAAGGAAAAGGAATGAGAGGATTAATTTACGGGGGAAGAGACCACTTTCATTAGTGAAGATATTTGGAGAAAGTTTTCAGCGCACAATGTTCTTGCTTTTTCGCTTTGTAAAGATCTGGTTTGTTAATATTTGTAGTCTTGTATTTTGTAAAGTACTCTGTATATCAAATTCAAATTTACCATGGTTTGTTAAACCTTAGTTTGTTTGCGAATTCAAATTCGAAGTTTACGTGGAACCTTAATCTGTTTACGAATTCAAATTTGAAGTGTATGTGGTTGTATCTAGACACCAGCGACCCAATCTATTTTAAAGGACCACACGCAGTTGCTGCTGGAACAGTTCATCGACAGAAAAAAAATAGCAGCCACAAACGTCTTGCAACAACATAAAACCATGTCGTTAAAATGCAGGACCTATAATCATGGTCATTACCAATGGTTTAGGCTCAGATATGCAACGAATTAAATTTGTTGTTCTAAACTTTTTGCGACAGAAATGGAATCAGAGAGAGAGGTAACAGCGACAGAATGGGGTGCACTCTCGCGACTTCAGTATTCGTTGCTATTACCAAGTAAAAAGCGACTGAGAGTAAAATATGTTGCTAGATACATGTAGTGACGACGTAAAAGCGACAGGACTCCGACGGTTTTATAATTGTCACCTGTAAGTTGCAGCGACAATAAATCGAGTTTTAGCGACATCCACATAGCGCCATTATACACCGATTTTCTTATAGTGTACGAAAACTGTTAGTTAAGTTGTCAATGATCTTGACATTCAGTTAGAGTGCAAGTGTGTAAAAAAGCTTTACATTGTTATCTATAATATTTCGTTATTCATTCATTTCTTTCCCATACGTTACTACCTCTTCTCCTTTACTCTGTTTTCTCTCAAACCACTCATTTGCAACTTCAATTATTTGACATGGTATCAGAGCTTTTATAATGGCTACTAAATCTCCTTTAGTCTCGTCTATTCCAAACAATTATGATAATCTGTCGAATCCTTACTTCGTCAACAACAGTGACAATCCTAATGCAATTCTTGTTTCTCAAACTCTCAATGGAAAGAATTACTTAAGTTGGCGCAAATCCACGGAGATGGCCTTGAGTACAAAAAACAAGCTTGCCTTTGTTGATGGATCTCATCCACAACCACAATCATCATCTTCCAATCATGGAACCTGGATTCATTGCAATCACATGGTGATTTCCTAGTTATTGAATTCAATATCCAAAGACCTTGCAGACAATGTTATTTACATTGAAACTGCTGCCGAATTTTGGGAAGATCTAACTAATAAGTATTCTCAAGGAAATGGGCCCCGAATATTCCAGGTCCAGAAATCTATTACTTCTCTTTCTCAAGGTCAACACAATGTCCTACATATTTCACAAAATTAAAAGCTCTATGGGAAGAGCTATCCAATTATAAGCGTCGCTCTACTTGCACATGTAGAGCAATGAAGCAGCTCACTGATGAGCATAATCAGGAGTTTATCATGCAATTCCTCATGGGATTGAACGATTTATACTCTCATGTGAGAGGTCAAGTCTTCCCGATGGATCCAATGTCGACCATTAACAAAGTGTTTTCACTAATTATTCAAGAAGAAAAGCAACGTGACATAGCCTCATTTTCTTCTCAATCTCCTGAAAACAGTGCATTTTTTGCACAAAATCAAGGAACTCAGAATTTTAACAAATTTAATGGCAAACCTTACGTACAAAGGAAGGATCGACCTATGTGTAGCCACTGTGGTTTCACTTGCCAAACCATGGATAAATGATATAAGTTGCATGGATATCCACCTCAATACAAGCCTCGCACTAAGCCTCTACAACCTATGAACTCTATTCATCAAGTTTCATCAGTCGATGTTCCTCCAGCACTTACTCAGTCTCTGCCGATCTCTTTTGATCAGTGTCAACAATTGCTAGCACTTCTTCCTGCCTTAGAAAGTTCATCATCTAGTAGCGTCAATGCAAATCTATCATGTCAAGCTATGGTTAACATGGCAAGTTTTAAATATAATCATTTTTCTATCATACTACGTTTCTGCAACTTTTGACAATCTTGATTGGATCACTGATACCGGGGCAACCAATCATATGGTTAGTTCATTATCCATGCTCACCTCTATTACCTCACTTGCTCAAACACATTAAAATGCCAAATAATCACACTGGCTTTGCCATTCATATTAGCACAATAGAATTGTCTTCTCAAATTTTGCTGTTGGATGTACTTGTAATTCCAAACTTTTCCTTCAACCTTATCTTTGCTAGTACCTTGATTAAGCAAAATTCATGCTTTGTATATCTCCTTACCATCATTTGTCTATCTAGGACTTACACACCTGAACAACGATTTGTTTGGCTAAAGAATCAAGAGGGTTGTATTTTTTACTTCCTGTAAAACTGGTGTTTTCAAGCTTCTTGTAATGCTACAACTTCCAATAATCATGCTGCCTTATGGCATTGTAGATTAGGTCATCCATCTATGTCTCATATGCTTCTTTTACAAGACTACATTGGTGATATTCATAGCTCTAGTTTTCATCATTGCACTGCTTGTCCCATGGCTAAACAACGAAACCCATGAACTCAAATATCACAGATTCGACCGTAGGAGCTCATTACCTCACACTCTCAAAACACCACAAATTCGCCTTGGTTTTTTATCTTCTACATAAATCTTACGTTTTTTCTCTTATTCTTGTAGGAATATAGTCAAATTGAGCTTTTTTGTGTTTTGGACATAAGATTTGATTTATCATCTTTATCAATGAATTTCTTAGTTTTTTAGGTATAGATTTTGGTTGTTGTGATTTGATTTGTGGACGAAATTGATGTTTAAATGCTTGTGGTTAATCTCATACGTGTTTAGGGGTGTTGAATGCATGTTTTAGGTGTAAAAAAAAAACATGTTTTTGGGATTGATTAGAAGATTTTAGGTTGTTGTTTTCGTGGGTTTTGTGCACCGTTCAAATACTGTAAAATTTTACGTTCGAACGAATTGCTAAAATGGTTTGTTTACAGGGATGAAAAATACGTTCAAACAATAAATTTATACCGTTCGAGCGTATTGTGTCATTCGAACATATTCAAACGTTATTTTTTTAGAAAAAATAGAAGTTTAAAATTATGCACAACAAATCTAAATTTAAGGTGTTGGGTTTGAAATGGACTTGCATCACTGTAACAATATTAACATCCAAAGAAAGCCAATGGAGAGAATCACAAAGCTGATACAATATTTTTAAAACTAACATCTTTCATTGTATGGAAAGAAATAGAAAACAATACTCGGGTATAGGGCCTGACTTCTGAAAACCTTTTGGCCACACATCCGACCTAAAAAGCAGTTCTTTCCTTCCAAAAAAGAACATACAATGAACTAGATTGTAGGTCTGATGTGTGATTAAAAGCTTTTCAAATGTCCGGCCCTACTGTCCAAAGTATTGCTCTCTATTTCTTTCCATACAATGAAAGATGTTGGTTTAAAAAATATTTTATCAACATTTGTGATTCTCTCCATTGGTTTTCTTTGGATGTTAATATTATTATAGTGATACAAGTCCATTTTAGGCCCAAAACTTTTTTGTTTAGATTTGTCGTGCATAATGTAAAACTTCTGATTTTTCTGAAAAAAAAAAAAATTTTGAACATGCTCGATAGATCACAATACATTTAATTGGTGTAAACATGTTACATATAATCCTTTAGCTGCATCACTCTTGTTTGGGGCCCTAGCTTTTTCTATGCTGATATTGGATCACCTTCACCGAAAATGACATCGAGTAGATGTATAGATAAGTTATTTGATTTTTTCATTCAGCTGACTTATTTTTTTTCAATTATTTAAGCATTATATTGGTTACAATTTTTTAAGTAAGAAGATAAGGATGAAGGTAGAGTTGGAAACAGTTTTGATGCATGCAAACAAGGATGCACGCAAAGTTGGATACACGCGACGGCGAAGATAGATTTTTTTTATTGCGTATTATATTTAATTGTTTCGAATATTGTAATTAATTATTTAATTGTACATTTTGTTAATTAATTTTTTTATTTAATAATATATTTTTGAATAATTTTCTAGCAAATTTTTAATTTCTTAAAAAATAAAAATAAGTTGTTCTAACGTTTGTTATAACGTTCAAAATCAACGTTCCTCCAATATGTTCAAACATTCTCGTTTCTGTGCATAAGATGTTCGAACAATAATTTTTTATTCCCCGCTCAGTATATCGAACGGATTTAACAATATCCGTTGGAACATCATAAAATGTTCGAACAAGTTTCACTTTCCATCCGAAATCTTCTGAACGGTTTTCACATCAACCATTGTAACCGAAAAAGAACGGTTACAGTCGTTCTAATTTTTAGAACGGTACCTTAAATATCAAACGTAAAAAAAATTTAGGGTTATTCGAACGTTTATTTGCATTATGGAAAGCATTTAAATTGTCCATCGAAACACATTTGAACATGATCCTCAGCAGTCTATTCTAAAGAGCTCAAAAAAGAAATTTATTTCGGGACATAATCCTTTCCTCCCGAAAAGGCACTTTTTGGGACATAACACAATTTTCGTCCCAAAAAAACCTTTTGTAATGATCTTGTTGGGACAGTCGGGGCAATGAATAGATTCCGTCCCAAAAAAATTTTATGGACGGAATTCGGATTTTTTGGGACAGCAAAACCGTCCCAAAAGGAAAAATTTGTTGTAGTGAGAGAGATCATTTCCCGGGTGAGCAGCTGGGAGCCCAATTCCTTGAAGAACACATCTAACTCATTGAAGCTGATTTTTCGATCACCATTCTTATCCATCTTCTTGAACAACTTTAGAGCTCCCTCCTTCATGTCTCCGGAGCCGTTGTCATTGTAATTAGCCTGAGCAACCATGAGTAACTCTTCCACATTGATCGCCATGTGACATGTACACGCCCTTGAGCTGCTGCCTGCTTGAGTTTGCAATGTATTGCAACCAATATGGACAACAAATTCTACTGGAAAATATGTTACGTTTTTATTTTTATAGACGGCTTCCAGCTGTTGCAGCGGACCGTGGCATAAAGTCGTGGTTTGGAATATCCTTCATAAACAAAAAGAAAAAAGGGAAAACACTAAAAATGTCATTGGTCAAGGACCTTCGTAAATTAATCAAATGTAGATTTTATTTTGCACCCATGAATTATGAGGTCAATGTTATTTTTAAAGCTCAAACTATAACCAAGTTCGTTATATATATTAAGCTCTCGGCTTTTCAAAACTCATCAATATACGCTCTTAAATGAGATCTGATCATCAAATATATGATGTATTTTTAACACATGTGACACGATTTTGACGATCAGATTTTATTTGAGAATACATATTGACGTCAAATCTTAATGTGACGAACTTGATAATTCATACCCTCAAAATGATATTGACCCATAAGTTCGAAAGTAGTGTGACTAACTTGATAGTTTATACCCTCAAAGTGATATTGACCCATAAGCTCCAAAGTAGTGCATGGCACGAGCGTCCTAAATGGGGATAGCAAGGTCAATTATTGTCTTTGAAAACAGCCATGGGGTAGTGTACATGTAGTGTACTTTTCTTATTAAAGTATGTTATGTCTGGTCTTTTTTTTTTTTTTATTAATGACCATGTGACTGTCAGTTGTTTGATTAAAATATGGTACGTGGGAAGAGTATGATATTTTTTTTTCTAATCAAGAGATTAAGTTAATGTTACTTATATTAATCTGCAAGTTGTTCTGCCGTCAAATTATATTGCACCATCAGGCCCCAATTTTTTTTTTGCATATATTGTATATCGATCATGGATATATATGGTTAGTTCAATGTATCTTTGATGGACATTCTTAATTATGATGTGGGCAGAGACAAAGGGGACGTACTTTAATTTAAGTCCGACGACTTTCTAGGTCTTGTGCCATTCTTAATCTGCAAAGTTGTTCTGCGATCAAATTAGATTTAGCCATCAAGGCCCCCAAACGTTTTTCAATACATGGTCGGACGTCGGTCATAAATATGGTTAGTGCACTGTACCTTTAATGGACATTCTTAATTCTGATGTTGTTGGATACCAGGGGCGCCGGAGACAAGGGGGTACTGCATTGTGGATTCACATTAGAATTAGCTAGGGCCCATTAAGTACGACGACTAACTGGGTCTTCTGCCATTCTTAATCTTCAAGTTGTTCTGCAGTCAAATTATACGTTGTTTGATTAAAATATGGTACGTGAAAAGAGCGAGTTTTTTTTTTTTTTCTTAATCAAGAGTATGATCCACTACAAGAAAATCAGGCAATAGCCACCGACTCCTTCGGTTTCGTCACTAAAAAATAAGGCTTCGGTGACCAAATCGTTTTATTGGTCACTAAAGGTACCGAGTCACTTTATTGGCCACTAAAGGTACAAAGTGAGTGTAACCTTCTGATTCCCGTTACTAAAAGGTAAAAAGGTACTGTTACTAAAACTCAAAAATCAAATCCACTTTCGCGGTTTTCATTTAGTTCTAAGGCTTCGTGCTTCCCTGAGTTCCCTCTACCATTCCTCTGTCAAATTCTTCTCCTTGCCAGCCACTCACTACTCTCTTCTCTTCTCCCCTTTTTATTTCTCTCTCTTTCCTCTTTCTTTACAGTTCATTGCCATTGCCGGTGTGATTTTGTGACCTATCTGTGATTCGAACAGTACGAAGATTTTCCTTTGTCTCAACTCCGAAGCAATCACTGTCAAAATCCTTGCCCATGTCAGGTATTTACATTGTGCAGTTGTCGTTTTAGGGTTTCCTGTCGAGAATACATCTGCAACTACTGTTCTTCTTCTGCACAGAGAAAGGTAATAACCGATTCTTTTGGGTCTAATGGACCCTTCTGCTTTAATTGTGGATCTTACTTTTGAGCTTCCAGAGGATGTATGCGTGTCCTTGGTCCTGCGTATGTGAACTCTTTGAAAGTGACTTTGAATTTCTCTCTTTTGCATCATGTCATCTTGGATTGGCGTTGTCAAAAACTATGACACGGTTTCTGAAAAGCAGGTGCTGAAAAATTGTTTTGCATTTTTACACGAGGAATAAATTCTTCAATTCAAATAAGGTATAGGCTGTACTTACCCCTTTTTTCCTAGTAGTGAAACTTAGGAGAACCATTGAGCAAGTCAAATAAGGTATAAACGGAATCCAGAAAATTTTTGGATGCAATTGTCCCTTATGCAATTTCTAACATTTTTACTCAGGGACCTTTTTGATTTATCCAAGGACAATATACAGATTAAAGAGAGCAAAGTACGGGGGATATTGTTGTCTGGAGCAACAGAGGTGAGCCTAACTTTTGGAAAATCATTCTCATGACAATGTTAGTTTTGATAATATTGATGATGCAGTTTTGTGGATATTGGTTGTGTTATCTCTCATATGCTGCAGCTGTGCCATAGAACCGGCTTCAAATTCCCATTAAGTTTGTGCATATAGTGTCACATGCTTGTTCATAGAAAGACAGGACACATGAGAGCAAATCATAAAACATCTGGAGGATTGAGATAATTATTGGTTTCCACCTTCAAAATTCCCTTTGCAGCGTACCCTTACATGAAACATCCAGGGCTTTGTGAAATCACAAATGATCGTATTGTCTTACTCTTTTATGAAGTAGTGAAACTAACCTTTCAATTCTGTCGCTTTGTACAGTCGGTATTGTTAGGTGATTCTGGTGTTGGTAAAAGTTGTATTGTTCTTCGTTTTGCTCATGGTCAGTTTGACCTAACATCCAAGGTAAGGAATAAGTTAGGGTGCTGTTTTGCTCATAACTCTTCTCCTTTTTCTTGTTCAAAGTTAATTATGATAAACCATGTTTAAGTGAATGGATATGGGGGTCTACCATGGAGTTACTTGGTGATACACTTACATTTGTTGGTTTAAATAATTTCAGGTAACTGTTGGAGCTTCATTCTTGTCACAGATGATAGCCTAGCAAGATTCCACCATAGTGAAGTTTGAAATATGGGACACTGCTGGACAGGAGAGGTATTATTTGTCAAATCATGCCTAAATCTGTAGATAGATCAAGCTTAGTAAACAAATTTATTCCTCTGTCCCATCTCTGCGCATGCATGCCATTTTCTTCAGGAAAACATTATTATTTTTTTATTGTCCTTGATCAGATATGCAGCATTGGCACCACTTTACTACAGAGGTGCTGCAGTTGCAGTGCCTTAATTCTATTTTGACATCTCTTTATGTAGTAACTAAATTGCTTAATGCTTCATGATATTATGGCTGCTTGGTCTCGGTTTGCAATACTTTTAGGTGGGAATCAGACTTTTGACTAATTGGGCGTGTTCTTAAGTTTTGGTAGCAATTGGGTGAATATCTCTATTGGCCTATGTGCAACAGTATTATCTCTTACAGTCTAATGGCTTTTTAGTTTGGAGCATTTGGTTTTGGAATTCTCTTTTAGAACTCTCATCAATTTGAGAAGTTTTCGAACTCTAATTTTTAGCTCATCTAGTATGGTTATAGTAATTTTTTCCGTTCTCATGTTTGATTTTTATCTCTTAACAGAGTCATTCATCTTAAGTCTTCCACTTACCAACGTTATTCTTGGCTTTTTGTCAAACAGATTACATGCACAAGAATGCTTCTAGTATCTATATAGCGTCAATTACAGCAACTTGCCAAAATACAAACAGATTATATTATCTACGAAGAACGCAACAACAGATTGCATGCCAGAAGTAAAGTAGTATTGCTAAGTACTGGAGGATGTCATCATTCAGGTGAGGCTAAAGATCGGTTCTATCCATTAGGCTTCCAACAGAGGCATTGACTCCCCACTACATACCTTCTGGGGAATTAATTGAGTTGCTATTAGATGATATAGTTGTTGTATAGTCCTACTGATGTCGTATTGCTTAATGTTTTTGTTGCTCTTTAACTCGTATATTGAATTCAGTGAATGCCCATTTTGGTTGAGGGCTTGTAATGATTCCTCTGTTTTTGTAAGTAAAGGAAACGATGTTTCTGAGGAATGTAAATCTGTAAAATCTCTTTACATATACGAATGAGTTCTTTGGTAATGTAAACTACACTTGTTCTCTTAGTTGATTTGTAGTTGACAGATATGTGCAATGCTCTGTTTCTCTTGACGACATCTTGAAATAAATCAACAGAAGCTCGGAAAAAAAAAAAAAAAAAAAAAAAAAGGAAAAACGAATTGATTGACCGAAATGCACCATTTCACCAAAATGCTAAATCGCAAGAAATTCAACTACGACAAAATTTGTCATGGGCGCACAATTTTCTCCACGATCAACTGTCGTCGTTGTTGGGGGCAAGAAAAACAGATGGACGGCGGCTTTAGCTCGTCGGCAATGGGGTTGCACCTCTCTTGACGAATTGGAGCTCGTCAACGCTGCACCTCTCTTGACGAACAGGAGCTCGTCGACGCTGCTGACCAATGCTAACAGAGAGCTTTTGTCGTCGAATCAGGGCTCTCTGCACGCGGCAGAGTCGACCACGCTCCAACGACCTTATTCCGTGGGGGCAAAGCTTTTGCGACGAATTTTGGTGGTTTCGGCTACGGAAGCCGCCGTCGTTGAAGCCAACAGAGATAAAATTCTGTAAAATCTCCAAATGAAATAAAATTACTAAAATCTCCAAATTAACGCAATTAGTACTAAAGTCTATATAGGACTCTTTATTTGATAACTCTGTAACTTGCAATCTTCTAAAAAATTACCACTCGAGATCTCCTACAACTCGCTGCCACCGACTGCTAAATCTGAAAAATATGAAATAAGTAGTGAGCTACAACTAGCTCAGTAAGTAGTAATCAATGAGATAGAGGAAATAACAGTTTTATAAACATAATCAAGATTAAGAAAAATGTAGTGAGCAATACCAAATTGAAAACGTAACTTATAACAAAATATCTCAAGCCAAGCAACATAATGAAATTATCAATGGTCATACAGATCTCAATGGTCACACAGACCTCAACAATCACAAGCACGAGGATAGTTTGATAATATGCTCACAACACAAATCTTATAGTGATGGGCCAACCATTTCAAATGAGTTCATAAAATCTCATTTTTTACCAAAATTTATTCAATTCCCTAAGGCATCAAAAATCGTTTAAAATACAGTGCACGTTTAAAATCCAACATTTCCAAAATCCAAGAATTCACAATAACTCATCCAAACCGGTTTCGATTTGTAAAAGAAATATTTAAAAATTGTGCACGTATTTTTCACAAAATAAGAATTTCATAAAAAGTCTTATTGAAAGACCACTTACCTCAAATGCTTAACCCGAAGCCTAAAGTTCTTCAAAAAAAACTTGCTGAATAATCAATCAAAACCTAAATAAATTTAAATATCATTAATCAATACCAACATGAGGTTCGAATCATTCTATACAACTCTAAAATAATTAAACTTCTACGTTAGCTAAAGCATCTCCTCATGAACGCTCTTAGCACTAGAAACCATCACGTAATCCATATTGAAAAATCTGGACAGCCCTTAAAACGCCATCTTTGCACCTTAATCCACACATATCTCCACTATAAACTAAATTGTAAAATTCTAGCAACACCCATCTCTATCAAACATGAAATCTCCCAAAAATCTCATATATTATCAAGGGATTGGCCTCTCAATGTTGTCTAGCCCCTGCGATTTGGTGTCTCCAAGGCTAGAGAGAGAGAGTTTTGAATAAGAGAGGTAGAGAGGGAAAAATACGACTTCAAACGGCATTTTTCAAATAATAGCAAAGATACATCTTTTAACTAGGGTTCGAATATAGCAAGATTGTAGGCAAAAATGGTGAAGAGATTTGAATTAGAAGTTTTAAAAAGAGAAAAAAAAAATCTGAAATTCAAAGGCAAAACTAGCTGAAAGAAGGGAAGCTATCGCGTGAAGGAGAATAGGTCTGCGTAAAGGGGAAATGCCACTTATCAAAACGCACAGTTTTGCGTTTTTTTTCCAGGGGTATTACAGTTGCTGTCGATTTTATTTTCCATTATATTTACTTCATGACCAGGGTTAGGTGCGATACGGTTTGAATGGCGTTGATTGGTTTTGCCTTAATAACCCCCAGTCTTTACTCCCACATCATGATTTGTTGTTTATTTCCGGCAGTTCAAGGAAAAAAAGTAGTTCCAAGATGTTTGGGGTTGCATATTTTCACACAGAGTACTTTAGGCGCTTGTATGAAAATGAGAGTGGCAGAGAATTAAGCCGTGCGGTTAGCGTCCAACTTCTTGTCTACTGCATTTTGAAATTTGAACGAGTTGAAACAACAAATATAACATCAAAGGGATACTGTTTGTGTTTACAATTTTATACATTTTTTATTAAAAGGCATTCGAGAGCAGAGTTTTAGGCTATTACCTCATACTTGGAGAATTGTTATAGCTTGTACTTGAAATCATTCATATCCCATCTCTCTCTCTCCCCCTCTCTCTCTCTCTCTCTCTTCTTTAGCATGTTACCCACTGGGGTAGTGATAAGAAGATCGTGTATGTACGTGAGTTAAGTGCATAAAATGCTAAAAAAAATAGCGCAATATAAATGTAGGTTAACTGAAAACCCCCATCACTAAAACTGTCACCACTAAAGACCGGTTGTTACCCTTAAAAGATCTGCAACAAACACAACCAAAAACAAAGATCTACAACAAACCCAAGAAAAAAAGATTTTACAAAATGCGGCAAGATCTACATCAAACAAGCCAAACAAAAAACTACAACAAACCTAGGGAAAAAAAATCTACGACAGAGGACTTCACAAATCATAGCCCCATCTCTCCCAAATAACTGGGTTCGCAACCAATGAGCTTCAAAAAATTCCAGTCGATCCATCACCATAGCCATGTAGACCTCTTCACTAACTTTCCTATTTGCTCGATACTTTTCTTCGTTGTTCGTTCTTCAATCTTCGATGTTCGTTTGTTGACAGTGAAATAAATTTTATCAGTAAAATGATTGTTCATAATAGTTGAACAAACAGATCTTCCAATAGGAGGCTCAAGAGAGCAAAAGATCAGGAACTCCATTTTTATGAGAGCCAGAGACAGCGAGAAAGAGAGAGATGAGATATCTCACCGTTCATCGCAATGATGGGGTTTTCTACCTTGATTTTCTGAAACACCATTTTTGCCAAACAAAGAGAGTCGTGCAGGAATTGGGTGTAAAGATGAAGAGAAATTAAAGAAGTTAAGGGAAAAAAAGCAGAGGAAAGAAGGGAAAGAAAAAGTTGAGATGGGTTCAATCATCAAAGTTAAAGACACAGGCATTTTTTGTGTGGGCGGCAAACTCACCGCGCAAAAGGATGCCGTGCAGATCATTTTTCAGGAAAAAAAAAAAAAAAAAAAAAAAGAGGAGAGCGCTTGCCCACCGGAATTGCCCACCGTGTGGATCACCAGTTATTTCTTGCCCATTAAAAACTCAATGGCAGCCAACTTTTCGGTAACTGTCTCTAATGCTGTTAATGGTGACGCACTGCCTCTGGTTGCTAAAAAAAGTCGTTGCGCGAGGGATATTTCTTATAATGTTAATGTTGAGAGCTTGGAGGAAGCATACCATCAATGTCCAAGCTTTAATCACTAGCTCAACCCCTTAGGATTAACTACATTACAATTTGATTCCTTTGTTTAGTTTCTCATTTTTGGAGAATAAATAAGAGTTTTTTTAGTGGACTCATAATTTTACCATCTAAAAATTTAAGCTTATAGACTTGAGCCTAATTATGCTATATTAACTGTCCGCATTTATAATTTCTTTTCAACTTGAGATTTATCATTATTTACCGTGGGATTTATCTTTATTTACATGCACTCTGATCAGTCTCACTCACATGTGTATACTCAACACAGACGTCATTCCATATAAGGGGTTATGAGATCATTGCATTGCTTTGTTATATGCACCTCATTAGTCAGTCAAATACTTACGATTAACCATTTAAAGTCCATGGATTTCTATAAATATCCGATGGAATATCGAACGTGGGTACTGTTTTTTATGAACACTGCTACTTTGGATTTTTGATAGAATGAGTTTTTAATATTCTGGACGTGGGTCCAATTGAACTATTGAAGACAACACAATCTTTATGGTGACAGGTGGGCCGTCCTGCTAGAAGTTGGAACCTATGTTCATACACGCCACCTTAAAGTCTCGGTCTATTTCATCGATTGCTCCTTGCAGGATGATCAATCACGTCAAAAGTCTCAAAAAATGAAATTAATGGGGAGAAAATATATATATTTCACACCCTTAAAAGTTTAAGTTCTCTTTCTTGAAATGCAAAATTCACATCACCAATTTTGACACTGCCCTATTAATAGTTAATACAAAGTTCCAATAAACTACTTATATGCATCTTGGGTGGTTCAAGTAGTTATAACAACGAGGTACTTGCATAATTTTAATATTCAGATCTTAATAGATCATGAATATATAACATCAAATAAAGCACAATTAAGCAAAGCCAATTAATCACATGAAACCAAAGAAATTAGCACAATCAGGCAAAGCCAAATCACATGAAACCAAATAAATTGACATAATTAGGCAAGAGTCAATAATTAAAGAAAGCATAAAGCAAAGCCAAATATGTCCGCACACCACCACGTTCCTGTCTCCGGCTCTTTCAGTAAATATTCGTCGTCCGGGTGATGAGATTACATGATGCTACAACTAGCGACAAGATTCGCAGCACCCAGCGCCACCTCCAATGCCTTAAATGCTCTCCAGAGATATTGTAACTGCAGAATACGTTTATCAAATTTTAAAATATAATGCTGCATGCAGTGAGCAGCTAGTAATTGTATTGATCATAACTACCCACTTCTTATACTGCTAAAGTTGAAAGTAAATTAATTAAGAAATTAGCACAATTAAATGGCAACGAGTTGAAGAAGTAAAGACGGATCTAGAAACATACCCGTCGATTTACTGGTGGATCAGGTACAGGTCGATGAACTAGTGCCTGCGTTAAATAAATAATTAATTCAGTCATAGGGTTGGAGAAAAATTTTCAATTTTTTAAAAAAAAATTTTTAACAATTAAACAATAAAATCTCAAAATTTCACATCAACTTTAACTCATTTGGCAACGAGTTGAAGAAGTAAAGACGGATCTAGAAACATACCCGTCGATTTACTGGTGGATCAGGTACAGGTCGATGAACTAATGCCTGCGTTAAATAAATAATTAATTCAGTCGTAGGGTTGGAGAAAAATTTTCAATTTTTTAAAACAAAAATTTTTAACAATTAAACAATAAAATCTCAAAATTTTCACATCAACTTTAACTCATTTTTACAACAAACTCCTATAACTTTTCACACAAATTTTAACAATATCTTTTCATTTAAAAATTTCCATCAAATCTCTATTTCTATACATTTTCACAAAGTACTCTAATATTTTTGATAAATAAATTTCATCAAATCATCCCTCTATAATTTTTCACAAATTCTTATAAAAAATAATTATCAAATATCTTTAAATGTTTTTACAAATTTTTCATAAACACCCGTAGAAGTCAATCGTTCAAAATTTTCAACTAGAACCAAGTTAATAGCACAGCACCTTGCTAGTACCTCCGTACTTCAAGATGTACTATGGGTTTATTTTTAACTATTTTCCAAACTCAAACTCAAAATCCAATCAAATCTTACTCAGTCCAAACAAAATGCACAATGTTTCCTTACCTGATCCAGATTTGTTCCACCGGCAGCAAGCCCTCGCATGGACCGTAGCAGGAGATAGCTATCCAAAAAGGAGTGATGACGGTGCTGGTACCTCTGTTCCCTGTAGCATCTCGCACAGAGGTCGTAGGTGTCGCCACCACTGTCAAAGCATTTGACGCAAGTGAAATACTGTCCCATTAGGCACACTCTGCATTGGATGCAGTGCAGACGGGTTTTCATGATGTAGTACAACGTGAGGACTTCCCAGAAATCCAAGACACCGTCTCGGTTTCTGTCTAAGGAAATGAAAAGGTTGGGACTTAAGTGGTAGCCCCAGTGCCTGAAAAACGCCGCTAACTCATCAAAGGTGATTTGTCGATCACCATTCAAATCCATCGAGTGGAAGAAGTCCTGTGCTAGCTCCTGAAGTTCGCCGGAGGCGTTGTGATAGTAAGCAGTAGCAGCCATGTGTAACTCTTCCATCGCCGTGCACAGGCCCTTTATCAGCTGGTTGAGTTTGGCATATATTGCTGCCAATTGGGCCACAAATTGTTGTGGATTGGTTGTTTTTCTTTCCTGCTTTGTGCTGTGCTGGATCGATTTTTTTGTTCTTCTCTTTCTCACTCTGTACTGGAATATTGGTTTCAGACCGATAGAAACGCGTGTATCTGAAGACTGGTTCCAGCTGTGGCAGCTGACCCATTATATAAAGTCGTCGTTTGGAGTACCATCAAGAACAGCAAAAAACAAAAAACAAAAGGTTATTATTTTTTTTTTTTTCTTGGTAAACAAAAGGTTATTAAAATTGCCTGGACGCTTTTTCAGTTAACTGGCAGGCAACATCCTGTCGTTTGGTCATTCACGTGTTTTGTGTTGGGCGTGACTTCCACGGCCACAGCGTCTAGATTTGCAAGCCGCAAATCTTGACAAAGTTAAGCTGACTGGAGTTATTATGGCACCGACAAAAAACTACACCGACAAAAAAAGATTTACAAGCCGCAAATCTTGAAGAACCTTTTCCTCCATTTTCACCGGGTGATGTTTCTGTAGTAAGCAGAAGCAGCCATGTGTATCTCTTCCACATTCATCATGCGCAGGCCCTTGAGCTGCTTGAGTCCATCGGCCGCGGATTGAGTCAACGAAGAGTAGGAATGTTTTATGGCAGTAGTACTAGTACGTACTAGGTGGTAGAGATGTATAGACAACCTCACCGCGATAACATGACGTAATGTTGTTATAGAGCTGCTCACGCGATAGCATGATGTAATGTTGTTCGAGTCAGAAAGTTATGAGCAAAGCCGTGCTAGTTGAGGTTCGTCGAAAATGAGGCCCAACTGGGGGACTAAAGTCACCACTGAACGAGTCTGAGGACTATGGAAGTTTCTACATCTAGACCGCGTCTCCCGTGACTTTCGGGAACAGTATCGTGACTTTCGGGAATATTTAAAAGTTCAGACAGGAAATGATATGGATAATATTGGATGGAAATAGCTTTCCAAGATTAAATTAGAAAAAAAAATAGAAATAGGATAGAATTTATATATTTTTATTTATAAAATATTACTTTTTATCTAAATATTATTTTTACTATTTTTAATTTTTAATTTTTTTAATAATTTTGTCTTAAAGTTATATTTCGATAATTTATTATATGCTTTAACTGCCATAATGGAACCAAGGATGCTAGCTAGCTAGCTAGGACCAAATTGGTGTTTGTCTTGTAAGCAAAAGTAATTTTAGAGGCCTAAATTTTCTATTGACCAGTATGTTATTTTCGTTGACCACAATTTTCGCCTTGACCAAACACAGTCGGTCCCAAATCTAGGAGATGAAGAATATCTCAATAGCAATATATATTTCGTTGACCACAATTTTTCGCCCTGACAAAACACACGCGTGAAGATGCGAAACTATCACTAATTAAAGAGCAATGCAGAAGAAGGTACGTACAGGTTGATGAACTAATGCCTGCGTTCAATAATTAATTTAAATCCAGTTTTATCTATAACATGCACCGTATGTTCAACATTTATGTATAACATCAAGTTACATCGACCATCACCACAATCACCGTACTTGGTTGCAATTTGAACAATTATGTAAGTACATTTTTTTAATGAAGTTTCCAAATTGGTTGAATTTATCAATAGATACTAAGCCAGGATTGAATATTAGACATCTAGTTGCACAAAAATAAATTTCGAAGGTTCAAAATTTATAAAATATAAGAAAACCATTAAAAAATATATTGTTTCTTTTTTGTTCAAGACAAAAAATAATAATTTCCTACTAATTTTTGGGGTCTGGACTCTGGAGGCATGCAATGGCCCCTGGCCCTCAGTAAACTTTACGCGTTAAAAAACATAACGAAACAATTATTGCACGGAATGCGCAATTCTGAAAGTACTAGTATTTGTCCAAAACAAAACCTGGAAATGTACATTTTCAAGGGCCAAAATGCATAAAGGAAACAAAAAAGATTAAGAAGTAGATGAATCAAAATTGGTTTATTAACCACCTGGAATAGATCTTTTCCGTTTTTGATTGGCCTCTCTCAATATCTTTTATGAATTTCGTGGATTAATCTACAGGAAAATATCATTAGAAACCGACCAATCAGCTAGGAATTAGGGTATGATAGATTTAATCACCGACTGAAATTTTAAGTGATCAGACAATGCATGCGGCTGGAGTGGAGAACAGGGGCTGTCGATTGTCAATTGGCGGGCAGCGACAAATAGACGGCTGCCGAGTCTAAGACACGACCTAGAACAATGGAACACGTGCTAGGGGTTCGGTTACTATGCTAAACAGTGCTAAGCAACGGTCAAGATTCAAAGCATCAGATCTAGCAGTTGAGGGAGGCGTCATTTAATGAATTTAACCCATGAAGCCGACCCGTTTTCAGACCCAAACCCATGAGACCAATTCGACCATCTCTCTCTCTCGTTCCATTCGCTTGTGGCTCAACCCTACCCTTCATGCTAGCTGCGAAAGTACCTTGTTACCTTTCACAAATCACCTGCATATTTGCCACTCCAACCTCAATTTTAGCTGCTTCCAAATTGTTGCTATGGTCAGAGTTCATTAATGCAATCGCTGACACAAGCACAATGATGCTGTAGTGGGTCATGGCGTCAGGCACCCACATATTCAAGCCAAGATTTTTGCCAAAATCAGTGGGGTTGTGGGACATAGAGCGGAAGAGGTTAACCCACATATTCAGGCCAAGCTTTTTGCGGAAATCAGTGGGGTTGTGGGACATGGAGCGGAAGAGGTTAACCCACATATTTAGGCCAAGCTTTTTGCCACAATCAGTGGGGTTGTGGGACATGGAGCGGAAGAGGTGGAAGAGTGGGGTTGTGGGACATGGAGTGGAAGAGGTTAAGGAGGACGATTTGCACAAGGTAAACTATTTGAAAGCGGTAATTCTAGAGTGTCTAAGAATTCATCCTCCAAATACCTTGTTGATACCACACACAGTCATGGAAGATTTGGAACTCAGTGGTACACTGTACCTAAATACAAAAATGGCAAGAAGAAATGAAGAAGAAAGAGTCAAACTAGAGAGAGTTGAAGAAAGAAAGTTGAATGTGATGATCTCACGGGTCTGGCAAAGAAAACTGGTCTGGGTCAATCAAACGGGTTGGATTCATGGGTTAACTTCATTAAATGATGTGGCCCTCCCTCAACCGTCGGATGGCTGATTTTTAATCTCATCCATTGCTTTGCACTGCTTAGCACAATAATTGAACCTCACGTGCTAGTGCCCCACAGGTGAGGATGGCAAGGCACGGCTACTTGAGACGGCGACTGGCAACCCCACTGAGCGAGTGTGGCTGCTGGCTAGGCTCCTAGGTGCGAGAGAGCGAGAGAGTGAGTAGAGAGGGTGGCGGGATTTGAGAGAAACATGCGGGGTGGAGGGGGGACTCGGGAGGGTAAGGGTAAGGGTAAGGGTTAATTGAAACAACGACATTTGTAATGAAGCTCCCCAAAAAAACAACGTCGTTTTCAATTTAGCAAAGCTCCATTTTTTTCAACATAAATTTATTAATTTGTAATGTACTTTAATTTCAAGTGAATTTGGTTTCAGTAAAGTAATTTTGTTTTCAATATTTGGTTGCTACCTCAAAATATATTTTTTTAGAAAACACATTTCAATATTTTATACATCATTCTGTAATCTCATATAATTAATAAACTTGATTCTTAATATCAGTTTGAATTGAATTTAAAAAAAAAACATACGTAACAACCGACTAATATATTTAATTTTCATAAAATAAAATAAAAACGTTTTGTAAAAATTAAACTTTTTTCAAAAGATTAATATTTTCGAAAAAATTAAATTATTTTTCAAAAATCCTAGTTGATCCAATTCGATATTAGAAGTATATTGATTTTTTCAAGGACAAGACACTTAAGTCAGGGAGTGTTGGATGATTTTTGAAAATATTACAGTTTTGTTTTAGATGAAGTTGCTTTACAGGAAGATAACTTGTATTTCGATCTCAATTGGGTTGATCATATTTTAGGGAGTCTCCAAACATCTGAAAGTAAGGAAATACTTTCTATAAATGAGATTACAAATAACAACAAAACGGAACCTTAGTGAAAACAAGGTTGTATTTCGCGTTTAAAAAAAAATTAAAAACGATGACTGTTGAACTGCAGCTTTCTTGGCATTTCATTGTCACCGCTAAGAGCACCGGTAACAATATAATACCGGCACTGGTACCACGAAGCCACCGGTTTGCGGTTCCTGGCAGCATTAGCGCGCAACTGTTTTGAACAACCTTAATTGTTAGTAGCATTTTTGAAAAGCGTCGCAAAAACAATGTTGCAACCGCGTTTTTCAAACCCTGCTAAAATTAGACTTTCACCAGCATTTGTAAAAAGAACATTGTTGGACTTCTCCCGACACAGCTATTGCGGCGTATTGCAAAAGCCTTTAAAAGAATGCTGGTGAAAGTTTACAGGTGTTTTTCGACCACGGCTAAAAGTTTGTACATGCTTTTGCAGTGAGAGTGATACATTCATTCGTTTCTCAATTTCAATATAACCCTAGCTTGCAACTCAATCGAAACTAGTTCATGCATGTTGGTGAATGCAAGTAATTACATTAAATTTGTTCCTCAGATTAGGGCTTAGGTTATTTGCGTTGTTAATTTCGAATGAATATATACATATTGTATTGTAAGTAGGACGTTTCTACGTATAGCCAATATATAATTCAGAAAGGTACCATATTATCTGTAAGGCTATCGATGTATACTAATTATACTAATCGAAGGTCACAACAGAATAAGGATTTGGAGATTTGACTACGGACCCGAAAGCGATCATATATGTAATAATTCCAAGATAAGATTAATTATTTTCCCTTATGACACGGCCTTTTATTTTGTCTTCAGTACTTTCATGAAAACCCATGAAATAAAAAGCATAAAGCAAAGCCAAACATGAAAACGATGAAAGCATACACGCAACATTATTTATTATTGCCTCTCCGGGCACAAGGCCATAGATGCCCGTTCCTCATGGATCCCGTACTCATGCCAATTAATGTACGTAGTCCTTCATGAGCTCCCTCCTAACCGACGACATGACATCGTGGCACAACTTAGGACACCATTCGCAATATTAATGACGTGCCCCGTTGTCTCAAGTACTGTCCCAATTATATTCGCCTGCATTCGAAAATATCAAGCAAGGGTTAGCACGTCAATTACTAGATAAAAGTGCATATATAGCTCTTAACTTTTTACGAAGTAAATTGAAAAAATATTTTTCTATTTACAATTATCAGCTAGCATGCATGCAGCCAGCTTGGGTTGTACTAATAATGATATCAAAAGCATTTTTGGGTTCAAATCTTATTGATAATGCAAGACTGATGGGAAGATTAGGTACGTAGTATCCATGGAAATGTAGGTATTATAAATATACTCTCAAAATCAATTGTTTAGAATAATTATGAGATAATTATTTATTTTTATTTATTCAGTTGTCACATATTTTTATTACTTATCTTATTACAAAGTATTATGTTGTGACATAAGATTATGTTGCACGAATATATTGTTGGATGATATTATAGAAAATTCATGCCAATAATTATTGAATCAAAGGCAAGGAGTATGATTTTTTTATTCCCTGTTAACTCGACGGTGTTATAGACCGAGATGCATATTTATGTATTATTAGCTTTACGCTCGTTCTACCTCTATTAAATATGATGATAGACTCTGTCATTGAGATGGTGATCTTTAGCAGACAAGTATGATGCACTATAAAAGTGCATTGCATACTGAACAATGATCAAATATGAATATCTTTTGCGAGTTATCACTGATGGAGAGAATAATATGTAATACAATTAACTTATAGGATCCTTTGACCCAAAGGTAGGGCTATGCATAAGCGGTGGTAGTAGGCCCTCCACCGGCACCGCCACCGCTATGGGTAGTTGTCCAAAAATGGACACCGTCGACACCATTAGGAGAGAAAATCAGCACCTAACAATGGTAGTCTCAATGGTGGCAATAACTTCTACCGCCACTAATACGCAAATCAGCAAATTTTAAAAAAAAAATCCAAAAAATTGCAAGCAAAATAATCAAACCATATCGCACAAAAAAAAAAAAGCAACCAAATCGAACAGATTCGAAAACATTTCCAAATCTCAACTAAATCGCAAAGAAACTACAAATTCCCAAAACTGCAAGCAATAGCAAGCCGCGCAAATAATCGCACCCAAATCACAATGCACGAAAATCGCAAAAAAATCGCACCCAATTTGCAACCAAATCGAACATATTCCAAAAAATTTCAAAATTGCAATAAATATGATAAAAAAATAAAAAAAATACAACCAAAACAATCAATAGCAACATATATTATCAAATCGGAGTCGGGGAGAGAGAGAGAGAGAGAGCGAGAGAGTTGCGTAGGAGAGAGAGTCAGCGAGAATGACAAAAAGGGTGATAGGTACACAGTGCTGGTTAACCGGCACATCATTGGTACTGATGATAAATTCTACCTGAGGGTTTTATGCAGGTCTATTTTTTGTGTGCATGTGCTTTGATCAAGTCATTTGGTAATGATTTATCTAGATTAAATATTTCAAATAGCGTTGAGTCTTTTTCAAGATGAGCAGATTTTTATGAATGCTCAATAAGGAATTCACCAATTTCTTGATGATACAATATATTGATTATATCTGTACAGGGTTAGACTCGAAAAAAAAATCACTGACTAGTGGAATTTTGTGAAAATATTTTTTAAAGTTAATATATATTATATATTTATTTTTGAAATTATTTTTGCAATAATTTGAGAGTCCAACAAGTTACATATTTAGAATTTAGAATTATTTGAGTTAAGGATTCAATCAGTGATATTATTCCGATCTTATTAGCTCATATGAAATATAATATAGTGAAATGATAAATAAGCAAGTAGGTATTAGCAAAAGTGATTTCACAAGTCAATCTCACATTCTCGCAGGATCAATTGTTAATATGTTGATGGATATTATGACAATTAGTAGAAGTTCAAAATTTGGAATAAAAGAATATAGGAGAAATAATAATAAAAAATTCATGTGATCCTACTATAAGATATGTAGTATCCATATCACAACTAAAGTTACTGAAAAAGACTATGAGATAATTTGATAAACCGTTGGTCATCGAAACTTTGAAAAAGAGAAACCATATCCAACTTTGAGGCGTGGATTAATGGAAGGAGGCCAAACATGATTTGGGCTATTCAGCTGGTGAATCGATCATAAGTTCCTGAAAAATTCTCAAATACTGTTCGGTGAATTAATGATTACAATTTTCTGCAGTAACTTTCGTGAGGAATCCGACGGTACTTAGCTAGCCGCTCTTTTTTTTCCCTTTTTTTTGGGTAACTGTCAGTATAGCTAGCCGCTCTTGCTGCAACTTATTCATCTAGGGCAGCTCTCTCAGTTGGTTAGCATGGGCAAGTTGTGCGAAAAGCCACTTCTTTTATACGGTTCTGCATGCCGGGAAACCATTGATGTTTAAGTTTTTGGCATTGGTTACTGGTCAAGCCACTGCAAGTGATCACCAAATCTTACGAATCCAGTAAAAAAAAATGGGATGTGATCACAGCAACATCTAAGCTAATACTGGAGTTATCATTATTATTATTATTATTATATTTTGGTATTCTCCGATTTCAACAATATATATATAACAAAAAGTAGAAGATGGGATGTTTCCTCGCCGCGGGATTCGTATGAACTGGTCTTGCACAGGGGTTGGATGATGTTGAACTTGTACCAGCTGTACTAGCAGCACGCCCTCTCATCGACAGTAGCAACAAAACGCTGTCCACAAAGGTGTGGTGCTGGTGCTGATACCTCCCTTGGCTATAGCACCTGACACACAGATCGTAGGTCATGTTGCCAGTACCAGAAGTGTCATAACATTCATGGCACGTAAAGTACTGTCCCAGTGGGTACTGCCGGCATTAATGGACGCAGACCGGACGGGATTGCAAGTAGAAATATGCGAGGAATTCCTTAGAGAGATCATTTCATGGGTGAGTAGCTGGGAGCCCGATTCGCTGAAGAACGGATCTAACTCAGCGAAGCTGATTTGTCCATCACCATTCTTATCAATCCCGTTGAACAACTTTAAATTGCTTCCTTCTTCATGTCTTTGGAGCCGTTGTCATAGAAAGCCTGAGCAGTCATGTGGAAGAGTTCGGCCACGTCGATCGCCATGTCCATGCCCTTCATGAGCTGCCTGAGTTTGCAATTTATTGCAACCAATAAGGACCACAAATTCTACTGGAATGGTACGTTTTTATTTTTATAGGCGGCTTCCAGCTAGCTGTTGCAGAGTTTCCATGGCAATCTCTCAGTATTTTTTACCAAACTCTAATACTTATTTAGTTAAAAAAAAAATTCATCAAATAATCTGGCTCCGCATCACTTTACAAACTGCAATAAAAATTAATTTATAATTAAATATCTTTAAAAAAAATTACAAACTTTTTACAAACCCAAATAAAACTGTAATCTACTGTCAAATTTTCTACCAGAAGATATTTTTGCAACTGAAAATTTGAGATTGCCATGGGGTAGTGTACATGTAGGTAGCACGCGTTCCCTAAAGCCTCCACCCGTATTGGTCAACCATGGGGTTAGCTGTCTTTAGAAGAGAGTTGCATTTTGACTTCGATTTTTAGGCTTCAATTTGTGTTTTATAAAATTGGTTTTAAAATTGGATTATATACCTATTCATTTTAATAAATAGTCCTTGACTTTTCAAATTAATAATATAGTAAAGATTTTTAAGTTTATAATTTTTATCAAACAAGTCATTTCGTTAAACTTTTATCTATAAAGTTAATCATTCACAATACATATGTCAACCAAAACTAAAATCACGTGACTTATAATTTTCTTAATTTTTTTTTTAAAGTAAATTATTTTAATTATTTTAAAAAATAAAAAAATAAAGAAAAAAATTAAAAAAATGATAAGTCACATGATTTTAGTTTTTCGGTGACACGTGTGACTTTATGATTGAAGCTGATGTGTGAATTATTAATTTTCAGAATGAAATTTTAAAAGAAATTTCTTTGACAAAAATTATAAACCAAGGATCTCTATGATTAATTTGAAAACTGAAAGACAAGTTGTTAAAAAGAGTTAATACTTAGAGATAAAATTAGTATTTAACCCTTTAAAATACTAGAAACCCCCTTTCCTTAATTAGTTTCCTATAGCTAGTTTTCTATTTGGTTTTATAAGATTTTTTTTTTCTTGCTTTATGTTATTTTTTGACGTACGCATCTTATTTTACAAATTTAAAGAGTACCAAAGAAGCTATAACCCAAGTCCATATATAAAGTGGAAAATAAGAAAAAGAATTAAAAACTAGAAATTGGACACCTAAAGAATAGCAATAGCTCTGATGATACAAGCCGCATTTTATATGCATTAACCCCTTTTTTTTTTTCTTTCTAAGCATGTTGTGCATTGACTTATTTGCCCATTCCAGAGTGAAAAAAAAAAAAAAAAAAAAAAGATCACTTACTTGCCCGTTCAACTCCCAAGATGCAAGCAAGCCGCATGCTATTTACAAGTAATTTACATTTTCCCCTACCAAAAAAAATGGAAATTCCCCAAGTAATTTACATTTTGGCCCGCTCGAAAGTAAAAATTTTACTAAACCATTTAACTTCTTGCCTCGCTGGATATTTCTTGATTGAAATTTGTTCCAAGCTAAAAAATTAAATCAATAAATAAAATCTCTCTTACTTTTTAACTACTTTTACAAATTGTACATGTGTTTTGCCAGATTTTGATCCTAGAAAAAAAAAAAATAAAGCCGAATTTTGAAACGTATATAACAAGGACCCTCTTACTAATAAAATTAAAATTAACGATTTAAGTCCCTGAATTTCAATAAATATCTGATGGGTCGGACGTGGTCCACGTGGATGGATTTAGTGCTCTGTGTTTTTTATGAACACTCTGCCTAATGTTGGTTTTGTGGTAAAATGGATAGCCAGGTCCAATTGAAGACAACACCGACGGTACCTAGAGCATCGCATGCCGTCCTGCAACAGATTAAAACCCCGTGTGCCCAAAAGTAGGGGCGAAGTCAGGGTATGAGTAAAAATAAATAAAAATAACGCTTAATTTTTTTTTTTTTTTTTTAAACTCTTTTATTTTTAGGGTTTGTGGAGGGGACCGTTTAGGTATCTTTCTCGCTGTCAGTGTCGGTCCATTGTGGACTCCGGGATATTGCAAAAAGGTATAAGGGACACTACCAACAAGGCTCATCGGGCCAAGTCAGGGGAAGCAAAGAGAAAGGCCTATAGAGGCCTTAGAAGGTGATCACAAGGCCCAAGATCAAGCATCATGGCACTGAAGGGGTAAGGGAAGCTGCAATCAACCCCCATTTGCATGCGCTCACTTATGTCAGGGATTTCGGCCTGACCCTCAACGCTAAGTTGTCTGCAAGCTTGTGATGCTCCACAGGCTTCCTAAATTGTTCTCCAATGACCAATTACCAGCGAACAAAGAGCTCTAAAAGTGATTATGATTTGATTTGAATAATAACAAGAACAAAAATTGAAGATAATAGCAAATTCATATTCAATGAATTGCAAGAAATTACACTTCCAAATTGGATTTACAAATGGCGCCAATTAAGCCCGAGTGTTCAAAAGCATTACACTCTCGACACCGAAAACAACACAAGACACTCTTTAGCTATAGTAACAGAAAATTACAAAAGTCTAGAATAAATCTCTAATAATCTATTTGGCTCTCATTTATAGGCCCTAAGAAGATCCTAACAATCTTCCTCTTTTTTTGTAACTTCCTAATAAGGCTCAATCAGATCTTCCTATATTATTCCACGAACCAAATTTCTCTTAAATCATGCAATCAATCAAATCTCTATAGAATTACTCCACCCATCAAATTTTCCTTTAATCACTCTCCCAGCCCAATTTGCATAAAATCACCGCACGAAAACCAATTTGCCAAGGTGGCGCCCAGTCACCGCTCTCTCTCGCCCCCACAGTGGGGCTGTACAGTCAAGTGATGCACCCTCATGCGTGATAGACTCTTTCCTTACACTGTATGAGCCCATAATCTCCTTTGTGATGCTCAGGCTCGTGGGCATGCATGCCTTGCTAGTCTTGGCTTCCTTCTACAGACTCTTGAGCAGTTCTTCACGCCCATAGCCCATGCTGGCCTTCTTTGGACCTATCTCCAATAGTCATGAGTCTGCTAGTCTTCTTGCGTGGCTTTTGTGTTCCTCTTGGGTCTTCAACACACTTGTTTGGCCCATAGGCCTTGCACACAATCGCAAATGGGACATCGTACACTTACCTTGTGCAATGCGCACGTTTCACCTGCATAGCGCACTGTGTGGCAAGCCATTTGGTAACTAAAATATGCCACCTGGGCGACACCTCGACGCCACACACGCAGAAGGGAGATAAATCTCTTAATTCTTGGAATTCTTTCATGAATGCACAATCCTTGATTGAAGTCAATTTTTTTCCTTCCTTATGTTAGAGGATTTGACTTTTACGAGGCAAATCAATCCAAATTTAATAAGCTTGATTGTAGGAATGGAAAAATCATTCCATGTAAGATTTTCTTTCTATGTTTTCCAGCCTTAACCGACCACTATATAAGGCCCTAAGAATTTCATTTTTAGGTATCTCCAATCTAGAGAATTGTAAGCACTTTTCAGTGTAGAAGCTTTGGTGCAATCTATGGTGTGGTTTTAAGCAACAGCATGAGTTGTTCTCAAATCACCCGATCATTTCGAGTGCTCATGCTATTCCCTAAATACACCCGCTTTTTACCCTTGAAGTCGTTCTTAGACCCCACCAAGGTTCCCACCGTTGATGCATTTATCCATTGACACTCGGATAGCTTTGAGAGCTATTCCCTAAACGCACCCGCTTTTCATCATGCACTGTATGAGTACAAAAGTTGGCATCTATGTTCATACACATCACCTAAAAGACTATATTTCATCGAGTACTCCTGCAATATCAAATATCACGTTAAAAGTGTGTGTGTGAGAGAGAGAGAGAGAGAGAGAGAGAGAGAGGAACCCTTAAAAGAAAAAAGGGGAGAAAATATATTGCACACCCTTGAAAGTTTATAAGTCTTTTTGAAATGCAATACTCACATTACCAATTTTGATACTGCCCTTTCAAACTACCAGCAGATCCTATATATGGTTCTTGGGTTCAGTTTCTAACAACAAGACACGCACCTTGCATAATTGATTAGATCTAATTGGGAAATTAATTGGTAAGTATATTATTCCTCAACGAAGCTACACAAAAGTTTGGACTTAGCCCATGATTACAAGTTGATCAACTAACTCAATTCCTTGTATGTTCTGCATCTACTAAGATCACAAAAGCTATGCATTACATGCTGTGTTCAGTGCTTCACTTGGCAGACCCCAGCCCTCAAGGCAGATCTAGTTAATTTTTTTCTAAGTCGCAAGGTATGCAGAGGTAGAAACTTTGAGCTACAGTATGTTAAAAGCTGGCAAGTTAGATATCGCATTTTCAAATGGAAGATATATAGCTCAGGGATACAAAGTGTCTTTTACTAATAAAAGAAGAATTTGAACAAGACACTGGGGTACTCCATATTTCTAGGAGTGTTGGATTGGAGCAGATCTATTGTTGTGCTTGGATATTACTTCCATATTTCTTTTGGGAATAGCTTATATATATACTCTCAATCCCCTCCCTGTCCTCTTGCAACCAATTAGATATAGTTGAGGGGACCTTCGAATACAATTCTATTCCCACAGCCAGCTAGTTATTAGATGCGCGCATTATAATATATCACTCATAAAGTCGATTTTTATGGAATGTGGAGCTCGTGACAACTGACAAGCCGCAGGAACGAGTCATTTTTAGAACGCATGGGCTTGTACATGACACAATATCCTAATTAACACCAGTATGATCTATGTGTTTAAACAACCTGTGTCATTGTTTTTGCTGTAAGCTAGTCGTGGCACACTTCTTAGATTTTTACTGTTTTTAGAAGATAGTAATACCCCCTAATTCTCTTCTTCTTTACTACTTCTACCACATTTTCTGTTAATCTCTAAGTAACTTTTAGCAGACTACATGCTATAATTTTATAATGCTATAAAAAATCTTTTCACTACTTATGCTATAATGCTATAATTAAGCTACTAATTCTAGCGCAATGTTTTTGCCAATTACCAATTCCTGAAAAGTTTTTTTTTCCTCTTTTTTCTTTTTTTTTTTAGACCAAACGAATTTTTCCCTTTTTAGAGTGATTGCTTATATATACTCTTAAATGCATACCCTCAAAATGAGTCATTTAGAATAATTATTTGATTTTTTTTTTATGAATTAATTACATGTATGTATTGTTTTATGAAATATTAGGTATTTGTAATTACATGAGATGTCTACGCAAACATATTGTTGAGTAACATTGTAGAAAAATCAGACTAACGATTAATGAATCAGAGGCAGGGGAATATGATTTTTCGGATCCTTGTTAACTTATTGTATTTTAGGCTGAGATACATAATAATATATAAATAAGTCTATACTCGTGCCTCTATTAGATAAAATGATGGATTCTGTCGTTGAGGTGCTGACTTTAAGCAGACGAGTGGGTCTAATGTAAAAGTATATGCACAGAACTGGATCAAATATGAATATTTTCTGAAAATAATCACTAATTTAGAGAATGATGCTCAACACAATTAGATTATGTTTTCCTTAGGCATGAGGGAGTTGTACATGCAGATTTACTTGTTGTGTACTTATGCTTTGACTGAGTCATTTGGTGATGATCTTTATAGGTTAAATATTCCTGATAACATTAAATCGTGTGCATAGTTAATGGATTAGATTTGGTAACTGCTCAATATGGAATTTATCAGTGCCTTATTGAGGCAGTATATTCATTATGTATGTATAATATCAGACTTAAATGAAAATGTTATGCAAAAACAGGGATATAATTCCGATTTTAAAGGTTCATGTAGAATATAATATGGTAGAAATATAAATAAGCAAATAATTGTTAATAAAAAGGATTTCACAAAAACAGTCTCATTATCTTAGGAGTTCATTGTGATATATTAATAGATATGATCACAATATGTAAAAGCCCATAAATTCGGAATACAGAATATAAAGGAGTTAATGAAAATTAATTTTTCATGATGAACCAACAGTTGAGATTTTAGATCATTAAGGATCTCATATACTAGCACAGTTGAAGTTTTGAATGAGTCATTATATAAACTCAAAATGGTCATTTGAAAAGAATGATGGGAAAAAGGTAACTTAACTTTCATGGAGAAACTCTTTCAAAGAAATTTTTTTGCAAAAACTATGCACGTGAATCCTAAAAGATAATACACTTGGGCTGTTTTGATTTTAAATCTCAATATGATCCGCTTCAGTTGAATTCCTCTCATATACATCATGTTGTGCGCTTGTAACACACAATGATATGTAAGGTTGCTGGCTAGCGTTTACATTCAGGGGCAAATTGTTACACTCATGATCTTGTTGGATAAATTTGTGCGATGCTTTCAACAAAAATTTTGGAGTCTGTGTGGGCAGTGGCGGAACCAAGAATGCAATCGAAGGGGTCAAACTCCTAAGGCAAAATGATAAAAAAAAAATTTACTATGTAATGCAAAAAAATATCTTAGATCTAAAATATCAAAAATTAAAGACTAAAAATATTGAAATACACGTACCGTATTATTTGCTGATACTGAGAGGTGGCAATTGGATTCCACGAGACTGTATATTTTGAAAACGTTGTAAAATAGCTTATTCTCAATAGTTTCAAAAATTTCCTTCTCGATCCACCATATTATCATTCATTCATTCATCTCTCATCTTATTACGCAAGTCAGTTTTAAAAAACTTCATCGCAGAGAATACTCTCTCAACGGTTGCAGTCGCAACTGGTAAGACCAATGCCAACTCAATAAGCTGATAAACCAATGGATATAGAGCATGCATTCTTGTCTCAACCATTTTCATAGCAAGACCTCTAATATCTTGAAGCCCAGAAAAGTATCATAACTTCTCACATTATAAATGCAGTTTCAAAGTTGATCTCTAAGTACAATATGATCAATTGTTGAGAATCTTCTAGATAAAACTCAGCAAGACGAATAATTTTAACATGATCAAACACTGAGAATGAATTTCTTAGATCAAGACATACGATACAAAGAAATAACTCCGTACTTGCTTTTGTGAAACGATTATCCATCTCCTGAGCAATCAAATCAATAACTTGGCAAAACACTTTCACACAAAAAATGATGCAAATAAGTAATTGTTTGCTCTTCATGTTGAGTCCAACCACGATTTAGAATAATGTCTTCCATATTAGATACAATGATAAAATTATTTCACAAAAATTTTTGAGTTCTTCAAAAAAATCATCCTATATATATATAAAAAAAAAAAAGGACCATTAAACATGTCTATTAGTTAATAATAGTGTGAAGTGTAAGAGATGGATTCGCCCAAATATACACTTGAAGCAAAGAATACAATGAGTTGTAAAAAAAATGCAATAACTAAAGAAAAAAAAAAGGATCAAATTGAAATATGAATCTGAAAAAGGCAAGCAAAATCAAAGTTGCAACTAGAGCGCACTAGGTCAAAGTATGAATGATTAGGGGTCCAGAACCGTGGCATGATAAAGACTAATAGGAAGATGAAGGGGCATGGGTGTTAGGCTTTCTACTTCCAATTCGGGAGCATAATCTCGCTTACAACAGAGCGCTTGAGTTGTTGGGAGGCAGGTTGGACTTAACACACATTACAAAAAAAAAATTTGAAAGATTTTTCAACCAATGGGGGGGCTGTCCCCATCGTCCCTAAGGAGTAGGGCTGGGTACTAGTGATATAGGTGCCGGTTTGGCCAAAATCAGCACCATCATCGTTAATCCCGGTGGCCTATATTTGACATCGGCACCTGAACCGGCAGGCCAAATAATCGGCCATTGCCCGTGACGGTTACAGAATAACCGGTCACAACCGGTTCATAAAATTTCACAAAAAAAAAAAAAATTCACAGCAAATTTTCTCTTCTCCTCGAACCCAAAATGAAAACCATCACAGATTCACAACAAAAAACACCAGATTCACAAAGAAAAAAATCCAGATTCACAAAACAATTACAAAATAAATCCACGAAAAAAACTTATTTTAAAAAGCAATGAAGATTGTGAAAGACCATCTTCAAAACTTCATAACCCAACTGCTCTAGGATGGGCGACGAAGACGATGGAGACAGAGGAGAGTGAGGGGCAAAGTGGGGGCAGGGCCGCGGGGGAGAGCAGAGACGGAGACAAAGAAGAATGAGGCTCATCTCATCGTTAAAGGTTAGGGTTTAATAACCCTAACCCAAACGGCGTCGTTCTCTTTAAGTAGAGACGGTGCCGTTTTGTTTTATTTTTTATTAAAAAAAAATAAAAGTGTTGGGGCTAGGGTTTTTACCCTAACCCCATTGCAACTGCAAGGCATTGTTCTCTTTATAAAGAGAATGACACCTTTTTTTATTTTTTTTTTATTAAAAAAAAATAAAAGCCATGGGGTTAGGGTAATCGCAAGCATTGCAACTTGCAATGCGCCGTTCTCTTTATAAAGAGAGCGGCGCTGTTATTTATTTTTTACTAAAAAAAATAAAAGCAATGGGGTTAGGGTGAACCCCATCGCAAGCATTGCAACTTGCAAGGCGCCGTTCTCTTTATAAAGAGAGTGGTGCCGTTTATAAAAAAAAAAAAATTACAAAAAAAAAAAAAGTCACCGGTGACGGTTTACTGTCGAAATTTTCGACGGTAAACCGTCACCGGTAATATCACCGGTAAATTGCTATTTTTATTGCCGGTACCGGTACCGGTACCGGGAACCATCGATATAGCAGTTCCCGACGCCGATGTCGGTACCGATGCCAATTTTTTGGACACCAACGGTTTAAATGAGCAACTCTACTAAGGAGTTTCGACCCTGTGTGTGGGAGTTAATAAAAAAAAATAATGTATAAAAATTGATAATAAAGTAAAGAAAAAAATTAGTGGGAAATTACAATATTTATTTAAATAAAAATTAATTCAAATTACATTATTTTATTATACCAAACATCACGGCATTGCTAACATCACCTCAATCTTCTGTAGCAGAAAGAAGTTTTTTTTGACACTTTTACAAAAACACGCGAGGTAGTAATAATTGCTGCCTATTAGTTGTTATTCCAGCGGAGCTTTATATTAATCATGTCAATTCTAGTTGGACGTAGATTTGATCTATACAGAAAAAAACATAGATCTTCCCCTTTTTTCTTCATTTTTTGTGTGAGGTGTTCGGTGGGGGTGGGGTTGGGGGGGGAAGGATTACAAGTTGTTGAAACAACGTCAAACAATTAGATTGCTAACAGTAGTTGATGTCAGCTCTATATGACATTTTGAGGACCTTTTCAGTGCTGAAATATGTTGTCTGAATTTATGAAAGATAATGTCTGAGGCAATGGGGTATGGAAAGATCAAAGGAAGTTCCATGTAAGTTGGTCATTGGAAAGGGCACTATTTTGCTCCTGTTTGGTAATTAGTGAATAGTTTTTATTATAGGTCCTGAAGATGCACTCGAATTGACTGGAAGAATTAGTGTGTTGTTTGATCATAACATCGTTTTCAGCTTTAAAACTCAGCAGTATCTGCTTCTTAGAATGGTTTTCTATCCTTTTATGAATAGTCACAGTTTGTCAATGTGATGTGAAGATGAACTAGGATTAGTGTACCCATTGTTACTCTTCAAGTAATTGTTTTCGTTTACTTTTTACCCCACTTTTGGATTTCACCACTTTTGGATTTCATTTCCATTAATGAGTTCAATTTTCTTGGCTTTTAGTTTTCTTGCTGAGTACAGATTTGATGTCTCAAAACTGGAACCACTGGTAGCAAAGGTGCGTAATTTAATAGCTGCCAAAGAGAACACATCCTTAAGTTTTCTTTTCTTTTTTCTTTATTTTGCTATCAAATGGACACTATTCCTGGTGATGACATATTTGATCTTCCTAAGAGTATTTCTTTTATTTTAGTTCTTGACAGATTTCTCCTTGCCTCACTTTCTGAGTAGTGATGTTTATGTATTTTTGCAGCCACATTCTCCAGATAATAGGGCTCTAGCAAGAGAATGCAAAGATGTGAAAATTGACAGAGTATATATCGGATCTTGTACCGGGGGAAAAATAGAGGATTTTATGGCTGCAGCCAAAGTGTTCCTAGCTTCAGTAAGAAGCCATATATCTTACATACGGACCATTGGACAGCTTTTTTGTTGCTTATTGATGGCATTGGTTAAAACCTAAAGATGATGTTCTTTCTTAATTCCTTCTTTTTATCCTCAATTTTTTGTTGCTTAATGGTGGCTGATTTGCTTGGTCTTTATCTTTTATTAGAATCCTGAGAAAAATCTGTAATCATCTGCCTTACAATGGCATACTATATAATTCATGAGCATCGGGGTTATTTTTAGCTTACAGAACCCGTCTTAAATATTTCTGTATATTCAATATGCCTTGTATATTTTGTCCTGGTATACTATTTTGTTCGGCATTTCATCATTGTTTACTTTATTGAGCAATGAAATTGAGATTTTGGTATGAGATTGCACTTTGCACATTTTTAGGAGTTAGAGTGGGGGTGTTTTCATTGTAATGATGCTCCTTTTTAGAGCTTCTTAATTCAGTTTAACTTATTTGTTTTCCCAATGCCACTCTTGTGGCTTGTTAATATTTTCTTTCCCCTTATTTTGGGGATTGAGTGAAAAAGATGTTAATTGCTTTTATCCTGCAGGGGAAAAAGGTCAAAGTTCCCACATTCCTTGTCCCTGCAACCCAAAAGGTTTGTAATTCTATATTGCAGCTTAGATACATAGAATAGAGCCACAGGAAGAGTTTTTTTATCATTGAAATGTTGAGTACTTATAGCACAAATTTTGTAGGTTTGGATGGACGTTTATGGTCTCCAAGTACCAGGATCTGGTGGCAAGACTTGCTCCCAGATATTCGAAGAAGCTGGATGTGACACACCTGCAAGTCCTACTTGTGGTGCTTGTATGGGTGGCCCTAAAGACACTTATGCACGCATAAATGAACCTATGGCAAGTTATCCTTTCCTTCTCTTGTACCTTTCAAAAAGCACGATTGGTTGTTCAGCATAAACTAGCCTTTTGTTCGATTGTTCAAAGAATTCCTAATTTCCAGCTAAAATCATTTGGGGAAATTAAGAGACTTCTTGAAGTGGAATTAATAACTCACCTATGCCCAGTCCTAATGGTCATTGCCTCCACCGTTCTTGAAAGATATCCGGATGGGATTCTGGAATGCATTACATGTTTCATGAGGGTTGTTGATACCTTTAAAGATTACAGCACTCTTAAGAGTTTTCTTGCAATCTTTTCTTAGCATTGATAAAATCTAGACCGTGTTTAGCAGCAAGATCATCATATGATGGAAATGTCATCTTTTCTGGTGGCTGAAATGTTAGGTTGGATTGGAATTCTCTGGAGTCAGACATGTTTGGTATTCCAGTACAAAAGATGTGAGGGATGCTGACTTGAAATACTGTTTTAAAATGGCATTGGGGTGAGATGGCTTTTGTGGTGGTTTACACCAACAGACTGGAAGATGGAAGGCTAGATTTTTCAACGTCTTTATCGTAGTATAGAGTATTGTAACATAACAATCTATTGTGACGACCCCATCATGTTTTACTTAGATTGCTGATGTTTAATGACAACTATAATAATTTATGTGGATTTCATATAAGGGATGGTCTTTGCAGGTCTGTGTGTCACAACAAACAGAAACTTTCCAGGCCGAATGGGACACAGAGAAGGCCAGATTTATCTTGCTTCCCCATATACTGCAGCAGCATCTGCTCTGACTGGCTATGTCACTGACCCGAGGGATTTCATGCAGTAGGATATGAATTATCATAATTTTGCCCGCAGCATATGGCATATGGTTACTTTGTACCTGTACACCGTAGGTCAAATGCAGAGCTTAGAAGTTGTTGTATATGTTATGATTATGAGGGACTCGGAACTAAATATTAAGCTTTAAGTATGTTATGACCTGCCTACGCGTTGGCCCTTGTAATAAAAATAAGAACCAGGGAAGGGGTGAATGGCATTGGCCTTGTGGAGACTCGTCATTGTAATCGTTCACTAATATTGTGAGTTATTTGGTCTACAACTTTCTATTACTCTCCTCTCTCTTCTTTTTGTTTTCCGTGGATATATTTTCTTTCTCAATTAAGGGGTCCCTGTGCCTGCCATACAAACAACGTAAAAGCTTTCCAGCTGTTGAGATCATATTTGTGAGGTCTCGATGAGAATTATGATTGTACTTTAACCAGTGGGTGGGTCGGCTCCGATGCCAGATCGGGAAAAAAGTTAAAAAAAGCATACAAAATGAGGCAGTTTAAGGTAAAAGTTTGTACAGGAGAAGTCTTTGGATTTCTTTTACTAGAAATGAAATGGAAGCCAGCAAGAAAGCATGGAAAACAGATAAAGAGAAAAGCTGAAAAGAGCCTCGCATGGGTCCTTCAAATAATGAGAACTTGGGTACCCAGTAGAATACAGTTGTCTCCTAATCTATTAAAAGAAGTGTTTTTTTTAGTAATTAAAAGAAGGTAATTATTAAAGAAAAAGTACCACTTTCAAAGTCATCAGTACGTGGTCTTCCCCAGTCAAAATTGATGTGATTGCATAATCTTAAATAGAAAAGACTCACATTTCTTTTCAAGCAGTAATGGCCGAGTCCTCCTCCAAAAACGAAAGAGGAAAAAGAAGAAAGTGAAAATAGAAAGAAAACTTGGAAGAAAATAAGGAAAACGAATGGAAGAAGAACCTATGGAAAAAAAAAAATTTTTAAGTAAAAATATGGAAGGGAGAAAAAAATAGAAGGCTGGGACGTGATTATAGTAACTTCACCGTTGCAGAATGTCGAATTGAATTATAACTACCCATCTGATAAAGAAGGCGTCACTGTAATCTCACAAAAGTGTAATTGATTTTGAAGGCAAGTGTTCTATCTATAAACTTCCTGCCCACGCCGTTCTTAAGTGTCTCTATTTTCAGATCTCCAAATCGATCAGGCTACCACTCTCTTGTGGTCCATGGAAGTCTTCTGCTGCTTAAGTAAAAACTTCACAAAGTTTTACCATCAGAAGTTATCGTATTAGAGATAGGTCTCAAAACTCTGAATCCGGGGAATAGATTAATTACTTCCCATGTTTCCTTTTCATTCCCAGACAACGAATGAAACTTTGTCGGTTGGTGGTCGACTATTAACTTCTTCAATATAGAGAGAGAGAGAGAGAGAGAATCCTAGGACGTCCTTTGCAATGCAAGAAAGAAACCAAGTGACGGACATGTCTGAAAATGTTTTTAAAAAAAATTGGAAAAATTTAGGATGTTAGAGTTCTACCAGAAATTAGAGTTTCACTAGAGTGTATGTTTGGTAGATGTTAAAAAAATTTAAAAATTTTATCGAGAGTTGAGAAAAAGTGAGAGTGAGGAAAATAATTTTATTAAAGTTTTTATATTCATTTTGATGGTGCTAAAGGTTTCACCAATCAGACAACTATTACCGTATGCTACATGAAAGGTTTAGCATAATTTTACGAGTTGATTCAGCAAAAAGAACTAAAGAAATCAAATTGTGTCAACCCAGAAACAAATGAACACCTTTGAAATACTCTAGGCTGAAGGATAACAAATAGAAAACACGACAAACCAACACAACCACAAAATTTAAAAAATCAAAACAGCTCAAGTATTTCCCTAACAAAAAGCAAAATAGGTTAGGTGATATATATAATTTCAAGTTAACTCGAGAGATTTTATAACGCAATTGACGATACATGATTCGATGGTGATAGTTTGTTTGGCAGTCATATACAAACCATAAACATCATTTATTGGGATTATGTTCTTCTTCTTTTTTGGGTAAATATGTAATCATGAGAATTTTATTTATAGCAATTAAATCAGCTAGCTATAGATCAGGTTTCAGAAAGAGACAAATTCAACTTGTATACAATGTATCCATAGACTCATACAATCTCTCCATAGTACAGACCCAATATACATCAAATCAGACACGTACCATCAAACGGAGAGTAAACCTACTGCAATGAAGCACGAGGACACATAATCCTTGTGAGGACTTTCCTGCCCGAGCTGGGAAGGGATCAGAAAAAAGAAAATCAGATGCCAGAACCGGCGTTGGCTCTGGAGTACTGAGAGGGTGCTGATCACAAGCACCGCTTCGCATTGAGGGCACACTTTGGATATGAAGAAATGTACAGCTGAGTTGTTAAAGAAATTATGCCAAAGAAAAACCAGACGCACACATGATATTAGTGGCCGCGGCCTTGCACGCCCAGTACTTGATCTGTTTCAAACCTCCCTCCTCCAACTTCCGATGATCATAACTGATCACGATCACACAACAGTTACCGGTAGAATTGCATGTAATTAGTCACATTATTATTAAACGTCAACCCAGAATTAAGCGCCATCTCCAATGCTTTAAATGTTGTCTTCAAGCCATTCTGAATGTCCAATCAAACAATAATAGCGTCAACTTTGATTAGAAAAATTAAGGGCATAAACCGAGATTTCATATGATAGATATCGTTATCAAGAATCAGATCAGTCGTGGGGAATGGTGAATGCACTTCTATTTGGTTTGACAATTGGCATCCGGTGGGCCCATTTTATAGAAGAACTACTATGGAGTTGATTAGAAATACAGAACTTGGACCTTCAGCTTTGGTGCAAGAGATTGTATCAGGCACAGCTTGGAGATGACCTGCTTCGGCATTTTGGAGAGATGCCGAGCTACAAACACCAGCTTGCTTTCATCCTTGGCCAGATAGAGCGTATCGCTTTTTGTGGCTCTCTAGCCCAAATGGTGAGTTTTCTGTTGCTTCTGCTTACTCATCTCTTAAACCCTCTCAATGTAAGGTTCCTTGGTATGATATTATCTGGGTCCTGGCCATATTCCTAGATTTTCATTCATTGTTTGGCTGACTCTAAAGGAGAGATTGACCACAAAGATGTATTTCTCAAAAATCAAAATTACAGCCCATCAAGCCCACTGAAGACAACTCATCAAGCCTACAAAATTGCACTAACTCTGCGGACAGCTTTACTCTTTGTACGGTACTAGACGTGAACGACACTGGCAACTTGCCTTATGCTCTGCTTCCTGCTGTGGCAGCCTCTATACAGAACACTCCCATGAGACAAACTCCATCGCGCGGCACTCTCAATTCCTCTATCACTGGTCCTCACAGAATTAGTTAGGCTTCTCTGTCTTTTTGTACATATTTTATTCACATTGTTGCTTATATAAAGTTCTTTTTTCAGGGCATTGTAAACATTGATTCAATGAATTGAAATCTTTATCAATTCCCTCATATTCTTTGTGTTCCTCATCTTTGTTTTCTAACGTGGTATCAGAGCAGGCACTTTGAAGTTCTTTGACTTTTAGTTTCTTTCTGCTTGCCAATCGAATCACTCATCACCTATTCACCCTGTTCTCACCTCTAGTTCACTGATTCACTCAATGGCTGACGATGATTCATCAACTTTTGATTCTCCACCTATTAGCACACCAGGTGCTCTACCTTTTCCCTCTGAAGATCCAAACAACCCATATTTCCTTCATCATAGTGATAATGCCAACATAGCTATAGTCACACCTCCTTTAACGAGTTCAAACTATCTCTCTTGGAACCGGTCCTTCACTTTGGCCATTTCCATCAAGAACAAATTAGGATTCCTTGACGGGTCCATTACCACTCCACATCTCTCTAATCCACTCTATGTTCCATGGCTTAGATGCAACAACTTGATACTCTCATGGATTCTTAACTCTATATCCAAAGAAATAGCATCAAATATCCTCTACATCAGTTCAGCCAAAGAGGTTTGGGAGAAGCTAAAGGTGCGTTTTACACAGCTAGATAACGTGAGGATCTATCATTTGCAGCATCAACTCACTTCCATTGTGCAAGGGAATCATTCGGTAAGTGAGTATTTCACACAACTCAATGCTGTATGGAAAGAGTTACACAACTACAGACCCCTCCCTTTTTGTTCTTGTGGCCATTGCACTTGCAATGTGCTGAGTACCATAGGAGAGGTCCAGCAACTAGATTATGTCTTCAAATTTTTAATAGGGCTGAATGACTCATACGATAGTATCAGAGGGCAAATCATACTCATGAGCCCCATGCCATCCTTGGATAAAACTTTTTCACTTGTTTTACAAGAAGAAAGGCAGAGGCAAGCTCATACATTAATGCTGCCACCTCCTGAGTCTCTACATTGGCAGCATTGCACAATCAAACCAAGAGAAAGGATAAGTCAGATATCATCTATTACCATTGTGGTAAGGCTGGCCATACTAAGGAGAAATGTTATAAACTCATTGGGTTCCCATCCAATTTCAAGTTCACCAAATCCAAAGCTGGATACAGTCATGGTTCTTCTCCATATTCAGCAAACCAAGTTGCTTCTCAAGGTCATGATGAAACATTGTCTGGTGCACCTCAGTTGCCACTCACCCAAGCTTAGCTACAACAACTTCTTGCCCTTGTCAATGCTCGAACTCCACAGCTCAATATAGATGGCAATGCTCTAGAAAAACAAAGCAAAACAAAGACCACTGATACAATCCCCTCATCCAGCTCCAACATGGCAGGTACAAACTTCAGTCTTTCCAGATCTGATATTGTTTCTAATTCCTCCATTTTTTCTGCACATCATCATGAAAAACTCATGTCACTGATACATCAAAACTCATCTAGCCCTCTTTGGATAGTTGACACTAGAGCGACAGATCATATGGTCTGCTCCATAGAATTTTTCATTTCTGTCACTTGTGATACCCAAGCTTATGTACAACTACCTAATGGAACGCAAGCCTTAGTAACCCATATTGGAACTGTCCTCTGTGTGCCTTCATTCACATTTAATCTACTTTCAGTCAGCAAACTCACTCTTAATTCCTCTATTTGCCTTATCTTTCTTGAAAAACTCTGCTTCATATAGGTCCTACCTTCATGGACGACGATTGGACTTGCTAGGATTCAAGATGGTCTCTATTTACTTTCATCTAACTCCTTTTGCTGCAACGTAGTCGACCCCACACTTTCCTCCAGCTTCACTGTTAACAATCAAAATCAATTTCCAAGTCACCATTTGCACAATACAAGTGGATAGCAAGATTTTGACTTGTGACACTTTAGATTAGGGCACTTGTCTAGTCAAAGATTGAGCTTGATTCAGTCTTATTTTCCTGATGTCAAATGTAATGAGCATCTTCAATGTACTTTTGTCATTTGGCTAAACAAAAGAGAAAGCCATTTCATTTGAGTACTTCTTCTACATGTTCACCTTTTGAATTAATTCATTGCGACATTTAGGGTCTCTACTCTAAACCATCAATTCATGGTCATCAATATTTCTTAACCATTGTTGATGAATTCACTTGAGTAACTTGGGTTCACCTTATGAGACTTAAATCTGAAGTCAGACCTCTTCTCTAATCTTTCATTAAAATGGTTTGAATCCAATTTGACCTTAAAGTGAAGCAAATAAGAACTGATAATTGGGCAAAGTTCTTCATGAATGACTTCTATAATTCTAATGGAATTTTGCACCAGAGAACTTGTGTTTATACTACACAACATAATGGAATTGTTGAAAGGAAACATCAACATCTTTTATTTGTAGCTCGAGCCCTTCTTTTCCAAGCATCTCTCCCAATTAATTTTTGAAAAGATGTTGTCCTCACCGCAAGCTATTTGATTAACAGGATCCCTACCCCAATCCTCAAGAATAAATCACCTTATGAAGCCTTGTTCTCACCCCCTCCTGATTATGCTTATTTAAGAGTCTTTGAATGCCTTTGCTTTGTGTCTACACCTAAGCATTGTAGAACTAAGCTTAGCGACAAGATGCATATTCCTTGGATATCTAGCTGGTGTAAAAGGATACAAGGTATATGATCTTGACAGCAAATCATGTTTTCTGTCTAGGGACATAGATTTTCATGAATCTGTCTTTTCATTCCAGGTTTCTAATCCCCAAGATTCTACCTTCTCCTACTCTTCACCTGAACTTGTTCTCCCTCCACCACTTCTAGATTTTGTCATCACTCCCCAATCCGTTGACTTCACTATTGCACCAGAAATTGAATCTTCATAACCCCTTACACTTCCTCATTCAATGCACAACACATCAGCTGAAACATTGACTCGTGGTACTGAATCAAACTCATCTCAAGACATTGCATCAGATTCATCTCATAATGCTTCCCTTTGATAGAAGCACCTATAATTTCCCTTAGGAGGTCCGAGAGACTTAGAAACCTACCTCAATACCTGAATGATTATCACTGCCAATTGGTTTCTGTCATTCCTCCCCAATCTTCTACTTTTCATTCCACTAATCACCTTCTTAGTCATTATTTATCTTACAGCAAACTTCATCCCTCTCACAAGGCCTATTCCCTCTTTCTTTCCTTAACCAATGAGCCTAAAAGCTATGAAGAAGCTGTAAAATTTGAGCATTGGAAAGAGGCAAGGGCAGCTGAACTAAAAGCTTTAGAGGCTAATGGTACCTGGAGCATTACTTCTCTACCTCTAAGAAAACGGGCTATCGGATGTAAATATGTCTTTAAGGTCAAGCTTAAATCAAATGGGACGATTGAAATATACAAAGCAAGGCTAGTGGCTAAAGGGCATACGCAAAGAGAGGGTTTCAACTATCAATAAACCTTTAGCTCGGTTGCCAAGATGACAACAGTTAGAGTTTTCCTTGCCATGGCAGCAGCTTGTAATTGGCATCTATGCCAAATGGATGTCCACAATACTTTCCTCAATGGGGCTCTAAGTGAGGAAATATATATGGACTTACCTCCTAAATTTCAGGTTAAGGAGAAGTCTCTTGGAAGTAGAAAAAAGCTGGTTTACAAATTGCATAAGTCACTTTATGGCCTTAAATAGGCTTCCCGGCAATGGTACTCAAAATTCTCTTCTTCCTTTGTTGCTATTGGTTTCCAACAGTCTATGTCTAATTATTCTTTATTCACTCGAAATGATGAACACAGTTTTATTGCACTTTTAGTCTATGTGGACGACATTGTTGTAGGAAGCACAAATATGGCACTTGTTGATTCAATCAAAGAATATCTGCACTCTCAATTCAAAATAAAGGACTTGGGGACACTGAAATACTTCTTGGGTTTAGAAATTGCACGATCAGCTGCTGGAATTCATTTAAGCCAGCGGAAGTACAGCCTTGAAATTTTAGAAGATGCAAGACTTCTTGGCTGTAAACATGTCACCACCCTAATTGAAATGAATCACAAGCTATCTCGTTTCTCTGAGGATCTATTGGCTGACATCACAAGTTATAGGAGACTGATTGGGAAGCTCATTTACTTTACAATTAGTCATCCAGACATCACTTATACTGTTAGTGTCCTAAGTCAGTTCATGGACAGACCAGCCAAGATTCACTTACATGTAGCCCATAGAATCCTAAGGTATTTGAAGGGTTCCATAGGCAGAGGTATTTTTTTTTCTCCTCTCACTCTCCCATGCATTTAAAGGCCTTCAGCGACTCAAATTGGGCATCTTGCCCTGAAACCAGAAGATCTGTGACTGGATTTTGTATTTTCCTTGGAGACTCATTAGTTAGTTGGAGATCTAAGAAACAAGCCACTGTTTCTAGATCCTTAACAGAAGCGGAATATCGAGCCTTGGCTCAGACCAGTTGTGAAGTTGTTTGGTTAATTACTTTGTTAAAGGATTTCAACGTGAATCACCATCAACCTGCCTTGTTATATTGTGATAGTCAAGCAGCACTCCACCTCACCAAGAATCCTATTTTCCATGAGAGAACTAAACATATAGAGCTGGACTGTCATTTTGTCAGAGAAAAGGTCTCAGCTAGAATAATCCAACCAGTGCACATTGCCTCTAAGTTTCAAGTGGCAGATATTCTTACTAAAGCACTACCTACTGCCGTTTTCAATTTTCTACTGTCCAAGATGGGCACATTGAATATATATGCCCATCTTGAGGGGGAGTCTCAAGAATCAAAATTACAGCCCATCAAGCCCACTGAAGACAGCTCATCAAGCCCACAAAATTGCACTAACTCTATGGACAGCTTTACTCTTTGTATTGTACTAGACGTGAACAACATTGGCAGCTTGCCTTATGCTCTACTTCTTGCTATGGCAGCCTCTATACAGAACACTCCCATGAGACAAACTCCATCGCGCGACACTCTCGATGCCTCTATCACTGGTCCTCACAGAATTAGTTAGGTTTCTTTGTCTCTTTGTACATATTTTATTCACATTGTTGCTTGTATAAAGTTCTTTTTCCAGCGCACTGTAAACATTGATTCAATGAATTGAAATCTTCATCGATTCTCTCATATTCTTTGTGTTCCTCATCTTTGTTTTCTTACAATATTTGAGGTCAAGGGGATTGGGGATTGACAACCGTTGTGTGTTGTGTAACGATGGAAAGGAGGATAATGAACACTTCATTTTTAAGTGCCCTTTCTCTCAACCAATATGGATTGTCCTTTTGGACAAATGTGGTGAGGAAAGAAATCTAGTAATTTTTTGAAAGGATGTTGTGGGCTAGATGTCGAGGAGGGTGAAAGGCAAGTCTTTATTAGCTCGAATTATGAGAATTATGTTCACAACAACTGTTTATTACATTTGGAGGGAAAGGAATAGCAAAGTTTTTACTGGAGTATCGAGAGGCCTATACCTTGTGCTTTCTAATATCACTTCCGCAGTTTGGCAAGGATAGGTATCCTTAGTAGTTTTGGAAGGTCCAACACCAACCTTAAGCTTATACGAAAGTGGCACATCTCTGGTGATGTTTTGCAGCCTCAGTTGGATACTTGAGTTTCTTTCATAGCTTTATACTTAAATCTTCTTAGTCATGATATACCACTCTTGTGAAAGGCATGAGTTTTTACCTATTTTATTCCGAGCTATGCGTTTTTTTTATGGTGCTTTGAGAAATTAATACACTTACTAGTTACCCAAAAAAAAAAAACATAACGCAAAGCCAAACATGCATGGAAACAAAGAAAGCGTATACATGCAACATTATTATTGCCTCTCTGGGCATAAGGCCAGATGCTTGTTCCTCATGTATCCCCATCCTGTACACTCATGCCAATTGTATGTACGTTGTCCTTCTTCATGAGCTCCCTCATAAACGATCATGACATTACATCATGGCACAACTTAGGACACCATTAGCAATACCAATGACCAGCTCCGTTGTCGCAATTACTGTCTCTATTATATTGGCCTATATTCTTAGATATCAACAAGGGTACTTGGAACGTCAATTAATTGATAGAAGTGTATATGTATATATATATAGCTGCTCTTAACTTTTTACGAAGTAAATTGAAAAAAAATATTTTTCTATTTACAAATGACAGCATGAGGCCAACTTGGATTGTATTCATGATATAACACACCATTAGTGAATGCTATAAAACAGTAAATTTAAACTATCGACACATCACCTAAAAGTCTCTCTATTTCATCAATTCCTGCAACATCAAATATCACGTTAAAAAGTGAAAAAAAAAATCGTGAAAAGAAAAAGGGGCAGAAAATATATTGCACACCTTTGAAAGTTTATTAAGTATTTTTGAAATGCAATACTCAAATCACCAATTTTGATACTGCCCTTTCAAACTACCAGTAGATCCTATATATGCATCTTGGGTTCAACTTCTAACAAGAAGACACGCACCTTGCATAATTGATCAGATATTGGGGGAAGTAATTGGTAAGTATATTTTTCCTCAACGAAACTACACAAAAGTTTGGACTTAGCCCATGATTACAAGCAGTGGCGGACGGAGAGGGGCAAGCCGAGGCGACCTCCCGGCAGGGTTCTATCAATTTTTTTTTGTTCTATTTGAATGCTTTTGTTTGATGTATGTGTTTTCGTTGTGGGTTATGATAAGTTAGTGATTGTACTCTTTCAAGAATTTGCAACACAGTTTCTATGCAATCTTTACGTTTTTAAACGAGAAAGTGAGGGAAAGATATGCATTAGGATGTTTTATTTCTAGACCAACCAAATAATTGTACTCGAAATAAGGTGCTAAGTGAATTTCTTTTTCGACAAAAAAGGAATACTTTGTTACAAACACAATTCTCAGGTCCTTGGCAAAGAAATGTGTCTTGACTTATGACGAAGTTGAGTCTCTGACTTATAAATTTTCCTGAAAATTGAGTCGATTCTTTATTTCTAAACATATTTACTTATAGATGCTGATGTTGTGTATATTAAGTAGATTGCATCCTAAATGTTATGTTCATTAAGTAGATTGCATCCTAAATGTTATGTTCATCAATTGACTGTCCATGTCAAAGCCATAAAGACACTTTGTGAACATAAGCTACAAATTTCTGCTCAATTAAGTCTACGCTGAATTGAATTTTGGGATTGTTTATTCACACATAGTCAATTGTGATTTGTTGAAGGTTATTGTTCTTAATTTTGATTAGTAAATTGGTTGATAAATTTTCTTTTCATTTTGTTTTGTTTAGATAATGGATAAGTTTTTGAAAAAAAAACTCAGCCAGAGTGGAGTCGTCTGTACTCCTAATGTAGGAAAAAATTTTAACTCTAAGACACTTTTTGCATTATATAATGAAAAAAAAATTATCATTTCACCTTAGGAGTGTGCCCCCCTCAACTTAAGTCCTGGTTCCGCCACTGATTAGAAGTTGATGATCAACTAATTCAATTCCGAGAATATTATGCATCTACTAAGATCACAAAAGCTATATATGCATTACATGGCTGTGTTCAGTACTTCATTTGGCAGACCCCAGCCTTCAAGGCAGAGTTAGTTTTTTCTAAGTCGCAAGACATGCAGAGATACAAAACTTGAGATATAATATGTTTAAAGCTGGCAAGTTAGATACCACATTTTAAAATAGAAGATATATAGCTCAGGGATACAAAGTGTGTTTTACTAGTTAGATATCACATGAAAGAATCTCGTATTTATCCCTTTTTAGAATGCATCGGCTCTTACATGACACGATATTCTAATTAACACTAGTATGATCTGTGTGTTTAAACCACCTGTGTCATTGTTTTTGCATTAAGCAAGTCGTGGCACACTTCTTAGATTTTTACTGTTTTTTGTTAATTTACTTATACTACCCACTTCTCTTCCTTTCAACTTTCTTTTAGAGGAATGTAGTAATAAACCAAATTCTCTTCTTCTGTACTACTTCTACCACAGTTTCTGTTAATCTCTAAGTAGATTTTTAGCAAACTACATGCTATAATTCTATAATGCGATAAATAATCTTTTCGCTACTTATGCTGTAATGATATAATTACACTTCTTGTATCGCATTGTTTCTGCCAACTACCAATTCTTAATAAAAGTTTTTTCCTCTCTTTTTTTTTTTTGTTTTAAACTAAACAAATTCTCCCCTTTTTAGAGTGCTTGCTTATGTATAGTGTTAAATGTATGCCCTCAAAATGAGTCATTTGGAATAATTATGAGATAATTATTGTATATTTGTTATGGTTTAATTACATGTATGTATTGTTTTATGAAATATTGGATATTTGTAATTACATGAGATGTCTACACAAAAATATTGTTGAGTAATATTATAGAAAAGTCAGATCAATGATTAATGAATCAAAGGCGGGTGTCACGTTCCTCTTGCTCGTACTAGTCTCTAAGCTCTCTTTGTAGTAATAGAGATGTATAAAAAGTGAGATTATGGTACGTCCTTATTTACGAGTCTCAAGACTATAGTATTTTCTTTGAAGTGTGTAAAGACTTACTACATAATAGAAAATATAGCGGAAGACTTGAAAAATTAACTTAGAAACAATATGGTGAAAATGGAAGTTAAGTTAAAATAAAATAAGAGAAGTACTTTAAATACAAGCAAACATCACGCGTACATAAGGAAATAGCACACTGCAAGCAAACTATCTGTTAGGAATTGGGATTAAGGGGGACCTAAGGTCCTTACAAAATCTAGGCTAATAACAGATATGCTTGTATCGCTAACCCTATTGTTCAAAGCTTATATACAGACAAACCAATATTAAAACAAACATAAAACAAAAGCATCCTAAAAGCTCAGTCTTCATCATTGTCAGACAGGGTAAGGTCTATCTAGTTTATGTCGGAGTGATTCTCCCCAAATGGGCCGTTGTCGTACAGGAATTCTAGTGGCAGATCCTTCAAGATCAGGTAGGGCTAATGGTTTACAACAATGTCCAAGCTATTTGAGACTAAGACTTGGACATGGATAACCAGTATATGGGTGGGGAGCTCATGGGTGAGGAAGGACTCGAATATCGCCATAATCTATCATAGCAGCGAACAATAATACAGACGAGGAAACAGGGTGAGTCTTAAGGACTCAGTAAGGGGATAAGAGGCATGTGATGACAAACAATAGTATAAACAGTACTTACAATTTCAATAAAGAGTTAAGGTTTCCAAGATAATACCAATATAATCATATGCATTATGAATGTTATGCTCATGTCCGTAAAAATCTTTGCCTTTGATGTCCCATGTTTCACCTCCAATGAAAGGGTTGTGTGTCCAATCTCCCTTGCACTTTAGGACATTCCTAGGCATTCCGTTGTCCTAGGACGATGGATAAAGGCTCCTATGCCTTCTATCTAGGGGTCATCCACTACCCTATAGTGATGGTTGCACTCCCAATGATTGGTACCGTCACCCAGTAAATATTAAATTTCATTGGTGCAAATGCCATTATTGCAGATGCCATTGAATGCAGATGTCATTTTGCAAATATCATATCCAGTATATCATTGATGCAAATGTCATGCCCATAACATCATTGATGCATATTTTCATTAAAAATATGCTCTTTATCATTATCATGCGCAATAAAGCTCCTTAAACTTGTTTATAATTCATATGTAATTATTTACCATGACAACTAATCAATCATCACATATCTTGTATTTATTTACAAAACTTAGTATTTAATCATATCCCATGTCTTGTATTTATTTTTAACATAAATACTACTAAACTCTTACTTAACCAAAACTAATATCTCAAGTACCACTTATTTAAATCAACAATCAATTAAGACTTTGATTTAGAATTTTTATCAATTAACTTAATACAAGCCCACATCATCACAAGTTATCCAAATTAAATGCCTCAAGTCTAATAAGGACTTAGACTTGGGCTTGCTAGCAAGCCCACATCCTGAAAATACTGTAAGTCTTGAAAGATCACTTGGGTCAGCCCGAATAATATAAAAGAGGCCTATTTCACATGGCTACTAAGTTAGTCATTTTGGGTCCAATAGGGACCTAGACTTGGGCTCCACTTATAAGCCCATGTCCTAGCAAACAATATAAGTTTTTCAGCCCACTAAAATCAATCCAAGTGATAGAAAACAAGTCCAAACCGTGTGGCTATAAAAATGACTCGTTTTAGTGCAAAAAAATCTAATTTTTAAAAGTGAACTTTAAATAATCATAACTTTTTCATCCTAAGTCCAAGTGACTCAAAATTTTAACTGAAGGTTCCTAATGTTATCTAGTCTTAATCCTCCAAATTTGAGGTCAATACGTGGTCATTTACTACATACGATAATTCATTAGGTGCACTTTCTCTTCTTCTTTCTCCTCCTTTATTTAGCTCTCTAACACACACTCTCTCTCTATGGAATGCTGACTGAAGGGTGTGAAGATTTCCTTCACAAATAGGTGCTATTGATACTAGTTCTTAACTAAGGTTTGTCTCCTAGAGTTAACTAACCATGCTAGAGTTTAACTACATGAAATTATGGTGTCTACCACTAGATTAAGGTGTCTATGCAAGCATTGAAGCTGAATTGGGGGAAGGGGGAGGTAACTACTTGGATAAATTCAGGTGTCGCATGGTTTTGCATGAAGAAATGATCAATCATTTGCAACCATTAATTCTAGCAATTCTAAGGGCTTGATCGGTTTTTCCAAGTCAAAGTGAGGTGGCTTGGGCTGTGGTGATGGACTGAGCCAAATGGGATGTTTTGGAGGCCCAATTGCATTTTTTTTCTAAGCCCAAGCAATTAAATCCTATTTTTCCAAGCCCTAGTGTACTATTTGTTATAAAAATTCTCAAAAATAATCCTAGGTACACGGCTACTCTAAGATAGGTCCTATTGGCTTGGTAATTAAGTAAGTAATACAAACCTAAGCAAAAAGTTTGAAAACAAAATGAGTTTACATAAGTAATTAGGGATGAAAACATGAAATAATGATGTTTTAATATTTTTCAGAAACATAAATTATTATTTAAAAGTTTTCAAAACGCTAAATGAGTAAAATATGCTAATAGATTAAAGAGCTTGAAAAAATATGAAAGAGAATATTTTTCTCATAATTTTTGGCTGTGTAAAATTATTTTTTGGGAATTTTCTTTAATTTTAAACTAATAAAATAATTAAATCTGAAAATAGAAATTAAATACTATTGTGTAAGTGAATTTGAAAGAGGTATACACTAAGATTGCTTTGATTTCAACTGTCAATACGATTCGCTTCAGTTGCGATTTCCCAAATAGACATCATGTCGTGCGCTTGAAACACATTGCCATTCCTCAAATTGACATCATGCTGTGCGCTTGTAACACATTGTGGTATGTAAGGTTGCCGGCTTTACCTTCTGCGACAAATTCTTACCCTTGCGATCTTGTTAGACAAATTTATACAGTATTTACAATCAAAATTTTAATATATGAAAATTGATGAAAAAAAAAAAGAAGTAAAATGATTGTTATGAAATTTTTATATTATTATAATAAAAATAAATTATTATTTTATAATTATTTTATTAAATAATTTTTATATTATTATAATTATTTTATCTATGTATTAATGTGGCGATCAGTTGGTAGTTGAGACCCATTAAATGCAAAGGCTAATTTTTTTATATTGGGTTAATTATAAAAAAAATCCCCCTCGAATTATACCACCTATCCCAAAATTCTTCCTAAACTTGAACTCGTGACAACCCGGCTCCTTGAACTTACATAACTGTGTCATTTTTGTTTTAAACCCGATTTTAACGTTGCCGTACAACGTATTCCATCACACATGATAAACACGTGAGCTGCCTACTAATGAAAATACAAAAATGCCCCCATTATTTACTTAACCGACGTCGCTTTGGTTCAAACCCTAGGTCCTGCTTCGCGCAGGTCCTTCTTCTTCCAGCGCAAGAACTCCCGCCCCCTCATCCGAAGAATTGGAGTTCAGAGAGATCTTCAAGTTTTAAGTAGCAATATTCCATTCGTGATGGACAATATAATCTCCTTAGATCACTACTTTGCATAGGGGAATTTTTGTATTTTCAAGAACTTGGACAATTACAGATGCCCCCAAGATAAAGTTACAGTCACTGCCATTGTTTCTTCGTTATGTGCAAAAGGGCATGCTAGAAGAGCAGGAGTCGTATGGCACCACAAGGATAAGATTTCGGGGGGAGAGTAGTGCATTTACATGAACCTTCTCTGTGGTTGGTCTGAGCAAGAGAATGTCAAGGAAGTGTGAAGAACTATCAAATAGATGAAGTCGGCTGGGTTTATGCCAGATTTGTTTTGCTCTAGCCTCTAACACATTTCTTTTCTGCGTTTGTGAGAGAAATCTCAAACGTAATCCTTCTGGTCTTGTTCCTAACGTGTTGAATGTGATGATGGAGATGAGGTCCTATAATATTTCCGCAACCTCAATCAACTATAATATTTTGCTCTCTTGTCGTGGAAGGATGAAAAGAGTCAAGGAATCTTGTTGAATTCTTGAGACAATGAAGAAGTCAGGTTGTTTTCCAGATTGGGTTCTTTCAAAATACACAGAGGTGCGATCTTGGTTTCGAAGACAATGAGGTGCGATCTGGAATGTGTGGAATTGGATATAATAAGAGCATTTTCATATTTTCACTAAGAGGTAGCTCACGTGTTTATCACATGTGACGGAATACGTTGTATGGCAACGTTAAAACTGGGTTCAAAATAAAAATGACACAATTATATAAATTTAAAGAGTCAGGTTGTTACGAGTTTAAGTTTACGTGAATTTTAAGATAAGTGCTATAGTTCGGAGGAAGATTTTTATAATTAACCGTTTTATATTTTTTTACCGTTACAAAAAGGGTCACCTCAAACAGGAAATCCCTACCCACGGATCCTTAATCAAAGTGCTTGGCTGCCGCCGCCTTCCTTTTTATTTGGAGTCGAACTGCACCCTCTGCATCTCAGAAATAGCTAAAGAAAACTGGACCATCCGCCCATGGGTTCCTCTACCATTGCTCCAACCCCCGCATCTTTCATTCTCAACAAGGTCCATACATCAACCCAGCTCCCATTTCCCCGTTCTTCATTTTCTGACGAAATTTCTATAACCCGTGTTTAACAATTTCGTTCCTTTTTGGTGTGTTTCTTTTTTCCAGCAGAAAGATTTGGGGTTCTCTGCTTTTACGTCGTCGAAGTATCTATTTTCAGTTCCGAAATGCAGGAGAACGATGTCCAAGAAAATTTGTTCGGTCGTGGCACCGCAGCAATCGGAACGCAGGCCTTCCACCACTGGCTCGGTTGGGCTCCTATCATTTAATCTCTTCGCTTTTGTGCTTTTGTTAAACGGGTCTGATAGTTTCGTGGGTTTTCACAATGGGATTTTGGTTAATTTCAGGTCAAGACTGGGATGACGATGACTGAGAAGATATTGGCTAGGGCTTCTGAGAAATCCCAGTTGAGCCCCGGTGAGAATGTGTGGGTCAACGTTGACGCATTAATGACCCATGATGTTTGTGGCCCCGGTGCGATAGGAATCTTCAAGAAAGAATTCGGAGAGAACGCCAAGGTATTGGAATTTTTATTTTGCTCAATTGCATTGAGATTTCATTTGTTTTGATAATAGTGCTCTTCACTAAGATTTTGCTGATTACTAATTGAGAAGCTGATACGTTAAATTTATTGGAGGTGGTTTGGATGTATAATAGCGTAAATCTAGTATGTTGATATGATGAAATTTAAAGTTTCATTGGAAACAGTTGAGGTAATGTTTGTGTTCATCAAGTTGTTTTTCTTTTGAACAACGAATCCCAATAAATAGGAAAATGATCTTTAAAAACATCTGATTCATATAGTTGTGAGATATGTTTTGTTTTTCATACCCAGTCTTCATAGTTATATGGTTTGCTGTGGAGTTGTGAGCTTAAATGCTCCATGCTAGGTGATATCTCTGTGTGTGTGTGTTTGGAAGTGTTTGAGGATGTTAGAGTGTATTATGAATTATGTATTAGCTGTCCCCAAGATTCTGTAAGGACTCCTATTCTTTTGGAACCAAGGTTTGGGACCGCGAGAAGATTGTAATAATACCTGACCATTACATATTCACAAGTGATGAACGTGCAAACCGCAATGTGGATATATTGAGGGATTTCTGCATGGAGCAAAACATCAAGTACTTTTATGATATTAAAGATCTTAGTAATTTTAAGGTATGGCCCTATAGTCTTCTTTGCTTACTTGTAAATTTTCTTATATGTCCTCAAGAGCTTATAGTCGGAGTTTTGCTGCATAACTTTTCAGGCTAACCCAGATTACAAAGGTGTATGCCATATTGCTCTTGCGCAAGAAGGTCATTGTAGGCCTGGAGAGGTATATTCTTTTAAGAAATCTATCCAATGCGATAGTATATGTAGATTTTATGACTTTGTGTTCTGCTGTTGTGAACCCTAAACATTGCCTCCAGGTCCTGCTGGGTACAGACTCTCACACTTGTACAGCCGGAGCCTTTGGCCAGTTTGCCACTGGAATTGGCAACACCGATGCCGGTTTTGTGTTGGGCGCTGGGAAGCTCCTGCTCAAGGTCTATAGACTATTTATTTCGGTGTCTGACAGTTATTGGCTGTCTCTCTCTTAATTTTTAACACTGTAAATTGTTTGAGTCTATGGGTGTATTAGCTAACATTTTTACAGTTTTGGTGAATTACATCCCTCAACATCCTGGAAATAGTGCCAATGCTCTGTTGGCTTGCACTTACATGTCCTCATCATATTTGAATTTTCATACTTGAGGTATTCCAAAGATATTTTTACGTCCCAGATTAAAGTTCTTCCAGCAACTGTAGGAACTTAGACATTCTCCGCTGTTTGGAAGGTAGTTTAGATGCCTTTTTGGCTAGTGTGTATATGCCTCTGGGAAGATTACTCCTCTTAATTTACTTTGAGCTATGTCTGTTTGCCAATATCTGTGATCTGTATGTGGGGTCTATCTCATAACTTGACAACATATTTTTCTTGTGTTATGCAGAAGAGTATTTGTTGTATCCTTATATCAAAGTTTCTCGCGTTGTTGATTTGCAGGTGCCTCCAACTTTGAGATTTGTAATGGATGGTGAAATGCCAGATTATTTGCTTGCAAAAGATTTGATTTTGCAGGTAAGGTAAACTGGTCATGCAATCTAGTGAAATTTATTAGGTATAGCACCTGTTTAACATGGGCCAACAGTTCTTAACCGGTTTGTCGGGTAAATATTGTTTCCCTGAACAATCTTTCCCCTGCAGATCATTGGTGAAATATCTGTATCTGGTGCCACATACAAATCTATGGAGTTTGTTGGCACAACCATTGAGAGTTTAACTGTAAGTAATTTGACTAGAAATGCGAATGGTCACACTTATCTATTGGTGATTTTTTCTATTGGATCATGAATTCATGGTCTCTAGTCCTCTTTACTGGATAGATGGAAGAAAGGATGACATTATGCAACATGGTCATTGAAGCTGGGGCAAAGAATGGTGTTGTCCCTGCTGATGGCACCACATATAAGTACCTTGAGGTTAGTACAACATCATTGGATGCAGTTTGATAATGCCTCTATCTTTTATCCTAAAAATGGATGGTAATAGACCACAAGCGTGGGTTGGAAACCCCGCTTTGTCTTAATGGGGGAGGGTTATTACCTTGATTAAAAACTTATTGCTTAAAAAATGTGCTATTGTGGAACAGGAGATGTTTTTCCCCTTGGATACATTTATCATGTCCAAAATTCACTTCTAACACTATCTTTTTTATGCACAGGAAAAGACCTCTGTGGCCTACGAACCAGTTTATAGTGATGAACACGCAAGGTAGTAATAATTGCTGTCTATTAGTTGTTATTCCAGTGGAGCTTTGTAGTGATCTTTTGAATTCTAGTTGGACGTATATTTGATCTATACAGAAAAAAACATAGATCTTTCTTTTTTTTATTTTTTTTTTTCTCTTTCTTTTTTTTGTTTTTTTTTTTTTTTTTGGGGGGGGGGGGTGGAATTTTACAAGTTGTTGAAACAACATCAAACAATTAGATTGCTAACAGCAGTTGATGTCAGCTCTAAATTACATTTTGAGGAACTTTCCAACATTCAGTGCTGAAATATGTTGTCTGAATTTATTTATTTTTTTATGAATAAGCCAATCTCATTCGAAAAAGTGAAGCAGTACAAAGAACTATACCGAAATCACTAATCCAAACTAAGTTAGAAAACTAACAAAATCCATTAAATCTAGAAATGGGCAACCAAGCACCGAGTTCGCCCAACAAAAAGTTCTCCCAACAAAAAAGTAAAGACAAGAAAACACCCTACAAGCTATCCAAAGACAAAGAACAATCCTCAAAACATCTAATATTACGCTCCCGCCACAGGCACTACCAGATACAATGGGGTATCATTCTCCAAATAGCCTTAGCAAAGCAGTTTTTAAGCCTCCTCTTCCAACACCACAGCACATCTTCCACTTTTTCTGGCATAACCTATTGAAGATTCAGGATACAGAGCACATGAGACCACTGCCCACTTGCACAAGGACAATGCAACAAGACATGATTAACTGATTCCCCACCACAGCGGCATAAGAAACACCAATCAGCCATGATCATACCCCTTCTATGAAGATTGTCAATAGTTAAACTCCTACCATGCACAGCCTCCCACACAAAAAGGAAACTCTTATAGCGCACAATGACCTCCAAACACCCCTCCAAGGAAAAGAGAGACCAGCCCCACCTCTAAGTAAACCATACAACGACTTAACAGAAAACACCCCATCCTTAGTACCCATCCAAACCATCACATTATCCTCCCCTCTTCTAACAACAACCCCATACAACTAAGCAAAGAAAGAAGCAAAATTCTCCATCTCCCAATCATTAGCAGCTCTAGGAGAAAGGAACACTCCACACCACATTAACACCATCATCCATCAAACAATCCACCGCCATAGCCTCCTTACAACGAGATAAAGAGAAAACCAAAGGGAAAGCAAGACTCAAAGGCTGAATTTATGAAAGATAATGTCTGAGGCAATGGGGTATGGAAAGATCAAAGGAAGTTCCATGTAAGTTGATCATTGGAAAGGGCTTTATTTTGCTCCTGTTGGTAATTAGTGAATAGTTTCTATTAATAGGTCCTGAAGATGCACTTGAATTGACTGGAAGAGTTAGTGTGGTGTTTGATCATAACCTCGCTTTCGACTTTCAAACTCAGCAGTATTTTTGCTTCTTAGAATGGTTTTCTATCCTTTTATGAATAGTCACAGTTTGTCAATGTGATGTGATGACGAACTAGGATTAGTGTACCCATTGTTACTCTTCAAGTAATTGTTTTTACTTTTTTTCCCCACTTTTGGATTTCAATGAGTTCAATTTTCTTGGCTTTTAGTTTTCTTGCTGAGTACAGATTTGATGTCTCAAAACTGGAACCACTGGTAGCAAAGGTGCGTAATTTAATAGCTGCCAAAGAGAACACATCCTTAAGTTTTCTTTTCTTTTTTCTTTATTTTGCTATCAAATGGGACACTATTCCTGGTGATGACATATTTGATCTTCCTAAGAGTACTTCTTTTATTTTAGTTCTTGACATATTTCTCCTTGCCTCACTTTCTGAGTAGTGATGTTTATATATTTTTGCAGCCACATTCTCCGGATAATAGGGCTCTAGCAAGAGAATGCAAAGATGTGAAAATTGACAGAGTATATATCGGATCCTGTACCGGGGGAAAAATAGAGGATTTTATGGCTGCAGCCAAAGTGTTCCTAGCTTCAGTAAGATGCCATATATCTTATATACGAACCATTGGACAGCTTTTTTGTTGCTTATTGATGGCATTGGTTAAAACCTAAAGATGATGCTCTTTCTTAATTCCTTCTTTTTACCCTCAATTTTTTGTTGCTTATTGGTGGCTGATTTGCTTGGTCTATATCTTTTATTTAGAACCATGAGAAAAATCTGTATTCGTCTGGCTTACATCAGTGGCATACTATAATTCATGAGCATCGGGGATATGTTTAGCTACAGAACCCATCTTAAATACTTCTGTATAATCAATATGCCTTGTATATTTTGTAGTCCCCGTATACTATTTTGTTCGGCATCTCATCATTGTTTACTTTATTGAGCAATGAAATTGAGATTTAGTTATGAGATTGCACTTTGCACATTTTTAGGAGTTAAGAGTGGTGTTTTCATTGTAATGATGCTTCTTTTTAGAGCTTCTTAATTCAGTTTATCTCATTTGTTTTCCCAATGCCACTCTTGTGGCTTGTTAATATTTTCTTTCCCCTTATTTTGGGGATTGAGTGAAAAAGATGTTAATTGCTTTTATCCTGCAGGGGAAAAAGGTCAAAGTTCCCACATTCCTTGTCCCTGCAACCCAAAAGGTTTGTAATTCTATATTGCAGCTCAGATACGTAGAAAATAGCCACAGGAAGAATTTTTTTATCCTCGAAATGTTGTGTACTTATAAGACAAATTGTGTAGGTTTGGATGGACGTATATGGTCTCCAAGTACCAGGATCTGGCGGCAAGACTTGCTCCCAGATATTTGAAGAAGCTGAATGTGACACACCTGCAAGTCCTAGTTGTGGTGCTTGTTTGGGTGGCCCTAAAGACACTTATGCACGCATGAATGAACCTGTGGCAAGTTATCCTTTCCTTCTCTTGTACCTTTCAAAAGCGTGATTGGTTGTTCAGCATAAACTAGCCTTTCGTTTGGTTGTTCAAAGAATTCTTATTTCCAGCTATGATCATTTGGGGAAATTAAGAGACTTCTTGAAGTGGAATTAATAACTCACCTATTGCCCAGTCCAGTCATTGCCTCCACCGTGCTTGAAAGATATCTGGATGGGATTCTGGAATGGATTACATGTTTCATGAGGGTTGTTAATGCCTTTGTTTCACACTCCTGTTCCTAATGTCAAGTCCATCAATGATTCCCAAGAGTTCCAAATTTTGTGTGTTATATTAAAATGGGATATTCCTCATGATTAGGCTGTTTACGAATATCGTTATACAATTAGGCATCTTCTCCATGTGCTGGAGATCATAGATAATCACAATTCATGTTGACATGTTCATACAAATAGGACTGATGCCCGACCCTTGACTGATATATTTCAGGAAACCTAAGGTCGAAAGAATAATTGATCTGGTAACAAATGTGTCAAAAAAAGAAACCATTCATGTGACGTAGTTAGTTAGTTTAGAAGATTCATATTTTTTTTTCCTGATCTATTTAGTTTAGAAGATCCAATTTCGAGAATAATCAGCTCAGCCGTCTTTTGGAGGCTGCCATATGCATCATTTAGAAGAGCCTGCAGAGTCATGCATGTTAGTGCGTAAGTTCCAATAAACATTCATGTGGTATCCTGCAAGTCACATTATCCATGTCTGCATTAAGAAATAATTGGTTCCTACTATGTGGTGAAAAGTTTAAATTGTTTAAATTTCTTAAAGCTATGTGACCATAGTGAGTTATTGGAAGGTATGATACAGATTTGGGATGCTCTAGAAATTTTTTTTGAAATCGCTGCTGCTTATTGTCTGCCCAGAGTTCATGAGTGAATTGTGATCAAATCTACGTAAGCTGATGGCCTCTTCAAGTATCATATAAGTACATCGAAATTTTTACAAGGGGGGGGGGTGGAATAAGATGAAATACATATGGTGCAAGTACTTCTTGTATTAGAATCTCCCCCGCTTAGCTACTTTTACTACCTTGTTCTATTAGCATAGAGTTTAAAACATATAAAGTCCATCCCCGTATTAAATTATTACATATATCATTGGCAACTTCTCTATAAAGAAATCGATTCTCTTAGAAAGTAACTTCAGCAAAACTAATTACTTTGCTGGCGCACAATGTGCTTAGTTCAATTAGATGTTGTCCAAAGAAGAATTAGAATCCAGGTGGAGGCAAAGTAAATAAATGGGTAGTTACAATTGGTCTATTGAAAATAATACTAGTGCAAGTGAGGACCTGATTAGAAATCTAGGAAAAAGGGGCGAGATGTGCTTACAGTCTTATTCCTCTTATCCAACGAGAGGACTGGGGTTCCTTTCGGTACCAATGCCATAGCAAGACCACAGCACTCTTATAGAGTTTTCTTTCAATCTTACCTTAGTATTGATAAGATCTAGACCATGTTTAGCAGCAAGATCATTGTATGATGGAAATGTCATCTTTTCTGGTGGCTGAAATGTTAGGTTTGGATTGGAATTCTCTGGAGTCAGAGATGTTTGGGACTCCAGTACAAAAGATGTGAGGGATCCTGACTTGAAATACTGTTTTAAAATGGCATTGGGGTGAGATGGCTTTTGATGGTGGTATACACCAACAGACTGGAAGACTGAAGATTAGATTTTTTAAACATCTTTATCGTAGTATAGAGTATTGTAACATAACAATCTATTGTGACGACTAGATTGCTGATGTTAATGACAACTATAATAATTTCTGTGGATTTCATATAAGGGATGGTCTTTGCAGGTCTGTGTGTCAACAACAAACAGAAACTTTCCAGGCCGAATGGGACACAGAGAAGGCCAGATTTATCTTGCTTCCCCATATACTGCAGCAGCATCTGCTCTGACTGGCTATGTCACTGATCCGAGGGATTTCCTGCAGTAGGATATGAATTATCATAATTTTGCCCGCAGCATATGGCATATGGTTACTTTGTACCTGTACACCGTAGGTCAAATGCAGAGCTTAGAACTTGTTGTATATGATATGATTATGGGGGACTCGGTACTAAATATTTAGCTTTAATTATGTTATGACCTGCCAACGCGTTGATCCTTGTAATAAAAATAAGAACCAGGGAAGGGGTGAATGGCATTGGCCTTGTGGAGACTCGTCATTGTAATCGTTCACTAATATTGTGAGTTATTTGGTCTACAACTTTCTATACTCTCTCTCTCTGTCTCTCTCTCTTCTTTTTGTTTTCCGTGGATATAATTCCTTTCTCAATTAAGGGGTCCCTGTGCTTGCCATGTAAACAACGTAAAAGCTTTCCAGCTGTTGAGATCATATTTGTGAGGTCTCGATGAGAATTATGATTGTACTTTAACCAGTGCGTCGGCAGCTCCGATGCCAGATCGGGAAAAAAGTTAAAAAAATAATAAATAAAAGAACATACAAAATGAGCCAGTTTAAGGTGAAAGTTTGTACAGAAGAAGTCTTTGGCTTTCTCATACTAGAAATGAAATGGAAGCCAGCAAGAAAGCATAGAAAACAGATAAAAGAAAAGCTGAAAAGAGCCTCGCATGGTCCTTCAAATAATGAGAACTTGGGTAACCCAGTAGAATACAGTTGTCCCCTAATCAATTAAAAGAAGGTAATTATTAAAGAAAAAGTACCACTTTCAAAGTCATCAGTACGTGGTCTTCCCCAGTCAAAATTGATGTGATTGCATAATCTTAAATAGAAAAGACTCACATTTCTTTTAAGCAGTAATTCAAGTCCTCCTCCAAAAACGAAAGAGGAAAAAGAATGAAAGTGAAAACAGAAAGAAAACTTGGAAGAAAATAACGAAAAAGAATGGGAGAAAAATTTAATAAAAATCCTTTTTTTTTAAAGCAAAAACATGGTGAAGGGGAAAAAGGGTGGGCGGGACTATTTCCTTTATAGTAACTTCCACCGGTTGCAGAACGTTGGAATTAAATCGTAATTATTTTTAAAAAGTGAAGCTGTCGTTATAATCTCATAAAAGTGTAATTGATTTTAAAGATAAGGAGATCAATGTATTAACTTTCTGTCCACACCCGTTTTTGAGTCTTTTTTTTTTCTGATCTCCAAACTGATGTGGCTACCACTCTCTTGTGGTTCATGTAAGTCTTCTGCTGCGTAAGTAAAAACTTCGTAAAGTTTTACCATCAGAAGTTATCGTGTTAGAGATAGGTCTTAAAACTCTGAATCTGGAGAATAGATTTACTTCCTCTGTTTCCTTTTCATTCCCAGACAACGAATGAACCTTTGTCGGTTGGTGGTCGGCTATTAACTTCCACCACAGAGAGCGAGAGCGAGAGAGAGAGAGAGAGAATCCTAGGACGTGCTTTGCAATGCAAGAAAGAAACCAAAGTGAAATGTACGGACATGTACGGGAAATTTAAAAAAAAAAAATTTGTATGCATCTTTAGAGTTTTACCAGAAATTATAGTTTTAATAGCGTGTATGTTTGGTAGATGTTAAAAAAATTTAGAGCTTTATCGAGAAACGAAGAAAAAGTGAGTAAAATAATTTTATTAAAGTTTTTATATTTATTTTGATGGTGCTAAAGGTTTCACCAATCAGACAACTGTTACGTGGAAGGTTTGGCATAATTTTAAGAGCTTGATTCAGCAAAAAGAAGTAAAAAGAAATCAAATTGTGTCAACCCAGAAACAAATGAACACCTTTGAAATACTCTAGGCTGAAAGGATAACAAATAGAAAACACGACAAACCAACACAACCACAAAATTTAAAAAATCAAAACAACTCAAGTATTTCCCTTTTGTTTTTTCACGAAGTAAAAAACTGAGACAACTAGATTGCAGCAAACTCAACACTCTAGATATCAAGTACTTCCCATATTTACAGTACGGTGAAGCAGCGATCGGCCAAGGAGGCAGAGCCTGCCTGTATGGTAGCACTATATAAGAGGACTGTGAAAGGTAAAATCAAAATCTCCTACACGAACAAAACAAAAAACAGCAACAACCAGAGACGGGGTTGAGTATAACGAAAAAGCAGGATAAAAGCCAGTGGAAGAACATTCTTAAGGGGGAACACTGTGTCTCATCAACTTTTCTACTTTCCTTTAGCTTCTGTTGTCAAACTGTGCGGTTTTCTTCACATGACCAAATCTGAAAATGATTAGCCGGCAGTGATAATATCATATGGGCTTGCTTCTTTGTCTCTCGTTCCTCTCTTGAAATCCTGGAGCTGGAAATACATGTTAGCTAGAGTTAGAAAGTAGGGCAAAAGAATAAACCCAAAATTTCTTCAAAGCCAGATGGAGGAATGGAGCTATAGATTTAAATACCAAGTCCATTAGCCTCAGAAGTCCTCATGATTCGAAGCCGTTTCACAGAGCCAAGGAACATCCTAAATTTGCAATAGAAAATAGCGTAAGCATAACAAATAAACAACCAAAAAGTTAAACCAAACAATCTATTCTTTCTTATTGGGGGGGTTTTGGAATCCTCTCCACTTCCCAATTTGAAGAGAGAGACGTAACAATATGATTTTTTAGTCATCCAAGATCTATAACTCACGAGTCACAAGAGATGATCCTCTCAAGAGTGGCAAGGCCCACTTCCTACTTTATGTGTGTGTGCATTGTTACCTTTCCTGAAACTCCCCTTTAGCTATTTTCCTTTTCCTTTTTTTTTTAAAAAAAAAATTGCAATAGGTAAGGTTGGAACTTGGTGCTTACCCCCATGGAACATCTCCCACAAGCATCCAGTCTCCATCTTTATCTTCATAAGTTAGCACAAATTCAGACGAACCATCCAAAAGCTTAGAAGACTTCACTTGTTCCTTCTCTCCACCTGAGCCAAATTACACAAGAACCACGTTATTACTACACAATAACAAATTATGAGTTACACACCATCATCCACTATTAACCCCTTTAATGATAAAATCCTTTTCTAACCATGCAGAAAAAATTGTGCCAAATTAACTTGGCACACAACTAGTCACAACTCAGGCTAGCCACTTCTTTTTTTTTTTTTTTTTGCGAAAAGTTCTATATTTTTCATGACAATCTAGAAGTTTAACGGGTAAGCGTGATAGACTTTTCATCCCAACTGCCGCTTCAAAATTAGCTTTTATGCAGCCATGAATAAGGATTCTTGATTTGACCAATTTCAATAGGCTGAAGATCAAAGACAATAACAAGAGAGCTAACCCGTTGATTTCGCAGTTGAGGTGGATCTAAAGAACATGTCTTCCAGCATTTGAGCCAAACTCGAATAGCAGGAATGAGCATTCAAATCAACCTTTCTTCCAATGGGAACTCCGTCCATATTCACCTTCACAAACCCAAGGTGGCCTTTTTCTTTAGGGGTAATATCAGTCTTGGTATAAATTTTCTTTTTTGAAGCATCCTTGGATTTATCTTGCTCGCCAATCATCTTGTCCTCTTCAGCCCTTTGACTTTTTGCTTGATTTACTAAGCTGTTCATCCTGTAAGCCCTTATGGGTGGCCATCCCACTACCTGACTGCTTTCATGAAGCAAATTACAACACACGATGATTAACATCAGAAAGGAGATGAAGAGAAATAAAGATCACACATAACCTGTTTCTCGCAGTGACCAGGCAATAAACTTGAGCAATGTAAATACGAAAAAAATCCCTCTTTCATTAAAAACACCAAACATATCCCATTAAGAGATCATGAGGGAAAAATCGGCCATAGACATAGAGCTTGTATGGAAAAAAAAACTAGGCAGAGAAGTAACAGACCAGACCAGACATATCCTCGCATAGTAACTGAATGCTTAACGCAATCACTTGTCTCACCGAATATTGGATTTTATTTGCTGGAATGGGACGGCTAAACCATATGAGAACATAAAAGATGGTAGATTTCAAATATTTCCGACGCTTTTGTTTGCTACCATGCACAAGGAGATTAAGAGGGGGGTGAGAGAGAGAGCTTTCATGATTTATCTAACCTGGCACCAGTAGGAGATCCACCCTCTTGAGAAACAGACTCAGCAGCTCTCTTAGTTCCAGAAACAGCACCAAGAGCCCCAGCAGTAGCTCTGTCTGAGAGCCGAGAAGGAGCTGAACCACCATGAGAGACCACAGAAGGGAAGTCTTTGGCAGTTAAGATTCGACCACGCTCACCCCATGTAGAAGCTTTAGCCTTCACAGCGGCAGCACCTCCACCACCACCTAGGCTCAGACCAAGGCCCAGCTCGAGCTCAGCTTCTTCTGGGTACGAGGATGCCTCAGACGGCATGCCTACGAAGTCCTGCTCCACTATCTCCACCTTTGACACAGTGGACTCATTTGTGGAGGACCCAGAAGAACCACCACCACCTCCACGACCTAGCAAACCAAGAGTACCGTCCATGAGAGCAAGATAGGGAGTCTAGTTTTTTGCAGAGTGCCACAAGGAACAGTTTAAAGAAGCTTGTATATTTTGAGAGCGGAAAAATGTGAGAAGTTGGAGTAACGAAGGGGTGAAAGCAGAGTATAGGGGCAGCAAAAGGCAAGGAAGGAGGGAAGGGAAGGGGTAGGTTGAACGGAGGTGGTGGATGGAGTGATGATGCTGGGGCCCATGTGTCTGGTAGTGCGCCTTGCACTCTCACCACCCCAACCTATTTTTTTTCTTGCCATGATTCATATCCCTTTAAGAATCTGATTTTCTCTGTTGGTAATTGGTACAGGGTAGAGAAAGATAGAAAAAGATTAGTGTCGTAGAGAGAGAAAGAGGAACAAAGTAATAACCATAACTCCCAACTCCCATGAGCAACTGCAACTCGGTTCTTGCTTGGACCAAAAAAAAGGACAATTTGGTTCTTGTAAACCTAATAACAAAACATTATCTTGACTGTTTTGTGCCATCTGAGTAGGATAGTTTAGAGACAAGAAAATATAATTGGTGAAAATAGCGTTGATTTGATCAAAGGTTGGGCTCACAGAGGGAAAGGGGGAATGAGATAAAGGCAGGAAGTCATACACATGTGTACGTATCTTTTATGATGTCTCCATATTCCTTTCTTGTTGAGCCCTCAGTATGATAGTTAATGATGTTGGGGAGTTAGGACTTGTTCGGTCTTTTCACTTGGGCATTGGGGAGATTAGGGGAGAAAAAAAACACTTGGACAACGAGCAATCATGAACTACTTCCTCCTTTTGTATTTTTATTGGTTTTTCTGAGCACAATACGATTTGTGTTTACGCAAGTTCTTGAGAAGTTATATTGGTTGCTTATTTAAACTTTCGAAATCTCAGTCTCACAGCAAACCTTAATTAGAGGCGAGGTCTTGTATATATATTTATGTCTTACACAACAAGGGAAACATTTAAACCAAAACAGCTATATATAGGTGGAAGCATTGAAGACTTCAACAAGATTTGTGGTCAGTACCCCAACCCAGATGACAATTATATTACTCGAATGAAGAGAACTAAACACCTTTAAACTGAGGTTAGGTGTCTCTTAGCTTTAGTATTAAAAAGCATAGGTTAAAGGCTAAAGGTTGAGTCTTTTTACAAGCAAAAGCATTATTCTAGTCTTTACTCCTCTATGCCACCTTTCTTTCTTCCTATGCGTTGTCTACTATTTAGAAGACAAACGGCACCAAAACTTGTTTTAGAAAGTTGAGACCTAAAAGAGATGCAGTGCCTGTGAGACAGTGGGCCTGGCCAAAAAAGGTGAAAATTTTTTTTTTCCAAGGGGGACGAAAACATGTTCGATATTAATTATTCATAAAACCCTATTTGTCGAATCATTACAAATTATTCCCCCAGGGGACCACGTTCAAACAATCTGTCTAGATGGTCTAATCAATTGATTGTTTAGGAAAGAAAGGAACAAAAAATCGTGAAAAAAATTAAAGTTAAATAAGAAAATAGTCAATCCCACACTGCTTAAAATCCTGGCTTGGTAGACTTTTGCTCTCGGAAATCCTCGCATTGTTCAGAGCCTGTCTGCATAGTTCCTTTCACTGTTGTGACGCCACCCTAGAAATGAGCAATTTGGACTTATGCGTATGTAGGCCATTATTCGTAACATTGGAAACCCTATGCTTACGCTAATCGTACGTTTTAATTAATGAACAGAGACATACTTTGTATTGGTATACGATACCCACTACTTACCGATAAAAAGTGCAGGATTCCCATTCTTCTGCAGAAATTACATTTTGTCGCTCAGAAGACGTATTAGATTGGAGGACATCAGATTCGATAGCTTGGAGTTGGCTAAATGCCTTGTCTATTTTATTTCGTCAAACCACATTTGTTTGTTTTCTGTGCATCTGCCTTCCTCCCTCCCTCTAGTCACCATTGGTTCTATACGGTTCCCGTGATTGGTAGTCAAAATTCTAAAGTAAATGCCCCCTCCCAACAAGCAACCGCTGAGTGCGCTAGCGTAAAAGCCATACCGCCCTGGCTTTGCTGAAAATGCAGCCGTTTTCTGGCTCCCCTCCTCTGTTTCCAGATGGGAACAGAGCTTTGCTTTTTAACTCTTCTTGGAATATTAGAAATACCATATACAGTACAAACCAAGATTTATAATAAGAAACAAATATTGGAAAAATGAAGAAACAAAACCATAGGTAAGCCATAAGTAAGCTGAAGTGCTTTCTTTTAAGAAAATTATAGCTCCGTCTTTCTTTTGTTAGCAAACCTACCTTTTTCTGCAAAAATAATGATAGTAATTAATTATCCACTGACAACTGCATAAAATAAATAGGATATGTTTATCCAATTTGGAATGGGGCATATTTTGCTTGGATTGAGACCTTTTAGCATCTCACCCTATTACGTAATGTCTCGATTGCGGCATCAAGCTTAAATTTGATATTTTGCTTCATGCAATTTATAGTTTGAGATCCTATTTTAAATTATCTCGATAATTTAAGGGTTTTAAATGATTTTATTCCCTTATTATATTAAAATTATCTACTAATTTTTCTCACACTGTAAATAAAACATATTGTTGAAGTAAAATCAAATAACCAAAAACCCATATTTTCTCATCAATTAGAGCTTTAGAAAGAAAGAAAGAAAAAAATGGTCCTTTAACATGATACGACAGAAGAGGTCTTGATGGTGTCCTTGTTTGTTTAATTATTATTTGACCAACTTGAGGTCGCCCTCGCCAAGGATGATGAGAAGAGAGCCATGTAGTTCCGCCCCAACACACCGACATGGGCTCTGTTATCCAGACGAAAGCAAGGAAAGCTTAGACAAAAATATATAAAGTAAGAAGCATAAAAGACATCATAAAATCTTGACACTTTAGTAGGCAAGATCTCATTGGCATCGTTGCCGTAAAACAGGGGGAGAAAAACGAAGAAGAAACAGATTAAAGTCCTTGATTTACTCGGGTTGAAAACCTTGATTATCATAACACCAGCATATTAGGAAACCAAAAGAAATCTAAAGTGGATCGACGCTATATAAAGTTACTTGCTTTTATGCCCTTCCATCCTTCCATCCTTCCTTCCTTCCCGTCTTTTATTTTTAGCTTTTTCTTTTTTATTTATGGTTAAACGTAGCTCATGGAACGGAGTTTAATTTGCCATCACAACTCAGCCACGTGAGCACATTTTTGTGGTTGGAAATTGAACGGCGAGAATTCGGGGAGACGAGATTTTGAGGTTTCTGTCGAATTGTGAATTTTAGGATCGATCCAAAACCAGGTTAAAAATAAATAAAAATAAAAAAGGTTGTCGCCTCAAAAGGACAATCCGACAAGGTGGGATCCAAAATCACGTGCTTCCAACCTTTCTCTGAGCGCCACCTAAGCCGACAGGGTGCGCGGCTGACCCGGGGGTACTTTTGGCTGCCACCAGCCCTCCTTTTCTTTTGTAAGTATTATTACCATTTTTAGTTCGCGACAGCTGGGCACCGATGTTAAGTTTGCGCCCACGCGCCATTACCCTTTTCTCTCCTGACATGATTACAGGTGATTGTGCTGGCTAGGATATCGGCCGAGAACCAAATATTTCAATTATAGTATAACTTTATGTTATTCTATAGTCTGTTTTTTCGACATATATCTTATATTCTATCTTATCACTCAACTTTAAACGATTTTAGAGGTCAATCTAAATGATTAGTGGATATGCTGCTAATATTATTAGTCTATAGGTGATGTTATGTAATGCCAAATTTTTAAAATTGGTAGAAAATTTGATAGTAGTGTAAATATAGGAAAATTGAAGTTTTGTTACGGTTTGTAAAGAGTTGATAAAAACTTTAAAAGATATTTTGATTGTAAATTAATTTTTATTAGAATTTGTAAAAAAAAACAGAGAAAAATGATTTGATAAAATTTTGAATAAAAAAGTATTGTCATTTTGTGAAAAAAGTACTGATATAATGTTCTAAAAAATAATTTGTATGAAAAAGTATGAATTTTTTGAAATTTTAGATTTTGGTTGTGAATTTTTTTATTTTAAAAATATTTCTTCAAAATAGTGAATATAAACTCAAGATTTAAATACTCAAATTTTCTTGACTCAGGCTGGTATTGCCCGCCTTATTGAAAAAAGAGCTCCCTTTAAATGTTGGATTTTCTTTATATTTTAAACAAATAATTATCGGCTCTAGAGTTGCGTCTAACCTAAAGATGAGATTAGTGCACGAATTTTTTTGATTATTAAAAAGAAAATACTTACAATTTAGTACACTCATTTTTCAGTCAATACTAATAGACCGGACAGCACGAGGCCATCGCATTACGTTCAATATTTATGTGCAAATAATTCGGCATTTTGTATTATTGAGATTTATATTGATGGCTTCCTAAGTTTTTTTCTTTTCTTTTTCTTTTAAGAGCGTACGAAAAGAAAATACGTAGAAAGCTTTAGGACGTAAAAAAGAGAGTTGGCGGTGGGGGTGGTTTGGGAACCGAAAGTAAAAGTCACAGGCAGGATATATATACATGAGTTCCATCATCCATGGGGGTGCACTCGTACGGAAGTGCCTCCAGGAGAGCCCACAAAAGGCAGGGGGATATTCCTTTTCACAATTAGATAGATCTCGGTGGATACGGTCGGTATCATTTTGTGTGTCCTGTTCCAGGCCTCTTCGGCCGCCGCACCTTCCTCGTTCTTTTCTTTTGGATCCAGCTCTCGCGCAGTCCAAACCTCTGGCATACAGTCGCAGAACCAAGATCTTCCCTTTTTTTAAAATTGGATTCCGTCCTATTTTAAGATAATCTAAATACAGCCAAGCAACATTAATCAAAGTAAAAATAAGGTTTCATTTAGTCCTCTAGTCCTTTGGATATATTCGGATTAGCCAAACTAATCCTTAAGATTTATTTAGTCTTATATATTAGTCTATGGAGAGTCTATGTGTCCTAGAGTGACCATTCCATCAATTAAGTTTGTCTCATTAACGAAATTAGTCTAGTCACTAATAAAGATACATCATCACCAATTGCAAGCATCTACGTGGCCTTCGGTCACTCAGGATGCATGGTATTTATAGAAGATTGTCCAACTAGCATGACTTTATGAGATGTCATTCTAGGTATAGGTCGCACAGACAGTTTCATGTGAATTTTAAATTTATAACCACTAATCTAACTTGACAATAGGGCTGATCACTGGTTGCAATGTGCCAGTTAACCGGCGCCGGTATTGATGAGCAATTTTCTCGCTTAAAAGGGATTTTGCTAGTGGCGGTATGGGTGTCGGACGATTTCACCAATTCACCGTTTTCAATTTTTTTTTTAATTTCATAGGAAACAACATCTCAACACCCTTAATGCCTCTCGAGTCTCCTCTTCTGAGACTGCAACTCTCTCTCTCTCTCTCCCCTTATGATTTTTGTGGGATTTTGTTGCGATTTTGGGTTGATTATTTGGGTTACAATTTTGGAAACTTTGCAATTTTTGGGTTGCTATTTTGTTAGGAAGAGATTTTTTAAATATGTGAGATTTTGTTGCGATTTAATTGGGTATACTATTTAGGTTGCAATTTTGGAAACTTTTTTTAGCCAAATTTGAGTGATTTTTGGATTGCGATTTGGTTAAGATTTGGAAATTTTTTTAAATCTGTGGTGATTTTTGTGCCATTTAGTTGAAATTTTATGCGATTTGGTTGCGATTTTTGTGTGATTAAGTTGCCAATTTGGGAATATCTTTTTTAAAAAACAAATTTTGAATTTCTAGTGAGGGTTGTGGTTGCCATCGAAACAGCCATGGCAAGGTGACAATTCTTCCCCTCACAGTGTTGGAGACAGTTCCCCTTTTTGGAGAATCTGACAGGATCCTCAGTGAAGACCACGGCCTGGACTACCACGAGTGGGAAGATGAGGGGCAAGAGGCGACACCAGTGACGACCAGGGCAGGCCGACTGACCAGGGCATTCCAGGCGTGCTGACCGACCAGGGGCCAAGAAGACCAACCGACCAGAGAGGACAAATCATGCCGACTGATCACTCACTAGGACTAATCCAAGAGAGTCGGGTTGATACTACCAAGACCAAGATGTGTGCCAATAATAATCAAGGCTTAGTCCACATCATTTGGGCAAGTAAAGAATAAGTACTTGCACCTCGGGCCAAAGTACTTGCACCTCGGCGTCTACACTTGTAGCTCGGGCGTTTACATTTTGGCTGGAACAAAGGCGGGACGTATCTGGTGAAATCTGAGAATCGTATCCTAACAAGATTCGTGCGTTTCTCCGAAAGTCTAGAATATTATCTTTCCTTTTTGAATTCGGTTTATTAGGCATGTTATATCAAATCTACTTGATCGACGGGATTGACTCCTAAAGATCGGTGATTTGATTTAAATTTGATTTGTGTTCATTAGGGTTTATAAGCACCTAAGGATGTCTATATAAACACCCTTAGGTGCATTAATGTTGGGCATCCGGAAAATATCAAGCATAGTCGAGTGCTTTTGGAGTGTTTTGGCCAAGCATAGACACGTATATGCTTAGTCGGTGTCAGAGCTAATAACCTTGTCGCTTGGGATTCATTCTAGGCTAATAAATTAGTTTGGGTACCCGTTCTGGGGCTAATTAACCCTTGATCGGAATTGTCTTGTTCCTTGTGGTTCGAAGGACTAATAATCCTTAGACCATTATTTCTTTTATCATAGACAGTGAGGTATTTGTCATTCTTGTGTGTTAGATCCTACATATTACGCTCGTGTGTTACTCATCATTGGTCTGGAGGATCGTTGTGTTATTGGAATAGATCGAGTACGTGGGGTAATTGGTGCTTGTTTTGGAGTCCTCGATCGGGGTTCCTAACAATTTGGTGATTTCATTGAGAGTTGTATACAAGAGGTAAACACAAGCAATTACTTGAGGAGGGGTTCGATCTTCTTTTGGAGAGAACCCAAGGTTGGACTGTTGTTGCAACCATATTCCAATGGAGACCGGATCAAGTACGTTGCTATCCAACCGAGATCGTTTTGAAGCTTTGGAGTCATCCTCTCTTTGGATGAAAGACAAGATGGAGGAGACCACCACCACCATGGCTCACATGCAAGGCGCTATAGACACGGTTAGCAGGGCAACTGAAGAGAATAGGAGAGCAGTGGAAGGGATGTGGCAAGACTTACAAGCAGTATTGGCAAGTCTTGGTGGAGAGCCAAGATGAGGCAACTATGTACCCGCCGCAAGGATAGAAGAGAATAGGATAGAAGATGTTCATCTTGAGGATGGGAGAGAAACTCAAGTTTCTGAGTCCACCAGATGAGAGCCTAGACCTCAGCAACTCCTTAGATTGACTGGACGTGTGGAGAACGAGCGGGAGGAGTCCATCAGAGGAGAGCCTAGACCTTGGCAACTCCTTAGATTGGCTGGACGTGTGGAGAACGAGCGGGAGGTGGTCGAGAGGTGGCTGCTTGAGGAGGAGTCCAACCATGACACGGATGATCATGCAAGAACGGAGGAAGGATTTGGAGGGAGTCGGTACATGGAGGAGATACCCTATGGCCGAGATGCTAAAAGACATGAGATATCGTTGAGGGGCCACAAATACTATGATGAAGAGGAAGGGAATCGAGTTAACCACCAAAGACCTAGAAGGCCACATTTACGTGGAAGGGCCTATAAGGAGGATGATGGAAATCGGTTTAACAATTGAGGACTAAGGAGACCAAAGATTGAGTTCAATGGTGGTGATCCGCATGAGTGGCTCAATAAGGCCGACCACTATTTCCATGTCTATAAAGTCCCAAGGGCGGATAAAGTAGCCACGACATGCTTCTTCCTTGATGGGAAGACAAGCAAATGGTGGAGATGGATTTGGGCCCAATATGAGAAAGAACGAAGAAGGCTCAAGTAGACGGCATTAGAGAGAAAGCTGCTTATGCAGTTCGATTATCAACCATCATGGCAGCCAAGCCAAGGTGCATGCTTATGTGGAGGAGTCGTGAGGGGTTGGTCCGAGGAGGCCGGCACCTTTGTGGATGGGCTAAAGCCATGGATTATCAAGTTATAGACAAGAGGCAATGAGGATGGCTGAAATTCTGAAAGATAGTCAGAGAAAAGGCACATCAAAGACCAAGTGGCAAACAAGAAGCCCTTGTATTCCACCCAACTTAAAATGGGAAACTGTGGGGAAATGGTCGGGGAATGCAAAGACCATGTTTATTCAATTTGGGGGAATGATGGGGAAATCCACTAGCAATCATTGTGCCCCGCCATATGCGCCCTTTGAAAGGGTAATGAAATTGGTCTCCTGGATGTGCCCAATATGAGAAGAACGAAGAAGGCTCGGCGGCATTCGAGAGTGCTTATGCAGTTCGGATTATCAACCATCATGGCCAACTAGCCAAGCTTAAGCAAGAGGGCAAGGTGCATGCTTATGTGGAGGAGTTTCGACAACTCCAAACTTTAGTGAGGGGTTGGTCCAAACCTTTGTGGATGGGCTAAAGCCATGGATCGCCAATGAGCTCAAGTTGAAGCAGCCCACTAGGCTACAAGAGGCAATGAGGATGGCTGAAATTCTGAAAGATAGTCAACTTCGAGAAAAGGCACATCAAAGACCAAGTGGCAAACAAGGCTTTTAAGCCCTTGTATTCCAAAAGGGAAAGAAGGTGGCTATGGGAGAGGCAGGAGCAAAGGGAAGGAAGTCAAGAAGCTTAGTCGGGAGGAGCTTGATGAATACATTAAGAAGGGTTATGCTTCAAGTGTGGGGAGAAATGGAGTCGGGACCACCAATGCAAAAAGGCCAAGGTCATGTTTATGATCGATGAAGAGGAGGAGCATATGGGGGAGACCAGTGAAGAGGAGCCCGAGCAGGTGGAATCCTCTAGCAATGAGGAAAGTGATGAGGCCGAGTTGAGCCTCAATTGCCATGTCTGGGGTACAAAAGCCCTCGACCATGCGACTTATGGCTTGGGTCGGTAAGCATGAAGTAACGTTGTTGGTGGATAGTGGGTCTACCCACAACTTCATCAATTCCCGCATCCTTTTAAGGTGGGATTGCATGGAGAAGAAGTGGAACCATTCGATGTAAAGGTGGCAAATGGTGAAAAGTTAAGATGCAAGCTGGTGGAAAGAGCAGTGAAGATAAATGTCCAAGGCGTCCGTATAGTGGCAGATCTCCATGTACTCTCTTTGGTCGTGCTAGATGTGGTATTGGGCAATACATGGCTAAGAGTCATCGGTAAGGTTGTCACAGACTACGAAAAGATGATTATAGAGTTCATGCTCGGAGGGAAGAAGAGGACGTGGACAATTTTTGCATCAAAAGAGCTGAGGCCTTGCGAGGCCAATATGTTCGAGAAGCTATGCAAGGGTGGGGCTCATTGCTTCGCCATAGTGATTGGCCAAAACCGAGGAGCGTCTGAACCGAACGGGAAGTATAAAGACGAAAGGAGGAGTTACCCGAGGAGTGCGGTCGGTTTTGGAAAGACACAAGGAGGTATTAAAGGTCCCGACCACGTTACCTTCAAAGAGAGAGTTCAATCACCGCATTGTGTTGAAAGATGCAGGCAAGTCGGTGAATGTGCCACCCTACCGGTATGCTCATTTTCAAAAGGGAGAGATAAAAGGCAAGTGGAGGAGATGTTGGCTAGTGGACTGATCCGACCAAGCACTAGTCTCTTTTCATCGCCGGTATTACTTGTGAGGAAGAAAGATGGGAGTTGGCGCTTTTGCACCGACTACCGAGCACTAAATGAAGCAACGATCCGGGATAGATTTCCCATACCTATGATGGATGAGATGCTTGATGAGTTGCACGAGCTCATGTGTTCACCAAGCTAGACTTAAGGGCTGGGTACCATCAAATTCGGAAGAAGGAGGAAGACATTCATAAGACGACATTTAGGACTCATTCCGGCCATTATGAGTACCTAGTGATGCCGTTCGGGCTATGTAATGCCCCATCGACCTTCCAAGCGGCTATGAATGCCATATTCAAGCCGTTCTTAAGAAAGTTTGTGTTGGTATTTTTCGATGATATCTTGGTGTACTCGAAGACTATGGAGGAACACGTGGTGCAGTTGGAGCAAGTGCTGGTCATCTTGAAGGAGCACACTTCTTCATCAAGGCCTCCAAATGTGCCTTTATGCAAGAAGAGCTGAAATATCTTGGCCATATCATCTCGGGCCAAGGAGTGAAAGTAGATCAGCGAAAGGTGAAAGCTATGGTGGATTGGCCCTTACCCAAGAACGTGTCGGCCTTGCGAGGATTCCTTGGTCTGACCGGCTATTATAGAAGATTTTTTCAAGGCTCTGGGTTGATAGCCAAACCACTCACGTCTATGCTGAAAAAGAGGCCTTTGAGTGGTCGGAAAAGGGAGAAGAGCTTTCGAGGACTTGAAAAGGGCAATGACTAAGACACCCGTCTTGGCCTTACCCGACTTCAAGAAACCATTTGAAGTGTACACGGATGCAAGTGGAGAGGGAATTGGTGAGGTACTAGCACAAGAAAGGAGACTCATTGCTTATATCTCCAAGGCCTTAGGGCCAATAAAGAAGTCATGGAGCACTTATGCCAGAGAAATGTTGGCGGTCGTGCATGCGGTGAAAGTGTGGAGACCTTACCTCTTGGAAGGAAGTTCACTATCGTGACCGATCAACAAGCGTTAAGGCACTTGCTAGAGCAGAAGATCGTGACTCCGAGCAGCAAAAGTTTCTTGTGAAGCTTTTGGGATTCGAGTACGACATTGTATACCAGCCCGGCAAGGAGAATAAAGTGGCTGATGCTTTATCAAGGAAGGAATAGAGTCCCATGATGTGGACTCTTTATGAAGATGAGGCCGGCTTAACGCCTTGAGCGGAGTGGAATGGAGAATATGGGACAAGCTTAGAGAGGCCGTAGAGCTGGATGCGAGGTCTTAGGTGATCATAGAAAAGCTAGAGAGCCCATGTGATGAGGTGACCGGGTTCAAATTGTGGGATGGACTTATCTACTACAAGTCTTATATCTATGTGCCCGATGTGCCGAGCTTGAGGAAGGAGATACTCACTCACTTCCACCATAGCAAGGAAGGTGGTCATTCGGGGTGGCTTAGGACCTACATGAGGGTCAAGCATTTCTTCTATTGGGAGGCATAAAGAAGAGCGTGAAGAAGTAGGTGGCCGAGTGTGACGTATGTCAAAAGGCCAAGCATGATACGAGGGCCCCTACGGGTCTCTTGCAACCCTTGCCCATACCGGAAGCTATATGGGAAGACCTGTCCATGGATTTTGTGGAAGGTCTACCCACAAGTCAAGGATATGAAGTGATTTTAGTGGTGGTCGACCGCTTAAGTAAGTATGCTCATTTCATACCCCTTAAGCACCCATTTACTACAAAGAGTGTGGCTAAAGCATTTGTAGATCACGTGGTGAAGCTCCATGGTTTCTCGAGAACCATAGTAACAGATTGGTATCGGGTGTTCATGAGCTCTTTCTGGAAGGAAGTGTTTGCACTACAAGGAAGCAAAATGAAGACCAGCTCCTCATACCATCCGCAGACCGATGGCCAAACGGAGGTGGTCAACCAGACGTTAGAGCAATACTTGCGATGCTATTGCCACGATGAACAAGCAAGGTGGATGGAGTACATGTTCTGGGCTTAGTATTGGTATAACACCACGTACCACTCTTCTACCACACTTAGCCCATTTGAAGTTGTGTATGGGAGGAAGCCTCCTACTTTGGTTACTTATGAGAAAGGCACGACCAAGAGTGCAGAGGTGGAGGAAGCATTGATCACCCAGGACGAGATCTTAGCTAAGGTGAAAAGAGAGCTTAAGAAGGCTCAATCAGGCATGAAGAAGCATTATGATAGAAGGAGAAGACTAGAAGAATTTAAGCCCGGGGATTTTGTTTACTTGAAGCTTCAACCATATGGCCAGAAGACATGAAGAGAAAGGCGAGCCACAAGCTTGAGAAGAGGTACTATGGGCCCTTCAAGGTAGCTGCCCGGATAGGAGAAGTTGTATATCGGCTGGAATTGCCTCCGACCTCAAGACTCCATCTAGTGTTTCATGTGTCTCTCCTTAAGAGATGAGTGGGTGATACTAGCCTGATCGTGGACGAATTGCCTTCCTTTGATGAGGAAGGAAGAATGCGCTACAACCCGCAAAGGTCCTGGAATACAAGAAGGTAAACCGAGGACGAACTAGAAGGAAGGTCTGGAGAATATTGGTACAATTGAGTGTTTAACCAGAGGGGAAGCAACTTGGGAAGACTATGACGAGATAGCCATAAGGTTTCCAGATTTTACCCTTAAGGATAAAGGGTACACTTCATGAAAGGGGGATTGACAGGATCCTCAGTGAAGACCACGGCCCGGACTACCACAAGTGGGAAGATGAGGGGTAAGAGGCGGCACCGGTGACCGACCAGGGCATTCCAGGCGTGCTGACTGACCAGGGGCCAAGAAAACCGACCGACCAGGGAGGACAAATCATGCCGACCAATCACTCACTAGGACTAATCCAAGAGAGTGGGGTTGATACTACCAAGACCGAGATGGGTGCCAATAATAATCAAGACTTAGTCCATGTCATCCGGGCAAGTAAAGAATAAGTACTTGCACCTCGGGCGCACCTCGGCCGAAATACTTGCACCTCGGCATCTACACTTGCAGCTCGGGCGTTTACATTTCGGCTAGAACAAAGGCGAGACATATCTGGCGAAATTTGGGAATCGTATCCTAACAAGATTCGGGCGTTTCTCCGAAAGTCTAGAATATTATCTTTCCTTTTTTAGTTCGATTTATTAGGCATGTTATATCAAATCTACTTGATCAACGGGATTAATCCTAAAGATCGGTGATTTGATTTGATTCATTAGGGTTTGTAAGCACCTAAGGATGTCTATATAAACACCCTTAGGTGCATTAGTGTTGGGCATCCGAAGAATATCAAGCATAGTCGAGTGCTTTTGGAGTGTTTTGGCCAAGCATAGGCACGTATATGCTTAGTCGGTGTCAGGGCTAATAACCTTATCGTTTGGGATTCATTCTAGGCTAATAACCTAGTTTGGGTACCCGTTCTGGGCTAATTAACCCTTGATCGAGATTGTCTTGTTTCTTGTGGTTCAAAGGACTAATAATTCTTAGACCACGATTTCTTTTATCATAGACAGTAAGGTATTTGTCATTCTTGTGTGTTAGATCCTACAGATTACGCTCGTGTGTTACTCATCATTAGTCGGGAGGATCGCTGTGTTATTGGAGTAGATCGGGTACGTGGGGTAAATTGGTGCTTGTTTTGAAGTCCTCGACCAGGGTTCCTAACAGAATCGCCCATAGCGGTGGCGGTGGAGGTAGAAATTGCCACCACCACTGCACTGCCCTATTTGACAGTTTGAGTGACGTGGAGATACTTGGCTGATTGCGATTGGTGGTGACGTCTTTATTAGCCACGTGAGATTTATTCCAGGGCCAACCAAGTTGGCATAATCGCCACTCCAGGACACAAAAGATTCTTTAGGGCAGTGGCGGAACCAGGGATGAATCTGAAGGGGCACCAACTCCTAAGAGAAAGTTACTAAAAAAAAAATTATCACGTAATGCAAAAAAAGGTCTTAGAGTTAAAATATTAAAAATTAAGTACTAAAAATATTAAAAATATATTATATTGAAATACACGCACCGTACTATTTGCTGAGACTGAGAGATGGTAATTGGATTCTTCGGTTCTGCATCTTCTAAAAACGTTGCAGTATGACTTCATTATCAATAGTTTCAAAAAATTTCTTCTCAATATAAACTACCGTACTATCATTCATTCTGTCATTTCTCATCTTATTACGCAAGTCAATCTTGATAATCTTTATCGTAGAGAACGCTCTCTTAATGGTTGTAGTCACAACTGGTAAGACCAATGCCAACTCAATAAGGAGATAAACAAATAGATATTGAGTATGATTTCTTGTCTCAACCATCTTCACAGCAAAGCCTCCAATATCCTGAAGCTCATAAAAAACATCATTATTTCTCATATCATAAATGTAGGTGTGAGGTTAATCTCTAAGTATCATATGATCAGCTGTTGAGAAATCTTCTAGATAAAGTTCAACAAGAAGTTGCAACTGTAATTTTCCTCCAAAAAGTTGGTACAGTTGGGATGCCAACTTTGGAGGAAGACTTATTAATCCACTAATGCAGTTGCAACCATCACCATTGCTATGAATCTCAATTCTTTCTAACAAGATTGTGAGAGAAGGAAAATTTATTATTATTAATTCTTTGGGAAGCTAGAGTAAGGAAATCACTCACTTTGATAGCTTATTAGTTTAAGGGGGGCCAGCTCGGTAAAAGGAGATATATTAGTTATTAAAAAAAAAAATTCAACATTTTGCATTGGGCCAACCAGGGCCCTGGTCCTCAGTTAGCCCTCCCATAAATCCGTCACTGCCTCGGGGACTAGTTTATGACAAAATAAACCTTAGGGATTAGTTTGAAATCTAGCAATACACCAAAGACTAGTTGATTAAAAATAATAATATAAAATAATTAAGCTCCTGTTTAGCAGTAGGAATACCAAATAGCGCACAAGCACGTACGAAAGCCATTAAAAAAAAACAAAAAACAAAAAAAACCAAACAAACATCGCTGGTCCGTAATAACATGTTCTAAACTCACAACACGAACGATATATATACAATGGGATATAATCATATTCTAGGATGCAGATTGCTACAGCATCAAATTCCTCCTCAAGATGATCATCATCATATATAAATCGATTGTAAATCCCCTCTATGGATTTTGGGCCGTTTATATATAGGTTCATCCTCTAATTTATCGCAGCTTCATGATTAATCATCACGATTAAGTTGTCTCTGGTGTATGTCCTAATTAATTTTTAGGACTATATATGTACATCTAGCTTCGAAGCAATTTGATGATTTTACTCGTATTTGAAGGCAAATAGAGGGTGGACAGCTCCTCGTCTTAAATGTATTGATCGAAACAAAGAAAGGTACAAAAAGAGAAGATGAATTCCTTCTTCTTTCTTGAGATCCAAAAAATCTCAGTTTTATTCAGGTAATCGTATCAAAATGGTGTGGCAGCTCTCTAGAATTAATGTGCCACATTTATATTTTCACAAATCACAACTTTAGGTCTCTAAAACAAAGAGCGTTACCAATCTGTACATTGAAAATAGTCAAAGAAAATACAACACTACTACCTTATAATTAGCCTTCTCATGATTTGAATTGGGTGGTAATTAGTAGTTGTTATTTATCAAGTGCGATATTAATTAATGTGGTTCAAGAGAAAACAAAAAAGTATTAGAAGAAAACTTGAGACTCTTATAATAATTACTACAAGAAATATGGCCTATAACAAGGATAAAGTACGCCCCTCAAAATATAGAAATTCGTCAATATATAACTACATATATAAAGATAATGGCCCGTGGTCAAGAGGTTTGTGGAGAATACCTGGTGGCTAAAAGTCTTAACTACTGCAATATCTAATCATCACTAGAACAACCTTCTCGCGACTAAAAAATAGATCTGTTAGGAAATAAGTTATATTTTTATAACTATATTTGTCTCTAAAAATCTTTTGAGCTACCAACCCTTGTGTAGTTCATAATTTCGAATTTTTAAGCGATCAAGCTTATCATAGTTACTAATTAGTTTTTACCCATTATTTTTTGCCTAATTTTCGTCAATAATGTAGATACGATCAAATTAGTGGGATTTTTCAGATTCAACCAAATGCGACGATTATATATATATATATATATAGAGAGAGAGAGAGAGAGAGAGAGAGAGAGATACGCACGTAGAAACTTATGTGGATCACACCATGTGATAGAAATGAGTCTAGAACAAACATCCCCCTCCCGGACCCCAACCCCTTAAAAGAGAAAAAGGAATCGTCGATTTGAATTAAGTATCAAATTACGTACCAAGAATCTACAAGCTTAGAAAAAGAAGAAAGAAGAATCTACAAGTGCATTCCCGGCCCATATATTCTATATACCTGTAGTTATTATCCCTTATAGAGTAATACATACGAAATTCACGAGTTCCTTTTACTTCACATTATGAATAAGACCAATGCTACAGGCATAAATATCACTAATTAGTCTGAAGGGAATTGATTTTGTAAAAATTGGTGGTCAAACATATAGACCGCTATAAATATATATACATTAGTTTTCTATAGACAAACTTAATTACATATAGTGATGACAATTATAATTAACTAATTTCTGTCCCTTTTTTTTTCATTTTGTTTCTTTTTTCCTGTCAATTGATATGAAGACCCCATCTTTTATATATATTTTAATAGCCAAAAAAAATCAAGATATACTTCTAATTGAAGTCTAGCTATAATGTCAAAGGAACTCCAATTAATTAAAAATTACCTTATTTCCCGGAAGAATTTGTCCTATATATATCATTGCCAGTGTGGTGAGAGAGATATTGATCAGTAGTTTCATTGTCGTACGTGGTCTTTCTCACATGAGGGATGTCTTCATGTTCTAACCAAATTAATTTTCAGGACATATATATATATACGCACTAATGCGCAATCAAAGAATTTGAGAACCAGGCAACCTAGTATTTAAAATGCTCATGGGTGGCAACTTATAGTCTTATACGTATGTAATCGAACTAGGCCGTAGCGGGTCAGTTAATGGAAACCAAGAGTACGTCTTATATTGAATGCAAAACGGAAGGCTGAAGCTCAGCCTTGGACAGTAGTGTTTCATTATATCCCAGATGACAGACTCATATATAGTGGAACCTAGCTAACTAATCCTTTATACTTTGGTTCTCTGTCGATCAAAAACTCCAGAAAAATGCAGAGCTAGAAAGTAGAGATGCTTTGTAAAGCGGGAAGAGAACACTTATCTCGAATTGGTTTCGATATGACATAGAGCCCAGTACACGTGACCGCAATCCATTGCTGCTTCGTAATCGAAAACAAGTCAGAGGTTAATCTAATTGTAAGGAAGTGGACAAAAGAATCAATCTCTAGCGGGTTGGAAGGAATTTAGTTGACAATCCTGATGCGACAGGAACAAGCTGCTTAACTCGAGCATGACAAGATCTGGGGCCACCAAAACATTCTGAATGCTAGAGATTTTCCGTTAAAGGTATGCATATATCATATATATATATACATGGAAGCTGAAGATAAGATTCAAATTCGGAAACAGCTAACTTTATGTCGGATAAACTTATCTACAATTTATTCCCTCTTCTATACCAGGAGGAAATAATTTCATAGAATAATAGGACAAAGCCGTTGTCAATTCTCTACTCTCCGGATATGGAAACTCAATACGATGTGCAAGGAGAAAGGATCTACTTATGGTACTACTTGATAAAGAAGAGATATATAGAGGCATATAGAATCTTGATTGCAAAATCTAGGTAAAGATTTGGTGAATAAAATTGCTGATATAATTTAACTTTCACTGGCAGGGCTAATTGCCAATATTTGGTCATGAATGAATCTGCTGGTATAATATGCTTGTCAAATAGAAGAGGACTGGCCTACGCCAGTTGCGCAAAATAAGTTTGGGACCGAATCACGGGGAGCGATAGAGAAGAACTTGCTGTGAGTTCTAATTTACTACTCATATATCCAGGGATTAATGGCGAAAGCTAGCCTATAATGTGTACTAGTTGACATCTGGAGCACTGTATTCCTCGATACTTAACCCCAATTAGTTTGTGCAAAAAAAAAAAAAAAAAAAAGATACAAATAACGTTTTTTATACCATGCTTTATTGCTTTATACTGAGTTTTGCATGTCCACAGTCCTTTTTTGAGCTCGGTTTGATACAAGTCGATGACCCAACTAGAGGCACTTGTTTTGTTAAATCCTTAATATTCCTCTCCTAAGTGTAAAAACCAGAGAGCATGTGATCAGGAGACAAGGGAAGGCTTTGGCCGCGAGGGGGTCACCAACCCCCAAAAATCTGACAATCCATGCCTTCCCCTCGGCCCTCAGGTGTGGGCCGAGTTTTAGGTATTATAAATCAAATTTTACCTGCAGCCGCTCTGCAGGTGAAGTGGTTTAAGGATTGCTCGAAGGGATAAAACAAATCGTCAAGAATTTAGTGATCAGGTATAAGCCAAGGTTGAGCTAGTCCTTAGACAGCCAAATGACTTCTTGAATATAGTTGATTTTACGTATTCAAGTACTTTATAGAGACGACAAAACCTAAAAACCTAAACGGCCTGCACCACATTGATCATTTTGTTGAAGCTAAAAAAAGAGATAAAATTAGGGTATACTTCACAAGCCTTATAAAAATCCTAACTTCGTCTCTGCATGCATGGATGCATCTATAAAAGAAATTTTAATTGACTTTTTAATTAAGATTTGAAGGTGAGTCAAGGTTTAAACTGAAAAACCTCTACTCCATACCATCTAAAGCTTTACATCCAATAATGCAATGCTGATTATCATCAAAGCCAGATAGATATGTTTCATGCGCCCTGGAGCAGTTGACTGATACAATCAGACGAACATATGAACCACAACAGACTTAAGAGGAGAGACAGAAACAGAAAAACATGTAAGAAAAAATGGTATATATAAGGTGCAATGTAAAATATTTAAAAAACCAAAAACAAAGCGCATTCAAAAGTACCCAAACGTCCACACGAGATTATTTAATATATATTAAGTTTGAGAATGTTCATGTTGATCAATAAGAAATGTAAAATCTCCTTTCGCTTTTTTTGTTTTTTTGTTTTTTCCTGGGTCCCAAAATAATAATAGGACAGAAAATGGTAAGAAGGGAAAACAAATGATCAAGATTAAGAGGGCACGATGGCCTACCCGACCGCTTAGAAATTAAGAAAGGATATTGGCCTAACCCATCGATGTCGACTCTCTGACGTTCATCCCTGATGTGTGTACGTACTTATCCTGCCTCCATACTCTTAAACTTCCGATTTCGCTATACCCCATGCAAAAGTCGACTCGTCGTTTTGCATGCACCCACCTCACATTAGCAAAAGCAAATCGGCTTGTTCGTTGCCTAATTCCCAACTCCCTTCCTCACAAGCTGACCAACCCGGAACGATTCACAACCTGGTCGGTAATTCAAATAAAGCCCAAATCACCGACAGAGACACTCCGGCGGGCCTTCCCACCGCCACCTTTCTTCCTCTCCGCTTCTGGCGACTCTCCACCGCAAACAATGTGGCACTGGCACCCACAGATGTTGCTGAAGCAAGAGAACAAGCCATTGCCGCCGTCAGTGTGACGGCGCGCGTGGCGTTTCTCGCTTGACTTTAAGCTAGATAACTCGCCGCGGTCAAGCACAGGCGGAAGTGCTGTCTGCCATCGCTCCAGCTTGGATTGTAGGCCCTCCACGCTCTCGTCCACACTGCCCCCGCCCCCTACTGAGCTTGCCTCCTCGTCCAATCGATGCACTTTCACCATCTCCGCGGCCACCTCCGAAGGCGACGGACCCAGCTCGGACTCCGTCAAGATTGGCGCTGGGTGTCGTAAAGTCGATCTGCGCCCTGGGGTGGTACCGTACTGCATGAAGGCTGATCTCCGCGGCGTTCCGTACTCCATTAGCCCGTTGAACTTGTGGAAGGATTTCGCGTGCATGGGTGTAGCGCGATGGTGGACGGGTGTGGCACGCGGATGCTTGGGCGTTGCATGTGCATGCATGGGTGTTGCGAGTGCGTGCATGGGGGTTATGGCTTTTCGCGGGGCCCCGAAATCCACTTTGAAACCCGCCCTCTCAAGCGTGCTTAGTCGTACTTTTGGTTTTTCCAGTTCGGAGTCTGACCAGTCTTCAAATTCTATGATGGGTTTGTCATTAAGAACCACCTTTTTGGATGGTAGGTCCACCGGGGCTACGTCCGAAACGCTAAGGATTGAACTTGGCTTTCCTTTACGTGAACCCTTTTTCCGGCCTTTCTGTGGTGGCAGATGAGCGCCAACGTCTGAGCCGCTGATTACCGATTCTGATTTTTCAATTTTACCCCTATGTCGAGGGTCGACGCCTACTTCTGAGTAACTGAGTACCGAGCTGGTCTTCTTATTGTTCTTTTTGCCCCTCCCACGCTCTACTTCTGAGCCGCTGATCAACGAACTTCCTCTGGACCATACCTTCTTTTTCTTGTGCCCTACTTCGGACCCGTTGACCGTGGAGCTCGGTTTTCCGTTCTTTTTCTGTGGGACCTTTCGGAATTCTGAGGCTCGGAGCTCTGAAGCAATCATAGAGCTGGTGTCGCTCTTGGCGCGACGGAGGGAAGGCTTGGAAAGAGGCGTCTGATTCGACCCGTTCCCAGGCTGTTGGAACGAGTCCTCCTCGCCCATCAGGTGGCGATATCCAACACCGGCAGAGTCGTTGAGCTGCGAGTACAAGGGCATGCTCCGCATGGAGCTATCAAGCACCGCCACGCCAATGTTAAGAATCCCCTGGGGCCGACCTGAGGGTCTCCGGACCTGAAGCGCCACGAACCGCATTCCGACCTGCGGGTAAGTGTTGTGTTGGTGGTACGACCGGGACGGGGTCGGAATGAGATTACCAACGAGGACACGGACCGTTCCGACATGGATGTCACGGAACCAATGGAGCGCATAGATCTCGACCATGATGGCCGAGGTGTCCGAGTGCAGGAACTCCTCGTCGACGCGGAACACGAACTTGTCATTCCAGGTGGGGTTGCTATCGCCGTGTGTGTCCACCCGGGTCGACAGCTTCCGGTCCGGGTGGACCCACGCCACCGCGTAAGTGCGCATTGACCGCGATATATTGGCAAGGTCTTGCGCCGAAATGACATTAAGTTCCAGGAGCTGGAACGGAGCCAATATGTTCGACATTTTTATTTACACAAAAAGAAACAAAACTTACGGAAAGAAAATGGTGTGGGCTACGCTTCGGAATTAGTATAATCAAGAGTTTGAACTTCTAGTTTGTGTTCCGTAAGAGGAAAATAATGGTGGCGGGGGTTTGAAATTGGGTCCCGCTCGTCGCCGTCCGAGAGGAAGACGACGAGGGAGGGACTGCGACGAGTGTTAAAAGAGGGGAATGAGCGTGTGAATTAGAAAGCGAAAGGAATGGAGATTTGTTAGTTACTATTGATCACCGTTTGTTGTTTTGCTGTTAGCCAGATAGTTGAGGATTTTCAGGGGCTTCTGGACGTTGAGCTTTGTTCCGGTGGCGATGTATTATTGGTTAATCGGATAAACGTAGCTCATGGAACATATTAGGCGAGATCTCATTGACGTCTTGCCAATTTAGTAGGCGAGATCTCATTGGCGTCGTTGCCGTAAAACAGGGGGAGGAAACGAAAAAGAAACAGATTAAAGTCCTTGATTTAATAAATGCTCGTGAGAGCATTCCTGTTCTCTATTCTAACATTTTAGTTAGAATAGAGAATCAATTTAATAAAAAAATCAAAAAATATCATATAGCAGCTTATCTATCATAACGAATTTTAACAAAAAATTTTAACATGTGAACAGTGGTTCTCTATTTTTAGAGAACTACTATTCACTTCACTATCTTAAAATATTAATATTTATCTTTTTTTTTTTCTTTTCTTCTCTCACACTTTTCTTCTCTTTTATTTTTTATTTTATTTTATTTTTTTTCTTTTCTTCCTCTAGATTTCATGTTCTTCCTCTCTTTTATTTTATTTTTTTCTTTTTCTTTTTTTCCTCTCGTACCCTTAAAAATAAATATTTAAAAATATAAATATTAAGGAAAGAATAAAGAAATTTTTAAAAAATAATATTTAAATAGAATAGTAAAAAATAGATAGTTAAAATAGAGAAGTTGTTGGGAATATTTTTAAAAAGTTGATAGTTAAAATAGAAAAGTGTACTTTTCAGTTAAAGTAGATAACTAAATTTGAAGAAGCTCCTAAGAATGGTGTAAGGAGTTTATTTTGCCATTGCAACTCAGCCACGTGTGCACATTTTGTGGTTGGAAATTGTAAGCCGATAAGTTGTACGGCGATAATTAGGATCGATCCAAAACCAGCCTCAAAAGCACAATCCGACAAGGTGGGATCCAAAATCACGTGCTTCCAACCTTTCTCTGAGCGCCACCTAAGCCGACAGGGTGCGCGGCGGCACCCGGGGGTACTTTTGGCTGCCACCCGCCCTTCTTTTCTTTTGCGAGTATTATTACCATTTTTAGTTCGCGACAGCTGGGCACCGACGTTAAGTTTTACACCCACGCGCCAAGGACCTTTTCTCTCCTGACATGATTACAAGTGATTCCGCTGCCTAGGATATCGGCCGAGAACCATATATTTCAAGTATAGTATAATTTTATGTTATTATATAGTGCGGTTTTTCCACATATATCTTATATTCTATCTATCACTCAACTTTAAACGATTTAGAGGTCAATTGAAATGATTAGTGGATATGCTGCTAATATTATTTGTCTATAGGCGATGTTATGTAATGCCAAATTTTTAAAATTGGTAGAAAATTTGATAGTAGTGCAAAATATAGGAAGATTGAAGTTCTGCAAGGGTCTGTAAAAATTTGGTAAAAATTTTAAAAAATATTTTTATTATAAATTGATTTTCTATTAGAGTTTGTAAAAAAATATATAAAAAAAATGATTTGATAAAATTTTGAATAAAAAAGTACTGTCATTTTGTGAAAAAAGTACTGATATAATTTTTTAAAAAAATAATTTGTGTGAAAAAGTATGGAAACTCCGTCCATATTTTCACCTTCACAAACCCAAGGTGGCCTTTTTCTTTAGGGGTAATATCAGTCTTGGTATAAATTTTCTTTTTTGAAGCATCCTTGGATTTATCTTGCTCGCCAATCATCTTGTCCTCTTCAGCTCTTTGACTTTTTGCTTGATTTACTAAGCTGTTCATCCTGTAAGCCCTCCATCCCACTACCTGACTGCTTTCATGAAGCAAATTACAACACACGATGATTAACATCAGAAAGGAGATGAAGAGAAATAAAGATCAGACATAAACCTGTTTCTCGCAGTGACCAGGCAATAAACTTGAGCAATGTAAATGCGAAAAAATCCCTCTTTCATTAAAAACACCAAACATATCCCATTAAGAGATTATGACGGAAAAATCGGCCATAGACACAGAGCTTGTACGGAAAAAAACTAGGCAGAGAAGTAACAGACCAGACCAGACATATATCCTCGCATAGTAACTGATCAATGCTTAACGCAATCACTTGTCTCACCGAATATTGGATTTTATTTGCTGGAATGGGACAGCTAAACCATATGAGAACATAAAAGATGGTAGATTTCAAATATTTCCGACGCTTTTATTTGCTACCATGCACGAGGAGATTAAGAGGGGGGTAAGAGAGAGCTTTCAAGATTTATCTAACCTGGCACCAGTAGGAGATCCACCCTCTTGAGTCAGCAGCTCTCTTAGTTCCAGAAACAGCACCAAGAGCGCCAGCAGTAGCTCTGTCTGAGAGCCGAGAAGGAGCTGAACCACCATGAGAGACCACAGAAGGGAAGTCTTTGGCAGTTAAGATTCGACCACGCTCACCCCATGTAGAAGCTTTAGCCTTCGAAGCGGCAGCACCTCCACCACCACCTAGGCTCAGACCAAGGCCCAGCTCGAGCTCAGCTTCTTCTGGGTACGAGGATGCCTCAGACGGCATGCCTACAAAGTCCTGCTCCACTATCTCCACCTTTGACACAGTGGACTCATTTGTGGAGGACCCAGAAGAGCCACCACCACCTCCACGACCTAGCAAACCAAGAGTACCGTCCATGAGAGCAAGATAGGGAGTCTAGTTTTTTGCAGAGTGCCACAAGGAACAGTTTAAAGAAGCTTGTAACTTTTGAAAGCGGAAAAATGCGAGGAGTTGGAGTAACGAAGGGGCGAAAGCAGAGTGTAGGGGCAGCAAAAGGCAAGGAAGGAGGGAAGGGAAGGGGTAGGTTGAACGGAGGTGGTGGAAGGAGTGATGATGCTGGGGCCCATGTGTCTGGTAGTGCGCCTTGCACTCTCACCACCCCAACCTCATTTTTTTTCTTGATATGATTCATATTCCTTTAGGCTTTAAGAATCTGATTTTCTCTGTTGGTAATTGGTACAGGGTAGAGAAAGATAGAAAAAGATTAGCGTCGTAGAGAGAGAAAGAGGAGCAAAGTAATAACCATAACTCCCAACTCCCATGAGCAACTGCAACTCGGTTCTTGCTTGGACCAAAAAAAAGGACAATTTGGTTCTTGCATACCTAGCAACAAAACATTATCTCGACTGTTTTGTGCCATCTGAGTAGGATAGTTTAGAGACAAGAAAATAAAGTTGGTGAACATAGCGTTGATTTGATCAAAGGTTGGGCTCACAGAGGGAAAGGGGGAATGAGATAAAGGCAGGAAGTCATACACGTGTACGTATCTTTTAAGATGTCTCCATATTCCTTTCTTGTTGAGCCCTCAGTATGATAGTTAATGATGTTGGGGAGTTAGGACTTGTTCGGTGTTTTCACTTGGACATTGGGGGAGATTAGGGGAGAAAAAAACACTTGGACAACGAGCAATCATATACTACTTCCTCCTTTTGTATTTTTATTGGTTTTTCTGAGCACAATACGATTTGTGTTTACTCAAGTTCTTGAGAAGTTATATTGGTTGCTTATTTAAACTTTAGAAATCTCAGTCTCACAGCAAACCCTAATTAGAGTTGAGGTCTTGTCTATATATATATATATATTGGGTCCCGTTCGTGGCCGTCCGAGAGGAAGACGACGAGTGTTAAAAGAGGGGAATGGCAAGCAAGAAGAGAATGAGCGTGTGAATTAGAAAGCGAAAGGAACGGAGATTGGTTAGTTACTATCGATAACCGTTTGTTGTTTTGCTGGCTATAGTTGAGGATTTTCAGGGGCTTCTGGACGTTGAGCTTTGTTCCGGTAGCGATGTATTATTAGTTACTCGGATATTACCTGACCAAAAAATGTGGGCCTATCTTGTTTTTCAGTTATATATTTGGTTGTTCTTTTCCGACATAGCTTCTGAGAATTCCCACCAAAAATAGACATCTACTGCGTCTGAAAATTACAGTGCTATGTACTACAGTCAGTGTCTTGCGAAGCTGGGCTGATGGAAAGGTCACGGGCCGGGAGAACTGGCCCATATGTGTTATACATCTTTCTAACAAGGTGGCCTTTTAAAAGGCACTTGAAATAAAGAAAGACCAAAAAGTGGTGGGCCAAAGTACACGTGGCCGGCCCATGAACGCCATTAATGTCGAACGATAGTATCAATTTAGTGATTGTTTGAAACTTGAATCATGTTAACGTCAACTGGCTACATTATTGATAAAGTCTGTTGTCTTTTTTGTATTTGAAAACTTTTGGGACAAGAGGTGTCATGACATCCAAAGGATCTAAAGGGAGATGAAAAAGAAGAAGATAAAAAAAAAAAAGAAAAAAAAAAAAAGCCTAACATCAAGATTTCCGTCATTTTAGATAAAAAGTCATACACATAACACACACGTGACTCTCAGTGACATTTTATGCTCTTTTACTTTTCAAGAAAAAATACACTTTTTACCTTCTAATTAATGAGATACCGACATTTTACCCCACATATTATCAATTTAGTGACATTTTGCACTCCTTTCACACTTTATTGCATGAGTGAACATAATTAATAAAATCGGATGCAAAGTGCACCCCTCGCACCCCATAAATATATTTTTCGAAAAAGAAAAGTTTTGGTCAAGAGGCATCTAGCCCAAAAATTGAGGACGTAGAGCTTTAAAACTAAGGCCCAGTATGCTTAGATGCCTTACATCCGGCCCATGGCTCACTGGAATGTCCGAGGACCGAGATGGTTGGGAGCGACATTATTAAACGACGTAGCTCACAAGCATCCTCGTATTTCTTGGGATCTAAATCTAATGGTACTGCTTATTCACGGGCCACTTGTGTCATGTGGTCGTCCTTTAAGGACGCACTCAGAAAAGTGTAAGTTTCTTGAGATGAGATGAGATCGAGTCTTTCGCACCTTTCTTTAAATGGAATCACAAGCTTCTTGCTGGATGCTAAGGTCTGTAGCCAACTTGGTATTAGTGTAGTGATGGATGCAACTCTTTTGACGTTCCAGTTGGCACTGCTGGGTTGTCCGAGTCCAAAACATTGCACGGGGTTTGTGCATTAATTGATGCCTAAAAGTCTAGCTACCCGCGTAATTAGAAACCTGTCCGGTCTAAGATTGCACGGGTTTGGACATGATAATTACTTTATTTATGAAAGATATAAGATTGTACAAGTCTAGAGATTAATCACTAAGCGTTTTATATACTCATAATCTAAAACAAAAAAGAATAGAAATCCTATTTAACATCTCACGATCATTTTATATTTGCTGTATCCAAATCCGTGCAAACCTAACACTAAAAAAATTTATTCAATCACGATCAGGTATTGGTAAAACACTGCAAAACCAATATGTTGCTACCTAACAATACTGGACAATCCGAGTAGTTGAACTCTCAGCATAAAGCTTTACCATTCAAAGAACATCGTATTAAAAACAATTTTCGCGATGCAAATGATCGTGAGATTCCATTTAAAAAAAAGAAGAAGAAGAATTATAAGTATTAGGAAGAAAGGATCTAAAAAAATGAGGAAAAGCTGTCTATGATTCCGATGATGGACGTATACGTCATACGACATAATTAGTCCAATAAAATGGCTAAGCTATTAGGAAAGCTCTTCCTAATGGTTCGACTCTCCGAAGGTCTTTCTTAAGTTTTGTCGCACATACCTGCTTCATAGCACGTGAAACGGTGAGTACACGGCTTATCAAATAGGAGTAGGATTCGAATTCAGGTTCTACCTTTATAAGTTCCAACTTTCACACCATTATGCTATCTTTATAAGGTCAATCCAACTAGGTTAATTTATTCTCCATTTCTCTATTTAACTTTTTATATAATGAACAAAAACTTGTTACACCAAAGTTTTGGATCCAATTTAATATATCAATTACCTACCTTAGGTAGTTATACCTGTAAATATACAAAAGCTTTTAGTACTGAACATGATCGAATTCACAAGAATTAAATTAGGAGAAAAGTCATTTTGAGCCCTTTAACTACTAATAAAATTTCATCAATTTGTGCTCCTAAAAAAGATCCAAAGATAAAACTTGTATCATGTATATTGTGAATTAATCACGTGGTACAATTGTGACCTTTCACTCTCATATTTTATTTCAGGACACAATTAGATTAATTGTGAAAGTTGAAGGGCTTAATGTGTTAAGATTGATAGTTTAAACCCTTATTTGAAATTATATTAGTAATTAAAGGGCTCAAAATGACTTTTCTCCATTAAATTATGTTGTTAAAAAACTATGAATGAAAGAATTAAACAAAAAAATAGATGAATTGTTTTTTGATTGTTGGATTTGATTTTTCAATTGCACTTAAATAAATATAAAATAACGAATGACAAAAATAAAGAGAAATTAGGAAAGTTTCAAGATTCATTTAAGAACTTGTGATATCTTTGATCAGTTAGACTCAACCATAAACCCTACTGAGATATTCATATAATAGAATTTATGAATAATAAATGATCGGAAGATGAAGCTCTAATTTCACACAATAGATATTCTTAAATCATTCAATATATCAGGACATTAAAAATAAAATATGTAGAATGTGTAGATGAAAAATTAATCTAAGATAGATCCATTCAATTAAACATAAAATCATTTTATTACTTCATCGACTATTAAAATAGCATCACAAGCTAGTAAGAGATCAGTTTTAGGCTGACATCTTCCACGAATTCCCGAGTAAAATGTCTAACTAGAAAAAAAACAAAAGTAAAAAAGTGAAATGTCAATGTTAATTTGTCTCCCTCCATGAATTCCAGAGTAAAACGTCTAATTAGAAAAGTAACAAAATAAAAAAAGCGAAATGTCTATGTTTGTCTCCCTCTCGTCAATCCCACAAGCTTGGTATCAACGAGAATCCTTCAAGCTCTGGCCTTCATTAATTGAATAGATCTAGTGATTAAAATCACTTGTCTTTAAATTTAATTGCGATTCCTGCAAACAGATAAAATATCTATGCATTCGAATTCTTTTTTTAAATAAAATACATCCATGATTAAAAATTAAATGCTAATTTCAAAAATTAACTGAAAATAAACTTGAAATGTCGCTAGTAGTAATGTTATTTAGGTTAATTATTTTCTTACCAATGAACCTTAACAGATAGGATTCTGCACACCCCAGTTCATTGAAATATATAGCCGCTTGAACCGGCCTATACCAGAAGCTTATCTTTGTATTTCAAACGTAAATGTGATGTTCAGCCATGTGAAAAAGTCACCATTTTTGAGGATTCATATTTAATGCTCTTGCTATTTACAGGTCACACAAGGTGGCCAGAGCCTTACGACCCTTGCAAGCTATCGTCTGCTAATTATAGGGCGGTCGTTTGTTAAAATTTAGAGAATATTTTAAAAAAATTTTATTTTATTAAAATTTATAAAAAATAAAGTATAAAATTTTAAAATTTTAAAATATATTTATTTAAAAATTCCCATACACCTGGAAGTTTTGGAGGAAAGAACACCGCTTCAAGAAAATTAAAATGCTACACAGGAGCTCCTCAGCCCCACGTATCGAGATTCTGAACTCACCCTTCACGGACAGTCTTACCAGAGACTTTGACACTGACAGTATATATACCCACACCCACTGCACGAAACACCAACCAGTGTATGATCACCACGTGACCGAACTTTCCTTCTCCCATCGTCTGCACCGTACCCTTTTGACATCGTTTTCATGCAATTCATCTCGACTTCCTCACGAGGCTTCTTAGTTCTCTGAATTCAATCAAGAAACCTCTGGTCTCCGCCCCAAAGCCTTTTGACGAGCCTATTTTGATGGGAACTTGGAAGGCTTAGCCTATAGTTCTTGTAAAATAGACGATTTTGGCAATCCGGGCACAGCAGCAAAGTCTGTGGATAAAACATAACAGGTCGATGTTGCAGACATCACCGTCTTTTTCGATATTTAATTCTAGCGATGAGGTTCAGGATGAAGAGAACAGGCCGCAAGATCCGAGTGAAGAAGCGCTGGAGAGAACTATTTCAATCGGAGAGAGCATAGAAACTATGGGTAGCGGTGAATTCAGCTTTACCAAGAAGAATATGAGCTTGATCGAGGAAGAGGAAGAAGAGGGAGAAGAAGGTGTAAATGCGATTCAGATTGAGAGTGTTGAAGAAGAAGCAAATAACCCACCTAGTCCCCGCATGTATCTTGCTACAGGGCTTGGGATTGACGCTTCTGGTATTGTTACTGGGGTTGGTGAAGGCGGTATCGCTGGGGCCGATTTATCTCCGCCGGATTTTGATGGCACCTGCAACGTGGAAGAGTATTATAAGAAGATGGTCGATGAATATCCCTGCCACCCTTTGTTTCTGAGAAGCTACGCTCAAGTGTTGCAGGTTAGTCTTCTTGACCCCATTCGTTCTTTACTTCCCTAACATGTAAATTTCTTAAAGGTTTACACAATCTATCTGATGGAACTGTGAAATACTGAAGTATGTGAATTCTGCCCTCGCTTAGATGCCCATAGGTTGATTGACTGTCCGGGACCCTTTTTTCTTGTCCTGATCACCCCGAATCAGATCTGCTTGGTAATAGTGGTTACAAGAGGCAAGAATAAAGGCTTGTTTATATGGTTCTATAATTCAATATGGGAGCTGAGCAAAGGCCTTGGCTATCCCCAGTGAGACCTCACCTCTAAGCTCTGCAATTGCAGCTACTATGTTGGTTGTTGTTGTTGACATGTTGTTGGTGGTGGTGGTGGTCTGCTGCTGCTGCTTTTGCTTTTGCTATAGTTCTATTATTGGGCCTAATCATCAGTTGGGCTATGTATGTCCGGTGTGCAACAGTGATGGGTTAGGTTGTAAGGCCAACTCTGTATTCATGTCTTGCAGAGGTTCTTGAGTTGGGGTTAATGACAGGAGTCCAGATCTGTCATGCTACTGAAATTTCAGTGAATTGCCTTCATCTTTGAGGACCAAAAGAGCAAGATTTAGAGCCTATTGAATTATCATAGATGTGAGCATTGACAGCAATATCAGATTGATGAATAGACCAGAATCAAGGGTATTTAATGTGTTTCATTGCCAATATATGTAAGGCCCCTAAACCATTGAACCGTCATTGTAGACATGATAAGCTTCCTCCCTAATTGAGTAGGTCTTGCGATTACAAATATCTACTAGAACTCACATAACTGGAGGAGCACTAGAGGTATAAGTACATCAATTATGGACAGAAATCAATTAAAGAAGGAAAACAGCAGTCATCAGAATAACTGATAATGCTCATGTCTTGTTCAACGAAGGAAGTAGAGTCTTTGAACAGTTAAAAGATTAGAATTTGACGTCTCACATTATGCAATGTTCCTCTATTTTGTCTCTTTTTTTTTTCTTTTTTTTTTTTTTCATAATGACAGTCCAAGGGAGACCTTCAAGGAGCAGAGGAATACTATTCTTGTGCTACACTGGCAGATCCTGATGATGGTGAAATTTTGTCACAGTATGCAAAATTCGTGTGGGAGCATTATCATGACCAAGATAGGGCCGTGAGTTACTTTAAACGTGCAGCTCAAGCTTCTCCTCAGGATAGGTGAATACTTCCTTTCTCTATTTGGCTCCTGAGTAAAATGCAACTCAATTATTGTGCTTTTAATGGCTGGGGATTCTCCTCCCCAATCAATGACTTTCAGAAATTGGAAGACCGAGTGTAAACTTGGCAACCAGATTTTGTTTATCTGCCTAAGAGTTAATTTTCTTCTTTTCAGCCATGTTCTTGGAGCTTATGCTAGTTTCCTCTGGGAAATAGAGGATGACGACCAAGAAGATGAAGCACCTAAAGATCACATTCAGGTGTTACACTTTGTCCGAGGAGTTGGTGCCTTTCAATCATGTTTCGAAGTGTTGGAAAGGCTCTAATTCTTGTGGATGAACTGCAGATTGAGAAGGAAAAATATATGAAAGAAGGAGAAATATCAACCTCCAAAGGAAAAATTGAACTAGTTCCACCATCCCTACATGCAACAGGGCTTGGGATCGATGTTGCTGATTTTACTGCAGCTGATTCGGGCAATGGCAGCAATGTTGAGGAGTATTATAAGAAGATGATTGAGGAGAATCCTAACAACCCCTTATTTTTAAGAAACTATGCTCAGTTCCTCTGTCAGGTAAGATTATGCTATTCTTTTTCCAATTTTCTTCTACAACTCTTCATTGTCAGCTCGTTTTAGCATGAGGTCAATATATATACTGATTGAACATCACCATCTTTATGGGATCCAGTTGCATAGGATATCTTGTAGATAGTATTTACTACTCTTATCCAGCTTGGTTGAAGACTCAGATTTATTACATGCTTTTAATGGAATGATAAAGTTCTGCTTTTGCTCTGGGGAGTTCAATATCTGAATTGTTCCACTTCAAGACAATTGCTTATGATAGTGCATTTCTGTGTATCGGCAGACATGGGTGCTTGCATGTGTGTGCACGAATGCGTACATCTCACTTGGAGGGGTTCCTTTTGTTTTGAGTGCGTGTTTTTTTTTTTTTGGGTTGGGGGGGGGTGGTTAATGAGCCTTCAATAATATTGACCCTGGCCTTCCCCTCTCCATTACACATGATTCTAGTACATTTATGTGCCAACAGCTGGTTGTAATGTTGTTTGTACACCTTTGCAATTATCTTTCTCTTTCATCTTGCCATAAAGAAAGATATTTCATGCTAGTCGCCCAACTTTTTTGTTGGAGAATCTGTGAATCAAAATAATGTCTTTGGGGAAAGGATATCTAAATCATTAGATGAGTTAATTGGGAAACCTTCCCCAGCAAAGGAAATATCTGTCATGGTTGAGGCTGACGTAGTAGTTGACATGAATAGCATAAAGAGAGTAAGCAAGCATTTGCATGAAACAGTAGTTAACTAGAACACTCCATTAGAGTGAAGGAAGGACACGCGTTATGTGTCTGCAACTTACATATAACTCCTACAGAAAGGTACAGCCTATATGAAGGTCCATTATTTCAGTGATAAAGGATTCTGGATATCAAGGGCAGTCATTTCATGGATTATAGTAGAATGATGTCAAACTAAGACACAAGATTGTGCTCAAGTGTAAAAAATCATGAGGATACATCAGAAGCCTCATAAGAGTGGAATATGAAATGCCAGGCGAGACAGGATCAACAAATATTTATGAAGCTCAACAAATCTTCCTAACAACCACTGTGATTCTCTGTTCAGATTGCATCCATCATCTCAGATATAAGATCTAAGTAATCAATTGGCACAAATTACTAATAAAAAGGATTTGAGTTATTTCTCCATGAACTGATGTGTGCTAGTTACAGGATATTTTTATCAGAGTTACTATAAGCGCCCTTGCCCCTAATGACACATTAAAAAATAATAATAATAATAATAAAAATAAAAATAAAAATTCAGGCTGTACATGTTGGATCTGTGAGGATTCGTGTGAACATTGGTCTGCTGGTGGTAGCTCATTCTTGAAATCAAGATGAATGTTGGATCTAGATGGTAAGTTAGAGGCAGCTAAGCAATAGCTATCCTAACATATTCTAGAAACTTCTATCTCTTATTGAATGGTATCACATAACAAAGATTATATGGTGCTTCTATTAATGTCCTTAGCCTGTTTCATGATTGCACATTTGCAACATATTGAATTTTTTTTTTCTGTAATTCGTGTAATCATCATGTTCAACCCACAGTCCAAGGGAGACCTCCAAACAGCAGAGGAATTCTACATGCGTGCCATACTAGCTGATCCAGGTGATGGTGAAATGATGTCGCAATATGCTAAATTGGTGTGGGAACTCCATCATGACCTTGATAAAGCATTGCACTACTTTGAGAGAGCAGTTCAGGCTACTCCTGGAGATAGGTACAATTTCATGTGGTCTCCTGTATTTAAATTTGGGAAGGTTTCCCGTTTTCACGCATGTTAGAAAGATGTTTCTTCAGCATTGAGTACACATGCATTGCAAATAGCACGTGTTATGACGATGCAGGACCTAAGTCACCTAACTCTTCATTAGGCCCATTAGAAGGTTATGCTTAAAAATGAATATAATTCGATGGTCCCAAGATTAACTTCAAAGGCTCCTAAAGAAACTGTGAAAGAGAGATTTGAGTACTCAAATTAGGATACTTACCAATAATTGATGCAAACTATCTTCCCTTGAGCCTATCCAGTTCTCCAGACATTGGATTATCTGCTTCGATCATTCTGCTTGATAGAAATTGTTTATAGAGTAGGGAATGTACAAATTCTCAAATCACTCAAAACCAAAATCAACGATTCTCAAAAAGACATCATAGTTATGACATTAACTGTTTTGTTTTATTGTTTTCTGTTTGCAGCCATGTTCTTGGAGCATACGCTAGTTTTCTCTGGGAAACAGCAGATGCAGACGAGGAAGAAGGTGACACAAGGCGTGACTCCATTCAGATGCCCCTTCCCCACGAACAAGCCATGAACACAGCAAATGCTTAGATAAGTGAAGGTTTAATGGAACCTGTAACATAAAGTTGTCACAATGTAACACCAATAAAAATAAATGAAAGGCTTTTCTGATATGTTGAATGAAGGCATAACACATATGCAATAGGACAAGCTTTTACTACTTTTCAATTGAAATGTCATGACGGTATACGATGCTATGACGTCCTAGCGTTGTGAGGAACTAGCACATTCTTGTGTGTTCTGTGCAGATAAGATCTATAGGGCCAATGTAGCCTTAAAGAAAAAGATTTATTGGAGCCATGAACATGAAGTTTGCATGGTTATTCAACGTGTTGGGAAAATTTATGGGGAAACTTAACAGACAAAAGCTGCAACTTTGTGAGCTGAAAGCCCACCGTGCTGATTAAATCCATATGGACACCTACGCAAGCAGAAATGCATGTTTTTAAAGGGAAATACTGCAAGAGATAGCTACTCTCATCTGTCCTGCTTCCTGATGAATGCCCGTCTATGGCCCCCTATATCCTGGAATGCTTGTCTTCAACGGTAATTTTACAATTATTTTTCTCAGCCATTTTGCACTTTTACCAACAGATGAAGCGAAAAATTATCACAAGAGGCCAATTTCCGAGATGGGTTTGGTCAGATGTGGCTCAGGAAAAACGAATGAACTGAAAAAAGGCATACGTGGGGTACAACGTCAAATGTCACAACAATAGAAATTAATGAATAAATCAATCAATCAATTCCACAATCTTCTTTTCAATAGGACAAATAATTGCTAGATTTCACGGAATTAAGAGCTCAAAATTGCGAACACATTGCTGTTAAATTATAATAACTTCCCACTAGAGAAAAATAAGTATCGTAGGACCCTTGGATGATATGTGATTCATATTGCAAACATCTAAACAAAAACAGACTCCTGAAAATATCACTATCATAATCTTTCAACTGACAACTGTGAATGTGCTGAGCTGCAGGGCTTGACTCAAGACTCCACTCCCCCCCTTGGTAAAAATTTCTAATTAAATGAATCTGGTGGATTTTGTCCATTTCTTGATACTTGTTGACCTGAGAACCCTCTGTCTTGCCTGGGACCTGGCCGATAGAAACCATTTCCCCTCAGTCTGTTGTAGTCCCTGTCACCACTGTCGTAACCACTTCCCCTAACAAAAGCCCGAGAGCCAAAGCGCCCCCTTGGTGCCTCTGCTTGGTAGCTGCCCCTGCCTCTACCCCTCCCTGTTCATAACAGAATTAATTGACAATACCATTGGAAATACTGATTTGTTGAGAGTGACATAGAAAGAACCGGTGATTATCCATGCTATATGATAGTTTCACCAGAAACAAAGCTCAAATGTTCTTTAGTCATTGTTGCAGTTGCCATTCATTTTGCATAACAGGCTTTCTGACTCAGCTCAGACAAGATACTATTGTCAAGATATTTAAGCCATCAATACAAAAGGGGAAAAACGAAAGTGAACAAATTTTTCTAGCTGTAACATGCCAAACAAAGAATCACAGGAAGAGAAATTTAGGACAAACAGTAAAAGTTCCAATAAAAAAGCTGGTGTCTACCGCATCATGGGTGACGTGAGTTGCTCTTTGTTCAGTTGAATATAAAATAGGGTTGTTTGCACCCCACACAGTTTTCGAAACCCTAGGACTTGATTGCAATCAAACTGATGACCATCGCATAAGGTACCTCGAAGTCAACTTTATAGCTCACCATCAAAGAATGTAGTGTTGATGCAATAATTCATCGGGTGAAAGGATTTGGGGCAATTCATGGAGAACAAATTATTACAAGACAAAAATTACATACTTGCACCCCGAGATGGAATGTTGCTGTTTGGTCTCCGCTCTTCTATGTAGACTTGTCGTCCGGCAATGTGAACAGAACCCGCCTACAGACAAAAAAAAAGACATTTTAAAACACAAATTCAAAAAAACACGGGCAGTCCTCTTTTTTGAAAGGAAAATGGGTATACACCTCCATAGGAAAGATTTTTTTTTTAAAAAAAAAAAACTGCAAAAAGTGAATGTTCTTAATTTGGAAAAGTAAAGAACCTTGATTCTGTTTAAATTTAAGTTACATCATAAATCTCAAAAATCTTAAGAAGCTCAAAAACATAGTATAAACTCTGAAACCTGAATATGAATTTGAGAATAGGACTACCATCAATCAACCAAGCTGAGAAAGTGTCAGCAATAACACTCAAGTGAGAACAGAAGTTCAAATTTTTACTTTTCATCTCCAGCAATATGGTTTCATATGACTAAAAGATGTTCTATATCATGCACTTTCAAAGAATATCGAGACCTTGATTGCGTTCTGAACACCCGTCATATCTTCGAATTCAACAAAAGCATAGCAAACACCAACATCCTGCACACAATAAAATATTTAGTGTCATATGATTAGATGATGAAATAGCAGTTCAAAAGCTAACAAAGATGCAAAGGGTATGAACCTTGCGACTTCTAATGACCACACCCTCATCACTGAGTTTACCAAAATTCTTGAATTCCTCCTCAATTTCAGAAGCAGATACAGTAGGTGGCAAATTTCTCACATAAACAGACCTGATTTCATCTACAAGTAACCACAAATGAAATCAGATAAATGCCTCAACAAGATTAACTTGACACCAACAGCAGTAGCGAAGGCAATTGCTCACAAATAAGATCTTATCCAATTTTGCAAGAAAGAAATTTCAAACATTCCAAACTCTTAACCCCATCTTAAGAAAATTTATCACTTTTCTTCCAAAATGAAAATACATAGAGCATAACTGCAAATCTAACCTTCGTCTTCCATTGTGGGAACTTCCTCTGGCATCTCTGCTACAGACCTTTCAAATGCACTTGACGACAAAATTGATTGCTGGGTGGTGGGGTGTGAAGCATGGTCCCACTCTGATGTAAGAGGCGCATTTTTGTTAGCCATAGGCTGTGAAGCGACCACTTGTATGGGTTGTCCTTTAGCTACTCGTAACTTTTAAAACAATCAAGAAGAAACAATCAGTCCCATGTGTGAATGGATACCTCACAAAACAGATAATTTATAGCTCCAGTACATACAATAGAAGCATAGGTGTGCTTTTGGGGCTCTCCAACAGGTTCCTCAACAGCAGACGGCAGGTGGTCTTGTACAACATTCACTGTATTCTGAAGTAAACCATTTGACTCTTCTGCAGCATTGTTCTCTAAAATGTGTTCAGACTCGGGGACTTGCTGCAATCCTTGCTCTGCAAAACTGTAATGGTCAACTAGACCATTTTCTTTTACATCAGGAGAGGCCATGAACTCTCTTGCCTGAACTTCTCCACCAAGCAAATAGTTGGACACTGCAAAAACTATCATTCTCATTAACTAAATTATTGGGCGAAGGAAAACTTTGATCTATCTCAATAGATACAAAATTGCAAATCTTTCACAAAGATTTAAAAAAAAAAAACCCAAAAAAAAGGAAAAAGAAACGCAAGACATGTTTCTTAGAAGAAATTGGTCGTGCATTAAACACAATTCCCTATTGAACTCTTCCTCCCCAAAAAGTAGGTTGAATGACCAGTACCTGGATCTGGAATAGGAGTATGACCGTTTAATTTGGAATCGAGGTTGGTCTGGGCTAATAACACTGTTGGATGGTGGTGAACTGGTTCTTCATCAATGAAGTGAAAAATATCATTAAGAACAAAATAGCCTTTTTCTTGCGGTGCGAGGAAAAACGTCTGCACAAATTTCCTCTTTCTAACGAAATCCTTAACTTGCACTGAGCCTGAAACCATTACAAGAACACCTCCGTTCCAAGATTCCAGGGAATGCGCTGTCTTGATTTCAATTCCAGCATAACCAAGCGACATAACAAGTGCATGGATTTGCTGCCAAAACACAAATATAATTGCATAAAGCAAATTAAGAGCTCTGTTAACTGCAAACATATCAATGAGAAGAAGCGAGTGTGTAAGAGATAAAATAACACCATCCAGAATAGCCCTTCACATGGAACCATAAAGAAATCAGAATAACAAGACTAGGGGACCAAAGAAACTATTGGCTACAAATTAATGTTCCACATACATCAAAAATATTCACAACCCAGGTACATCCAGATCGTGGTGTACAGAAAAGTCATTTACAAGATAAAACAAGTTGCAGCCTTATATACGAACTGAGGACCTAGCATGATTTAATAATATAGCTTTCAGGAAAAGTCAGTACTGACTATCATAGTGATGAACTAGTACTCCGGCAATGAATGTGCCAACATGAGTACGAGAACTATAGTTGAGACAGTTGAAAGTCCTTTCAAAATTCATTATTTGCCCCTCAGAGTCTCAGAGTTGGATGCCAGCACTTGATGGGGGAAAAAAAAAAAAGGTGTTTTTGACATGTGGTAGTGGTGCACTATTCCGTTTCTCCTTGCATAAATGCTTGCTGCAACACTAAGTACTCTTTTGATATTTAAACCCAATACATGCAACTATAAAAGAAAAAAAAAGGGTTTCATCAAAGTCTACAGAGTCCACCTCCCTTATGTCTGTTGAAATGAGAGAAAAGAGGAAGAGAGAAAGAGAGAAAGAGAGAGAATCAACTTAAGGTGGTTCAGTCTGGGGAGACCTACGTCCACCGTAGAAAGCCCAAAAGGCTACATCTTTATTTATCAATGTGTCTTTAACTTGTACATAAAAAGCCGTTTTATAGGACCCAACGCACAAAGAACTCACATTCTTAACCAATGTGGGACTTAGAAAATTTATATTCTAACACTATCAACTCCAGACGTGTAAACAGATCAAAAGAATACCACTTTTTCGACACAAAGGGACCACATGCCTTTATAGATGCAATCAATAGCACCAACTTCGAATAAACATCAGCCAATAACTCTGGTACTAATCAGAAGACTCCCAAAAAATAAGACGCAAGAGAAGATCAGAAGTAAATAAGCAAGACTAAGGGTACCCAACTAGAGTGTTAGGATAGGTGGTCTGAATAGTTTCTTTCACAAAATTATCAAGAGATACACAGACCACCTATAATTGTTGTTCGTATGGATATCAAATTGTATAACAAAACACACAAACACTTTTCAAGAAATTTAAATCAAGGTTAGCCTTGTGTCTTCGGTTTTTTGCCATATAAAGAATACTGGAAGAGGGAGCATGAATTATAACACCATGTCAGTATACAACTGTTCAAGTTACTAACTCCTTCCATTTGAAAAGGTAAAGCCAACGACAAAATTCATCTTCACATTCCTCACATTGATACCGTCGCATGAGTTTTGCAGTTATCAGTGGTCACCATGTGAAACCAACTCTTTATACTATGGAGCTACTGATGCATTGTACCAATCCATTTACAAGAAAAAAAATACCACAGCAATCTAAAGCATCAAGCAGGCATATTGACCAAACATAATCACATTTTCATTGTGCTCCCCCACAAGTCAAGGGATAGTGCTGGAAACAGTTGGTAAAGACTTGCAACCACCAGCTTTCTGATAGTTGAAAGATCCAACATCTTGCTTCAAGTTCTTTAGGGGTACTCAACCAAGGATGCAGACCGCCAATTGAGCATATGGCTATCTTACAAGACCTAGCATTTACCAAATAACAAAAAGTTGGAATCCCTATGTCCGAAAATATAGTCCAACTGAGACATGATATGCCGTCAATTTATTTCCTGACACTTATCCATTTCCACAACTTTATATAGACTTGGGCCATAACAGCTTGCACCAAAAATTTCGAAGAAACAAACTTGTGGGCGATGACACATTGAATCTCAAAATTTAATTAACCAAAAAGATCAACCGACCACGGCTCAAGAAAAATGCATCACAATGTAGTGAAAATACCAAGCAGACAGAACATCTTAGGATACATTGCAGGGCGGGAAAAATTCCACAAAATATCGAGCATATAAACAACAAGAAGAAAAGAAGCCAAAAAGGGGAAAACCCCATAACTTAAATCAATGACCGAGTAACACTCTTGGTTTCTCCTCCTATTAAATCTTTGCTCAGAACCCAACTATATCGTCAACAATTCCAACATATACTTCCACTTTGAAACGAGTAAGAAAAACAAAAATCCAAAACAAAAAAAGGAGAACAGAGAAAGGAGGGTATACAAGCATTGAAGTGGCGGTCTCGCGGGTGTTGCCGTCAATACGAAGCATGGTACTGGCGTCGGAGTAGAACTGGTGCACAAAGTCCGGTTGCTGCTGCAAAACTTGGTAGTACTGCCCCACAAAGTACGTCCCCACCTAACCCATTAACCACCATCATTAGAGACAGTGACAGAGCGACAAAGTGTGAACCCGAAAGAGAGAAAAAACTAATAAGAGACAGCGAAGAGAGTTGGGACCTGAGCAGCTGTTACCGGAATGGGAAAGGCCGAGGCCATTTTCCGAAGCCTCCTAAAACCCTAAAAAAGCGAGAGAAACAGAGAGCAGCTTCCGAATCAAAACCCCGGAAGAAGATCCAATGCCCCTCGCCTCTCAAGATCTGAAACACACACTACACACCACCACCACCAAACAAAACCCCATTTATCTCATTAAGATTCGGAAGCAAAGTGCGAAGAGAAATACCGTATATCAAAATGCAAACAGAGCGATCTGAGAAATGGCGATGCTTTAGAGATAGAAAGTGCTGCAGGTGTGTGGTGTCTAGGGAGACCGAGAGAGAAGATTACCTTATAGAGAGAGAGAGAGAGAGAGAGAGAGAGAGATTTCGGGGAGGATTTCTCTCCACTGGATGTGCTCACTGGGTTTTGTTGTTTTTGTTTTTGTAATTGTGTCCTGCCGTACCACAATTTTTTAACTTTAATTTCTTTCTCTTTTTAGGTTTTTTTTTCTAGCCCCTTCGAATCTTATATCCACATATGAAATTAAAATTGAACAAAAAAAAAAAAAAGAAGCTAAAATATAGTTTATAAAGGTTCCTTTTGGGTAGTCAGTGTTCTGTCAGTTAGGTGGTCTCTAGCAATTTTCTCCTTAAAACTTACTTTTAAGCAAATTAGTGATAATCCTAAAAAATTCATTCCTCTGTTGAAGAGATTTGTGGGGAAAGTTTTTTTTGTAGGAGAACAATAAATTATTAATTGAAAATTGCGATTAGAGTATTAATTTTTGTGTTAGAGTTGCATGCGTATGGTATCCAAGGCGGCCACGAAGTTGAAAGACTGATCAAAAGCAGAATGATTCTCCTTGAGAAAGATTAGTGCGGACCAGTTGCGTTGCCCCCTCCCCAATGTTCTCCAACGATTGGGGCACTGTGTTCTTTCAGCTTATCTCTTTTCCACTACAGCCATGAACGCTCAAAATATCATTTAGTAATTTATGTGTTTGTTTTTAGGAAAACAACATTAGACATAAACACTAACAATTGATTACAGAGAAAATATGATGTCTATTACATAGACTTCGGCAGGCGAATCTCAAGATAGCATTGCAAACTCCTTTGGCCTTAAGGGTAACTCTTACAGGGTGATATATGCCATTCAAACTCTCAATCAAGCGAGCAACCGAACAAAGTCAACAAGGTGGTAGCACAATTAGTACCACTCACTAATTTATTAGTTCTAAAGTCAAGAGTTCAAGTTAGAACATAAGTTGAAATTAGTTACGAAAGTAAAGCCTGACCATAGGCGTAGTGAATGAGCTGAGACTAGCTGGTAGTCATGTTGATGCTGTAGTAACGGGCTTGCCTAGTAGGCAGTAGATATAGCTCAAACCAGACATTTTGCATCAGATGTACTCTTATTGTCACACTTGCCTCTTTTCTCCATTCACCTAAAAAAACAAAAGTGAGCAACCAAGAAGTTGGTTATGCTTGGTTGCCTCCTTCTACCATTTTCGCCTAAAAAAAAAAGGTAAGCAAATCGGACAAATATGTCTACTCATCCGGGACATCCACAGTCTTGCTTAAACAGGTTTCGTTCTGGATGGCGTCAAAAATCATTCGAGTGCTAGCTCTGATTCGCACAAACTTACAAAGTGGTTGCCTTTTATCAGCTTGATGGCATTCCCATACTTTCTATCCCCTTTAGGTTCTTAGGCTACTTTAGTACTATGTGATATCGACATTATGCACACCTCTTGCAAATATTTGTTGTCCATTACAACAATGATTCCAAGCAATCAAAATGAGATGCATCCCTTCTTCACTTTCTTTCTCTGTTTCTCTTTTGTTTTTTTTGTTTTTGGCCTTTTGGCCTTTTGCAATAAAAGAAGGAACTGTGACTAATGACACATAAAGTAAGTGACTATTGATTAACAAACCAATGGTGAGCAGTATTAAGCAGTTGATGTCATGTCGGACCATTGTCGAGCCCAACAACTAATCGAAGGTTTTGAGATTAGAGTGATCTGATCTCCCACACATAACTCAATTCCAAGCATAATCATTGTTGAGCATCTGAATGAGTTGAGCCCCAGTTTTCCCACCAGCAGTAGCCCGATTCATACTAGCATATGCCTTCTGCGCGACATTCTCAAACTTCCACGATCATGCAGTACTATATTGTGTCTGCCCCACAGATAACATCATCGAACATCTACAATAATCACTGAATATGGTTTTCTTCCCTCTCCTAACTTGGTTTAAGAGAAGCTTTATTTCTTTTATTTTCTTTTGTGGAGAAGTTTTGTTTGTTTCAGGGTAGAGAATGCTAACAGAAAAATTGGTATACTTCGGCTGCTGAATAGGATCATTGCTATTTAGAAACAGTGAATGGAGCTACTTACAGAACAGCACAAAATACAAAAACAAAACAAAACAGAGAGAGAAATAGAGAGAGAGAGAGAGAGAGAGAAAAAAAAAACTCTGATCAAGGTTTTGTTATCACAAGACTTGGCATGGTCGAAAACCAGACCGTGTTTATTAAAATTTATGCAGGGACAGATAGATTTCTTATCCTTTATGAAAACGACAGAAGAGACAGAGTTAGAGAATCTCCTAATGAGATATTGATGCTACACCTGGAAACGTCGGTAACCTTAAAAGCTTAAATTTACAAGTTTAGATCCAATGATGTTATATCTCTCATTCTTAATGTGATATCCACACGATATAGAACAGAACGTGGACTTTTCAGACTCACAAATGCATACTTCCAACAATGTTTGACCCCTTAATAAGCGGACAAAAGAAAGCAAATGACATCCCTGAAACAGAGTCCGGGGTAAGTCCTTTGCTAGCAGCTAGCATTTTATTTTAGAAAGTTTCAACAGCTAAGAACTTAGGCGATGTTTGATTATAAAAATATTGGAGTGGTAAAAATTTTAGAATGTTAGAATTAATGAAAAAGTGAAGAGATAGATAATTTGAATGAATTTTTTTATATTTATTTAGAGGGAAAAATGATAATTTGATAGAGAGAGAATTTTAAAAATTTATTTTATTGGGGTGGAAATTTTGGAAGCCCAAAATTTCTACTCCCAAACATCTCCTTAATGGCAAAGACATATCAAGTCTTGACCTGTGGTCTGAGCTCCAGATTGGGTACTTATGGTGACCAAACCTGCAATGTTGGCATCAAAGACTGGCCATTCATTTAAAATGGGCAGCTAAATATAGCAGTATCTAATGGCTAGAGAGACTGTGAAACGGTACCAAGTGAAAAGGTGCATACAATCTACTTATTGCTACTTATTGCTATAAGATGTAATAATTTCATTGAAATTATATTTGTTTGGCCACGATAAGGAACTTACACCTGTTTTAGATCCTGAATGCTTATAGCAGATGTTAATATACAGTATCAGTCATGGACGACTCCATGATGAGATTTCTTTGTACTTTTCGTTAGCTAAGCAAGGAAAAAAATCACCATCTGCGTTGAGAAATGAAAATCGTCTACTTTTCACAATGACAGTTTCTGAATATAGCCAAAATAGCATTTCCTTTTCATTTCTTAAGCGCCATTGACTTGGAAGTTTTATCTTTAACCTGCCTGAAATTTATACCCTGCTGTTCATCTCATGATCGCTTTCCTTGAGCCAGGCTTACGCGCATTTCTCGGCCTTCGAGTTCCTATAATGTCAAGAAATAACATGGAACAATGAGCAATTCCAGGACAGTATGTGCCTTAAGAGTTTCAAGAAAGAGGGAGAAGGAAGAGATTAGTACCACCCCATTAAGAGATTCAAGGGCAGTTTCCATCTCTGATTTTGTGGAGTAGCATATAAAACCATAACCGCGTGACTTTCCTGTCTCGCCGTCGTAGAGAACTCTTGCTCCAACCACATTTCCATACTCCTGAAATGCTTGTGTCAAACTCTCAGACGTGACTGACCACGATAAGTTCCCGACAAAAAGCTTGTGCTCAGTTTCTGGATACAGAGGATCTTTTGGTTTAGGCTTGTCCGCAAAATTCACCCTCAAGGTTCGGCCCAAATATTCCTGAGATGTCCAATTTTTTCAGGTGTCAAGGAAACAGAAAGAAAGGGTAGAAAGAACTGAAGTAATCAAATTAGTTAGGTCCGCTATTCAGTCATCTTAGAGGTGACAATACACATAATCGTACACGCACACAGATAGACCCATATGAAGGAAAAGAGAGAGTTTCGTACTTTCCCATCCAGGTTTTGAACAACTGCATTACAGTCTTCAATACTACTCATTGTCACAAACGCAAATCCTCTACTTCTTCCGGTATTTCTATCATAGAGTACCTGTAACCAATTGGTAAGGACATTTTGAAATTAATGGATAAGCATCACAATGATGATGCAATTGAAATGAAGGGTAGACTGAACAAAAATTATAAGAAACAGAACTTTGGGCGTGAATTCAGAATCTCCAGGAGCCATTAGATGAGGACTTGCAGAATGAAAGTTCGTCTTCCTAAGGTTGAAGTCGGCACATTATCAAATGATAATATGTGGATAAATTGATAGATTGGGAGCTTTCCTTCAATCCTTATCCCATATTCAAGAAAGAATCATGTCCAATTTTACGACCGGATGAGTGGAACTGCACGCCTTCGGCATGAACCAAATGAGAGGCAAACACCAGAAAAATGAGAATCTGCAATTATCGTATTTTATGTCTGCCTATATAGGAAACCTCTTTGGTTGAATAGAATTGAGAAAAAGTTCACTGATAACAGGGAAGCTCTTAAAGAGTCATCTTCTGTTTAACAGCTCCAGGTAAACATCATTAGTTAGTGACATGAAGGCATTGAAATAATTCGTAAGAGGAACCTCCCCCCTCATTACAGCCCACTAGATTATGGCATTTATGAATTTTGTTTTCACAAGTGTATTCTTGGACTATATCCGCTTCTAAACTTTATACAGGGCAGCATCTATTTCATCCATTTATAGGACTGAAGCAATCATGTAAACAAGCTAGATGGTCAAACTGAGGCATGGTCTGATTTGGTCAGTCAATGAGAGAGAACCAGCTCAGTACCAAATCTACTTGCAATCAGTTAACTAATGGCCAGAGCTTGTCGGTTCATCAGCGCTGCAAAAACCAATCGTTTTGCATATGAAATGATGCTCCGACAGAGGAGAAATGATTATTTGCAGAGACATACGGTAAAAAAACATACAAAATGACGTCTGTGATTTAAATAAACAAATCCAAAGTTCAATTTAACGAGTCAAGCAAAAATTAGATCACCTCATTTGTCTCCTCATCTCATTAAATGATGTACCTCGTTAAATGATGTGATCAGCATTTAAGTTGTTTCTTTAAATCACAGCCTCGTAGCTTTGTACAATTTATCTTTGCACACAATTCGCTCTCCCGGCTGAGTTCCTTTTTTTTTTTTCTTTTCTTTTTTCACTCCAAAAGATTTACCATCCTTGAGTACTTCTACCAAGTTTCAGGAACACACAGCCTTGTATGTGCAAGGACTAAAGATGAGTCTGCAATGAATGATTAGTGTTCTACTGAAAAAAAAAAAAAAAAAAAGAGTGAAAAGACGAAAACTAAATGCCAAAATATACAGCATGAAATTCATCTTCTGATCTCACCGTGTTGTTGAATCCATACCTTATCAATTAATTCAGTCATCGTTAACAACGATCGCGACCAACATAAATGAAAGAGAAAAGAATAAAGTTTAAGCAAAAATATTGCGTACTAAATACCTCGATCAGCTCTGGGCTCGCGACGTCCTGGATAATGCCAGCAAGCTGGGCGCTGTCAACACTGTAAGGCAGATTCCCAAAGTAAAGCTTAGTGTTCACGGGATCCTCAGCCTCTCCTTCCAGCTCTTCCTCTCCTCCCTTATCTTCCTCCTCAACCAATCCCGCATCTAGCTCAGCTGTCACCGCCACCTCTTCCTGGGCAACGGCAGCTGTTATCCTCAAGAGCCGCGACTTACTCGAGATGGCACTAACCGTAAGCTGTTCGATACTATAAGAATGCGATAGTGATGGAACGATGCGGGTTGATGAAATCCTAAGAGGAGGATCAGCTGGCCAGTTCTTAGAGCGGACACATTTGATACTGTGAATGGAAGAAGAGAGAGAAGAGCCTACAGCTGTGGCTGCAGTGGCTGCCATGGTCAAGAAACGCTGCTCTTGTGGTGGTGACGGTGGTTGGTTTTTCCTGTTATGGCGCTCGAAGCAGTGGACAGTTGATTAGATGTAAAGAAAGAGAGAGAGATGGGATTGTGTCGAGATATATATGTAAGCTATCTGAGCTGATGTGGGCAGATTGTGTCCAGAGATATCTGGAACGGATATATAGGGAGATAAGGTGAGTCCAAAGAGTTACAGTCTTTTCCATATATAACGCGCTTTTCCTCGCAGAGACTTAACAGCACAGCGGTGTGTCTACCTTGGCCTATTTGTGGTTCACTGCATGCCGCAATTAGTGAAATTAAATGCCTTTTCCAGTTATAAATAGAGTAGGAACATGAATTGGGTTCTAGAAAACCACTTAAGAATAGACTCCGCATCGCATGGTACCTTAATATTTATAAGCCTCTCCCCAACCCCATGTATAGATTATAACATGCTCCTTGCATTATAGAATGTTCAGAAAACAACCTCTTATTCTTTTTAAGGGAAAAAATGTTGGATTGTCAAACTGTTGAATATAATGATCAATCATAAATGTCTCCCTTAAGGTAAGAAATTCAAGACTAAAAATTGTCAAAAAAAAAAAAGATTGAATTGAATTGAATGGAATGAATCATTTCATACATATTTATAAATTTTTTTATAACATTTTGTAAAGTATTGTGGCTTTAGGAAAAGTCGCCTCACTTCAAACCGACAAGTCACTTAGTTAACCCTTCTATGGAAGTACATCACCATCCAAAGGGTATTTATAAATACAACCACACTGATATGGTGTGATCATCTCAAATTCTAACAAAAATGAAAGAAAGAAAGAAAAGAAACATTATCATCACAAAAATTATTGATTGATCAAGGTGATTATTATTAGTTTACATTACTTACTTTATCAGAAATTTTTATATCTTAGTTCAGTGATAACATTCGGATGGTGGTAAAGTTCATAATTTGTTAAGAACCAATTTTACTGATTGTAATGATGTATGAGTTTTGTGAGGTTTGAGATTCTTCTGCCACTCGCTCAAAACGTAAAGAGCTAAGAAGAATCACTTCTTTTGTTTCTAAAGCAAGATCACTTATCCAAAATGTAGAGAACCAATACCATGACAAAAGCCGACAACCACTAACCACGCAAAAAACGAACATTTACGAGTACTTTGGTAAAGCCCCCTTTTTTTCTAGAGGTACCATGACACCAAAGAGGCAAAGATGAGGTTTTTTGGTTCTTTATTTTGTTCTAAATTATTTAACAAAACAAACGATAGAAAGTACCACAGCACTTTATTCCTTGCCGTTGGTTTCTGTCCTCCGTTAAAAAGAAAAGTAAATTTCCAGTTCCGCTTTCCAAGGACCAAAAGCACTTCTTCAACTTTTTTTCTTTTTCATCTGCCATGTGTTTTGTTTTGGGGATAAAATATTTGCCGTAGATTATGTGATTATCAAATCACTTCCTGAATTTTTATTAATTGCTCCGTGGTTGGCTCTAATCTGAATCATATCTTTTTTTTATCGTATTCATGTGGTGTTTAAATTTGATTCTATTCTTCTCTTTTTTTAGCAAACAACAGAATTTATAATATAACAGGAAAAAAAAAATATTACAAACAAAGTCATGGATCAAAACCCTACACCCAGAGGTATAGAAGAGAAAGCTCATGAGGGGATTGCATCCCTAAAAATTTGAGGCCATTTTGAAGGACAAAATGCCAAGACCAAGATCGAAATCTGCTCGCAAGATGTCTCACATTAAGAATGACATTTTCTAATCTCTAAGGACGGGGAACCGAGCAATCCGGAAAAGCTTCAATAACAGCGGAAGAGTCGCCTTCAACAATGACGTCCAGAAAATTAAGATTTGCAGCAACCTTAATACCTAGCCCAACAGCGAGAGCCTCGCCTTCCGAAGGGTCCAAGGCTGGAACGAACTCAGTTTCAGCATGAAGGATGACCCATCCGAGTCTCCGCACACACAAGCCGCAACAGAAACAGAAGGCCTGATGACTACATCCACATTCAGCTTTGCCTGTAAGATTGCGCAGCAGAAATTCTCCTTCAGATTTACGCACACAATTTTTGAGAGAAAAGTAGGGTGAGAAATATTCTTGCGAAAATTTCTTCTTCTCTCTCAAATGAAATTCTAAGTTATTTATAATGACTTACTCAGAACTTCTCCTATGCTCATGAGTGGGATCTTTAGGGATCTTAAATCTCGGCCGTAGGATCTTTATAAAAAATTCTATTTCATTTAACTCCCTTATATTCCGAATTTATGGACTTCTACAAATTGTGATCATGTACATTAATATATCACAATTTACCCCCAAGATAGTGAAACTATTTTTGTGAAATCCCTTTTACTAACAATTATTTATTTATTTATTCTTCCATCATACTATATTCCACATGAGCTAATAGGACTGGAATAATATCACTAATTAAGTCTCTAGCTCATATAATTCTTAATTCACAATCTATAACTCATTGAACTCTTAAAATATTTTCTAAAACAATTTCACAAATAAATATAATAATATAATATAATATATATATATATATATATATATATATCTATATAGATTAATTTCGAAAAACATTTTCGCAAAAGTCTACTAGTCAGTGATTTCTTTTTCGAGTCCAACTCTATACAGATATATTGAATATACTGTCTCACAAAAGACATGTGGATTCATTGTTGAATATTTATACAAGCTCATTTATTATATGCAAGACTTAACGTTGTCTAGAATATTTGACCTAGAAAGATCATCACTAAATGACTCAGTTAAGGTACAAGTACACAACAAACATACCTGTATAAACCTCTCAGGTCTAAAGATACAATAAACTAATTGTGTTGAATACCTTCTCAACATCAGTGATCACTTCTAGAAGGTATTCATATTTGATCTCGTTCAGTGCATGTACTCTTATAATGCACTCACTCGTCTACTTAAGGTCACTACCTCAATGACGGAGTCTATCATCCTATTTAATAGAGGCATAACGAGTGTAGACCTATTTGTACATAAGTATGTATTTCGGTATAGAACAACTGTCAAGTGAACAAGGAATCGAAAAATTATACTCTTTATCTTTTGATTCATTAAATATCGGTATGACTTTTCTACAATTTTACTTAATAATATAACTGTGTAACATCTCATATTACAACATTATACCCAATAAGTAATAACTATATGTGACGATAAAAGAAATAATTATCTCATAATTATTTTAATAATTAGTTTTGACTTTTAAAAGCATATTTCCAACCTTGTCACCATGCAGGAGGAAGGACACCAAGACGCAGCATGAGAGGATAACTGCCTATTGATGCCAGGCTTGAAGATGCTCCCAGGAAACACGCTTGACTTGTGACACAAAATCCCGACTGCTAAGAGAGATAGAATCGTGGACAGCTCGATTTTGGTGGAAAATCAAGCAAAGTGGAAGCAAACAGCTGGAAAATACAGCACTTCATCTTTGGATGTCTTGCCTTTGAAACTCTTCGACTTGAAATTTGTGTGAAAATGTCAGACACAAAAACGGTGCTCTGACTTCCAACATTATGTCAACGGAGGAATCTTGGAGGCTCTGATTTGGCCTTAGTCGTACGTCCTTGGTGAGACAAGTAACCTACGGTTCAACCTTCGAAGCTGTAGAAGGGGTTAACAAATAACTTTTCGTGGATTTCACTGAAGAAACAAAGCAAGCAAAGATGGACAACGTGGGTATTCGAAGATCTGACGGCTTCCAGCTAACTCAAGTTGATGTTTGTTTTATAAAAAGGGCTTGATGACTAATATAGCCTTTATGGTCAAATTAATTCTAGGGTAAAACTTTGAATTGGTTGGGTCCTATGGTCTAGTTTTTAGATATTTAAGTCCTTTCATTCACCAAAAGTTAAGAGACTAAAAGAGATAGGATTTGGGCTTGACTATCTAACTTCGAGAATAGACATTCTGACCTAAAATTCATGTAGTCAGTTAACTTTAAATGAATAAAAAGATTTATACGTTTGAAAAATAGACTACATAGAACTTACCAGTGACGAATGTAAGGGGCGGCCGCCCCCCATTGGATCGGCCAAAAAAAAATATTACATGTAAATTTTTTTTTTTTTGTCATAAGTTGGGATGGGCCTATGGGAGCCCGATCCCCATAGGCCCAGACCAACCCTGGTTTTCTCCTGCAGGGTTAGGCCCATGCCCTTTATTTTTTAATATGCAGAGGATGAAACGGCGTCGTTTCACCCTCTACCTTAAAAAAAAATAATAAAAAATTTCAAAACGTAAAACCGTAAAACGAAAAAAAAAAAATTATCGACAGGTTTTCTTCCCTCTCTTCTCTCCTATCTCTCTCTCTCTCTCTTCGAATTTTCCCTCCCTCTCTCTTTCTCGCCAACCGCCGCACCACTGCAGCTGCACCACAGCACCAGCATCCAGCCGCTGCGCCGCACCACTGCAGCTGCACCGCAGGCTGCAGCACCAGCGTCCAGACAGTGATCTCAGATTCTCACCTCTCTCAGTCTCTCTCTCTGCACGGCCCACGGTCCACAGTCTCTCTCTCTCTTTTGCTCTCTGCGGCTGCCGGCTCTGCCTCTCTCTCTCAACTCTAAACTCTCGGTCTCTGCCTCTCTCTCTTGACTCTCAGCTCTCTCTCAAATTCTCATCTCATTATTTTGATTTTTGATGGTTTCAATTTTTATAGGATCCTCGAGATTTTACACTTGAAAATTGTTGGACCTCCGACCCCTAGTACGTCTCTCTATTCAAGATTCTCTATCTACAATTAAGTAGAAAAATTCATTTATTTAGTATGCTAAAAATGCTTTAGGGTTTGTAATTTTATGATTTGTGAAATTGTTGGAGGATGGGATTGAATTGGTTTGGATATTTGTGGGTTGTGAAATTGTTGAAGGATGGATTTTGTTGAAGGATGGGATTGAATTGGTTTGGATATTTGTGGTTTTGTGAAATTGTTGGAGGATGGGATTGAATTGTTTGGAATTTGGATATATGTGATTTGTGAAACTGTTTATTTGAATTGGTTTGTGAAATTGTTTTCATTTTTAAATAATTTGGTTGTAATATTAATTGAATGCAATGTAATTAGATTGGAATTTGGATTTGAATTAGGGATTTTGACATTTTGTGACATTGGGGATTTTTTTTAATAGTATCATTTTTAATTAATTTGTTTGTAATATCAATTGAATGCAATGTAATTAGATTGTAATTTGGATTTGAATTAGGGATTTTGACATTTTGTGAAATTTTTTTAATAGTATCATTTTTAATTAATTTGATTGTAATATCAATTGAATGCAACGTAATTAGATTGGAATTTGGATTTGGATTTGAATTAATTAGATTGGAATTTGGATTTTTGAGTTGTGATCCAATTGATTGATTGTCTTCACTTTGTTTTATTTTGTTTAGATAATTGATAAGTTTGTGATAAGAAAGTCACGCAGTGTAGGATACAATTGTCATCTCTCAGTCGTAGTACATAGTACGGTACGTGTATTCTATTATTTTTAATGATTTTAGTCTTTAATTTTCAATATTGTAACTCTAAGAAATTTTTTGCATTACGAAGGAAAAAAAAATTCTTGTCATTTTGCGTTTAGAGTTCGATTCTCATAAATTTTGATCTGGATCCGCCACTGGAACTGACATATTCAAAATTGTATTAGTTAAAAATCAATACTATAATAATTATAACGGTAATTAAGTTTATAAAAAAATTATGATTCTTATAACTTTTAATATAATTGTAAATATTTACGTAGTATAGAGCAATTCTGCTGTCACTGAGTTGACCGGGAAAAGATCGAGAAGACTCTCGATATTTTGCCGACATAATTTATAAACCCTGAACCTACAAGAGCACGACGCACCTCATCATTCGTCCACACGTCCAGTGCTCATGAGTCGTAACCATATCTGGCCCTTTTAAACTGCCTTTTGCTTCCCTCCCATTTGATCGTCAAACTAATGGAGTATGTTCGTTTTCATCTCTCGCCTCACTCAAGACCTCAAGCTCACCCGAAATCTGTCTGTAAAGCTCACCAAAACACACGCTCCCGTATACCCAAACTTCTTCACGCAAAATCATACGACAACGACGCTTCCCAATCTGAAGCCTCTCAACTCCAAGATCTCGAGCTACATCAGAAACGGCCTCCTCGAAGAAGCTCGGAAACTGTTCGATGACATGCCTCGGCGAAACACGGTCACGTGGAACGCGATTATTCGTGGGTACTTTTTAGATGGAAAATTTGATGAAGCCGTTAATTTATTCGATCGAATGCCTGAAAGGGATGTTGTTTCGTATAACACAGTGATTGCCGGGTTGATGCAGTGTGGGGACGTGGATGGTGCGAGAGACGTTTTTGATGGGATGCCATCCAGGGATGTTGTGACGTGGAATTCAATGGTTGCAGGGTATATTCGTAATGGGATGATGTACGAAGCTGTACGAGTATTTGACGGGATGCCCTTGAAAGACGTGATTTCTTGGAACTTGGTCATTGGGGGGCTTGTGAATTGTGGAGATTTGAATTTGGCGGAAGAGTTTTTTGGACGTATGAGTGCTCGGGATGTTGTGTCTTCGACTATAATGATCTCAGGGCTTGCTAGTGCGGGACGGGTTGTTGAAGCTTTTAAACTCTTTGAAAACATGCCCGTGAGGGATATTCGAGCTTGGAATGCAATGATGGTTGGGTATATAGAAAATGGCCACATAGAGGCTGCTGAAGATCTGTTTTACAAAATGCCTGAGCTGGATATCGAGTCTTGGAATATATTGGTTAGCGGGTTGGTGAGGAGCGAAAGAGTTAATGATGCTATAAGGATTTTCATGGAGATGCCACAAAAATGTCAAAGAACGTGGAACTCAATCCTGCTGGAACTGGTAAGAAATGGGCGTATCAAAGAAGCTCATGCATATCTTGAGAAATTCCCATACAGTGATGTTGTGTCCTGGACGAATTTGATTGTTGGATACTTCGGATTAGGAGAAGTTCAGAGTGCTTTGAAAATATTTGAATCGATGCCTACCCGGGATGCAACTGTGTGGAATGCCACAATATGTGGATTAGGAGAAAATGACCATGGTGAAGATGGTCTAAAGCTTTTTATTAGAATGAAAGAATCAGGTCCATCCCTGGACAAAGCTACATTCACTAGTGTTTTGACAATATGTTCGAACTTGCCAACCATAGACTTTGGAAAACAAACTCATTCAGAGGTTATAAAAGCTGGTTTTAATGGTTTCATTGCAGTTTCCAATGCAATGGTTACCATGTATGCGAGATGTGGAAGCATGCATTATGCTCTGCTGGAATTTTCTTACATGCCAAGCCATGATATTATTTCCTGGAATTCTATAATCTGCGGTTTTGCACACCATGGAAATGGTGAAAAGGCTCTAGAGATGTTTGAAAGGATGAGGTTAACTGATGTTACACCTAATCATATAACCTTTGTTGGTGTTCTATCTGCTTGTAGCCATGCGGGGTTGATAGACCAAGGTAGGTACCAATTTGATTTCATGAAATCCAAGTATTGTCTTCAGCCGACGAGTGAGCATTATACATGTATTGTTGATCTGTTGGGGAGATATGGACTCATAGATGAAGCAATGAATGTTTTAGATCAAATGAAAGCAGATGGGGTTGAAGTTCCTGCAAGTGTCTGGGGAGCCTTGCTTGGAGCCTGTAGAATTTACAAGAATATCGAAGTGGGCAAGATTGCAGGCCAGAGGATCTTGGAAATGGAGCCTTGTAACTCTGGTGTGTATTTGATTTTGGTTGAATTGTTTTTGACTGGCGGAAAGAAAGAAGATGCCGAAAATATTTGGGCTCGGATGAAAGAGAAGGGAGTCAAGAAGCAACCGGGGTGTAGTTGGATTGAGGTAAACAATAGAGCACATGTGTTTCTTTCAGGAGATAGTTCGCACCCTGAGTTTATTGGAATCTGTTGTGTATTAGACTTAATACACATGGAGATTGAGATTGAAACATAAAATCAAATGCAGCTTCATTTCAGAAAATGCAAGTTCCAGTAGATGGACATTACAGTGAGTCTTTCGCTCATGACTTGCTCACTCAATAGGCGGGATGGGAATTGCAATTCTTTCTACTTCTCGGGGTGTAATAACGAAAACACGGGATGCAAGTAAATGCTAGTGACTGGATATAGGGACCTGAGTTGCTCCCTTTGTGGATTGGAGTTGCCAATCAGAGGATCAACGGTGTACAATAGTCCTGCGCCAAGAGAAGTGGGGGAAATTTGGGTTGATCTACTCATCTTGATACATCAAAATACAAAATGGAAATCATTTCACTTTGCTGGTTTTTAACCAGTGAAGATCTTGGCAAAGCGTACTTAGGTAATGGCCTACAAGCAGAAATGGAAGCCTGTCTGGTAGTGTTCAAGCAGATCTGAACTCTTCCAATTTGGGGTGTAACAAGGATGTGTTGCAGGAACAGGGGTGAAGCATGATTGCATATAACTCGAGAAAATAGATCCAAGAAAAAAGATGTTGCATTCACCCTTCTAAAAGAGAATGAAATCGTTGTTTAAGTGATATTCAATCCCTTTGGTGTGTGACTATATAACTTTGCAAAATATCTTTTATTGAAGTTCAAATAATTTAGAATCGAAAGAAATATACTTTTCACATGTTGACTACAAGGGATTCGACATATTACACCATAAACTATTCGTTTTGACACATTAACCTTCCAACTATCAATGTTAGACATTTTGTACCTTTTGTCAAAATATAAAGTATCCAATGATTCCTTGAACATATGCAAAATGAGTTATGAGAATAGTCGTCATTTCGGTCTAAAAATTCCCTCTTACTGTACAAAGTGTCTAAAATTATTAGTTAGAAGATCTAAAACTAGTAGTTAGAGGATACAATATTAAAACTAAAAGCAAGTAGTTTAACAATATGACAAACTCTTTATAGTTGATGAGTAAAAAACATGAATTTATCCCATTTAGACAAATGCGTCATTCAGAATCTCAAAATTTGACTCACTTATATTTTTCAAATTTAGAAATTTAATTGTAGAAATATTTAATATTTGGAATATAATTATTTCACATTGGAAGGATGTTCCTATATAAATATTGTGGGTGCATTAGCATTATACCCGGTAAATGACAACAGCAATCTCAAGCGGACAGCAGAGGGCATTTTCCTCATCTATGGGAATTGTGAACAGATTAAATGACTCTATAACTTTCTGGAGCAGATTAGAGGAAGAATTATATTAAAATCGCCCACCTCTTAGCACCTAAAACGATGCAAAGAAGTGGTTATATATGTCAGTAACACTAGAACGGACGAGAAAGGAAAAAAGGAAGAGAAAAAAGCGTTTTGTACATGGTGTAAACTTAGCCTCTTCATGTGGATCTTAACCATGTGAAGGATGATTGCAGCAAAGGCACGCAGTATTGAAGAAATGGAGAGAAGCTCCAATGTATCAGTATAACCCACTGAATCACAGTAGTGACCCCTGGCAAGTAATCAAACCCTAGAAGTCCTTGCAAGAGCTCGGTCTCTTAGGTCTAACACGTCCTTTCTGACTCGGAACTGCTGCTGCTGACCATTTATTTGATCTAAGTGTTCTCGCCCAATCATCAACAGCCTTGTTCCTTGTGAGCACAGGACTTTCAGCGATGTCGCGTGAGAAAACCTTACACTGTGCATGTCTGTTCTTCAGAGGTGAAGGTTGTTTCACTTGACTCCGATTTTTAGTACCAATCAACACATCATTATCTAAAGTTCAAAATCACCAAAAGCCAAGAGTCAGAAGGCCTTGCTAACAAGTAAATAGATCGTAGATCAAGTGGAATTATCAATGTGTGTAGGCGTGGATGTTGATGGCACTGTAAGAAATGCATTAGGAAATAAGTGCTGCTAGTGCTTCAACTAATTCTACCTTATATATACTAATAACAACATTTTTTCCCCACACAGGAAAATGGTTCGAGTCTTCACTTCCATCTGCAAAAACAATTTTTTTTTTCCCAGGCATCTCTGTCTAGCCAAAGACTCTTCCTTTGATCAAGAGTTCGTTGCTGCATGGAATTTCATAGCTGATGAAACAAACCAATTGGCTTGTAACAGAAGTCTTCTTCGAAGGTCTCTATCAGTGGATTTAGATGATAAACGTTTACAATGATGAGAGGCCACTCTGCTATATCTAGTCAAATACAATTCGGATGATCTCAGGAGTTCTGCTATATGAATTCAATGAAAGGTGGATGATAACTATATGCTTCAAACACTTGGATAGTTTTAGCAGCTATTGTAAGGGTACTCACAGTAATCTTGTGCAGCAAAATTATAATAGTAAAATTGTGATTAGACTGATTGACACAAATAATAACATTTCTCCCTGCATAAAAGTTCATTTCTTAGACATCGCCTAGAATTCATTTCCACATAGGGATTCCTATATGGTCTATTGAAGATCATGAGCGCATATATCAGGGCATCAATCTTTAGATGTAGACCTACTTGCCACGGCTTTTTTTTTTTTTTTGAGATAGATAAATGAGAAAAAAGGAACCAAGAAGCTATATCATTAAACAGTGGTGCGAAATTACCAGGACTAGATACGACAGCACGGGGACGCAGGATTGGAGTGGCTCTAATACTTATCTTATCGTCATCATCAAATTTGTTGTCATTATTCCCTGCTCCTGTTGATCAAGTACAGTTGAATTTCATGAGCACCATATATTTCTATACAAACATATGGGGTGAGTTTCTTTTCAGGACTCTCTGAGGGGGTAAAGCCAAACCTTCAGTTACGGAAATGGTTGACAAAAGCACATTTGGCACATAATATGCTGGTATTTTTGCAACATTTGGTGGAGAAATATCTTTATGCTTCTTCACTGCACAAAAGAACAAGGAAGAGGAATAGAAAGAAAAGGTTACGGGATAGACAAGTATCTAGCATTTACCTATGGTTGAGTGCCTCGCTGCCATTCTTTCCTTTCTTTTTTTTATTCCTTCTTTATGATTGGTAATGATTGTGTTCTCATTATTTTCTATCTTCTCTTTTCTAAAATATATGACAATAAGTATAAGCACTCTTACAAAAGCAGGATAAAAAAAAAAAATCTATCTTATTAATGATTGTGTCATTAATTTTCTATCTTCTGGGGCTGCATTGTTTCAAGAAGGACTAGAACTCCTGGAAACTTCACACAACTGTTATTCATGGAGGAGAACCAGGTTGAGGTTTAGGGATTAAGCGTTTCTTCTGTCTTCGACTCAAATGTTATGGAGACCAATCTCTCTACAATAGGTTGGTTGTCAAACCATGTTCGTACCATATTCTACAATTCTTGACTCATACACATAGCGTCCTTACGCAGAACCATTTATACCTTACATGACTCCATTAAAGTAAACGAAGCCAAAACATGTTACAACCAATATCATTGCCCTTCCGTAAACTAAAAGGTAATAGTTTTTAACTGCTTAACAACAAAGTCTGCTGCAAACGAATGCCGGAGCTCACAAATGTCAAAACACTTGGAAAAAAGGGGAAATTGTGAGTCAGAACTTTGAAATCTCACCATCCTTTGGCATTCTAGAGAAAACTAATTATCCTTCTTTTCTTGAATTGCCATTGATTGAGCCATCCCAAACCAGTCTGGGTGGTGAGATGTGGCCAAGGGAAAGTCGGTTTATGGGATCTGTAGGTCACTCTGATGAAAGGTTGAAGTAAGATACTAGTGACTATATATTTCCTTGTTTGTTAATTACTTCTTTTATTAATTCTGCGGGGAGTTTACATTGCACCCCAGCAAACTAGAATTTTTTGGTACTTTGTTTCTTCCACCTACCTATCCAGGGCCTAGTTCAAAACAAGGACGTTTCCAAAAAGAATTATAATCACTCAAGTTTCTCCCATCTTTCTTAGTTTTCCTTCCTTTCTTTTTTTTTTCTCTTTCTTCCCTTTTTTCATAGACCCCTGCTAGAAGTTCGATCCATATCTGTTTTGATTGAAATTCGAAGATCTAGTTCATGACCACCACCTACAAAATGCAAGTAGTAAGATGCTTAATAAGCGGAAACGACAAACAGATGGGCCTTTTTGGTTGCTCGTTCCACAACTACATATCAATCTAGTCTCTCTTTCAGTCTTTTGATAAGCCAAAAGGTAATATTGAGACTGAGCAGACACCTATCTCACATATATCAACCTTCGTAGAGGTTAATTGAACGAGGAGAAATCCATATACATCAAAACTAGAGCAACAGTTCAATCAGTTCAGCAGGGAAAAAAAAAAATTAAAACAAGAAAATTCAAATTTCACCCAAATAATCAATTGTAGCGTAAAATCCAAGCTTTTAAGACACCCAAAAATCTCAGTCAATGATTGCAGCAAAACAGGTAGTTTCACGAGATAATCATTCGCGAACGAACAAAACCAAAAACAAAAACAGGAATAGGAATAGAATTGCCGGAAGCAACAGATACCTGGAAAACCAGAATCATCTTTCAAAGGAAGCAAAGAACTTCCCTTACGATCCTCTTCGTCGTGTTGTTCCCTCACCTTCACCTTTGGATACCCTTCAAAATTCCAAATAAGCAACAGAAGTACCTATTTCAGCATACAAAGGAACTTGTACGACCAACATAACAAGACCAAGAAAAGAAGATCAACGATAAAAAGACAAAAATGAAAAAGAAAACTCACTTGCTTTTTCCATTGTTTTGCTGTCGCCGAGACTCGAGCTTCTTTTGCTATTCAGAAAACTTCGAAATGAAAGAGACAACGAGGAAAACAGATGTGTTGCTGTGGTGCGGCTATTCGAAGATACAGAAAAATTGCTGCGATTCCGAAAAAGGCCAAAACTTTTTCCCTCCGATCGGCTGATGGATTGGTCGGCGGGCCAAATAGGAATGCGCAAGGAATCACTGTTGTGGTCAAACACTCAAATGGCGCATTCGTTTGGCAAGTGTCAGATGTGGGTCCCACGGATCACCGCGGAGCATACCTTTCGCACCTGCAGTTGGACGAGCTGCCGAAACGGAACCGACAACTGATTTTGTTTGGCCCACCCCTTCGCTTTTCTCGAGGTATTGTTCGGTTTTTTTAAATTTTCAGGGTTCTGATTTTTTGAATCCTCGTAACACAAGACAATTAAATATTATTTTTAATATTACATAAAAATAATTATAACACTTATATTAATAAAATTAATATTATTTAAAAATTATTAAAATATAAAAAATTTTAAAATTTACTATAACCGAACATCTTCTAAATTTCGTAAGTTAATTTTTCTTATTTTTTTTTTTTAAGAACGTTTTATCTATAAATTACCGTAACTTTTACAATTTGCGATTTCTAAACTATTAGACTGTTCACCATAAATTATCCATTCTTAATGTATTATATTATTAACTTATATTTTAAATTGAACTAAAATACTTTTTTTCAAAATAAGATGACAATTATACTTTTAAATATAACCTACTATCTTAATTAGTTGAGTTAAGTTCATTTGAATTTAATTCTGAAAAATTGGATTTGTCTATACCAAAAGACAGAAATCCTAAAGTCAATTGCAATGCGAGCTAAAATTTAAAAGTAAATTTTTGCTGGGCAAAACTAATTCCATATTAGTATCAACTAAAATATTTATCTGTTCATATAAAAATCTTACTATGCGTATTAAACTCGAGGGAGAGTCGGAGACCAGCCTCAATTGTGCCTGAACAAACCCGAATGAACATAAGTCTTTACGTTATTTTTTGAGATGTAGAAAATTGATGCAGCACGCTCCATTACTTAAAATTAAACAATAAACTGTCATAGTTAACTGCGTAAATACCAAACATAGAAAATACAAACATCAATTTCAAAAGGAATGACTAGATTTTTAATATATATTTTTCCATTATATTCATCTTCAATTTTAAATAACTCATAAAATTGTAACTTGCTAAGAAAGGGCTTAGATTTATTATCTTCTCCCGGAACGGATTAGCCTCTAAAAAAGTAAATAAAAAGTGTTGACTCTCCAATTTGTTGACATTATCACATTCAATGTTGTTTATATTAAAGGCACTATTCAAATTGAATAATTCAATTTTATCGTTAAAATGGAAAGTATTTCAATTGGATTACTATCGTCTTTGATTTGTTAGCTGAAGTGTACGATCTAGTTGTATGGAGATATATATAGCATGTGGAAGTTACAACAATTAATACTATATGAATTTAGGATCATACAATATTCATTTGGCATCAAATTCGAGATGATCTAATCTCTTTGGTGCGTGATTAAAATTCAATTTTATTCACTTTGTTTTAATAATCTTGTTTATGCAAAATAATAATAATAATAATGCATATATCAAGGTTTTAAAGTCAGTCGGTCCAAAATGAAAAGCCTCGGATTACAAATAAACGAAATTTTTGGGAGCCGTTGTCTTGGCCATATTGGGGGAACTAGGGCTTTCTGGTGATGTGGCGCAGGCTAACGTCCGCGTGGAACGTCCGGCGAGGATTCTCCTCAGCAGTACGGCGCCGTGTTGAGGACGAGGGGGACTGGTCGTACTCCTCCGAGTGGTGGGGAACGGAATCCGACGGTAACACCGTCTTCCGTTCAATTTCTGACAAAGGAAACGGCGTCGTCTCGGTCGTCGCCTACCCTTCCTCTCAGCCTGTCAGCCTCTCTCTCTCTCTACAAGCACACACGTCCACTTGCATTATTATCACAGGATTAGAATGGAAACTCCCTGATACCTGGTATGAATTTGTTACTATGGCGCTAATGACACTGACATAAATATTTGCTGTGTTTCTGCTGGTGAATAATCTGCAGAGTGAAGTGTACTGGTCTGAAACGGAGAGATGGTTACAGCGAAGGCACGGAGAGGTACTACCGGGGCGTGAACACGAGGAGCGTTTCAGGATACTTGGGTACCAGTGGCGGGCGCTGCGGTTTAATGATGATACTCGCCAAAGCACCGTTAAGGTGATGGCTGCTTACCGGGAATCGGAACCCGGTTCTCTATGCCTAATGCAGCAGCCACATTGCCTTGCTGTTCCATGTAATTTCTTTCACCTGTTTTTGTGCTTTGTTTTTTTTCCCCTGTTATATCCTGTCGTATTATTGGGAAAGGAAGAATCGTGTGAACTAGTTCAAGTTGTGCTCGGGTTAAGCTCGTTATGTGCTGTCATATAATTTTAATGTAGCGGATAGTTCACATCGTGGAATTTCATGTTTGGAAAATACGGGCTAAAAGCAAATATGAGCTCAAACAAACATGAACCAGAAACGAAATTTGCATTTTTTAAAACTGCTGTGCATTGGTGAAGATGTTACAACAAACTTGGGAGGTTTTCAAATAAGTTTGGGGTGGTTAAAAGGCTGAATTGCCTGCCAAGTTCTTGTCGTAGGAGAATGGATAGCACTCAATAGGTCAGTGCGGTTGGGGAGTTTGTTGGACAGTGGAGGTTATTACAGGATCTTTGAAGGATGTTTTTGGGAGTCCAAATTTGAAAGATAATTTGTTGTTACCGGCAAACTATATTAGGAATTCTGACAGGTGTATTTGTCCCTTTTCCCCTCTAGCAATGGGAGGAAAAATATATCTTTGTGGAGGTTCGAATTAATAGAGAAAACCGTGAATTTATAGTATTCTTGGTTCTCAGAAAACTATGGGTTTGTGGTCTCTTGACATCAGCTGTTCACATAGTTTTTGTAGGAAATTCAGTAACACTTTGGATTTGCTAACTACTGAATGGGGAGAACCCTCAATTATAGAAAATAGTTTGTGACATCGTATTAATTTCTGAAAATGGTACAAATTTAGCAAATTTGGAAATCGGGGCAGTTCAGTGGTGGGATGCCAGACCTAATGTGCTTTATTTTGGGTACTTTTATCTTTTTGATGTAAAGTTATTTGCTGTATGTATGCGTTGGTCAAAGAGTATAGATCTTAGTTTTCTCTTCATAAGGACCAATAGATGTGTTGTGTTCTTTGGTCTTTATCCACTAATACATAGATTGACAGTGTGGTATCTGATGCTTGAGTATAAATGAAGCTTCCTAACCAATTGATACATCACAACACTTCTTTTTATTACTTTTGTTGCTAGTTGTTACCCTCTTGACCAAAAGTTAATGTTCTTTTTCAGATCTGAGGAGTATGCTATCAGCTGGGTTGGCCACTATAGCATCTTGTAGTTATGACCTGAAAAAAGTGGTGCATGGGAAGGAAACTATGAATATCTTATGCATTGGTCATGGTGGGGGAAGCTTACCATTATTTTTGGCTAGTGAAATCAAAGGTGAGAGACTATCACTTACTCTGGAATATTGATCTGGTGAGTTCAATAACAACATTATTTCTATTTATCATAATATTCTGTTTTTTAAAATCTATGAAAAACATTTTTTCTTTTTGTTTCTTTCATCTAACCACTTTTTGGTTGAACAAGTGGTGGCAATTTGCTTTATATCATAAAAATATATCCATTGCACCCACAAAAGCAACAGAAAAAAAAAAAAGAGAAAGAAAATCTCTGATGCTTCAGTGGAAATCTGTACTGCATTAGTGGACTTATTTAATTTTCGAATGTGAATACAGATTGTCTTGTCATGGTCATCTCAGTAGATATATTTGTCAGTACAGAAAGTATTCCACACACCTGTTATTGAAATGAAGTCGCTTGTCATTGAGTATGCACACATCTGTTGTTGGAATGAAGTCTCTTATCATGAGCAACTTCCTTTGTTAACCTGAGTGATGGGCTTTCCCAATCTAGCCAGCCTCTCTGATTCCAAGGCAACATGTTGTGATCTACTTGGAATGTCAATTTAAGTCTCCCCGTCTTTTTATTGTTGGCTTTCAGGCAGCAATCTCATTCTTCTTATCCTGATTATCAAATTAATCTGTAGCGCGTGATTTCGCTGTTTTGCAGTATCCACTACTTTTTTTTAACATTGAATTATTGGCTGCAGTTCTTTGAATGCCTGACTCAGCACTCTCGATCTCTCTGCAGGTGCTGTGATTCACATTGTCGAAATTGACCCCCTTGTTATCTCAGCCTCAGTCAAAGCTATGGGTTTTCCTGCTTTCTCAGTTATGAACCAATCAGGTGAGCGTGCCTTCTGCAGACCTGAAACCATCGATCAAGTATTGTGGAAAGGTGTCCATGAGAAGCTGTACCTCTATGAATCAGATGCTGAGGAATTTGTCCTTGACAATACCAATCTATATGATATGGTCTTTGTGGATGCTTATGATGGTGACGATATCTTCCCTCGCAAGCTGTGGGATCCAGATTTCCCATTTCTTAGGACTCTCAGTACTCAACTTCACCCTGAACATGGCACTGTGGTGGTGAACCTTCATTCAGATTCTGAACTCCTGAACCCCAATGGGTCTGTTCCATCTGTTCTTGAGCAAATTTTGCCAATGGGGAAGTATGTTTCCAGTATCGGCGAAGCATACAGGGATGTACTGGTGGGAAAGGGAAGTTCTGCTGGAAGGAAAGAAGGTTCTGGTTTGGGTTTTACTGTTTCAGTTCCTTGGGTGTGCAACACATCTCTGGTTGTGTGTAGAGGTTTAGAAACATGTGATGGGTATCTGGACAGGGATTCGGTTATGAACACCATCATATCGAAGTCCCTTGAAGTGGAAAATCTTCTTAACTTACCATTCTCGTGCTTGCAGTACATAAAGAGAGGTTTTCGATTACTCGATTGATCTTTGAAGAGTCTTAAGTTAGTATTATATGCATGATGGCATACTTCTTCCTTTGCTTCTTCTTTTCGTTTTCTTTTTTTTGTCTATTTAAGCTTATTTTACGACTATGCTTGTGTGGGCAAGCAACCATTTTTGGATGATCATAAATCAATTCAAGGAGGAAAGAGTTTGATTTTTTTTTTTTTTCTAAGCAGGATAGAGTTTGATTTACTTTGAGGGAAACGAGACCTTTGGTTACCCTAATCGAAGAAACGTTTTGTTCCAATCAAGTCCGAGGGGTCAATTTAGAAAGAAAAAAAAAAAAAAAACAAAACAAGTCCGAGGGGTCAAAGATCGGAAGATTTTATAAAAGAAATTAAGGAAAAAAAAATTCACAAAAAGAATTATTACAAATTTAACAAGAAGGGAGAAAAGACAAAAATCGCCAACAGTCAAAAATTGGGGCGAGAAAAATCAGAAAAGGAACTTTCAAAACCCTTAAAACCTGCTTGGGGGCGGTGATATAAAAATACATTTACAATAAACCAGAGAAGCAAAGGAGACCCTAAAACCCTCCTCTCTGCCTCGGTTATCTTTCACTTTTCTTTGTACAATTGACACTGGGATGGCGTCTCAGGGCAAGAAGCGCGTCTCCGCAACGAGCAACGAGCAGTCCATCATTTCGAGGGTCTCGCGCAGCGTGTCCCAGTCTCCAATCCTCCACCAGACTCAGCGCGTAGCCTCAGACGCTGCCTTTGTGTCCAAGAAGCTGCTCCGCAGCACGGGCAGGGCCGCTTGGATCGCCGGGACCACCTTCCTCATCCTGGTGGTCCCGCTCATCATCGAGATGGACCGCGAGCAGCAGTTCAGCGACCTCGAGCTCCAGCAGGCCAGCCTCCTTGGCACCGCCAAGTGAATCCGCTCCGCTCGCCCCAAGTCAGCTCGGTTCGAGAGAGGGTTTTCCTTCGGTGTTGTTTTGAACTGAACGCGACGTGACTTTGGCTTTGGAGTTTCGAGAATAGAGGTTTCTATGTTATATCGATTTTAGTTGCATTCTCTTTAATTGCTTGGGATTTTTTGCTAATGGATGCCGCAGTTGGGTTATTTCGTTGTCAAATTTCCTATTGGTTAAATTTGATATGTTTAGGTGACTGTCTATATTATGCCTTTTCCTTGTTCAGGAAGCAGAATAGGAATATCTTTCCATGAAATTAGCTTAATAAAAGAAATATGCTTCTGATGCAATTCCCAATTGAGGGGAGAAATTCAATAGCTTCCAACATGTTTTAATTTTGCGTTACATGTATTGCTTGGACATAATGGTCCGCTGAAACATATTGGAACTTGGGCTATGCTGTTAACTCAGCAGATGTGGATTTGGGGTATGATTGACCTTAAGAGCCTTTTATCATATGATATTCTTTGTTTCCTCATGGACATAGACTGTAGACTGGGTTCGGCTTTTTATTTGATTAGCTGTTATAAGCAGCGGCTTGCTGGAACCCCAGTAGAACACCAGTGCCTTTACAATGCTGATGTTTGTTGATTTTGGAGATAATGAGGCTATGTTTGTTTTGATCTTAAAACGTTTTCAAAAGTTTTTCACAATCACTTTTTCATCAATTCCAATAACTTTTTACAAACTCCAACAACTTTTAACAAACTTTTTACAAATTCTAATAACTTTTAACAAATTTTTCACCAATCTCAAGAGAATCTACTCTATCTTCCAAAAACACAAACATAGAGAATGTTTTCAAAACAAAAAACAAACATAGCCTGAAATTCTTGGTGTGGTTCGGCCATAAATCCCTCTCCTGTGTTCATGGTTGTGCCTTGTTAAGTGTTGCATCCGAAGAGAGTCATAGAGTGGGGGTCAAAATCTCTTGACAGAGCATTTTCTTGCAATTGAGTTATTCTGATTGTTATGATTTTTGGGAGTGATTCTACCAAACTACATTTTTGTGAGTAACTTGGCTAGAAATGCAAGCAAACCCCGTTGCTTTAAATCCTTTGAGAATTTTGTTTAATTGCTTTCAGTTTGGAAAGTTAATAAAGTTAGGACACTCGATTAACAGTATGATGTCGCTAAAACTACTTTTGGACTTGAAACTCTGAGAGGACTGAGTCCTTCAGATTCCATGAAAAAGTGCTGTGTTTTATTCTTGAATTGTTATCTATTGATTTCGTTTATGCACTTCAGAAATGATTTTGCATTCTTGAGATGAAGCAAATAGTCCTCAACTAGAGAAGATCATAGATGGAATTAGGTATGAGATCAATCTGGCAAGTGCGCCTGTTTTGCTGATTATCTGAGATCCAGATTTATCCTAACGAAAAATGCGACAATAAAAGCATTTCTGGACGGAAATGCGAATGGTGATCATGAAGGTTATCTGTCATGGTTGAGGGATATAGCCCTTTGGTGATCTTGAAGGTTTTTTCTTTGCATTTCAGAATCCAGATGGGTAGTATGAATTTTCCACCAGAAAGGTCAAATCGAGAGCAGTAAGCAACAAGTTCAGTTAGTTGCTTACGGCCAAAATCTGTGCTTGCGCAAGAAAAATGGCTTTGATCTAGGGATACATCCACTATAAATCGTCGGATCTCTACTCTTTCCTTCCCCTTTCCTGAGCTGGTTGGATCCATACTGTCACCATAGCCACCATTTGGACAGTTTATTCTGGGATAACATTTCCCAATTCTCTCTGAAATTATAGACCTTTTATTTGCCACCGCCCACCAGCCTTCATCTCTGTCCTTTCAAGGGGAGCAAGCATAGGTTTTCTGCTTAACCCATGAATGATTTGCGTGAGGTATACGTGTGTTGCGAAGCATTTACGAATAAGAAGAAACTCATCAGACCCAATATGATCCAAGTGATCTTCATTTTAGAACTTCGTATGCCGTAATGAACAAGAAATACAACAGCGAAAACATCCAACTCTGAGCGGTGTTTTTCCTCTCACGCGGCTCATCTCCTACAATTTACCAGATATCTCCGCAAGAACAAGTACCATTAAAAAATATATGGTATCTTTTAACATCCCTCACGACAATCTCCCTATCCAACACTCGACTAAAATACTTAAAAGCCTCATGACAATCGCTACAAATCCTCAGGTTCTTCACAATCCTTAGTGCCTTCCCCGGTGGCGCAGCTCCACTCACCACTCCAAACGCCGCTGCCAACTTCTCACTATGATACCAAAGTGCTTCCCTTTTCTCCCCTTCCCCTACCTCATGTAACATCTCTTTCCAAACAGGCACGTATCCTAATTTCTCAATCTCTTGCAACAACTCTCTCAACTTCTCATATATCTCCTCCGTCCTCTCATGCATTCGATCCCCGGCCAAAAATACGTGCACTTTACCTCGCACTTCTATCCAACTTCTCCCACCTTCCTTCTTCACCCTACAGTTTTTCATCATCTTCCGCACTTCCGCAACCTCATCCCATCTACCTGCAGCTGATAACACGTTTGCAGCAATCACATAAGCTGAGTCATCATGCGGGTTAAGTTCCAATAACCGTCTCGCCATAGCCCAAGCCATGTCCGCTGCACGATGATATGCACTACTAGATAGCAGTGACCGCCACACTGCAGCATCCGGCACAAAAGGCATTGTCATTGCAAGCCTCTCAGCTTCTTGTAATTGACCAGCTCGTCCCAATGCACCCACCAAACACGTATAATGCTCTAGTCCTGGTTCCAAACCATAATCTACTTTCATCCGGTTTATCCATTGCTCAGCCTCAACAGCTGAACCTGCATTGCAAAACGATGTTAGGACTGCTAGAAAGGTATATTCATCTGGCACAAGCCCTCGAGCTTCCATTGAGTTGAAAAGATCGACGGTCGAGTTCTTATCCCCCTGTTGTGCATAGCCAGCCATCAATGCATTCCAGCCCACGATATTCATCTGACGCAAATTCTCATAAAAAACCTGCCGTGCATCCAACACAAACCCTGCTTTTCCATACCCATCAACCAGAGCACTAACCACAATCACGTTAGAATCCAACCCCGTAACAACCGCTTGTGCGTGTATCATCCTACATTGCTCCAGTGCAGCAACCTCTGCGGCCGCACGAAGCGCGCCCGAGACACTATACATCGTGGATGCCACACCGTAGGCTTTCATAGCTGCAAACATCGACAGCGCATCGATGGCCCGCGAGTTTTGCGCAAGACCCACAACAATCGCGGAATAACAAACCTCGTCTCTATGAGGAATTTCATCGAGCGCCTTACAAGCTTCGCTGGGTAAGCGATATTTCGAGTAAAAGTTAATGAGAGCAGACCCAGAAAAGGGTTCGCTAGAGAGCGAGAGTTTCAGGGCCAGAGAGTGGAGGCTAAGGCCGAAGGAGAAGCAAGGGAGTGCGGTACAGGTTTTTAAGAGGGAAGCAACGGTGCGCTGGTTGGGCGAGGTGGGGTGGCGGAGCATAGATATGAAATGGTGGAGGGAGAGGAGGGTGTTGGCGTGAGCGGAGATGAGGGCGGTCCATGAGACAACGTTGGGAGATGGGATTTGGTGGAAGAGGCGGAAGGAGTAGGACAAGAAATTTGATTTGGAGTAGAGGGTGATGAGGTTGTTGTAGGTGGAGCGGTCGGTGTTGGCGGCTACGATGGCTTGGGCATGGACTATGCGTGGGTCGGTGCTTTTTGCCAGGGGCGTGGATGACGGGGACGGGCAGTCCGGTATCGGGTCTAGCTCGTCGTTCATGTTATGGGCGAAAAATTTGGAGGCCAATTCGGTTGGATTCGTATTCACATATATTTGTGGTCGCTACTCGCATTGCAAGTTGAATTACAAACAGTGGTGGATCCAGTGGCCGGCCCTCCCAAACTTTTCCTCGAAAAGAAATTCTCTTTGACGGTGAAATTCTATTTTTTTTTTTTGGGATAAATGTAAAATCAGTCCTTGTAATATACGCGAAAATCGAATTAGTCCCTGTAATAACAAAATCATAAAATTAATCTCTATGATCTCACTGTCTTTCTTGTTAATCCCTCCACTAGGGACTAATTTTATATTTTTGTGAGATCATAAGGACTAATTTTATGGTTTTATTATTACATGGACTAATTCGATTTTCGCGTATATTACAGGGACTGATTTTGCATTTATCTCTTTTTTTTATGTTTCTTTTAATCATAAGATATTTATGTTTTTAAAGCCATAGTTAAATGTCTTAAACGAGAGATACTAATCTTTCATATTTGTTGTCCAAATTAAATTGTCTAATTTAAAGAGAGGAAAATAAAATATGCACGAAATGTTCTAAGATCTACGCAGAAAGATAACATTGAATGCTGTAAAACATATAGAATATTAGAGGCCACATATTTTGTGTCTATTTATTTCATAACAAATTGGAAAAAATATTGATTAAAACAGAGAGTCTTTCACCTATTGGACGAATCGAATGTGTTCTTTACTTTCAGACCTTAGACCTATGTTCGACAATACTTGTATCGGGCTTCATGAACAACCTCGTACTGCTTTTGGTTGTTGTATGCTTCTTCGAGATAATTCCCCACCTTTTGTTACTTTTTTATTTAAATTGTTAGGGAGAAAAGTTTATAGCCGTAACTATAGTGGCCTCTACCTCCCAATTATTAAAATAGCTATTTACATTTTTTTACTTTTAAAAGTCTTCCATATACTCTCCATCCAAATCAAGAGTCAGACAGAAAAAAATTATAAAATGATTCAAAAATCACTTCAAAACAAAATTACTACAAATATTAAAAAATAAAAATTATATTTAAAAAAAATATTTTTTAAGTAAAGAAACTCTATTTCAATAATCTATTCATTTTTATTTATTTCTTGATTATTTATTATTTATTATTTATTTTAAAAAAATATCATAGAAATATTTCGGTCATTTTACACGGGATTCTGTTTGACTTTATTCTTAATTTGGATGAGAGTTGTACATTGGAGATTTTTAAAAGATAAAGAATATAAATGTCATTTTAATAGTTGAGGGATCAATGTTGATTTTACACTATAGTTGAGGAACTACGACTTTTTTCCAAATTGTTTCTAGTTTTTTTATGAGGTGGGTTGAAATCCAAGGACTAGCAAATTTTGGATTCACCCTCCTTCCTAGATTGGAGTCTATTTTGTGTGCTTGGATTTATGTTTCATTTTTGCTCGGAATTTGGGGTTTTAACCCACTTAAATGAGTCGATAAATAAGTTTTGGGATTCAAGCACTCGGCGGATGGTAGTATTACATTAATTTTTAGAAGTTCTCCAAATCTATTAGAGTTGAATTTTTCTTCTCAAAACGGGTTAGAGATTTAGAGGAACGAACGGGTTTTTTTTTTTGTCTTTTCTCTTTCAACCTATTGAGCCTATTTTTTTTTCATCTTTTCTTTGTTGAGTGTAGATGTGAAGAGGGAGGGACGTGGCGTAAACGGAAAAAGATGTGTTGGAGTTGTTAGCAATAGCAGATTTGGTTGTGCAGAGCATTCTGTACCAATTTATCATATTCATTTTGTTAGATTCTCAGAATTCTTTCTGTTCAAATTTATGATCAAATTGCACCATTCTTTTAAGAAGACAGTCTCAAAAGGTCCTTTTTGATTTCATCGTACCAAGAATTACCTGAAGTAAAACTTTTTATTGGCTTGTTCTCATATGTTCTTTGAGTCACTCTATTTGGTGAAATGTCATAGCACGACTGTATGAGAAATCTCGTTCTTGGTATCAATTTAAAAGGACTTAACTATATACAATGACATCCTTATTCTTTTGGGTCTCGTCTGGTTTCAGGAACGGTAAAATCTCACAAATTTATCTTTAATTTGAAGAAATAGCTTTCATTAAAAACTAGCAAAAGAAATGGAGGAGAATATTTTGCATCTTCTCCGTTTATCTCATTACTTTAGGCAAATTAAAATGTATATCGCAGTGAACTCAATTTGAAGTGAAAAGTCTTACTCTTAGAGCATTCCTAGCATCTTATTTAAATTTGGCTCTCTATTTTAACCAAAAAGTACACTTTTCTATTTTAACTATCAACTTTTTAAAAACACTCACAGCAGCTTCTCTATTTTAACCATCTACTTTTACTATTCTATTTAAATATTATTATTCAAAGATTTCTTTATTCTTTCTCTAACATTTATATTTTTTAATATTCCTTTTACTGTAACGGTTATATTTTTGAATATTTGTCTTATCCTAAAAAAGGCGGATTTTTTAATTTTTGTCTTTTCCTAACGCCTGACATTTTTTAAGAACCTGAGATGGGAGACCAGAGAGGGAGAGCGTGAGAGCTGGGAGGAAGAAAAGAAAAAGAAAGAGAAGGAGAGCGTGATTGCTGGGAGGAAGAGGAAAAAAAAGAAAAAGAAAGAGGGGGAGAGGGTGAGAACCGGAAGGAAGAAAAGAAAAAGAAAAAGAAAAAGAAAGAAAGGGAGAGAGCGTGAGTGTTCGGCGGAAGAAAAGAAAAAGAAAAAATAAAAAATATTAATATTTTAATATGAAAAAGTGAACAGTGGTTATCTAAAAATAGAAAACTACTGTTCACATGTTAAATTTTTTTGTTAAAAATTGTTAGAATAGATAAGCTGCTAAAGAGTGTTTTTTAACTTTTTTGTTAAATTGGTTCTCTATTCTAACCAAAATGTTAGAATAGAGAACCTGCTAAGAATGCTCTTACTACCTTACACTATTAGCTTCTAATGGGATGGATGGCATGACACGATCGAACCTGCTAAGAATGCTCTTACTACCTTACACTATTAGCTTCTAATGGGAAGGATGGCATGACACGATCCTTGCCGTTCATTGTGAACGAATGGTCAGGATTTGAAGAATTGTAACACTTAGAATAGGCTAAACATTGTAGAGGATCTTGGCCATTTATGAGAGTGAACTGTGTACTACTAAGAGTGTCGAGTGATGATTGGACAAGAGGTCCTGCATCTTACTTTTTGACCAATCATTGCAATATCTTTGAGGTTACAACTGTCCAACTTTGTCTCTGCTCGGAAATTTAACATTATCATCATCACGTAGGATGTACATACACCATCGGACCATAACATGTTAATGTACAAGCTGGCGCTGCTGCTTCTCGAATCTTCCAAATGCCACCCTGTCATCTTAACCCTAAGGCCGACAAAGGTATTTCCAAATGCTAAATACATTTGGAATATATGAACTTCTTAGGCGTTCTCAAACTAAACCCTTTCATATTTATGCTGCATATCTCATATCTCATATATCTTAAATTTTCTTTAACGCGTCCTATGTGAACGAGTAAATTATGAGCTAAAGACATTGAAATTATTAGTCTCAATGTTACTAGATGACCATCTAGCATTTGATTTTTTTTTTCTTTCTAAATTCAATTCACCTCCCAACTTGAATTATCTATTCAACTCACAGAAAATTTCTCTTTCTCTGTGTTCTATATATATATATCTGTAAATTGTATCAAATATAGAGCTATGAAGGTAATATTTCTCTTTACCTCTACTAAAATGTTTGTTTTTATTTTTTTTTTTTTTTTTTATTGAAATATACAATTAGATTGGATTAAGAGCGCAATAAGTAAATATAGAAGAAAATAAAAGTAACTTTTTTTTAGACTAGATGTCCGGACCAGTTGACTAAAAGTCCTGGAGGTAGCCTCTAAAGGAGTGATAGCTCCTATGAGGTTTTGAACTTGAGATTGTAGAAAGAGCATATGACCAAAGCCAAGGCGTAACCATTAAGCTAACCCTTTGAGATTAAACAAAACAAAAGCAACTTAGTGTTCAATCGAATTGAATTGGTTGTTTCTGAGTCTCATAGATGTAGGGGTGAAAACCAACCCCTTGATTTAGTTTTGCCCCTCACCGAGATGGTTGATGTTTAAAAAATGTAGACTAACCACTGAGCCGAGGCCTCCCAAGACCGATAGGATCGATCTTGATTCAGTTTTAATCGGTTTTTGGCAAACTATTTACGACATTGATTTAACAAAAAATCGAAAGGACTGAGGGTAGTATTAAGAATCACAAGAACCAACCCAATCCATAGAAAACAAAACAAAAAAAAATCCAATGATAGCCCAAATTGCAATAACCAACTTCAAGAAAACCCAAATCACAGCAAACGAAGAGATATAGAGAGAGGCAAAGCGAGGCAACAAGGAGAGGCGAGGCGAAATGAAATAAGGCTGGGGCTGGGGCTGGGGCTAGGGTGAAATACTATAGAGAGCGGCAAAACGTCTCGTCTCTCTCTCTCCAAATATAAAAAATATAAAAAAGCATATTTACTAATATACCCTCGAGTTTGTTCAGTGTAGGGGTGGTTAACGGTAGTGTAGATGACGGTTTGGTGAAAATCGTCACCGTCACCGCAATTAACGGAATCACATAATTGACACCGCCACCGTACCGCTAAGGCACAATAACTGCCCTTATTGGTGATGGTATTAACGGTAACTGTTGTACGATAACCGCTTAAACCGTATAACCGTTAGTCCAAAAAAAATAAATTTTTTTTTTTGCTTTTCATTTTTTTTCCACTGTTTTGGGCTATTTTCCTTAGATTTTTTTGGACCTTTAAGACTATTTGATGCCTATATATAAGCAACAAATATAATCATTCAAATATCATAACTTGTTTAAATTTCCAACATAATATCATAATCAATAATCATATCAAATGGACAAATATCATAACCTATTCAAACATAATATCATAATCATTAATAATCATAACAAATATAATAAGCTGTCCAAAAGTTCAACATAATATCATATTCAAGCATAAAAGACTAAAGTCCAATAAAAGTGTCCAACAATGTGACATAAATAACTAAAATATTCCAACAAAAGCCCAATAAAAGTATGTCACATAATTAATAATCATCTTAAGTTTCAACTAGGGGGTTTAACGGTAGTGTGGAAGTTGACGAAAACCGTCACCATCACCGCAAATTGACGGAATCACATATTTGACACCGCCACCGCACTGCTGAGGCATAATAACTGCCTTTGCTGGTTACGGTACCGATAGCGGTGGCGGTTTTAACGGTTAAAACCGCCACCGTCGGTGAAAATGAACACCCCTAATTCAGTGTACAGAAACCCCCAAGATCGAGGGCTGAATTGACTCCTTCAGTTTGTGAGAGCCTAGGCCGGCAGCCAAATCGAGTTTTGAACCGGCTAAGCTCACTCAATTTTGACCCGTTTTGGTCGGCCTGATCAATTTCAACGCAATATTGAACAGCCCGATTTCAGCGCAATATTGAACAGCCCGTAAATTGTTAAGTAAAATTTTACACTACATAACAGGTTTGAAATGTATAATTAACATAAGTAGTTCCAAATAATGTCTCAGCATATTGTACTAAAAATCTTACTTGAATATTCCATCAAATTTATTTCCCTTTCACACATTTATGAAGAAAAACAGGTTAGACCCGAAAGTTTCACAATGAGTTCGTTCAAAAACAACACTATTATTCCCAAAGTCCAAAAGATCCATCTTCTATTTCTCTGATTTTTTTTTTTTTGACCTACTTGTTTCTAATTAGTAGAAAGTTTCTCACTCACTTTGGAGGTTCACTCAAATTAAGGCAGGGCATGGGAAGCTGAAGCTAACGAAAGTGACTGATTAATTTCTTTTCCCGATAGTTTCTATTTACTGATTTGGTCTATAAAAAATAGATTGTCAGTGTCATTGTCAGCTCGAATTAAGAAATAGACAAAGTGCGTATGGGGTAGCGTGAGAGTTTCTAGGCGAGAGAAAGAGAGATGTTGCTGCAACTTTCTAAAAAGCATAAAGTTGTGCAGAAACTAGAGACCCATTAATCTAGAGAAGAGGGAAAAGAGACAGGCACCCACATGGCCACGAGCAGACGTTGGACAAAAAAAAAAAAAAAAAAAAGAGGGCAAAATTCCATTAGTCCACCGTTTTTCTTTTTTTCTCATCTGTCCAAAATACACACAGTTTCCTTCACTTTTGTGAAAAAATTTCATACTTTCATGGCCTAATTACTTACCTCTTAATAATACCCACATTTAAACCTGCTCTCTATCACCCTTTTGGCAACTTAAATATTCACCACCAACACCCATATGCTCTCACTAAAAACAAAAATTGATATTGCAGAAAGAATCGACCTCAAACCAACTCTGCATCTTTGAGGACCCATCTATCAATAATCTGCACAAAATAACACATTCAACAGTATCAGCATTAGCACCAGAAAGGCAAAAAAAAGAAGGTCCACCTCATGTTTCCCGTAGACTTACCATCATGTTTCTTCATCAAATTTCTGGCAAAAAGTAGGCAAATCACTAGAAACCCCACTCCTGCTGCCCCTCCTAATATTATAGCCACTGTCTTCCCTGTATTTCCCCCTGCCCCTTCATTAAATAAAGCACATCCCACATTATTATACTTATAAGTTTTTTTTTATTATACTTATATGTTAAACTAATAAAACAATGTTCAAACAGTAAACAACCACTGACATAACTCAGAACAAAAAGGGCCATACCTTAATCCAGCCATGCGTAGAGAGAGAAAGATAGAGACTAATTAATGTTGCTCAAATTTGAGGTAAAACAGAGATTAAAGAAAGAGATTAAAAAAAAAAAAAAAGGGGGTATCAAGAGGCTTTACCTGAAGAAGACGAAGAAGATGAGGATGAGGATGAAGATGATCTCCTGGGAACTCCATTGGGATAGTAACTGTAGCTAACAAAGCACTTGTGCAGATAGACCTGGCCTGAAATAGCTTCTCCACATTCAGCCTGGGCTTTCTGCACAGCGCTTTTCACACACTCCCCACAATCTGCGTCCCCCAAATCCCCCTCACACTGGGCCAACAAATACACGGCTTCATAGCTCGTGGTGTAGAAACCGTGCCCGCTAACAACGCCGTTTTCCATCACGTTAAGCGCGGCGTCCCTCCTTTCCACGAACCCACTTCCGGCCACGTTTGTTGTCCCACAGGTCTTGTATAGCATCTCAAAGCCTGAAATCTGAGTAAACCCAGCAACCTCATAAAGAATGTAGCAGCCATATAGCTGTACTCTGGCGGCTATGGCTTTGCCACACAGACTGTCGGTCATTTGGGGCAGTTTGCTTACACAGTTGTAGCAGTCGGCATTGTTAAGGTCCCCTCTGCATTGGAAGAGACCAGAGATGGTGGTTTGGCCACTGCCAGAGGTCGTCTTGTAGAACCTGGCCTTGGAGGACTGCGAAACCAGGGAACCAAAGAGGGCTGAGAGGGCCTGGGAGTAAACCCCTGTTGGATCTGAAAAAGCCTGCTTTGCACAGCCCTTGTACACCAAGGCTGTGTAGTCAGTAGCAGATTCAGCAAGTGTGATGAGCTCAAGATTTGTGAAGAAAACTAGAGAGAAAAGGAAAAAGGAAACGGGTTTTGACGGAAACCCCATCTGGAGTCGTGTTGATGGATCAAATCATGGCAGATCTTTGGGGGGGTTTGGATTAAAACTGAGAAAGATTGTTTGTGTTTGGTTCTATATAATTTCTTCTGCTTTTTGCTGAAAAGGGTTTGGGATTTGGGTTTGTTACGTGGTGTTTGGGATTTGCTCTTTGTACAGTCCAATCTCTTCAGATGAGCAGCAGAGTGTGAACTGTGAGAGGGTAGAGTGAGCTGTACACCTTTTCCTTTTTTTTTTTCTTTTTTTTTGTGCGAGTTGCGTTCTCCTATTCTCCACAACAGTACTGCAGGGGCATAAAATAATTGTTTTTCGGGATAGTGAATAATTTTGTGTGTTTAATAATAATATTTTAACATTTGAAGAGAATGAGAACAAAATAATTTGAATAATACATAGTAATGCCTAAAGTTAGAAGAGGACATTCTCCATCTAAGCAAGGCGCGGAGGGTGTGAAAGAAAAGGAATCTGATTTTGGTGGGAGAGAAGTGCGTGAAGTTTGACCGAAGTACATCATACTTGAGCCACGGTTTGAACTTTGAAACTTCAAACTTTACCCCTTTTTATTTTTCTTCTTCGGCCAAGTGAACCTTGAGTTGAATAAGGAGCCCAAATACTCTATTGTGTCTTGAGTCTCATTGAAGTTACAGAGTACACGAGGCCTTTGGGGTCCAAGAAAAAAGGTGATGCTATTAAGTTTGGATCCTGGCATTTGCACGAGGATTTATGACTTAGGGATAAACCTCACGACAAGCACATGAATCTTTTATGGCTGGCACATTGGAATTAAATATCAAACACAGCAGGATAGATTGATGTCTGCATATAACTGTTTGCTGATCTTCTAATGTCTGGATATAACTGTTTGTTGATATTTTCATTATTTTACAAGAGAATCAACATCCAACAGAAAAAGGCATTTTTTGTTGAGATCCTTTGTTTTTTTTTTTTTGTGATTAGAAAAAGAAAAAAAGACAATCAGCGTAACAATCCTTCTTGAATGTTATTATAAGAACATCTTGCTACATAATTTTCAATTTGAGCTATAACTATTGTACATTAAATAAGACCCTATGTTTTATATTTCACTTAACCCAATAAAAAAACAAGGGTTCAGGTTTGAATTGCTGTTTGTTTGTAAGTAGTTGTCCATCAAATAGAAGTGATGTCTTCGTGCATTCTGCAATGGCAAGTGGACAACAGATTTCAAGTTACTTTCCTTGTCTTACCATGTTGTCTTATGTCGACCGTTCGGAATAGTACAATGGTTAAAGTAGTAAAAGAAGAAAACAAAAGAATCAATGAGACTTTTAGCTGTATTAGCTATTCTGACAGTCAGATTCTCTTTTGCTTGTTTCTTCTTAGTTTGTTTGTTGTTTGTTCTGTTTCTTTGAGCCATACTTCTCCGTATTGTGGCATTGAAATTAATGTTTGAAATAATGGAGGTGTCAATAACTAACATCGGGAATCAATGTGATGGCATTGGCTTCTTTTTTAGTTCTCCCTTGCTGCATGCCCGAGAAGCAGTAGTGTCTATCAACTGTTTGATGAAAGTCCGGTTCTCACATCTTTGATTCTTTGAACACCCTTGGGTTACGTGGGTATGCATACCGCTAGCCTTCTTCCATTTTTTTTTTTTTTAATTACACCTTACCACTATAAACTAGAACAGCTTGTCCTCTAAATTATGGCTTTTAGCAATTGACTTCCTTAACTACTACTTCATTGAAATTTATTCCCAAATTATAGATTTAAATTGTGCCACATTTTTGGAGGTTAAAATGTAAATAAGGTAATAGTTTAGGGTAGTAAAAAACAGTTTTTTCTTTCCTTTCTTCTCCGGGATGAAGAAGCCCGACTTTATGTCGTATACCTCCAACCAATGTATTACCTCATAAATTATCAAAATAACACCACAAATTATTGAATTACAACTTTATCCTTAAAATTCTAATTTGACATCTTTATTGGTAAAATTATCAATTCCAGAGGAAAACTTTTATACATAAAATAAAATATAACTAAGACGTCGCAATGCTCTGTTTTTCACATTTTTAAGTTCGAACTAGAGAATTTCGAAATCTTTGTGAAATCTAAAATTGTATATCACAAAAATAGCTTTCAAACATCACCCTGGGTTATGTTTGGCTGTAGTTTTGTTTTGTTTTTTAATAATTAATAAATTTTGTTGAAATGTTTTTTTTTTCTTTTTTTTTTTTTATTTATAATTTGTGAAAATAATGTTTTTCTCTAAACACAGCACGTGTTCTAGACGTGCGCACGACGGAAAAGATGGGAGAATCTCTCTCATAAACAGAGCATGCAGATCCGAGAAACCTACCTGCATTCTATGATCACGAACAGTCAAGCTCATCGAAGTGCTTAACAGCATTACAAACAAAAAGAAAACCAACAAGAGAGAGAGAGAGATGTCTCGTTGAAACCATAACTAAACAATTTGAGCCCATGATTGGAACAGACCAGATCAAGATTTGTGATACAATCACAATAGCAAAGAAGGAAGAACCCACCAAATCCCATATCTTGTGGGCTGTTAGAACAACCTCGTCAAAGTAGAGGCGACATTGAATTTGAGAAAAAGGACGGACTTTTCTAGTAGTAAAAAGAAGGGATTTCAGTTCTTTAAAGAAATCTGAATTAGTATTGGTTAAAAAAATCTGAGCTATTGAAAAGCGATTTATTTGGGGGAAAAGCAGAGCAGGATGTTTGACCAGATGGTACAAAAGCATAATGCCATAAAATGGAATTAAAAGAGATAGCCAATAACGGAGGCAACGGCCAATCAAAACCTCAAACATAGCACGCGTATAGCTCCGTCGAAAGTTCAAAATCAATGTCCCACTGATTGCTGCCATCACAGCCACTCGTCCCTTTCCCACCGACTCGTCCTTCTGCTTTCTCTCAATAACATTAAAAAACCAGACAGAAGCATCAAAAGCGAAGGCACAAATGGGAGAAAGAAGAGCCTGACACAGAGTTACTGTCATCGTCAGCACCAAACACTCATGATGTACACGTTGAAAGAGAAGGTGACGGAGAGACTATCCCGTTTCTTCGCTGATTCCCCCAACTCCTCATCCTCCTCTTCTACCTCCCCCCAGGTAATTTCCCCTTTTATGGTCGTTTTTGTTTGTTTGTCGTGGATAAACAGTCAAGCTCGATTGTAATCGTGGCTTTTGGGAAAACTTAGATCTGGGCGTCTTAGAAAATTGTAATCCTGTCTCTTGAATTGGAATTTGGTGGAGCTTGCAATTTTATGCTCGGGATCTTCTGTGAGAACGGAAATTTTTTATTTTTCAGCCATTTTTAGCTGATGTAAATTAAATATTTATATTTTCCCGAAAGGGGAAAAAAAGGTATAAAATTTTCACTATCCCGATAACTGGAAGAAACAAAAATAAACTCCCGCAATTTTTTGTTGTTGGAATTGTTTCTATACACTAGGAGGAAATGAGGGCTTCATGATCTTCATGTTATACGAATGTGGTATTCAGGGTGGAGGCAAATTCAGATTTGTGGTTAGCATTCAACGATGTTTTCTAGTGATTTAATTGATGCTCTTAGGCTTTCGGTTCGCATATGTAAGAATTTACGAGAAGAAAGAATGAGAGACTTGAATTGTGTAACGTAAACCAAAGTTGCCACTCAAACAGGCCTTTTAAAGCTGTATAGATTACTCAAATTGGGTTTTTCATTTGTAATGTTACAAGAGCTTATTTCTCCCTTTTTAGTGTTTTTTCATAATCGGAGCGGAGGTTGTTGATTCTTTCTCATTATTTGAATTGTGCACGTGAATTTGACTTTCATGACGATATTAGGTTTTTAAATGTGTAGGCCAGACCTTATTCTCGAGAGGAGAAATCTGTATCTTCGTATTTTTCCCATATTATCCCTTCAGTCAGCTTTAATGGATCCACATTGAACAAGCATCAACATGATCACAAACCAACTCAAGCACAATATAGGAATGTTAGCTCTGAAGATCTAGATGAATCCTTGGACAACTACGTTGAATGTAGTCCAGTATGTGAAAAGAAGGTAACACCAATAAATCCAGAAGGTGATGATCACCCGGCTTCTGGAAGGAGCACTAGTGGGTCTGAAATGTTTGAAGAGGCAAATAACCTGCACAGTCCGCAGAAGCCTATACCCTATCTCATGGATGAGTCTGTTTTCATCTCCACCAACTTCTATGAGTTCTTGTTGTCGTCCCTTCCTAATATTGTAAAAGGGTGCCAATGGGTATTGTTGTACAGGTCAGTTCTCTTGAAAAGGTAGTATACTCTGCTCTAATAGCATCTTTGTTCCTTCGTCTTGATTCAATATCGTGCTTTCAAATGAAGGGCAGTACGTTGAAACATGGCATATCACTGCGTACACTTATTCGTAAGAGCGCGGACCTTTCTGGCCCTTGTTTGCTGGTACGTTTGATGTCTATGTTCCAGTAAGATCTCTTAAGTGGTGATACTAGTTTTAGATTTACCAGTCTTCATGATATCCAATCACTCTTCTAGTAATGGGTGCTAATGTGGTCATGTTATATACCTTCAAGATTGCTGGTGATAGGCAAGGTGCTGTGTTTGGTGGGCTACTAGAGGGTCCCTTGAAGCCTACGGCAAAGAGAAAATATCAAGTAAGTTAACAGGCTTTCATATTTATTGATATTAATCTCCAGTAGATGTCTTATTGACGAAGTGACTCATTGCTATTTCACTTGCCTTGGACTATCTATCTTTTTTCCCTTTCAATATTTGATGAATGATTTTGTTTTTTCCTTTTTTGTGATAGGGAACAAACCAAACATTCGTGTTCACGACCATATATGGTGAACCAAGACTATTTAGACCAACAGGTAAGGACTGATCTAATCACGTGTAATGCTTGTTCTTTGTGGGAAGGCATAATAGCAATCAGGTTCAAGAGATATTTCCTAGGTCCGCGATGCAACCAGTCACATTTTAGTATGTTGTACAGCGAACTGTTAGGTGTCCTGTTTGGATACTCAATTCTTGACAATGGGTATACAAAATACCCAATTACTAATATGTCAATTGAAACCTCTATTTGGTTGGCAGTTTTCAACTGCTACATTGAGAGGTCTGTTCATTTAACTCGTGTCCGTATCAAAGTTCTTTGCTATCTGGATTGCATGAGGAATTCATCAGCATTGGTGGGGAAAACAGTCGGAGTTTTAGATTAACTCTATCACACCTTCAGATTAAACCGAAAATATTACAATGCCTGAGTAGCGTTTAATGGCCTTCGTATACCTGAACTGATATAATGTCTATTTTATGTATGTAGGAGCCAATCGTTATTATTATTTATGTTTGAATGACTTATTAGCATTTGGCGGTGGTGGTAACTTTGCTTTGTGCTTGGATGGAGATCTGTAAGTTTCTTCTTCTAATGTTCTTTTTGAATTTGACATGATGTGTCTGATGAATGGACTAGCACTCAAACTTCCTTTCTTTTGCATGTGAACTCTATCTGAAAAGGTTAAGTGGGACAAGTGGATCTTGTGAAACGTTTGGGAATCAATGTTTGTCTCATAACCAAGAGTTTGAGTTAAAGAATGTTGAGGTAATGTCTTCTTTTTAACCAGTTTGTCTTGTACATTGTAAATATATTAGTGTCTGTACCACATCATTACTTCTGCTTTCTTTTCCAAGTGTGGAATCCCTTTCTGGCTTGTCTTAGTTTGAACTTACTTTTTCATAACTTTGATTTATGAGTATCATTCTTGGAAGGATTGGCTGCTACTGCCCACCTTAACGGTCTGCATACACACTTCTCTTGTTAAGCAGTAAACACATCAACCTGCTCCAATACAGAGAAAAGTGTCCTGATAAAGTTGGTGTGCCACATTGGACATTAGACATTTTGCGTCTATTCCTACTGCATGTTTTGACTCGATTGTAGCTGCTGTGCACTCACTAGAAACATGAATTTGGGATCCCTAAGATTGGTTACGTTTTGGTGAATAGGTGGAATAATAGCTTTTCTTAGGGTGTTATTCAAAGATAAAACACTAAGGAAGTGGTGGAGCACTAGTACATCAGCAGGAATTTGGTAAAAATGCTGACTTTTATTGGCTCCAGTAAAACGGATTTTACTTATCCAAGTTTTGTGGAATTTCATGTTGATGAAGCAAACAAACGATGCCCACGTTAGCTCTGCCAATTGTTTGTTCCGTTTTACAAGCAGTCATATTCTCGACTGCAAATTTAACTTAACAAATCGTTTGAAATTTATTTCTATGGTACCTTATTGTAAATCTTGTCTGTGTGCAGCTTTGGGGTTTTACGCATGCATCACGTTACCTTACCTAAGAGGAGCCTCTCAGATGCTTTGCTTATTTGTTATCCTGTATCAATTACCATTCTATTCTTTATTCATTTACTCTACGTTTCCTTCCTTTCGTGCTTCAAGAGAGCTACGATGGTAATTATGTTAAGGATTGTCCTTCGGGAGTAGTAGGTTTTTAATCTCTTAAAAATTGCTTTCTAGCTATTAGGCAGTCATTTTAGTGGTTAGATGGTTCGATAACTCCGGCCTCACTGAACCATTTGAAAAAAAAAAAAATAATAAAAAAAGGTGCAGGGCTGTTAGCGCTGTAATGGTTCCAAGGTTCAAACTCGCAGATCATTGTGGTTGCAGATCTTTGGAATCTGCAATTTCAAACTCGCCCCAATTTTTTTATTTTTTATTTTTATGTAAGAAAACGTTTGTATTCCGTACTTGTTTCAATTAACCCGTGTTTGTAGAAGCCGAAACAAAGTGAATAGCATAATTTAATATAACAAATAACATATTGCTCTTTTATTGAAGTCTGGTTGACAAAAACTACGACAGTAACGTCTTGGATTTTCACCCCCTGCGTCTCGACGTCTGTGGCTGCAAACATACCAATAGAGCAAATTAGACAAAACGTCATGCCGTGGTGGGATTCACTCAAAAGGTTTGCCGATTTGTAATTAACCAGGTGGGATTCACTCAAACACCAGGTTAGCCCCCCCTACCCGAGACACCCAAAAAAAAAAAGAGAGGATCGCTTCCTTTCAATGACATGCTGCAGGAAACACGTATCAGCAACAAACCTTGGTGTAACTATAAATTGCATGTCTCTGCTCTTAACTTTGACCTTCCAATTCCACACGGTTAGTAGGGAGTACCATGAATTGTGGACGCATACAAGATTAGTCAACAAATTGCTCTAAATTGCTTAACCTTGTCAGTGCCCCAAATTACAGCAACAACGGACATGAACCGTGACCAGTTGTAAAAACAATGTACCACGAAAAGGGTAGTGAAGCTACCGGTGGAAGTGAACTAAATGGCTATTCCAGAAGGGCAAAATCTCATTACGAAAATTTGAAAAACAATGGTAATACATGAGATTGGACATGTGCTTGAAAAGTTATGATGGCAAAGGGATTAACTGCCCATTAGATCTCACTTTTCCCGCTCTGTTGACACTGCACCTCAGAAGATTGATACAGAATGCTCAAGGGTTCTGTCTTCTCTACTGAGGAATTTGGGAATTGAGCCAACACCATCTAATTGCAGAATTCTACCATCCACTTCTTCAGCCAATAAATTACAAGCAGCAGTATCAGCAACTGCAAGAAATACCAAGAATTCCACTTCCCGGATAGGGAAACTTAGGTATTTCATGATTCCAGTGGACCATCCTCACCGGGTAGGCCAAAGATGCGGAGATTTCTATCCATTGAACCTACTGCCAGGTATTTTGCATCCGGACCAAATTTTACACTTGTTGCTTTACCTGAAACAAAAAGCAGATATACTTAAATATAAAAGATTAATGAGTAAAAGCCACTAATAAAAGAAACTGTACAAAATTTTGAGAACCTGTGCCAGATAGATCTTGAAAAGTTTTGATACAGTTCCATTCCGATTTAACATTTGCAACTTGGTATACTCTGCAGAAGTACAAATCCCAAGTTAGTTTCCACAGCTCCAAAAATTAGAAAGAGTTCCAAGCAAAAGAACATTCAGCTTCGAAAGATAGCTTGGGTTTCAGTCTGAGTCACAATTCAAGTAGTTGCAAAGAAAACTTGGCTTGAAAGTCTTAATCAGTCGAGGCTAATAGGTCACATATCCAAGAGTACAAATCTTAAAACGCAGCTGAACATGGAAATGCTGTAACGTGGGCTGAACTATGCTTCTGATGTCAAGATTCTGTCATGACAACAGATGGAGAACTGATTCAACATTTCACTAGGTGGCATTGCTATTAATTTTCTGTTGCTGCCAAAGGAAGAACAGAAAAGGAGAGGAAAGGAGGGGGATCAGGCCAAGCCTAAGAGAGGAGGAAAGTGAATGAGTAGCAGGAGCTCCTGGCATGCAATACTTTTCCTTGAAATTCCTTGAATAAACAAAGGCAGTTCATAGACATCACAAAAAAGCATACACTAAAAACCCAAACTTTCTACCATTAGAAAATCAACCCAAAAAACACAGCTCTACAGACTCAAGAAATTATACTTGAATTTCTTCATTAGGTATTGAAATCTTAACCCAACCCAACAGTAGAAGAGTTTTTTTAACACCTACCTTATATCCGCGCCAGAAAGTGCAAGGTAACATCCACTGTTGTCAAACTCCACTGCAAGTAGGAAAACAGTGTCCATAACCAATATACTCATGTTCTCAAAACTAGTTATTATATCAACTAGAAAGAAGAAGTCGAGGATTTTGACGTCTCCACGACATAAACAAAGGCAAAAGACGAAACGGAAAGAGATATTAACAATACATAAATAAAACAACAGAAACGAAAGGGTCCCAGTCCATGGTAACATTTGTTATTTTGTTTGATCTTTACATAGAACGATCTGTTACAGGTATGGAGAGATTCTTATTACATACCAGAGTTCGTTGGGGTATCTGAATCGTATGGAGAAAATGTCCGGAAGTTCCTCAATTTCCGTAGATCCCACAGCTTAACACCATCATGAGCTGCAGTCTGTCCATTTCAGACATGAAATCAAACCATGGTATGTCCAAGGCTCTATGCAGTGGGTATATTTCATTCGCAGAATACTTACGGCCAGGAAGTAGCCATTTTCAGAGAAAGATATGGAAGTTACAGCACCAACATGTCCATCAAATCTAGCAACATTTGCCTGTAAACCAATCAAAGAGAGCTTAATCAGAATTTTTTTTTAAAAAAAAAAAAGAATAAAGATCGAGCTACAAAGCCACAGAAAGAGCTAACTCTACCTGACTTTTCACATCCCAAATTTTGACGACAGCCTCTGAAGTGCCTGTACCAAGGATTAGACCATCAGGATGAAATGCTGCAGAAGTATAGCCGTTAGAATCTGAGGCATCCACAACCTGCAGAACCAAAGATCATTATTGTCTCACCAGTATGGAGCCAAAGGGAAAGATAAGCAAATGACTGTATTGTGCTCTAAGATTATTTAAAGCATTTCCAAACTCTGTTTATTTCTTTTGAAACCTCTACCGAGTAACTGAAAGCTCAGCTGATAAATGACATTGGGTGTCACGCATGCATGGACATGTTTTGGTTGTGGGGGGGGGGGGGGGGGGGGGTTGTGGGGGGAAGAGAGAGAGAGATGGACCTGTGTTAGACATAAACCGGAAGAAAGTTCATAAAAGCACCACGTGCTATCAAGAGAAGCAGTTACAAAGTAGTTATTCGTCGCATGGACAGTAATAGCTTGCACCTGGGAAAAATATACGGCATATGATAAATAAATCGAGTAAGGGATTAAACATGACAGAATAGTAATCAACCGGAAAAAAATCTGTCATTCTAGGAGTGGGATAAGACAATTAAGCCCTGGCATGCAATCCTTCTGTAGTTATAAACACTTCCAGACCAAGCTGTTATCATCAATCGTATCTAAGATTTCATGGCATCTAAAGCAACACTGGCATTCCGGATATAACAAAATACTCCATATCACAAAACACTGCAGAAATAATAGATTGCTTTCAAAATTAATTATATTGATCAACATCTATCACTACCTTATCTCCTTTGTTAGTCAATGAAAATCTCGTCCACCATTTAAAAAACACATATGAGAAAGGAAAATGCCTCATATTGTAAAAACCAGTGCAATTAGCCTGGGAGAGACAAACTTGAGTTTTGAAACACTATTAGATCCAATTCAAGTGGGCTAATCCAACCAATCTTGCTTGCAGCTTGCCCTGATATAACCTGACTAGGGTATCATGTTCCTGTCATGCCTCAATTCACAATACCAGATTCTCTAAGGAAGAACAAAAAAATCAGAAGAATTTACACAAACAAGAATGTTGTACATCTGATTCCCAAAAGATACTAAAAGCAAGAAGCATAGGGGGCATATTACATCCAAATCAGAAATGGAACATGGTCAAGAAAGTAAAAGCTTATTTACCTCAGCAGTATGATCCTTTAAGACGTGTCTACAGTTATAGTCCCCACCATCAGACTCTTGCCATAAGCGTACAGTCTTCAACCCAAAGATAGAAAAACAGTTTAGGTATAGAAGATAACAACAAAACTACAGCAGACTGCTAAAATCGATTCTTAAACACCGTCATGGCAACCATTTACATCAAGGCAAGCAGTAAGCACCATAGTTTTCCATGTAGAAGTTGTAAGACTGAAGGGACTTCATATCCTTAAGGACACAAAACTTGTACACCTCAACAAGTATACTCATCTCCTTTAGCTCAAATCAGCCAAAACTAAATTTTGATTGGCAGCATTACACTGTAACAGAAGGCACACCACCAGGTCTCAGTAAATAACTAAGATTTTATCCCAACATTAGAAATCTGATCAACCCATGAAACAGCAACATTCTCCAGCTTCGGGAAAATGGCAAGAGCATTTGATAACTTTCACAATATCAAAGCATCTGTAGACCTTACAAAATCCTTTGTGAGCAGCTTATACATCCACCTTTGATTCCTTTTTGGTCTCCCCAACCCCGTTCCCCAACCCACACAAAAAAAAAGCTCAACTAAACCTGTCCCCCAAATCAAGTAGAGCATGTTTTCTTTTCTTTTTCGAGGGAGGATGGTGGATTTGGGTACTACAATAAAGGTGTCTAATACATTGAGACATTCTTTTACACTTTCAGCCTCCCCTTCTTCCCACCTTCCTCTTTGTCTCTCTCTCCCCCCATTTTTCACTTCTACCAAATAGAGGGATTCTATTTTACCCTTTGTCCAATCCCTTCAAAACATCTCCATCTCTCCTCTAAACTTTCCAAACAGACATATTACAGATTGACCAAATCAAACTCCCTGTTCAAAAGAACTTACCTATTAATTGCCAAATTCACTCTAATAGTCGAGCAAAACCATACAATACTATTGGAAAGAAGAAGAAAAAGAAAAAGCAACACATGTTAATATTCAGGAATTCACAGTTAGAAAACTTGATTCCCATGAAACTGACTGTTTACCTTATCTGCTGAGCCGGTTATGAATAAATCACCACGAGCAACAAATTTTAGACTGGTAACCTACACAAACACAGTGTCTAATCAGCCAATAGATTTCAGAAACAAGACAACTCCAGCAATTCAGTAATTGAAATAGCATTAAACCTTCTTGGAATGCCCACTGAGTGTAGATAAGATCTGCCCTGAGGGTCGATCGAAAATTACAGCATTTGTGTCGAGGCCTCCAGTTGCAATTACATCCTATTAAGCACAGGAAAAATGCTTTATCAGAGTGGAAGAAACATACTTGAGTCAATGTCAGCACCATGTAGAATGCAACTTATGTTCAAGTGCCATAAGAGTTTGGATAAAAAAAATATCACGGGACTTGCAAACAAAATGACCCAACCAATGCAGAAAGATGGATTAGAACTTCACTGAAGCTGCAAATACCCACTGCAGCCATAACATCGGTGCAGGAAGCAAACACTTGTTCATCTAAAAACTTTTGAAAAAAATCATTAAAATAGCAAAGAAAACAATTTGAAGTTCTAGTAACCAAGCTCTAATGTCCAAAGGGAAATCCTCCATGTCACTCCAATTATAAGAGCTTCTAAGCCCACTTGAACGTACGAAATAGCTGGTGCCACGACTACTCAACAATATAGGATTCAAACAATTAGAAGCTATTTAAGCAAAGCATCTAAACCTAGTCTTTTGTACGTCACAAAATATAGCTAACTCAAACAAAAAAGAATGCCCTCAGAAAAAGCAGCATCAACCTGATCAACAAAGCTTTCAGACCAGGAGTTGGTTATTGTAATGAGATGTTCAATGGCTCAAGTTGGCTCTTAGCTAGTGATGAGAAAGCCTCAAGGCTTGCAATTCACGTTACATGGAATAGCACAAAGGTTTACCCACAGCTTAAGGAGGCTCCGTGACAACATTAGCACTTTCCATTTACTAGCAACGAAAACATGAGGAATCGTAAGACAGGTTGACTGAATGACCTTTGACCATCTCATTTTGCTCCTCTCCTTCCTCAAATGAAAATCATATTTATGTTTCTGGTAAGGTAATGCTGATAGTCCAAAAGACATACATGCATAGACAACTCTTTACATGTAAGACCCCTTGCTCATGCAATTTGGGGAACCTAATTGCAAAAATTTTTACGCGAGGAGGTGCTCGTGGACCAGTTTGAGAGATCAACATTTTAAAAAACATGCATGCATGTGTTAGTGTCAAATTTTACACATCCCAAATGCATCACAAGAAACCCAAACGCTGACTCATCACCATGAAACTTACTTAAATCTCCTCTTCACATCTTCGAAACTTACACTAATCATCTCCAACATTGTAAAATTGACGTGGTCTATGGCATCCGACACAAAAGTCTATCACTTTGGTGTAAACGAAGTCTAAACATTAAGGGAACACAAATGTGAGTGCCAAAGTTATGAGTGATGCTATGAGCAGGAAAAGGTTCTAAATCTGGACCAGGAATTCATGATTTCCATCCATGTCACTAGTTGATGGCAGTCCATAATATTACATTGGACTGGAAAGAATGCAATATATCATTTTGTTTTTTCCTCTTATATTTCATCAAGGTGCAGAAGACATTTTATAACCTGAATGACAAAGATATAAATAAACGACCACACCAAAAAAATTAAGGAACTTGACATTGTGGCCCACTAATCTATCACCGTAACAGTTTCTAGGTGAATAACATGGAATCGACCATGCCATCCTTATACACACCCTCTTACACTTCAGTTCTTATATTCTGCAATTTCCCCCCCTTTGGCGACATGATGAGGCTTGAAAATAGCAAGACAGCAATGCATGTACTTGTAAACATGTGCAAAGAGATAGAAGCAGAAGACCAAAGCAACCATTAGTCGAGGCACTCCCGAAGTCATAGATGCAACATGCAAGCACCAGCACCTAGCCAGTGCATGGTGGACCACTAACTTCAATGGACTAGGCATATAACAAAAGTTGATAAGATATGCAGGAACAAAATTGGATCTGGTGAATGCTGTACCTTGTCATAATGGATATCAAGAGATACAATGCCTGGTTTGCTTGTTTTGTGAAGTGGATGACTAGAAATCTGAGTATATCTCTCCAGAGCATCAATTGTAGCCACCGTTGGAGGAATCTGAAAGGAAACAAAACAGGAAAAGAGAGGAAGGGAGGAGGCGGGGGAGAGGAAATTAGTAATTGACGTATAGGCTAAAAGGACATTACTCTTTGGTACATCTTTCCCTATTGACATTACGACAAAGTCTGCTAAGTGTAAATTTAGTAACATTGGGTATAAGGGAAGAGAAATGTGATTTTCCCTTTGGTGCTTGCTTACAAGGAATTGGATAAAAGAAAAACTGCCCCACCCATAATCATAAAACATTGAAACAAACTCTTTTTCTCTACTCTTCCTTTCATTTACTCTAGCAAAATGGCAGACCAGAGTGAAAGGGCAATGGAATATCTATTCTTCTATCCTTTTCCCCCATCCACCTCCTTTCCCTCCCCTATCCACTAACCAACCAGCATGGAGGAAGGAATAAAGGTAAGAGAACGATATCCTTTTAACAAATCAGTTAGTACGGAGATCAAAACAATCTGTCTGACACTACGCCAAAACAACTAGTACCTGCCGCTTTTTACGCTGCTGTGAGAGAGCCGCATTACAGTCAGTCAGTTCACCAATAATACTAGCAGATATTCCAGGACGTATTCTCTTTCCACCAGGGCCCAACTCCTCATCCTCAGCACCTATAAGAAAATCAACAGAACTACAATCAGCTATGGTTCTAAATATATTAAAAAAAAAAATCAACCAAGAAAGCACATAAAGGAACTATCTACCTCTTTTGCCATTGCTAAGCGCAGGAGCATTTGCTGCAACTGCTGCTGATGCTGAAAAAGGCATCTGCCTTTCTGCCTGAGCAAGCAATGACCTCGCTTCATCCCTCTCTTTTTTAAGTCTGGCAATCACACGGCAAGCAGCATCATGCTGTCCACATTTGACAGATGAACAAACCCAACTTTAGATGGATATATGCATATTTGATTTATAATTTACAAGCAAAGCAAAACGAAAAGACAAGGGGGATAAAACATGACGTGTCAATCTGTAACTTCTAAAAACCAACAGGGTAACATGCAAGTAAAGAATCAAGCATGAGAGACCAGGAAAAAATAACCAAAAAATTTTCATAAAGAATTGAACCTGCACTCCCCACACTCTTCAGAGAAGTGCATGGTCTTCAAAAAAAAAAAAAACTTAAGAAGTTTGGCATGCTGTATAGCATGACATAGATTAACAACAAATATTCTGAAAAGAACAAACCATGTTGGTGACATATAAGTAGCCATAACAACCAAAGAAAAATCCTATTTCATAAAAAAACAGAAATGATTATCAAAGAAAAGCATTTTTTAATGGGCAGTGACCATCGATTGTGAAAAATGTTTTGTGTTGTAGCTTGGGAAAAATAACGCTTGAATTCCACAAGATGTCAAAGATTAAAGGTACAAACAACAAATTCTCAAAGAAACAACTCCAAAAAGGATTCTTTGTCAACAAGCATCGCCTCTAACAGAAGAATGAATTCAATGGAGGATATCGCAACTACTAAGGGAATTGCATTAGTAATTTAAACCTTCATTATTAGGATACCGATTGAGAGAAGAGAATAAGAACTTCATATAACAACTTTGGATGCATAACACCAAAGCGGCCCACTTCCAGAAGAAACTTTCCTGTTAGATGCCAATGATCAATAGGCATGTAACAGATTCCGAGATGGTCACTTCGGAACAACGAAGGTTCAATTTCCAAACCACTATTGACATGGTAAAACAAATTCCATTAGGTCTTCTACAGCCATCTTCGAATCTAAGAAGGATATGGGGCCAGACAATAGGGACTAGATTTGAACGTCAGGTTCCTTGGGTATCAGGATAAATCAAGGCCTTAACAAGATTTCATGTAAGGGAAATTTAAAAATCACTGCCCCAGATTTTTATGAGATTTTAAAGAACTGCCCAGGTTTTAAAAATTGACAAATCACTGCCTGAGTTTCAGTTATGCTTGCAAAATCACTCCCTCCATCACATTTCCTTCTAGATTTCTAACGGAATTGATGATGTGGCATGCCAAGTGTCAATTTATGGAAATTTAACCATTTTAATTTAATTTATGACTTTTGATAATTTTATTTTTTAATCTAATTTATTGTTATAATAATAGTTTTTATTAAGGTTTAAGACATGTGGCATGCCAAATGACCATATATTGACATATGACGTGTCATGTCAATTCCGTTACAAATTTGGACGGAAGGAGGAAGTGATATTGCAAATATGGTCTAAATCCAAGCAGTGATTTGTCAATTTTAAAAACCAAAGCATTGGTTTTTAAAATTTCATAAAAACCCAAGGCGTAATTTTTAAATTTTCCTTAAAGAAATAAAGGCATTTACAAAACATTCAATAAAAAATTTCAGAATGCTAGGACTCTATCACACCAGCTAAAGGGGTCCCACTTGTGGAGAAGGATTTTATGAACATTTTGAACACAGGATAATTTTTTTTTTTGGGACAAAAGCAAATAAAAAAGCACGAAGAAACCCACCTAACACACTTCATTTGCCAAATGAGTACTGTACCAAAAAAAAACTACAGTGGTTATATATACTAGTCTCTAGTACCTGGTATAAAGCATGACTTAGCTCTTGCCTGGCTGTATGTAGTTGTTGTTCCAACGCAAAATTTGATAGCATCAGACCATCCCATTCCTACAAACATGGAAACAAGGTACACATCCCTTATGATCTAACGATAAGCTGCATTAAAGTACTATAATAATGCAATTATCTCTTAAATGATGAAATTAAAGTCCAAAGCAGACCCCACTCTAACATCACATTATTAGAATATAACTGATCAAACACATAGCCAATGCCTCCATTATATGTGAAATGGACTAATCTGTGGAAGCCTATAATTTTCATTCAAAGTTGCTAAACATAAATATTCCATGACTTTCTTCAACTATTATATTATAAACATATCAGGCTCTATTTTGTAATACCCCTGTGTCCCACGTGGAGTGAGTGGAGAAGGAATGAGAAATGAGTGGTATGAGGCCAAGTCCTACATTAGATCTTTACTAGGTAGAACTGACCCTATAATGATCCCAATGAGCTTCAAAAGCAACCTTGAATGGTCTTTTTAAAGTCAAGGTTGATATGTGATTAGCACCTCCATGGTTCGTTACATGTTTCTTGTTTAAATTTCCTGCAACCTTGTACAATAGTAACACCCTCATAAAGATCAACATGCGGCCCACCCAATACTTCATTCCTTGGGGGGTGGGTAGTTCATTTAACCTAAACACTGACCACAAAACTTCACTCTTCTTGCTCATCAAGCAACCTCCAATATCATATTTCCAGCCTGGTCAGTTGGGAGTAGAAATGCAAGGCTAAGGTATTCTTTTTTACTTTTCCTCAGAAAATCTCTTACTCCAACAAATTACAGCAAAATTCCATCTGATTTAAATCTATTAACAACTTAAAATCTAGCAAAACTAATAACTACTTACTACCATAAATTAGGCTCTACCTTCTCCCAAAATGTGTAAGCTAATAAGCTAGCCCTGATTCTAATAGCAAACAGCTCACAGTCAAAATTTCAACTGTCCTACTTGATGTGAATTCCCTAAGATATATAATCTAAAATAGATTTCTAATAGGTCAGAATCGTGCACGCATGTGAGTGCCCGCGTGCATGTGTGAGAGACTGTAAAAACTAACAAACTCCAAATATTCATTCTTCAGAATGAATAAAAAATTGGCAATTCCAATCACACCTGACCAAAACTACCACATTTAAGTTGAAACAGTAATCATCAAGTTCAAAGAGCCAACATTAGATGCCCAGGAAGCATGGCTTATAGAAAATGAATCGATGATGATAGGACATAGACCAGTGGCATTTATAAAACCTTCTCATCACATAAGCAAAGAACAGTACAAATATTACGGCCAAGGTGAATTCATCACAATGAAGAAGCACAAATGAAATAGCACACAATTTAACATGAGAGCAATGAAAAAAGAGTCTGCAGGACGTAAGCAAGTTAAAAAGGTATAAAAATACAGATTGGAAAAAAAAAATGGTCATAAACCAAAGTCCCATACATTCTGGAACATTCCAAGCATGCCAGGTATGCTAGCAGCCTGTAGAGGTCTGGGCTTCACTATCTGCAAGGCAAGCCACCAAGAATGCATCAGTACATGATAAATGTAATGAACAGCAACAGTCTTAACTATCTTAACTGGTAGAATTTTGTAGTCATTATATGGGACAAAAGGATGCCCAATAAGGTTGAATACAGAAAACATATAAGTTTTTACTAATCATACCTTGCCTGTCTTGATTGGAACAATGTCTTCAGGTGTAAGCAATTCCCCCGTAACTGGGCATTTTCCATAATCCTATTCAAATACTTTTTTGTTAAACATAGCAGTGGAATTTGATGGAAAAATGAATTGACTATTGAAAATTGTGAGGAAAGAGTTGAGAAAACAAAAAATCAAGGGCATTTTCAGCAACATTTGAATTGCAGGAAAGAAACGAATTACTAATATACTGAATGGAATGAATGGAAAAGAACACTGCCATCCGTTCTTTTATTCTTTAGGTAAGAAGGTATTATTATAAAGAGAAGAAAACTTAGAAGCTAAGGTGCTAAGGTGCTAATGTTTTCAAGAGACAGAAGAAAGGAAAATGGTGCTTTTCATCTTAGGTTCCCTGTTGTTTCCACAACAAAATGACAAGCTCAAAATATTCCAACATGTCCCATTACCCTTGTTGCAAATTACACTTTTTGGCTGGGTATAACAGGGAGAAAATAAAGGAAGGGTACAAATAAAAACGTAAGGTTTAAGATACACTAACGTATATCTATTTCATCAAGTAGATCATGCAAATGAAACAAACGATAGTAAACAAAGGTAAATCACATTTCCGAACCAAACTACCTCCCAAACTCACAATTTGGGCAAAAAATTTTGGGGCCCACAGGGGAAACTGTTACCGGCCCTGTCAATAAGCATGTAAAATCCAAAACCCCAGCTTGCCTTCCAAAAACAATTAAAAGGAAAATAAAGCACTGAATCTTGTTTATGTTGAAATATCGGTCTCAAATGGGCATAAAGTGATACAAACCATCAAGCCCAAGATAAAACTGGCAAATAATGTTGATTTGGCAAATGGTAAGTACTGCCTAGGTTCTAATACAACTAAATATTACAATCCTTCTCAGCCGCTGAGTATGAGCCAGCACTCATTTTATAGCAAATAAAAACCAAATCAACCATAGAGTTGATTTTTCTCAGCGAAGAAATTCATATTCTTCTTTTTGCGTCGCTTTTTAGTTTCCAAATATCCGGAAAATTGAACCTTTTTTTTTTCACTTTTATACTTAACTTTCCGACTCTTACAGCGCAACTGAACAGCGAATAACAAAATAGCAAACAGAAACCCTAGAACGAGCAAAAGAGAACAAACATACCGATATGTGCCTCTCGATTAAACGCTTCTCGTAGAGTAGCCCAGATTTCTTCGAAACCACGGGCTCTTCCGGCACTTCGCCGGAGACTGCACGGGGAAAGTAGAAACAACAAAAGAACAGAGATCAGACAAGAATAACCAAAATGCCACTGAATAACACTGAGAGAGCAGAAGAGTTACTTGAGCAGTTCATTGTTGCAGAGAAAGCTAGGGTTTCGCTTTGAGCTTTGCGTTGCCTGAAACGAGAGGGAGTAAACAAGAAGAGGGATGGAGAGCGAGAGAGCGAGAGAGGGAACTAGCGAAGAAGAGTGGTTTTTTAAGACTAGGGATAGCGAGGAAAAAAAATCAAGGAAAGAAGGTAGAACACCATAATTGGGCCCAAGTAAATCAAGCAGACACCAAAATTGGGCTCTACTAAGCGCAGGGGGAACGGGCTTGGAGAGAGATGGCTCAGAGGCGAAGCCTTATTGGCGCATACGCGGAAGGTTTATTGTAACGGCCTTGGTACTAAAATAGTAAAACGAACGATCCCCAGGTTTAAAACTGGAGCAAACTGAATGGTTCTAAACTGCAGGTGAGTCGCTCCCAAAAACTGAATGAAGTAGTAAGATATTCTCACAGACATATATATTATTGTCGTGACTATCTAGATAATTAATCGAAATTTCTTTTATATACCTATTTGACCATAATTTACCTTTTTATCAACCTATATCCACTTTTGATATTTCCCAAAAACTAATGTTTAGAGTATTTACACTGAAAATTGCAGAACTCAAACCAAGAACTTAGTTAATCAAAAGATATAAGAAGATTCTAAAACTTCCATTTAATTGCAATTATTATTAATAATAGAAGAAGATTTGGTTAAGTTCATGCTCTTTCTTGTGAATATTCTATTACTATTTGATCAATCAATACTTATTCCTTTTCCCATAAAATAGAGTTGAATGTTTCTAATATTAAGACACTAGTGAATCATAAAACTCTAATTAAGCGATAATAAGAGAAAGAAGCTGATGATATAATTGAACAAACGAATCGAAATAAAGTTAAAAATTGTAATATTTGTTAAGAAACAATTATTTATTTATACATGCAAATATTGAGCATAGCATTATTGTTTGGAATATATATGTGTGTGTTTTTTTATGTTTTTAATTGTAGGAAAGACTCTTTTTGAATATGTTTAAGCTGTGTTTGCAAACCCCAATTTTTCAAAATTTTAAGAATTTTATCTGCTTTGGAATGCAAACATGAATTGAATTTCAAGACGGCCCATAACATTTATTGCAATCCCACAACATTCACTATAGATGGGGATTCCATGGCGGTCCCACAACATTTATTTTTGGTAAGGACTGGGTCCCACAATATTCACGGTACATGGCTGCGTCTTTTGGCAATTTACCAACAAGGGCACAAAGTAGATTTTTTACCGTTCATTGTTTCGGGACTAGAGTTATAAATCACCCACCAACTTGAATCATTATTTAAAACCCCAGTTATTGGTCTAAAAATTCTACAACATCTACCACAATATTTTTCCACTATTTTTTTCACAAAACACAATAAAACTATAATCTTCTCAATTTTCACGACATTCTCAAGAAGATTTCAGATTTTTGGGTTTGAAACATGGCCTAGGAATAGATAATATCTGCCTCAGACTTCCTCTGACTCAATAGATTAAAATATTCACCTCCTAAATGAAATACGCACACAAAACTTAAAACTCATGCTAATCATGCTTCTCATATTTACACCCCCTTATTCATGAATCATGGCAGTGTCAAGCCAAAAGCAGACTAATAGAGAATATGTGGCCACAAGAGAGCCCTGACGGCTCCCGGTGTTTTTTTTGTTTAATTTACAGCATTATTGATTAAACTGCTAAATGGAACCAAGCATTCATGAAGGCTTTCAGAACCCTTCAATATCTAATCACAGTACTCCATTTATGGTGGTCGGTCAAACTTTGCATTCATGTTGATTTCACCCTTTTTGTGAATTGATCATAATTAACATTTAACAGGAGGCTTGGTATTTTTCTGGACATGGATACTCCTTTTTTTTCTTTTTCTAGTCCTGGACATGGATACTAATTAACAATTTGCTGATGTACTTTGGGACAAATGCAGGAATAATTGGACGTTTCTTTTTCCTCAAGTTCTTAGAGAAGCCTGCAGGTGTAAAAGCAAAGGCATAAAAATAGTCAATGGAATGCATCTATCCTATTTCTTTGTTCACCAACTCACAATCAACTATCTTAAGTTCATGTTTAGAAGAAAAAAAACTATCTTAAGTTCATGTCGTTTCTTATCTGCCAGAAGCAAGTGTGAACGTACTTAAAAAAGAAGAAGAAGAAGCAAGTGTGAACGTGGGAAATTTTGTTCCCGTTTATAAGCATGCAACCCCCATTATCGCTGCCTGTATTTGGATTAGAAACAAAACTTAGTATATATTTTCTCGAGATTGGTACGTAAAAGAGTAGTCAAAATTTGTGAAAAAGTATTAAAATTGGTGAAAGAGGAATTGTATTAAAATAATTTTTTTTAATGGCATCTAAACATAACTTTTTTAATTTTCCTGGCAAGACCAGGAAGTTCACCTGTTAGATAACATTTCATTTATAGTTAATGCACCCACGTCCTAGTAGTTAGCTAGGGCCCCCTCTATTATCAAATCAAGCATGCATATATAGCATGGCGTTATCGAAACTGTTACAATTACATGACTGTAACTGTAAGGACATATCCAGGATCAGAGACCATCGTGGAACTTTCCAAAAGTCTCACGTCAAGTTAATCGTCATGCTGATTGTTTAGCTAAATGGGCTGTAGATAGATCGCTCTTTGGTTGTGTCCCTCTGATCAACGTTTTACCTGCTTTTCTGCTCAGACAGAATTGGTGTTTTGATCCTCTTGAAGGAGTTTTGGTTCTTTTGATTAATAAAATCATGTTGTAATTTAGAGAAAAAAAAAAAATACGTATCCAGGACTTTCTGACATGACACAATATTATGCGTTTTTTCATATCAGGTCCGTGTGATGCAGAACTAAGAAAACTAAAAAACCACTCAAACTCAGAATAAATTTTACCAAAAAAAAGAAAGAAAGAAAGAAAGAAAAGGTTGAGGAGTATGATGTATCACCATTTAGCACTTTCTGAGTTTCTGGTGTACGCGTTTCTTAGTAGTACTGATCTACTTCATTAGTCAATTATAGCTAAGGGGAGTCGCACGGTCTACCTTATGGTTTTTATTTTTTTATTTTTAATAAAAAAACACTCTTTGGACTTTATAATTACTGTGCCTTTTGTAATTTATATGACCATTAGGATCATACCACCTGTCTTATTTTGTAAACACACTTTGCACCCTATTTTGTAATTGACGTCTATTAAGATCGTAACACGTTTCTATTGTTTTTTATATTGATTTTAATGATAAGATATTAATTTAGGGTGCAAAATACAACATTTTTTAGTATAATGTATCAAGTTTCATTTAAGATGAAGATTGCATGCAAAGTAGCAGCATTTAGAAGGTGTAAAATATAATTTTTCTTTTTTCTCTCATGTGAAAATTTAGTTCCGGTTCTTTTGTCCCCCTCTGACACTCTTTTATTTTCCTTTGAATTTTGAATTGGTTTTTTAGTACAGTAGCAGTTTCTTATTTTGTACCCATGGAAATGACATGGATTTTATATACACACTATTCCAAGGGCTTCTATATATGTATATTTACTGAAATGAGAAAACAAAATAAAATAAAAAAATTCAACGGAAGACGGCGCCTCAGAAACCAGTGATTATCATAGTAATCTCATCTATTCTATGAAAAAAAAAATCTCTTTTATATATATATATATTCTAATATCTTGCGACAAAAATCTGAGATTTTTTTTTTTTTCTGCTAAAAATATGTTTGAAGGCTTTAAATAATGGTACAAAAAAATAATAATCTGAAAGTGTTCCACTGGATTTTCTTTAATTTTTTTGCACAAATCATATATATGTTAACCTTATCTTGTCACGTAGAAAAAAAAAAAAAAAAAAAAAAAAAAAAAACCTTATCTTGTCAGGTTTCTTTTCATATAACGAAAACTTCAGCTGCTTTTAAGTACTGCAAGCCCCTTGAACATGAAGATAATTAAAGCATATCCAATATTATCAACCGTTGGCTGGGCTTGTGCCACCACTAGTAGAATCAGAGCCCCCTTTGGTGCTGCAGAGCGAAGGAATTAATTCATAGTCGATTCTTCTTTGGCCTCAAAGGGTGTTGATCATCATGAGCAGGTTGTCCCAATTTGGTCTACGCGGCTACGCCTTGGCTTAATTTCTCCAACGCAGAAGAATATTGTAGGGATGTTTTTCACGAACATGATGTAGATAAAGCACATGCAAAGTTGCATGTGTTTCTGCGTAAAAAAACAGAGACAAACTAGGTGTATAATTAGAATGTTGGCTGGCTAGTATTGCTGCAAATTAAGTACATTATTTGACTAGAAAGGTCTGACATATATGCCTATATTCCCCACCACAATGATTCTCAATTCATGTTCATCGATCCGCCAAGGTTGGTAGTCGTGTGAAAATTGCATGGGATTTTTGGATATTAGCTTTTGAGTAGTGCAAATTTACCCCCGAGGAGAAGAATGGCCTATTTTGATAGATTCAGATACGGTGCCTTTAGAACAAATTCTATATGCTTAATCAACACCATGAACTAGACTACGTTAACATTTTATTAGAATTGATAGATAATCAACGGCTAGGTTATAATTCACACCAAAAGTCAGTACATCAGAGGGGTAGGAAACCCTTACAAATACCCCAAACAACCAGTACCGCACTAAACAGAAAATGATATAAAAAATAAAAACAAGTGCTTAGCCAAACACGATGGGCAAGACAAGGCCGCCATGAAGGAGGTTGACAGAAGTACTCTAAGAGGGCTTAGAGTCATCTGCGGTCACTAACACATAGCCGAGAATCTGGGCACAATCATAGCCATGAGGATAGTGGGGGCACCCGTAGAAATGCCTTGCTACCTAGTCATCCGATACTGCACGATGCTGGCGGGAATCTGTTTTTCGCAGGACAGATATATAGAGTCGTACTAGAGTAAAACATAGTCTTGAAATCTTGAGCAAGCATATTGTTCATGCTCCACGCCAGCCACTCCACCATCCGATCGAATTTTGCCAAGACAGGGAAAATGGAAGCTCTTTTGAAGGGAATTAAGTTTTGCATTACCATATATGGCAAGAAGATCGAGTTAAGTGGCATAGCTTGAGCACAACAGGTACTAAGCATGCATATATAGCCCAAACTGAGGAAGTGGAGGGGAACTGGCCTATCTTTTGCGTAAAACGTGCACGAGGGATGTTTCGAGCAACCGAGCCCATGATGGACGGGTTCGATCGTGGACCGGACGCGGCTTCTGGCAAAGAAGGGGGACAGATTCCTTTCTGTACGAAAGGAGGTCGCGAAGATTATCGAAGATGGGTTGTTTGTGCAAAGTAAGTACCCCAGGGGATAGATCACTTTATTTTCATGGGGAGGTTGAGTCGTTGTCTGGGTTTTACACTCAGTTTGGGAATTATAAGTGGAATCCCATTTTGGATTTCGCTTTGTTCTGTTTTATCTTTGAGCTCATGTCTTGCTCCTCGTAAAATATTACAGAAGCTATTTTGCTGTCATTTTTGTGTTCCATTGCATGGAGCTACAAGATGCCTCCTGTGCACTACCCTTCCCAACAACACGGTGGCGCTTGAATCTTCCTTATAACTTAATTGTAAACCACAGGAAATGCTGGGCTTGTTCGGCCTTCATGATCACATCACCTCCATAATGTCGGGACAATTTTTTGGACATGCTTATTCTGTTAAAAATAGGGGGCATCTTGTGCACTACTGTCCTGTTCGTCTCACACACTCTTAACGCACGTAGAAGTTTACCCTTTTCTTTCTTTCAGATTCGCCCGTTCCTTATAGGAGTATCTAAGGTCCTGAACTAGGGAGGCCATGAAGTTTGTCGAGAGGGTGGTGTCTGTAGGAAATTGGGTATACTTAAATCAGTGTACTAATGATTACTTTCTAAGAACAATAGCGAAGGTCAATTTTTTTACTAGAAAGACAAAACACATGGGACTGTAAATTTCAAACGTCTTTGCATCTTTCGACCTTCCTATCTTCGAAGAACTTGGGTTGTTGTTCGACAGTGAACTTGCTTTTTTTCCTTTAGGAGTCTATCTGGGAAACTTATTTGACGGCCATGATGAGTTCATTAGCATTTGCCTTGTAAAGGAAAATTATTAAATTGGTGGTCGCTTTCTTAAATTCCTTTCTTAAAATAAACGAAGACCCACAAAATTTGGACACCTCCAACTAACCTTACTGAGAGGACCTCGAAAATGCTGGATGGCTAAAAAAATACTGAGCCACAGAGGCACGAATTAAGCTGCAAAATTTGCCAATTTAAACATCAGCAAGGTGAAACAAGCTTTGACCTTTTTTGTTTTCCTTTTTTTAACGAGTTTGACTTCTACCTTTTGACATTATCCTTGTCATCCATGACCGCAATTTGTGGTATCTGACACTGTTGACGGATCAGAAAAAAAGGTCACAGAGCACTCTAGACGAACCCTAATTTTAAAGCCAAAGCCACCCATGCAAAAGAATTTTTCTTCCTTCAAACGGAAACAACTAATAGATAGCTGTTCTTAGCTGAAAAACCCTTCAATGGAATCCAGCATTTGTCTGCTTCTCCCCCACCCCTACACGAGTAGTACTCCTCCTATATATTGCCTAGTTAGATGCAAATGGACAGTACCGCTGACAAAAAGAAGGCAGGATGATTCATAACCCTTTCGGGTGGAAAAACTTCTTTGAACATTTTTTATCGAACTTCTTCTGGGTATACGATCATTGTGGATTACATGACAGATCCCATAGCTATTTCAGCCAAGAGTTTTAGACAATTTCCTCAATGACTGTGTTGTTTATATCTACAATAACATGGGAATAATTGTAGATTTTCTCCTCATTGTTGCATACGTAATACTTTGCTTACAAAATCTTCATCCCAAAGGCCAAAGGTTTCTTGGTAATTTAGAGTAAATAACCACTAAAACCAGAAAAGGGTTATCTAAACCAATCTAATTCATAGATATTTAATTACGATTTACGAAAATAAACACCATCTACGATCAAAAGCAGCAGCTGGTTTTTCTTATCCAGAGTAATTTTGCACCAAGATCAAAAGCGGGGACTCTAAACCAACCAAATCCGAGATATACTCAACAAAGACAAAAAAAGGCAAAACGAAAAGAAAAGGAAAGAGGTTCTTGCCAAAAGTCTCTTGTTCAAACTCCGCCAGGAATAGTAAAGGCGGCCCGGTCAAACCAATTTCGGCTAGACCGTTACATGCCATGTCAGCATCTCTTCCAGGCGTTGTGAGTGCCGGGGCGGGAGCGATCGCCCATGGACTGTTGAGCACGGAATAGTTTCTCTCGGCACCCAATGCCCCGTGAAAAATTGCCACGCGTCCGCGGGCAGCTAGGGAGGCAACTCGAGGTCCAGCGCGACCCTCGGGTTGACCCGTCCACTTAGTGCCTAAGTACAGAAGTCCCGCTACGACCCTCCACCTCTATATATATGTGTAACTTTTGCCACCCCATAACTTCCATTTTCCAAGCTAGCAATAACTACTTCTCTCTCTCTTCTCCAAGCAACAACAAAAACGAAAAACCAAATACCGAATCGCTGTCTCTAGAACACTCCTTTTTGTTATTCCGTTTGTTTGTTCCATCAACCTCTTATGTTTTGGATGAGCGTTAGTCAGAGCGTTTGTTCGTTCGGAGCTTGTTAGAACAGGGGTGGGAGGATTATAACATTACATGTTTTCCGTCGCTGTTTTAGGAGGTATTGAGGGGGGCTCGGATTTCGCGGGCATGTCTAAAGGTAGTACAATGTTGCAGGACGTGGTTCAGCCTCCGGAACAGCTTTCCCTCGTAATACTTCTTCACCTTAAAAAATGCTTGTTAATTCATTCTTCACATTAAAAAATGCATGCGAATTCGTCACCTTCGTCATGCATGCAATTATTTGTTCTTTTGGCAGGTAAAAATGCATTCGTATTCGCTAGCTTTACGTTTTTCCAGAGCTAATTCGCATTTGCTTGCGTCTTGTATAAATTTGTTCTGCAAGATAAACAGGGTTACTCCTGTTTCCAGAGAGATTTTCTTTGTCTTTTGAGTCGCAAATCTGGGCATTGAGTAAACAATTTCTTTTGTGTCCTTCCTAAATCTGTAGCACAAATTCATAAGCGTCACTTGTTCATCGACCATATTTTTTTATGACAAATTAAGCTTTGGGATTCGTGCATGTTTTTATTTTTGCAGTTGCGGTTGCCCTTTTCCAATTTTGAGCATTCACTTCTCGGATCATAACTTCTGGATTCGTTGTTGAGTTTCTTATTCTCAAGTGGCTCCAATTTCTTTTTCCCCTCCATCCTCTGTTTACTGTTTAGCATATTCTGATCTTGATGTCATCATAAGCTCCAACTTCTCCTCATTTTCCTCATTAGAATGTGTTGCTTAGTGCGTCAAATATATGGCAGTGAGAAGGAAAAGTTCTTCCAAATTCACACAGTTTCCTATAGCTTCAAAATCGTCCTGCTTAAGATTTACAGTTATCTTTTGTAAGGTCCTGTTTATATCAATGCATACACATAGTCTCTGTTTGGACGGGGCCAAAAAAACATTTACAGCTATCATTTAGCATTTGTAATGGAATTCGAGGAGAAAGTACTCAGCTTCCTCAACAATATGCAGCGATATTGACCTTTCCTCCTTTTTCTTTTTTTTTTCCCTCTGTTTTAAGACAAATGACAAGTTGACTCCACGGAGAAAAGAAAGCATAAACTAAAAGCGACTCATTTGAGTAAATCAGAGCTCCCTACAACTTTCGCCCAAAGAGTTTTTCAATCTTGTATCCAAGCAAACGCATGTCCATCAAATTGTCGTTGTCCAAGATCACCATCATAGATGTAGTGATCTAGTCCCCGAGTTTTCCTGTAACAGTAGTCTCGAGCTTTGCTTTTGATTTATCTTGGAATATTTAGCTTTCTATGCTTCTCTTTGAGCTCTTCTAATTACGATTCTCTTGTGCAGTGGATTGATGAAAGGGCATTAAGTCTAGCTAGCGCACAATATTTTGGGTTCTCTTTAAGTGCCTTCCAATTTTTAGTGTTTGTTCAAACTGGACTATTTCCATCTGCTGGAAAAAAACCACAAAGCCATGAGCTCCTCCTTTATTTATGATGTTGATTTTATGTCAATATTGGGTTCTTTTGTTCCTGCTTGTCACATCTAGAACAAATGCGCATCCTTCTCCCTTTGCTAAAAATAAATAAAAATTCCACCATTAGGCCTTACACTTTTGTATCAAAGGTACTGTTTTTATCACATATGGACACAACTTTGGCCATGTGACAGCTGCCGCACATATTAGAAGGCAAACCCTTGATAACTTATTAATATTAGGCTTTTGCATATAAGGCATTTATTGGTTGTCGTGAAATTAATATTGCCTTCCCAATGTGTTGCAGGATGAAATTTCGAGCCCCCTCAGTGCTCAAATATTTGATTTTTGTGACCTAGATCTTTTCCAGGATCAGACCATACAGAATTCTGAGGGCACTTCAAGCTCAAACTGTTGCTATGAAGAGAACTCCTCCTATGCAACAAATATTTCCTTACCTCCTGATATAGATGCAAAGTTCGATAGCTACCAGGATAACAATGGCCTTAACACAACCTCCCAGCCAGGCCCCACAACCTCCCACACTACCACCACCTCTAACATGACTACCAACAATAGTAGCAATCTGTCTCTAATCTTTGATCCCCAAGAAGAAATCGATAATGACATCTCTGTTTCCATAGACTTTTCTCCATCCCTTCACTTCTCTGCTGCACCATTTATCCCAATTCATCATGACCAATTTGGTTTCTCTTCAATGAATCATCAAGTTCCTCTATCAGAGGCTGTTGTTGAGGGGCTCTCCCAGTATCCTGCTGATCCTGTCGCATCTCTTATGGGAGCTTCATTACCAGCTGGCTTCAAAGAGGATTGTTTGTCTTCTGTGCCATCTTATGTGCCTTTGAACCCTTCATCTCCTTGTTCTTTTCTTGGCCCTGCCTTGGGAACATACATGCCTACTGGGACCATGAATGCTGCTGCATTATCTGTTGACAGTTCTGGGATTTTTGGGGGAAGCATTCTTATGGGTTCTGACCTGCAACCACAAGAATTGGATTACCAGGGAGACAATAGTGGAATCTACTGTCCAGATTCCATGCATCGGGTTTTCAAACCTGCGGACCTTCAGGTATTAACATTTCTGTTGATGAACCAAATTTGATGCTTTTGAAATTCCTTTTCTTCTCCTCCACTGAAACCTACAGGGTTAAACATGCTTAGGATTGAAAAGGTTAAAATAAAAACGATGGCTTTCTTGCCAAAATATGGCAATTTCACTGCCCTGTCCTGGATTCAGAGGTTGAAAACTACTTACTAGTTAAAAAGGCAGTGTGAGTGACCAGGTATGTTGCAAATTTTAGTTCATGCCGATATCTTTCACTGCACTGTTTACTAGTTAAAAAGGCAGTGTGAGTGACCAGGTATGGCATTTTAGTTCCCTATCTCGCAAGCACAACGATTGAAGAGGACCTCTTAATCGGCACTTATGTTCGACCGTCCTCATGGGTCCAATACATAAGTATCAAATCACCAAGAAGCTTATAATTTCTTGTCATTCGACTGGAAATCATCATAACCCATGGGAAAACAGAGAAGAATCTCTCAAATGCTTTCATTAGATGGTCAACCGATCATGGCACGAGAAGTAACCAATAGTTTTCTTTCAGAAAGTAACTTATGTTTGTTTTCCTTGTCAATTCTTCTGCAAAGGCACTTGCTACTGAGAGTCAGCAACTGGTGGGTAGCGTCGGGAGTTCCACTCCATTAGCATCCGAGATTTCTAGTCTGGAAGATTCAACTTTCAAAGTAGGAAAACTCTCTGTTGAGCAAAGGAAAGAGAAGATCCATAGGTACCTGAAGAAAAGGAATGAGAGGAACTTCAGCAAGAAAATAAAGGTGTTCTCTCTCTCCCCACTCTCTCCCTAAATTACGCACAAACAAGAACCTATGCATTCACTGCCCTCATAATCGTCACCTCAACTGTTTGTTTCCATAGTTACATCTAGTTCCAGATTCAAGAACATGCTTATGTATGCAGTATGCATGCCGCAAAACACTGGCAGACAGCCGACCCCGAGTCAGAGGAAGATTTGCCAAAAATGATGACTTTGGTGAGGCTCCGAGGCCTGTTTGTAGCAATCTGGAAGAGGATGATGACGATGAAGTAAGGTTCATGAAGCGCAAAATCATTGAAATTAGCAGTAACACTTATCTTATGCCCAAAACTCTGATCATATTCAAAATTCAGGAACTCCTTTTTCCTCTACAGTTAGAAAATTGTTTCATATAATAATTGTCTCATCCCAAAAAAAATTTCATTTTTGTACAGGTTGTTGTGAAAGAAGAAGAGGAGCTGGTTGATTCCTCGGACATCTTCTCTCATATTAGTGGAGTGAACTCCTTTAAATCCAATTATCCAATCCAATCATGGATTTGACAGATTTTTCAGGACACCAAACCTTGTTACAGTTTTGCAGGACCCTCGTTCAGCCAGGATAACTTGTTCTGGGTTTAGAAAAAATAAAAAAAAAATAATTGGGTCATAATATATATTAATAGCTCCTGGATTCAGAATTATGTAGTGAGTAAATGACAAATGTAATTTTGTTAGCATCTATGCCTCGTGGAACAACGTCAAAAGGAAAAAGTTGTACAATCCCGGAAGGCAAACTCCCTTGCTAGTTGCTGGGAGCTAGTGCCTAGTGGTAGTGGAGCAAATTTTTATGTAGTTGCTGTTTCAAGCTTTTAGACTCGTGCATCCTAAACCTTATTATTCATGAAAAAGGTTTACCTGATGTACAGAGTATAGATGTTGTCTTGAACACAGAGTTCATGCTCCAATTAATTCAAAAGTGTGGGTTATTTATTTGAAGTCTCTGTCAGCACCTGTGGCAGACGAACAACGCTGTTCTTCTTTTGTGTTATTTTGTTATGGTCTTGCGTTAACGTTACAAACAATCTAGTCCATTCCACCGGCCTCGGCCAAGATCCCCTCGGAAATGAAAAAACAAACCATTCCACCGACCTCAACTTTCTGTGGGCTTCCTGTCGTGGGCCTCGGCTCGTGGGTCCATAATCCTCTCCCATTTGAATTCCTTTATCTATCGTACACTTAGACAGTAGATTTTCTTATTAAACTTCGTGATCGCTCGTTAAGTATGTAGAACATGCAAAGACTCTACGAAACTAACTAATCTAATAAGTTCTGTTTTCGTTTATGATATATTTTGTGTGGACATTGATGGAGTCATTTTTAATCGGTCTATCACAGTATTTATTGAGTTAAGAGTCCAAGGGAACTAGGTCTGAGGTCCAACGCTTGGGACGAGTTTAAAGGCTCAAGTGCTCTTTCATTCCTTCTATATGTAAAGAAAATAAGTTATGACTCAAGATCCTCCTGTAGGGGATTTCTTCAATGCCTATTTTAGTCACTATTTTTTATATCTTTTTGTTTACTAGTTTGATTATCATTGAAAGAGAGCATGAGAGAGACAAAGAGTCTGAGTGGGTATGTGTACCGTTTCGTTTTGCTTCCTTTTCTCTTATATTCTCCTTCTTTTTTTGTCTGGACTGCGGCCTTATATCTTTATCCTTGCTTCTTTCTCTGTCTCCTCGAGGTGCCAGCCCCCTCTCTTCCCTTTTTATTATGATGGTTCCCCCCTTTTTCATGTATCTTATGCCCCTTATTTATTAAGTAGAGCTCATTTTTACCCTCCTTCTCCCCATTGGTCCTCAGGAAGGCGGTCTTTGTTTGCTTATTTAATGGCTAGATATTATTCTTTCTAGCATAATTTTTGTCAAGAAATCATATAATTTATTCTCCTTTAGACCTCACCTTTTCATGCTCGACGTGACCCCCATTTAAGAGGGTTGTCGATTTTTTCTCAATGGTGATTGAGGTCAATGAGAACTTGTGTTGTATTAGGATGGACCTCAGCCTTTTCTGTTTGGCCTAGGGCCGTTTCCTTTCCCATTAGGCTGAAAAATCTATTCCCATCAGACATCATAGATGAGAAAAATATATTAATCCATGATAATATAGCCCTTGGAACTTAACCCATTAATTATCAGTTTCTATACAAAAATTGGTCATAATAATTTTATGGGGTTGGGTTTACATGATAGAAGATCTCCATCCTTTTTTGAGTTACAATTGAATCAAGGAGGAGTTCTTTAATCTTCTATTAATTTGAGAGTGATTCCTCGATCTGGTTAGAGTTTTCTGAGAAAGCAATTCTCTCCCCTTCACGCATTTCTCGGTTGCAAGTCTCAAATGGAGTACATCTCAAATTAACATGCACTCTATAAAATGCATTGATTGACTTGAGTTTATCATTACATAAATTGGTATTGGGTTCTAATCGAGTCACATTTTCAGGCCCAATCCATGAACAATAAGCAGCCTTTAAACCATAAGTGTGAAAACTTGCAAGGAGGGAGGGAGAGAGACAGAGGAGCTTCCTGTAAGGTGAGTCTCCGATACTTAAGTCAGTATTTTGTTGAAACAATTAGAATCAAGTATATGCACAGAGAAGAGATTAGCTCATAGATCTCAAAGAGGGTCCTTTGCGTGTGTCACCGAGAGGTTTTTAGGAATGTTCTTTTTCACAATAGACGGAGAAGAAGATCTCTCCCCCACCCTCTTTTCTTGACCTCTTTTTCTTTTTTTTGAACTTTACCTTGCCGAGCCTGGGCTTTTCTCAGCCAAGTGGGCTGAAAATTTCATACCTATCAAGTTTAACAAGCAATTTCGACTAAAATGTATAACCAACGTCCTGATTTTTCAGGATACATGATCAATACAGGCCAACCTCAAGAAAGAAATCTACGTATCACATCTTGGGAGAGAAAATTGGCAAGGAAAAATTCAACTGCAAAAAGTAGTATCAAAACTCAAAAGTATGAAGTGATAGGAGAATAATGTGAAAGAATACTAAAAGCTTAATGTAACACGAAAGAAGAAAGAAACAACGGACGTACTTTATGTGCACAGATAAGCATAAGATGGGCTCCATGTTCTACTAGTCTCCAGTTCGGTATATGTCATTGTCGTTTCCGCCATATCTACAATTGCGCAGACTTTTTAGGCTCCAAAGACACATTGTTTCAGCAAGTTGGATTAAACCCTTTCTCTTTCGGATTTCTTTTGATCTTAATCCGATTTAAAGAGCAAATAGAAAACCCAAATCCAATAGGAATGAAGAGGAGAGGGGTTGACCGTCCTTCGGGACAATATGTATTTGAGAAAATGCGCCGCAGAAAGTTAGGTCACATTCAAAATGTACAATCACGGAGAGGATAACAACAGAAAGTTATAATGTTTTTCAATAGGTTGTTGGTCGGACGGCTCCTACAAAGACAAAACCTTTCACTTGTCAATCGAAATTTAAATATTTGGTTCACCCAATTCACCCGCAATGGTCCAAACCAACATTAAGTTGGTCCCACTTCATTTCAAATGCCCTAAACGCCGGGAATTTGGGATTTGGAAAGGAGTTGTAAAACATCTACACAGTACACACCCATGCTTGTAGCGGCCGAAAGCAATCTCTATGGAAAAGAAAAATTGACATTTTTATTAATTCAACATAAGGAGTTTCCAATTGCTGCTGCTATAAGACAAGTCTTAAAAAAGCCTTCGTCCAGATCGTCGCAAGGTTCCAAAATGCACACCTATAACAATTAATTTGTACAAACTCTGATCTTTTCTTTTCCTAATCATTTGTTACTGAAAAGATAAAGAACTCAGAGTAGTGCTTGTGGGTCTACACTCTACACTACAAGTGCACGAACCAGGCCGGTCCAATCACCAACATGTCATGTAGGTCGCCGATGCTGCAGTTGGTAGTGGAGATGACATGTGAGTGCTAGCTGGTCCAATCGCCAGGGAGATTTTGTTGTAGTGGAGGGGGCATAATGGTTTGCTTTCGAGTCTTCGACGGCCCCAAATTCTGCCCAAGTAACTTTAATCTAACGATTGCCTACCGCTTTAATCAAGGCTGGAAAGAAAAGAAAACTCTCTCTCTTCCATATTCTCCATACCATGCTATTTACAATCCATTAGCCCAGAACGTGGGATACGTAAGCTTGGGAGAAAAATTGATTCCGTTCCCACCTAATTGTTGTTATATTTTTTCTAAATCTCAGAGCAGATACGAACCAAATACACTTATTTTTAACGTTTAATTAATTATGCTGTGTATTTGTGTATGAGTGCAGTACGAAGCTGCTGATGCCGAGTTGGCTCTTATATGCGGCCGGCTATGCTGCATGCATCCCCGGCTGATCCCGGCGGTGCAGGTTCCTTGGCTCCTGAGCATCGTTGTGTTTGTGTTATCTATTACGTTGGTTGAATCCTAGCTATATAGTTTCAAACTTCTTGTGTTCATGTGGTGGGTATATGTTAAAGTGGAATAGTTGGTGTAGTGTTGACTATCTGCACCTTCGTTAAGATGGGTTTGGTTGGATTGATGGGCACTAGTCTTTCAAAAGATTAGTGCGGTTTCGTTTCAGATCAGTTAAGTGAGGCCCACTTTACATTATTTTATTTTCTCCATACAGTACATTTATGTGTTAGCATGAACAACATATTGCAGAAGCCAACAAATCGATCCTCGAGATTTCGACTGTACATACCTTGACGTAGCAGAAATCCCAGAGGGGCAACAGCTTGCATGACGCACGAACATAACTTCAGAAGGTTGGGATCACCGTATGCACGAATATCACAAACTCACTTTTGACGGTGGTATTCGCTACCTGCAGAGCACAGCCATGATCAGAACTCAAAACCTATAAACCTTACCACAGGGAGAGTTTGAGAGAGGAAGTTTAAATAATTAGGGATGAAGGGAGTGGAGAGGGGTTTGAATGGGCGATCGAGCAGAGAAATAGGGGCTTTCCGATCTCTTTAACGTACTAAGCGTTACCCCTCCAACCATCAAAAGTCAAGAACACACTTAGCATGTGCTGATAAGTTGAAGGAGCTGAATACATTGTTGGGTCGCTGGTAATTCATTAATATTACGTCCCCATAGTATATATAAGAAAATAAATACGTCAAAATTCCCCTATATATATATATATATATATATATATATATTGTTAGATAGATAATATAAAATTTCCGACGGATTGGACGAAGCTTTTGGCAGCACTCAAAGAAGTCCTCGATCAAATCTAGATCTCCTGGCTCTTGTTGGTTCTCATAGCCTCTGGATACTGGGAGGAGTTAGATGCTGACCCGGTCACTAGCTAACCAATTATATCCAGAGATGGCAGGTTCTCCCTCCACTTCTCATTGAACTATTTCCTTAATCTTTTGGCATTTCGAGCACAACGAAGAGATTTCTTGATCCGATCGTTCTGCAAATAAATAAAAACATATTTGTCCGTCGTTTTTTATTTTTGTTCTTTAAAGGGACAGAAAGGAAAGAGCAAATATGCTTCAGGAGGATATTAAAGCTATTCAAAGGGTCATGTGCCCGTCAAGTAAGCTACGTGAATGTATAAAAAACACGCATTGTCGTGGAAATGCGTAGAAACTTTCTTACCTATTGGTTCAGAGGAGAACTTTCTCACCTATTGGATCAGAGGAGAACTTTCTTACCGATTTGTTCCGCTAAGCACGTTATTGCCTCGAAAAGGCTGAATACTTTATTGACTGATCTATAACCCTTTACGATACAAAATGGGCTTTTCGTTTTTGATAAAATTTCTAATGGGGTAACTGATAAACTCTTGATATGGCCGGCTGTCCTTCGTCCGTTGGTCGTATTCCTACCGGAAAAGATATAAAATTCAAGCTGGAGATTTTAAGATTATTTTAATTTGACGCCGCCCCCCACTGACCAAGTGGGAGAGAAGAATATGACTATATATATATGGGAACATTAAAAATGTGGGTGAGAAGAATATGAGGACATTAAAACCTAAGAGGAGCAATCAATGAAGTGGTACCATGAACGTAATGTCATGTGGGTAAGGTATGTATGTGTTTTCAAGACAGCTTTCTACGTTATCCCATTTTCTATGTTTTCTCTCTGCGTTTCCCTGTCCGATAACTACGAAATCATGTGGGTAGGTAAGAACACGGGCCCAAGATCCCAGAGAACAAAGAAAAACATTTTCCAATTTCCCATTGAGTGATGAGTCCCCTGCGAAACAAATAAAAAATAGTAAAATAAAAAATAATTTGATTCTTTGGCACCCAAGTGGCTCTTATTTGGCTTTAGTGGAGAACCGTAGCTATCATGCGCACCAGCTCATTAAATTATCTGCAGAATACTTTTTCGTTGTTTGCTGGGGATGCAACTGACGCATGTTTCAGTTGTAAATCTAGGCATGCTTTTGGAACTACAGGCTTTGTATTTGGCCCAGGAAAATGCAAGAAATATGAAAAGGAAAGTGGGGTCCTACACGAAAACCCGGATTTGGGGGCTAAGGGGCATTAAATTTCAACCAGAAAACGAGGCTGACAAACACCATTTCTTCCCCCCACTACGCCACTCGTTTCTTTGTTAAGTTATAGTTTCGCACGCAGACACAAAATCCAACTTAGCTTTCTAGAATGGTGTCCAAAAGCGGCTACAAACTTGCACCCTTCCCTTGGAATCTTAAAAACTAATTTACTGAAGCAGCAAGAACACGGGGTTTTAGAACCTATCGCGTGAACTAATCCTTCTTTATAATTGTCATTTGCCAAGTCCGTTTCCTATTCCTCACCTTTTCTTTCCTTTCTTTCCACTATTTCACCTTCGTGTTCTTAATCCTTTTTTGGTGATAACGGCTATGACAAGAAGCTCGAACTATTATAATTGTATTTGCTAGAATCCTGTGATGGTGTATTGGGAATCGGCTACTTATCTTCAGCTCGCAAGTGGGTCTGTGCTGTGTTGTGTCTATTTGACTAGGGAGGTATTCGTTCTTCTTGGATCCCATTCTTGAGGTAAGAAAAGGTTTCTCTTTCTATTTATTATATTATTCTTTTCTTTCTCTGCAACTTTCGTTGTGTTGTTTTGTTTTCATTTTTTAAGCAACTTTGTGGCTAGGCTCTATTATGTGGGCGTTTATGTTAATCAGTTTTTTTATGGGTTTCACTTTTTTGTTTGTATAAGCATTCGATGGGTTCCACTTAAGGGTGGCTGCATGTTGATAGATCGAAGCTTTTTCCTTTGTTCGTGTTCCTCGGTTCTTGGAAAGATGTATCACAGTTGGAGAGGTCTTCCTTGATTCTTAGCTGAGCGGAGTTGGTACCAACGAGCCTTGAGAAATTATTTCAATTTCATCCCAGCGACCCCCTATCGGATGATTGTCTCTTTCTATGCAATATTTGCTTGTTGAGGTTCTGTATCTGCATTTTTCCACCAATGGTTCTTTGGCCTTTGTGGTTTAGTCCCGTCTTTAACGTACTTCTTTGCATTTAAAAGTCTCCATCCCGTATAAAACTTAATTCCAGTCATTAAACTCTCTGTCAAGTCTAGATTTTTCTTTATCCTTATGGCTAGAGTAAGCCTATTGGTGTCCATGAAAAAATAAGTTTTCCTAATTCGCTTATCCGAATAGATACGAATTTCATTAACGCCGAGAAAGCGAAAAGTCGAAGGTGCTTGTCATGCGATATGGTGTTGGTTACTGACAAATAAAGAGGAACTTCCTTAGTTGTTCGTTTCAGGTTGTTATCCTAGTTTTTGTAATTCTTTTTAGTGGCTGTATGTTAACAACGTCTGTTGTATTTTCAGATTCGCTGGTTGGAATAGCTTTGACTGTCAGTGGTTTATATATACGGTCGACCATCAAATCCAAAAATTTTAGTCAGATCCAGAAGATGGAAACTGAAGTTGTCCACCATTGATGTGCTTTACTTAATTGGGGCAGAGGATGGAAAATACATGTGTCAATACTCATAAAGATAGCCAGGGGAAAGAAAATAGAGTGCGCAAATTGAGCAAGGACAGAGAATTATCCAGAGACGCTGGTCTGAATTTTTCTCAGTCAATATCAAACAGGTTGGTGAGAAGGGTGAATTCACCACTTGCTATTATTTTGAGTTTTAAGCAGTCACAAATGCGGAAGAATTGCAACCAGAAGTCATTACTTCAAAGGACCGGTTGCTTAGACAGTAGGATTCCAAAGCATATGGAAAGTGTAGATGAGAAACATCTTCGACGTTGCCTAGAATTGGTTCATATGAATGCATCAAAAGCTGTACGATGCAATGCATCTATGAGTTTGAGCTCTCTAAAGATGGGGATGTTTCCTGACATCTTCAATCCCACTAAAATTAGAAGCAGAGATACATATGATTCAGCGAGTTTCGTTTTCCAATGCCCTTTGGAATCGGGGGATGCGGGTGTAGTTGTAAGCCCTGCAGGGCAGTGGATTGTGGGTACAATCATGGGGAGCAAAAGTATGATGAATATATTGAAGAGTCCTTTGTTTCACCAGTTTGGTGCCTTAGATAGCAATGCCAACTTCAGCAATTTGAATGATATCAAAAGCCCAATATGCTATGATATTACGGACTCCCCCAGGGGGTTGAGTATATCGCAAAAAGCAAAAAAGGAACCTCCACTTATGGGAACCCATAAAAAGGGATCCGATAGAGTGCATAAAAGGCTTGTTTCTGCATCTAGCACAAACTCTACATGTTCTGATCAGTCTTCTTCATCTGCTTCTGCCTCTGTTTCTCAGGGGATGCTCCAATGTACATGGAAGGGAGGGCTTCCTCATTTTGTTTTTTCGGTAGATGATCAGAGGCAGGTCTACTTAGCCAATTTGTGGAAGGTTGAGTCAACAGATGATAAGGCCATGAACTATATGTACTCATTTTATTTAGGAAAGGCTGGCCAGAAGGACCAGGGAGTTTCTAATAATGGGTCACACTTAGTTGGTAAGATGAAAGTAACAGCCTCTTTTACTCTCTGTCCAGAAAAGTCTAAAATCAGGGAGACTGAGTTTGTGTTGTATGGTGGGGATGAAAGTTGTGGCATAGAGACTCACACTTCAAGCCTTAATCTGAGGAAGAATAAGGGGTTGTCGAAGAAGATGGTGGAAGTGTTCAGAATGGGCCATTCCTCTAAACAGAAAACTTTCTCCAAGTGTGGTGGATCCAGTACTGTTCTTTCATTGGAGCCATCCGTGGATCCAGTCAACAACCTTGATGCACTATGGGAGGCCAGGAAGTTTGAAAGTAATCTTCTACCAAATTTTGAATTGGCTACTATTATTGTCAAAGACCATCATCGTGACAGTCATCAGGAGGAAATTGGAGGTTGGGGCTTGAAATTTCTCAAGAACCGTGGGTCTACGCAAATGATTGATTCTTTGGAATCTTCAGTACATTGTGAATGTTGTGCACGAGATACTGGAGATTGCTCTACAAGTATGGATATTCTAATCCCAGCAGGTCTTCATGGTGGGCCAAGAACCAAAAACTGTGGACCTTCCAGTCTCAGTGAAAGATGGAGATCAGGTGGACATTGTGACTGTGGTGGTTGGGACATTGGTTGTCCTTTGACAATACTTAAAACTAGATCGAGCAAAGATGAGATTTTGCCCGAAGCAGAGATGCAGGAGGAATGCAAGCCATATGATTTATTTAAACAGGTGCAGTAAATCTCCTTGTATTCTTTCTCTCAAGCACAATTTAGCATGGCAGGTGGTATAATTGTCAATAGGGGCTTCCAGCTATAGCTCGAGAAAAAAAAAAAAAAAAAAAAAAAAAAGGTCTTCCAGCTATAGCAACTATGGAGTTTGCTGTTGCCACTCATCTTTTAAGAACTCTGTATTCTCTTCTTACTCCACATAAGAAGTTATTCTGATTCGCCTTCTGCATGGTGTTTCCCATAATTAAACTTGGAGATTATTTGGAACTAGTAAAGTCTCATAATTTTCCTCTATATTCTATCGTGTCTAAAAAAGAAAGCTGATCATACTATGCGAACTAGAAATGATGTTTGCAAAACTTTGTATTTAAAGCTTCTATCATGTATTTGTGTCCTATAACACTGCCCTTCCAAACTTGGGTGTTTTGATTGTTATAGAGAGAGTTCAGGGAATAGAGTTTTCACACTCCCATCCATGCAACTTATATATTTACGCCATATGGGATGAACTGTCAAACAACCTCACCTTCAATAGGGAACGATATGACTGTGGCCACTCTTCAATTTTTCAGGGTTCAGGGCATTCTGCTCCCACCTTGAGGATGGTAAATGTTCATGATGGTTTGTATCTTATTCATTTTCAACAACCTCTGTCAGCTCTGCAGTCTTTCTCAATTGCAGTGGCAATTATCCACACTCGAAGTCCCTCTCTCCGGCCCAAAAATGTACGAGAGTTGCAGTAAGATCCAGTATTGGTGTTTATGTAATAGTTGTAGTCTTTCCGTATTACAGCAGTAAGTCGGAAGTTTAGTATTTATACCTGAAAAACATAGCCATTGATTCCATGTTCTGATGTTGTTAGTTATCCTAGATTCAGACTGTTTTCATACTTTAGGTTAGTCAGTACTGATTGGTTTGGTTTATGTTTTGAGGCTTAAACAGAAAGCTCCTGTAATCTTCTCCTTTATATCAAATGTACAACCATTTTGGTATAGTGAATTGGTTTCCAATCATCTTGGTGAGCATTAGCTCATAATGAGATTGCTGTTTATCCATCAAACTTGTGTTTTACTAGAACATAATGCTTCTGATTGTAAGTTTCACAATTGTGAACGGTTGAGGACATGATACTAGTGTATATCATGTCTGGCTCTTGTGTAAATTTTGACAAGTGAAGGTTTCAGCTTCAATTTCACCAACAGGATGGTGTTAGATAGGTGTAGCTATTCTTGACACAGAAACCGGAATTGCTTTTGGGGAAGAGCCCACATTGAGTCATTCTTAAAAAGATGTGGGTTTAGGCTTGTTTTATGCTTAATTGTGTTCTAGAAAGATTTGGACGTTTTTAGCTTCCAGTTGAGCATGGCATCAGTTGTTAACTTAGGCATATTATCCTTTTGCTCTCTAGTGGAACTGACAATGGCGCACATGGTAGCACGTGAGATTAGTTGGTCATAGCTTGTTCCTCAGTGATCTGTGGACCATCTTTTAGATGGCTGTTGCCAGGATCTGCAATTGCTTGTGATGCTTCATGTTATTACCTGGCTCACCAAATTGATCGTACCTCTTTATACAAAGATCTTCTTTTGGATGAATTAGACAATATGGAAGGGAGGGACAGCGAGGGAGAGAGGTTCTTGTGTGAACCTTAGTGCTGTATACTTCCAGTTTGATGTCTTGTGAACTTTGGTGAACTTTACCCGGCTCACAAAGTTGATCGTACCTCTTTATACAAAGCACTTCTTTTGGATGAATTAGACAATATGGAAGGGCGGGACAGTGAGAGAGAGGTTCTTGTGTGAACTTTAGTGCAGTATACTTCCAATTTGATGTCTTGTGAACTTTGATAGAGATGTTGCTGCCTTGTATATGTAATGCCTTTTTTTGCTCGTGTCCCGTATGTCGAAGCCAAAAGTTTTAATAGACTAGTGTATTTCTAGTCAGATGAAAGTATGAATCAGACTCCTTGCTGTGCTGACTCAACTTGGTTAACCTCTCTTCAGCTAGAGCAGTAGAGTTGCTGGTTCTGACGTGATTGCGTGACACTATTTGTTCATTCCTATAGCATTCTTGTCTAAAGTTACCTTTGGGCTTCACTCTAGTGTATTTTCTTTCCTTCTACACGAATTAGTTACAGAGAAGTTATAATTGTAATTATCTTATTTTTAGATCGCTGATGATGCATGTATCGAACATTAAGGAAAAGTCAGAATACACAGCCACAAAAAAGAAGTTAAATATGCATGATTTGTCATTTCTGGAAAAGGTTTTCTTGGGTGATATTTCATTTCCGGAAAATGTTTTCCTAGATGCCAGCATGGTGCGTGTCTGGTAAACATATGCTTCAGGTGTAGTGAAGTTTGCAATTTTATTTCTTAATAACCTATCAAACTTCATATTTTGTCATTGTTTAGAGAAAACAATTGAACTTTTTTATCTTCTTTCTCTTTGAAGTTTCTAATGCGTATCTCATCATTTATTATTATCTCTAACAGCTCTTTGCTATGTGTGCTGTGTTTCGATGGGTTGAATTGAATAGTTTTGCTCGCAAACATGAATAGTCATCATGGCGGGCTGGGTTCTTCTTTTCTTTTTCTCTTTTTCAGGAGTCTGATACAGATGAGTCCATCAGAAGAAAAGGAACAGCAAGAAAAAAGATCTTACGATATTCTTCCATATCTGAGTGGAAAATGTTGAAATCTACCCGTGATCCCTTGTCTTTAATGTACAAGATTTTGCACCTGTGATGCTATTGACCTGAACGGTCATGAAAACTGTGGTGATGTGCTACTTACTTGGTTTACTTATATATTGAGAATGCCTGTGGAGTGAGTTAATCGATTCAGTATGTTGAAACAAAATGGAAAATAAAAAGGTTCTCCTGTAACACTGCCATCTGTGGGACTACAGAGGAAAGAAAGGGAGCTCCGATACTACTTAACTTCCTTGAATGGAAGAAATAAATGCTGTAAATTATTAGGGATTGATTGTGAAAACAAATTCAGAAGGCTTAGCTCAAACACTCTGAGAAGGAAAGTCTGAGGAAACATAATGGAGTTTAACATTCTATGCTTAAGAGTTGTCCCAACTAGATCAAATTGGACGTTTGTGTCTTCATGGACTTGCCCGCTTGTGTATCTGTAAACAAGCTCCTCTTCATGTAAATTTGTGATATGTCAGTCTATAAGCCTTACTTATGTAAGCATCCATTCATTTTATATCATAGATTACATAGTACATTCCAATAGCAATCTCTGTCTGTCTCATAGTGTTATTCCTGACTAATTCATTTTGTGCAGTGCTGGTTGTAGATTACATTCAAATACAGGTGCCTATTAGGTTGTAACTGGTATGACATTCTATGGCAGTCGTATGAAACTTGGAAATTGTCCAAAGCAACAATTGTAATACAAAATTGTGGTCCTTGCTACTATTTCAATTTCATGTTTCGTTGTTTCTGGGGGTAAATTTTAGATTTTCAACATGGCAACTGGCAAGTAGCCATTTTTTTTTCTCCGGTATACATGCATTTTTCTTCCACCTCCTTTCACTTCTTATGGTCCTTGCAGTGCCATCGACAGCATGCTGATGGAGAACCAATACACTAGAACATAGGAAACCCCCCAAAATTGTGACCTTTGGAGTAGAAGATATCATTTCAACATTGCACGAGGTAGCTTATATCTATTTCTTGATATTTATAGTGAAGTTTTGTGTATCATAGCTCCGTGAGATATTCGTATTGGGAGAAATCCATGTCTCAGTGTTTTAAGAGCCTGATTAGTGTTCAACAAGAATATTCGTGAGGCTATGCATCCAGCCATTCTAGTGAGTAAAGCTGTTGCCATGAAGAGAAGCTTCTTTTAATATGACTAGCATTTGAGCAATACATGATGATATAGTTCAGGAAGTGGCATAATTACAGCGTAGCTGTTAACATGGGCAGCTTAGATTATTACTCTAAGCTTGCTGAGCTGCAGTTTCACATGATAAAAACTTGTAGATGTCTGAATTTGGCTCTAAACCTATATAATTGTAAACTGTTCTGCATTATAATAATAGGAGCACAAGCAAAATTAACTAAAGCATTGTAGATGTCTGAATTTGGCTCTAAACCTATAGCATTGTGGTTTGCAATCTAGTAAGCTAGAGAGTATGTCATCGAACGAGATTCCCCTTGTCTTAAAATATACACTTTCAAGTAACTATCTAGAACATTTTCAGATGCTTCCTTGGTAATGTTACCAACTCCTCTTCAGAGATCCTTCTTTCACTCAGTCTTTTGGTCAGATGCTACCCTGAAGTACAGTCATTCTCTTGCTAAGATTCTAGTTTTTCTGTCTTAAAAGGTCTTGTCCAAGCTGATGATATACATAATTCTGGAGGAAGATGTGAAGTTTTTGACAAGCTTCCTTTGATTTATGTTTTGGCTCTTTCCTTGATTCGTGGGAACCCACTTTTTTCACTTCCTTTTTTTACCTTATGTTTGTTTTTTCTACTTCCTTTCATGATAGGACACTAAATTGGTCCACTTTGTGACACTGTAATAAGACGTTATGTAATGCTATTATGACTGATGTATTTCCTACTGATTCAATATTCCTCTTCTTAGCTTGTATCCAGGGGTAGGTAATACCTGTTCCAAAAAGAGAAGATCAGGTACTACCTCGTTGCTCTGGGATCGGTTCCAACTCTCAGCCAAAAAACGATTCACATTACCGTTTGAAAGAACTCTTCTTTCAAAGATGTACATGCACACAAAACCTTCCCGCGCCCGCGCCCCAAAGAAAAGAACTCTGTTCTCATTATTTTAGCTCGTGTTTCAGCAAGATAGAACAATCATATGATGAAGAAGAAGCTGTGAGAGAAAGAACCCACTAGGCCACTACAGGAAACTTGCCTGCAAGTTGCTGGACAGGTTATGTCATGAAATTATCAACCAGTGCTACTTTTAATCGGTGATAGGCAGAAGAAGTTGGCAAGAACTTTTCAATTCTTTGTAGACTGTTAAGAATTCAAATCTCCATGCTTCCTGAATGTTTTGCTCAAGTTCTACAAGAGCATTCTGGGTGGGGGTTTTTTTTTTTTTTTAATTTCAACAATATATTTAGCTTTATCCACAGCTCAAGAAATGTAGAAATTAAAACATATTAGCATGATCTTTCATTTAGTAGCAACTTCTATAATTTTTCAAGGAAATGAGAGCCTCGATTGTTGTTTGTTTATTCTTTCTCAATATTTCGTGTTTTGCTGCTTATAGTAGAACACAAAAATACTATGAACACCATCCACAATGTAATTTATCAAAGATGACAAATATTTATCAAAATCAGGAAAAAACAATGTGAGACCTTGATCAATCTCATGTATTTTACATATGCAAAATAAGAAACTTCATACAAAAAACAACTGAGTATTTTCATCAGATCCTTTGCGCATATGTTGTATTGACTTCCAACTTAAATGGGAGTCTGCTCGACTGTCTGTATCAAATGTGAAAAAATTTTGGAAAGATATATCTGTCTATACTCTGTACCAAATGTGAAAAAGAATCGGACAGACATATTGTATCATTATTATATTAACATATAGCTCGAAGTTGGGAGAAATTTCATCTTGCACCCTTGAATTATGGGGTCAATGTGACTTTGAGAATTCAAACTACAATGATTATCGTGTTAAGTTCTCGGACTACTAAAAAATATTAATGTGCACTATAGAATAATATTTGACCATTAAAATGGAATCACGTGGCCTATTTATCATATACATCAATCATAGGATTTACTACATCAACTAGTGACATTAATCCCTTAATTTGAGAGTGCAAAATGATTTCCCCTCTCAAAGTTTTATTAGAATTTTTCCAAGAAATGGATTGGTTTATAATTTACTTGCAATATTTTTCAACTTAAATTAAATCAAACCTGAGGCAAGTTATCTAACTCTCTAATCAAGGCTACTAACCTAGGTTAAGATCGCTTGATCCTTCAAGGAACCAATTGTTTGAACAAGTATAATTCATCAAAGAAAGGGGATTTCATGTGCATTTTTTCTGAAGAGTTGTGGGGTTTTCTTTTCTAAAGTGGAAGAAAGAAGAATGACTGACTAGAGTACCATCGTTGTCATGACAATGATAGCAACGAGGTTTAGGACAGGAATAGCAGATTGGATGTTGACTGTTACAAAGAATATGCGATTTTCTTTTTGTCTCAATGTTTACTCCTTTGGTTTGCTCATATCATATTAATTAATATTATAAGCATTGCATACTCAGAGTTACACTAATATACACTTTATTATAGATGTTTTCTACGTGTGAGTGTTTGTTAAAGATTTTTTTTTCCCCTCTAGGGGTGTTTGTTAAAGAGTTATTACTGCTAATCCAGCATATTTTATTTTTGTAAATTTTTTCTAATAAGATGTCTAGACGAACTTACACATACCTCAATTAAAGTATACATTATAACTACTAGAATAATTGCAGTGCATATGTATTCTTCCCAAACTAATTCAAATAATTGTTTGTAAAAAAAAGTTAAAATTATATTTTATCACCCTAAACTACAACCTCATCAATAATTTGCCCTTAAATTATCTAACTATTGAGATTGCACGTGACATTATTTTAAATGATTAGATGTTCAATTAGTGTAAATTGCAAAAAATTGATAATTTGAAGGGTTCAATTGTCAAGTAGTAGTTTTGGAGGTAAATTGTACATGAAATTGTCAATGGTAAAGTGTAGTTAAAACGAAGAAGTCTTCAGGACAAAAGTGTAAGTATATAAAAAAGGGCTGATGGAAACTACTGCTTATCAAACCAAGAAACCCCGACAAAAGGCCTATATTTTCTATTAAGCCCGGGCTTAGTGGCACGGCTGGGTCAATGCGACGAGTAATTCATATACGCTAATGTTCTGGGTTTATTGGAAGAGATTTGTCCAAATAGCAGATTCCCGAGTTAGCGCGACAAAATGAGTTTCCTTCTTGCGTGTACGCAAAGGGTTTGAACAAGTGCATGTGCATTTTTTCTGAAGAGTTAAAGTTGACTGACTAGAGTTCGTTGTCATGACAATGATATTTAGGACAGGAATAGCAGATTGGCTGTTACACGATTTTCTTTTTGTCTCAATGTTTACTCATATCATGCATTGCATACTCAGAGTTACAGATGTTTTCTACCCCCTCTAGGGGTGTTTGTCTGCTAATCCAGCATATTTTATTTTTGTAAAGATGTCTAGACGAACTGTATACATTATAACTACTAGAATAATTGCAGTTATGTAAGCTAAACTGGAGATACGTTCCCTTGTCACCAGGTCCCGGTTCAGTTTGCAGCCCATGACTATTCTCTATGTGTAATACTAATTCGAAAAGTAACATTCTGGTATGTCGCTATGAACTTAAAGACAACCCAACGAAAACCCTAGAGAGCCACCTCTATAAATAGCGGCCTAAACCCTAGTTTCATTCCGAGTCTCCTTTCAGCCGGCTAAAATGTCGAAGCGAGGTGAGTTCGCCGCTCTCGTTTTCTGGCGTTTTTCTGGTTAGATTTGTCTGTCATATCCTGTTTGGTTCCCGAGAAACCGAATGTAAAGCAGAGACTATCTCTTTTTTTTTTTTTTTTTCTCCATTTTTGCTGCTATGATAATCGAGTTAGTTCCTTACTTTCAATTTTTTCTTAGCCGGGTTAATGGGAAGATTATCTTATTTATGATCTTACCATGTGTAAGGTTGAAGATCTGTTTGAGTACTCATGAGAAAGTAAATACCTAAAGTATATGTTGAGTCTTTATAAATTTTTTTCTTTTCGTTTCCTGTTTCTTCTTAGCATCCCAACAGAGGAATTGTTTATCTCATTTGGATTCTGTAGTGGATGCTCAGAGTATCACCGTCTGAGGGATCTGTTTGGCGGCGTAGAAAACGTAGGAAAAGGCAGGGGATCAATTGTCGAAACCGACATTTCCTACTTTATGGGTCACAAATGAAACGGATAACTGTTGCAGTAGGAATTTTGCTACTTGTGAATTTGAATGAAATGTTGCCTAATACGGAATTGTTGGTACTTTTTGGTTTAGGACGCGGAGGATCAGCAGGTAACAAGTTTAGGATGTCACTGGGTCTGCCGGTGGCAGCAACAGTGAACTGCGCGGATAACACCGGGGCGAAGAACCTGTACATCATCTCAGTGAAAGGGATCAAGGGTCGCCTCAACCGGTTGCCATCTGCTTGCGTTGGTGACATGGTGATGGCCACCGTCAAGAAAGGAAAGCCTGATCTCAGGAAGAAGGTTCTGCCTGCAGTCATTGTGAGGCAGCGGAAACCATGGCGCCGAAAGGATGGGGTCTTCATGTACTTCGAAGGTAGTTCTTGTCCTTTTTTATTATTATATCATATTGTTCGGATGTGACCATCTTCTTTTGTCAATCATTTTGCTGTTTCTACTAGTGGCAGAAATATGATGATCATGTGGGCTTCCTCGATTTGGGGGTCTTGTTACGGTTTACTTCTTGCGGGATGGGTTTTGTTGAGATGCTGGTGATGTGGTGTGGAGGATATACTGTTTTTAAGGTTTCTCTACACCTCCCATACCCAGCTATATTAAGTTCCCAACCTACCCCAATATCGGGTGGTAAAGTTTCCCTTTATCACTCCTGTCAAGGTTGGGATACTTGTACCCCTGGTCTCCCTGTTAATAGGTTTAGAGGGTTATTTACTTTCCCTCTCTTAACTTCTTGCTAGCTTGAGGTGTTCTGAATTAGGCTTTGCTTGTAAAAAATGTCTGAATTTAGTATTCATGTTTTGGTTAGTGAGCTCAGATTATGTCTGGTAACATCACAGCCAAGTCAGGGACTCTCCTTAACGTTCTACAGCTGGTGCTGTTACGGGTCTGGAACGTGGATTGTGTCATTTTTTACATATGTGATGCTGCGTTTCAAGCTCCCTAATGATGTAATCTTTTCAGTTAGAATTTGATGTTTATAGTGTGCTGACTGTTATTGAATATGTACAATAATTAGAAATTGCTGTTATTGTTTATCCTAATTTTTGTCTGATAGAACACATTGAGTGCTAATTAATTTTGGTCACTTGAAAATATTGTAATCTTGCCAGACGTTAGTCAGGTATCTTCCTTAACATACCATGGTTGATACGGTTACTAGTCTGGAAAATTGATTGTGTCCATCGTTACAGGTGTACTAAGCTTTTCTTGCTTGCATCTGCTCCATTTGGACCCTACATATGTCTACATCTACATTGTAAACTACGTTTTGTATAGTATTTTAGTGGTTATCGTCTGTCAGCTGGCCCAGTCTTGGCCAAAAAGCCCTCCTTACATTTAGTTCTCTTTGGTAATTGACATTTGCCTCGTGAATTACCCTCTTTGCTTGCCTGAAGTAAATTAGTTCTCTTCCATTTTCCATCTTCGGGAGAGAGCTCAAAGTAGTAAACATCAAGCACTTGCACCTAAAGGGTTGGTAACTTGCCTGGCACCTGACATTAGCGATGAGGAAAAATGGGTGGTTACAGAAACTGCATTTAGTTTCTGTTTTCCTCGTCCCTGTGTCTTGTCGCAGCTTGTTTATACTGTAGATCTAATGTGTTTTAAGCTTCCTATTTATCACATAGTTGCTGGTTTCTGATCGTATTGGCAATAGTAAGTCATTTGGATTGTTCTCAATCGGTTCTTGAGATCTCTAGATGTACCAGTCTTTTGTTTTTGGTAATGATTATACAATTTTTGTATCGATTTGCTGAGTTAGTCCCTTTTGTTTATTGTTTTTGCAGATAATGCTGGTGTGATTGTGAATCCGAAAGGAGAAATGAAAGGTAAAGCAAATATCTAAATCTCAGTTTATTCTATAGATCGACAACATAGACAAGGAGGCCTATGATTATATTCTGTGAATGCCTGTGTGATAGTAGTGTCTTTTGGGCAGGATGGGTGCAGGGTTGTAGTCAATATGATAGTATATAAGAAAGGATCGTTTGCTGTGTTTTTCCGTATAATTTAGAGCTTTGGTCTGACTGGTTCCTGTTTTCGGTTTTAGGGTCTGCTATTACTGGTCCTATTGGGAAGGAATGTGCTGATCTGTGGCCAAGGATTGCAAGTGCAGCTAATGCCATCGTTTAAGAGTGCTCTAAGTCGTTACTTTTTGTTACCCCTTTTTTTGAGCTGCTGCTGATCTTCATATTTTGATGGAAGTAGTAGGTCTTTCCTAAATTGATTGGATTTTGTTATTATGGATTTCGAATATTATATAAACCTTGAGCAGTTGAGTTTTGGATTATGGTAATAATCTCGTTAGATTTTTGTCGCATTTTTATGTGATGACAGATGATCATTAATTGCGGTATCAAGGCCCTCGTTGTTGATACCACGGCTCAAGTAAGTAATGCTTGTTCTTCCTCGAACCCCCCTGATCGGTAACCGGCATTTGCGTTTGTGAGGCCGCAACAAATTTGGCACGGTGTCAATTCTGGTAATCAGTGAAACCGCGAACTAGAGGCATTGGGGAATCCTTCGACCAACAGGATAGAGAGACGAGTTGCTAGATTAATGATTTCAAACCATAGGATCCTTTCGACTCTGCAAAATGGCTATTCAAAGTATTAACTAAACACTCGCGCTACACATGCTAATTAACAATCAAGGGCTAATGTTCGGCAAGCGCCGGTTGATGGTTACAAGGTTTTAGCTGCAGGTAGCGCACTTATTTTCAAAGACAAAAAGTTCATAGCTTAGATTGTTAACACCCTCAGATAAACAGGCATGTTCTGGCATATTCAGCTTTCTCGGCGGAAACGTGGCTTTTAACCCATCTTTGCCTCGCCGCCGAGATTCATCCTGGCACAGTACTCGAACAAACTGCCATCGAAACAGCGCCTCACAGCTTCTTTAGACAGCATACCCTCCTCGTCCCTTGCGAGGGCGTACAGAACCCCCCACTCCAGCTTTGCTGCAATCCTGCAATCCACACGCCAAAACCTCGTAGGGTGAGTGAGTGCCCTAAAACAGCAAGCGTTTGAATTGGAGAAAAACGTTTAGACGGTTTGGAGGTGATGATGACCATCCAAAGAAGTCGAATGCGTCTCGATTCCCCTCTGTCATGGCCCAGAGCTCTCCGAACGTGAACTTGTCAGGCACGGTACGAGCGTACTTGCTAAACATGTTTTCCAGATTGACTGGCATATACCTGCAATGTTGTGGGACAAGAACACCATGCATTATGCAATGACATTGAAACTTGAACGATTCTAGCTAGTAGCTAGGAGAGATCAAAGTGACAGGGGTTTACCTTCCTTCTGTGTCGTAAGTTCCCGAGTCACTCCCATGCTTGGCTTTGTGGATGTTGTAAATGTATACTGGAAGGAAAGGAGAAGGGAACCAACCCTGCAAAATTAACATCCCAAGATTTCAGCTCCATATGTCATAAGCCTCCCTTCATTTAACATATAACTTGCTGGAAATTACAGTACAACTCGAAGCAAGAGTCTCTCTGCACTATCGCTTTGTGCAAATCCTCTACTTGGAACGCAGAAATAAAGAATGAACTCTCTCATGGGTAAACTAAACTCCAAACAGCAAGAAGATGAGACTTACGGGGAGGGTAGGATAACTGAGCGCTCCATTGATAAGAATGGCCATAATAAGAGAGGCAATTATATTGAAACCAAGTGCACGTAGTCCTTTGGAGACAAAAAGTTAGGAAAAAGCAAAAACACACAAAAATGTGAAAAGTCATGAGTTAAATGTCAAAAATAGAGTTGGAAAATACTAACCTAATTATGAAGCAACATGTTACATGAAATTTACCGGTATACGTCTCCCAAGGGTAGATGATTCCATTGTCGTCGGTGTCGAAGAATGATGCATGTTGCTGAAGAACACTCATGTTATAGTGTCGATGCCCAGCTGTGCCAGTTGGGTGGTCTGTATCAGGGGCAGCCAGTGCTCTGGCCAGATCTGTTTTCCATCAAATCGATCATGTACCATTTTAAGTGGAAAAGTTAAAAAAGTACTCTTTTTGTCGTTAAAACATGCAGATTGGAGAATACCAAAAAATTAAAGATTAAACGGAACATAATATCAACCATCGGATTGATTCTAGGAAAGATTAAACTCTCCAGCTAGAACCACTCTTTACAAGCAGTCAGCAGAACAATGGAAAAAGTTTCTCCGGAGACGATATGAAAGACAGAAAGTCGCAGAGCTTACATGGCTTCGGAAGTGTGACTTCCAAGTCATCCCGGACCTTCCCCTCAAAAGTAACTGGTGCATAACGAGCCTCTGTCGCCAATGCTTCTCTCTCTGTCAAGGCAGCCATCTTTCTCTATCTCCTTTGATCTACTTCTCTTTCAAGGTTTCCTCTCTTCTTGCTTGTGAATTGCTCTAAGCGTGATCTAATGTATGGCAGCTTTAAATATAAACAAATCTTGGTGGTGTATTTTGGTTGAGAGGGAGAGGGAGAGGGCGAGGCGGACACAACAGCACCCATAACAGTCCCGCCTATTTGCGTGGCAACTTGAGCAAAGCGCCACATAAGTCTATGATAGAGACAGCTGTGGCAAGCCTTGCGGACATGCAAAAGTAATATGAAACCGACGTCTAAACATTGGGCTTTTCGGGTTCTTTTCATATCAAGATGGGCCTCAATCAGCCCATTAAGATATAGCCCACAATACCAGAAACCTAGCAAATGTTTGAGTCTATAGCAGGCCCACCACCTCAACAAACACCCAAACACACATATTCGCTTAAGCTAGAAATCAGAAAAGTAATGGCGAGCGAGGACACGACGGCGGTGCAGATTGAGACTACGGAGGTTGCGTCGGAGGCGGTGACAAAGCAGCCGCACAAGTTGGAGAGGAAGTGGACGTTCTGGTTCGACAACCAGTCTAAGCCCAAGCAAGGTTCGGCCTGGGGCACCTCTCTCCGCAAGCTTTACACCTTCGACACCGTCGAAGAGTTCTGGTGGTAAGCATCGTAACCCTACCCCTGCCTGCTCTCTGTTTCCATCGTTTGGCTTAGTTTTTGTTTTTTTTTTCTTTTCAATTCTTTAAAAGAAAAGTTCGCTTCATTTGAGCTTATATTTCGTTCCTTTTTTTTTTTTTCCTGTTTGGCTGTTCAGAAAATTGGGAGGGGGAAGGGAAGAAAAGATAGCATAGTCTAGATCTTGTAATTTTGGGTAATATGGTGTACATAGAATTGACAACATTTTGCCTCAGCTGAACCAAATAGTTAAAATAGGCGTAATTTACTGGCGGCTTTGTTTCTTAGATCCAAGACGATGCTGACATTCTAATTTTTCCTTTTTCTTATAAATTTCATTTGTGTTGATTCTGGCTTCAATTGTTTTCTGTTTTATGGTTGAACCGGCTCAGTAGTAATTCTGTTTCCTTGTTATATAGTTTCTTGTTTCTATTTTCGAGAGGAAGGAAGCTTTTTTTCCCGCCTGCTATATTCCAATATCACTCTCAATTGTTTTTCAAAGTTCTAGTTTTAATTCTGTTAATGTTTGCTGGAGCAAAATATTGGTGACCTTCTTTTATTACAAGTTGAAGCTTCTTTTCAAAAAAAAAAATTACAAGTTGAAGCTTGATCTCCTTTTGCAGTTTGTATGATCAGATATTCAAGCCCAGCAAGTTGGTTGCGAATGCGGATTTCCACTTATTCAAAGCTGGGACTGAACCTAAATGGGAAGATCCCGAGTGTGCTAATGGAGGAAAGTGGTCCACCACCAGTAGCAGAAAGGCTAGCCTTGATACCATGTGGCTAGAAACTGTAAGAATCTTATTATTCCTCTCATTTTCTTCCTGAAAGTATGATTTGGAATTCACGGTAGTCGGGATCTTGTTTGTATAGAATACAGGCATTTTTTTAATTCATGGGTTTCTGATTTGATAGTTGATGGCCTTAATTGGAGAGCAATTTGATGAGGCTGATGAGATTTGTGGTGTGGTCGCAAGTGTGCGCCAGAGGCAGGACAAACTTTCGTTATGGACCAAAACTGCAGCAAATGAATCTGTCCAGGTCTAATTTCTTATTAAATTGGAATCCAAGTGTCAAACTCTATTGTTGGCTTCTGTCACATATGTGAAGTCACTCTTCTTTAGTGAAATAGATGAACCATGGAGGCAAATTGTTTGAATCTTATCGAACGCTTGTTTGTGTGGGTGGTGAGTGTTCCAGTTTTCAAAGGAACACTTGGCACATATCAAGAAGCTTTGACATATTCTAGAACATTTGAGCATCTATCAAGCATTTACATATCCTATAGCTGACACCTATGAAGCTTTTACATATTCATGCCTATCTGTGCATGGGTGTGTGAGATTTTATTTTGCTTTCTGGTGCAAATATGCCATGCCTTCATGCGTGAAAGCACTATTTGCTGCCTCCCAATGGTTATGGATGAAGTGAAAATCAGTGTCTACATTCTACAGTGTTTTCTGTTTATCCTGCTTTCTGCATATGTTTAGAGCTTATTCTGTTTTAGACTTCAAGTGTCCTCTTCATTTTGTTTGGTTGCTGAGGCAAATATGGTTGCTCGAACATTTATCTAGGCTTTGTTTGGTTACTGAGGCAAATATGGTTGCTTGAACATGTATCTAAGGTTGTGGTGTTTCACACTTCCTGTAAGTATTGCATTTAACCGGAGATGTTATGTGATCATTTAAGAAGGATTATTATAGACTCATTCTTGTAGAACGGTTTCAGCCTTAAAATCTCCAGGGACTCAAAATGACATGATTTGGTTTGTTGGGAGTAGAGGGAAGCTTACTTTTGGATAGTACGAATGAACATATCCAGCACATTGGTTGCCTATAATAGATGGACAAAAATTGAGAGCTTCTGTACCTTCTAACGAGTGTCATAGGGATTATGATTAGGCATTTCTCTATCTATTTGTCGTCGTTGTTTTTGTTTTTGCTGCCACTATATATGGAAATTTTTATAGTCATGTGAGTCCATCACACAGTCTGCTTTTTGCTCAAGAAACTTTATAAAGTTCCGGAGTGAATTATCTTCTTCCCATAGGTTCAAGGTAGCTTTTAAAATTGCTGTATTCTTGAACCATAAAATGGTGTTTACTTTATGCAGATGACCATTGGGAGGAAGTGGAAGGAGATCATTGATACCACTGATAAAATAACTTACAGCTTCCATGTAAGCTTAATGTTGTAATGGCGTTAGATTTTTAGGATGTATGCGTATTCATTTTCATATTCAGGTATCTCTGACTGCTTTGGCTGTTGCAGGAGGACTCAAGAAGGGAAAGATCAGCAAAAATTCGATACACTCTCTGATCATGCAATTAATTTGCTGTGCGGTTTTCTTCTGAGTTGCGGAATTTTGATGGAAGCCAATTAAATTACTGGGAGTTTTTTTATGTCATGACGTACAAAAGACGTGTAGTGGATATGTATTTTATAAAGTGGGCTTTGTTTAAAGGATACGATTCAATCGGGCTTTGTCATATTTTACTTTTTTGGAATTTCTATTTTTGTTACTGACTGTATTGTGATTCTATAGCCTCTACTTTGCAAAAGAATGGTGATAGAAATCGCATTTTGATGCTCTTCTTCCTCCAATGATTAAAGGAAAAACTCTTCAAGAGAAGCTGATAACCTAATATAGATTTTGATCAGCATTTTTAATACATGACTGTCGTTGCTGCCTATGATATGGTGAAAAAAGACACTCCATGTGAACCATGGGGTAGACACCAATTCGTTAAGTTAAGCGAAAATGGAGAGACTGCACCTGTTGATGGATCACTCTGTCAAGGTGTTCTGAATCCCTTTGGCCTTGCGAATTCTTGCCCATGAAGCGGTTTGAATTATCAACAGACCACCTCCAGATCTTTTCAAACATCCCTTGCTATGCCTGTCAAGTGGCAGAAGCCTGGTGGGGCTGGCGGGCTGGCACAAACTAAGAGAGCGTTTGTTTGCCCAATTTTTTGAGAGCCCAAAATTTTCACCACACCAAAAACATTTCACAAACCTCAATAAATTTTACACTTTTACATATACATTCCACATTTTTCACAAATCCCAATAAATTTCAACATTTAAAAGATTCTCAAAATTTTAAAAATATTCTCTAAAATTTCGGTAAACAAATGTCTCCTTACCGATGGATCTGCAGTACACAGCCAGGTAATCTCAGGGTTGGTTTACATTTAAAAGATTCTCAAAATTTTAAAAATATTCTCTAAAATTTCGGTAAACAAATGTCTCCTTACCGATGGATCTGCAGTACACAGCCGGGTAATCTCAGGGTTGGTTTATAGCGGAATGAATAAGGTAGGTAGCAGAAGGCTTTCCAAGATTGGTTGGTATAACTTGCCAAAGAAAAAAAAAGAATTGGATGGTATGCCTCTATTAATTTTTTTTTTTAAGCAAGAGTAGTAGGGACAAAAGCTTAACAACCGTCTTTGGACGTGATCATAGGAACACTCTCGTTGCAAAATGTCCGGTTTAAACTATAACTATTACTTACTGGGCGAGCTCGTCAACACAGCACTAGCCAGTTAGTCCCAATCCTATTCACTAGGCTTATGCCTAAGTGTATTTGCCGGATGATTTATTCACGTCAAAAGATGGAGCTGATTTTAGCCCTACGGCTAGCTATATTATATCCTGCGTCGTAGTGGAAGAGGTTTTGCAACCCAAGTCGTATCTGATGTTTTATTTTTCAATTCTCTTTTTGGGTTACAAAACGAGATATAGTATCAGCTAATCTAATCTACTAAATACTAGAGGTCTTATCTTGGGAGTGCCGCCTTAATGGGAGGGACTTCTTATTCTGACAATTGAAGAGATATTGCAGCTAATTGAAGAGTGAGAACTGCATATGATAAGGTGGTAAAGTGGTTTACATGCCAAACCTAAGGAACTATGAAAATTAAAAAACATTTGTCATGTCTCAACAATATGTCTCCTCTTTTTTCGTCATCATGCAAGGAATCCTAGTCGCTCTCCATTCTTCTTGGCCAGTCGAATCAGACCTTGCCTTTGCTTTGCATCTGCTCCAATGGACTTGCAGAATTCAGTAATCACCTGAAGATTATATCAACAAAATCAGGAACAACCAACAACTACATAATTATCTACCTGCCTTACTAGAAGGCTAGAAAAAATTGGGGGAAAAAAGGGCATATTTATCTATACTTTTTAAATTAGGTGGGTATTTATTGTCAGCATTTTGGAAATAAACTAACAAATTTGCTATCAGAACCTCTGGAGTGTGTGAAGAGTGGTGGTACCTGTGAGTGCAGAGCAATTGCCTTTCCTCTAAGCTGATTGAAGCGCTTCTTGCCTATGACGTTGCGAGTAACTACAACAATCGGGGCAAACAGACCCTTTCCTTCATTGATGTTCTTCATCATAGGTTGCGCTCTCACCGGCTTACCAACTCGAACATGGTTTGGGACTGACTTGGCTAGCATGGCATAATCTTCGCCCGCCATTGAAGTTCTCCAAGTTCCATGGAAGGAGGAGCACAAACTTCCCTTGAACCCAGTTGCGGATATTGAAGTTGCCATCAGAGAAGAGGAGAGCACTAAAAGATTCACAGGCTACTCTCAAAGGAACTGGAAGGCCTTTTTCTTTCTTGCTTTTTAGAACTAAGAACTTGGGATAGATGTTTTTGATGGGTTTTATGTGCTTGTGAAGGAGTGATATTTTGGAGAAATTTTGAGAGCCTTGGGTTTTTTATTGGAGGGGATTGTGAGAGAGAGATCAAGAGGCATTTGCAGCCACACATACAGGTGGCTTGGAATCTACCAGCACTCGTCTACAACTCAAATTCGACTTGTCCAGGCTCATATATTACTTCTGGTCTCAATTTCCTTGGAGATCTGAATCTAGAACTTTAGAGGTTCTCTCTTGGGGCCCAGCCCAACCAGCAACCCTTTTACGAGCCGTTCAAAATCATCAATTAGGAACCAATTTGAAGCTTAATTTTTGAGCAAGAAAAAGAAAAACAAGATTCCAGCAGTATTGGACGGTTCAAAATAAACGAGGACCTTCAAGATTCTGACCGTTGACTGTGGCAGTGGGGTAGCTATTGAACACTTTCACCTTAAATTCCAAGTTCCTACCACCTTTTTTTATTGCTAAATTCCATGTTCCTACCACCTTTTTTTATTGCAAATTCCATGTTCCTACCACCTGCACGTGAAGAACATGCTTGTGGGCTACAACTAACACAGTCGGCAATGTGCCAATGAAGAATATATGAAGTTTCAACATTTGACCAGCATGACAAATGAAAGTTCTGAGGACACTTCTAATTTAGATTCTTAAGGACGGTGTGGGGTGCAAGTCAGAAGTGTCGATGTAGAAAAGATGGTACGTAGTTTGATAGGCGTTTTTCCTTCTCCTTTCTGTCTCATTGGGACTAGGAATGAGAGGGAAAAAACCATCCTAAAAAAAAAAGGATTTGGCCGGAGGACAAATAACATGTAAATTAGTTAGAAACAAAATGATCATATTTGATTGGGTAACTCGGACCATATTGAGTTTAAACTATAAAGTAGAAGGGATGGTCAGTGTTACTCTTTGTGGGACTGGTAGTTTTTGAGTGTTAAGAGTATTGGGACAACTTGATTCACCAGAGTTAAGACTTTGTATGGATTTATTTATTTTTTGTTAATCGACTTTGTATGGATTTAGTGGCACCATTTGATTGATCATCCTTTCTGTCATGATTTGCATTTTCTGAGGGATTTTTTTAAATGAGGGGAAAAAAATCACTTTGCTCCTTTGAACTATAGAGTCAATTTCACTTCATGGTTTGAACTATCAAGTGGGTAACATTGGTAACGGAAAGGGATTTTCTCTTAAGAGAGAATTACCTAATGGGTTATAACAGGTCATTGGATGGATGACAACATATTTATGAAATTCATCTAATGATCTATATTAAATGTCTAAAAAAATACAAAAAAAATTATGAATAGATTTATTAATGTGCTGTCATCTATATAGACCATTGGATGAATTCGTTAACATGGTTTTTAGGGGCTTATTAGGTAATTCACTCTTAGGAGGGAATCCGAGTCCGTGACATTGAGCCTTCGAATTACCAAAATTCATCTATGCGCCTTCAAATCTTATTTGAGGCACAATTTTGTCCGATCTTATTTAAGGGCAAACATTAATAAATTTTGATCATCCCAGCACTAACGAACTTCGTAGTTTAAATACCTGCAGTGACATTTACCCCATAATCAAGGGTACAATATAAAGTTTCCTCTTTTATAATTGAACCTGTTTAGTGCAAAATTGGGCCACGTCGGCAATTGGTGTGCGGTCCCTAGACCGCCAAAATTTTGGATTGCATGCCTATGGCAACTTCCTGGCGGACAGAATTCCAGCTAGAATTGCCGTCCCGTCTAGGCAATATGTTGCATTTGTCGTTTTGATGGCTTGCCTTTTAGACGCTGTTGGCTGTTGGAACAGCCGGAGTTCAACGGCCTTTGATCATCTAAGGGTCTGGCTGAGCTACCAATTATCTGCTCGGTTCTCTTGAAGGTTTTCTCGAGGCATATCCGAGACGATGGAGCCACGACCACGACAGCCCACGAGTATATTTCGTCCCAAACGATTTTGTATTGCTGCAAGTTGTTTGTTAATATTACTAGCTGAACATTATCGAGTCCACTAACGACAACAGATTAAAGAAAAAAAGAAACCAAAGCCTAATGTGAAACACGAGAAGATGAAATCCAAGAAATCCTGAAACTATGTTCAACTATCCTGCGTTTGCCGAATCATTGATCCCTTCTCGTTTCATACGTGCACACATTTGGAATATCTTTCAAGTGCATCAGACGTAAGTTATTTGCCAAGCCACTTGCGTCGGGTCTGAAATTTTGCCTTAGTCAAAGACACTTACATTGCAGCACGTACGATGCATCATTAAGTAGGGGCAAACAAATATTCTGGCGAAAACGGGTATGCCTTTTTGGCTCCAATGGAGAAAGGATTTTATTTTTGGTTACCCATAATTTTAGTATGTTATAATTTTATTTAGATTTTAAAATTTGGATGAATGTTTATAGTAGATTTTTGTTATAAATAATATTATTTTATATTTTATATTTTATTAATTTATTATATATAGTAAAAAAATTTGGTTAAGATTTTGAAATTTAGGCCCAAAAAATAGTTGGCCAAAAAAGCTCACATATGAAAACCGGAACCAAAATTTGCATTTGAGTACCCATCCTTATCATTAAAAAGATCTCTCAATTAACATGTAATACTTATCATCAAAACTTTGGTCCCTCTACAACCTTTCAAATCTAAAAGATTTGAAATTTTAAGTACTAATTTGATAGGTTTTGAAATTTGAAGATTTATTTAATTTTGGTTTAAAGTACATTGACGGATTTTGTTTTCATCCGTATAAAATAATGCATGTTTTTTTTTTTTAATAAAGAAATTGATAAAATTGTCAGAATCATTTTCTTTTCCATCAACCAATCGTATTTATGAATCCATAGTTTCAGACCAATATTTTTTTTTTTATCAACGCAGTCATTAGGACTGTGCATGGCCGAAGTCGGTGGCAATTTCTACTCCACCAGCACTGACACTACCCATGCCGATGTCCCCCAAATGGGTGCCGACACCGGTGTTAGCGGTTATTAGTGTGTGAAAGAAAGAGAGAGAGAGGCACGACCAACCGGCTGAAGGAGCTAAACGCGAGAGGCACAGAACCTTTTAAACAAAATGATGTCGTTTCTTACCAAAAAACTAAAAAAAAAAAAAAAAAAACTGTAAAAGCCATGAATCACCCAGCCACCCACCGCTACGCGGAGATATTGCCCGCCAGTATCGGTACCGCTGGGCTGCAGTCACCGGTACGCTGCCGCTGCTCGTGATCAGTCCTGCCAGTCATTTTCTTTATCTTCATTCTTCTTTGGGGTAAGTTAACTGTATTTATTTATGGAAAGAAAGAAAGAAAGAAAGAAAGTTATCTGTATTTGTGAATTTATTTGTTGACAACAAAAGTGCGTAACTGAAGAAGCGCATATATACCGTACCGTTTCCCATATAACTTTTTTTTTTTTAATCAATTATAATCGAATATTGAAATAGACCGTCAAATACTCTCTCCCATCTTCAATAGGTGGCATTGACATTGCAATGGCCAATTCGATTGCCTGATGGCTTTAGAGAACCTATACCAAAAACGCTGAAACACGAAAATACCGAACCACTATGGCCTCGGTAGCAACCCATTTCTCGGCCTTCCTCTTCCTGTTCCCCGTAGGCATCCGCCGCCTCCTCTTCTCCTCCTCTCTCTACCTCAAAAATCCATCTCTCTACCGCTCCAAACCGTGGTATTTCGCCGAACCCAGATGGAAAAACCTCGATTTCTATATCCTTGTCATCGCCCTGCCCATTGCCTCCTTCTCCGAAATCTTTATCTTTTTGACCTTCGCCGGACACCCCACCTACCGATTCTCATTTTTTCAGCAATCAGTTACACTTTTTCTCTTTTGGCTATTGATCATTCTCGTTATTTTCCGTGAATACACCGATACTTTGCTTATCAACGAAGGTTTCGTATTCTTATTCGCTGGAATTTCGTTTCTAGTTGAATATTCAGTGATAGGGAAGGGTATTACGGGTGTTTCTGGCTCTGTGTATGATTTGTTAGGCGCGTTGACGCTTATTTGTGCTGGTTCTTGCTTGTTTTTATCGGTTAGGCCTTCGGCATTTTTCGCGGAGTTTTTCTTATCCTCAGGATTGGTTCTCAAGGGTACTTGGGTGTTGCAAGCGGGGTTGTCTCTGTACACTGATGCATTCGGTTTAAAAGGATGTCGGAAAATGTCGGTGTTGCCAGCTCAGGCGAATGCCGGTGTGCAATGTGATCTTGAGGAAGATGGTTTGAGGGGTGTTGCCTTGATGAACTTCTTGTTTACCGGGCATGCAATCCTGGTCCTCGTAGTGAGCGTCGTGTTGTATGGGCTGCTGTCGAGTAACAGGAATTTGAGGTGTTGCGAGGCGAGTGGACCTTTGCTAGCGGAGATTGAGGTGGAGACGGAGACAATGTCGATGCGAGCACATCCCGAGCTTGAGATGGACTGAAATGTATGGCTTATTGCTGTCTTTAGCTGTATTTTGCTAGAAAAGAGTTGTTTTAATGGCAATTAGTTGCCTGTTTATTCTCTAGAGATAGACAGTTTTCAACACTGTTTTTACCTTGTTATTAGCATAGATTATTGTTTCTTTCATTGCCCATTTGTCATGAGAAAGTAATATACGTTTACATTAACTTATGGTTTTGGAATAATGTTGTTTCCAAAGTTATATTGTAAACTGTGTCCTCAGTATACCAGTACCCATATGATACCCTCCTGTATTTGGTGGTGCTTGTGGAGGGAAAGAAATAGTAGATGTTTTGATAATCAAGCGTCATCGTTGGAATTCTTAAAGGGACATATGTTGCAGTCTCTTTTCTTATGGGTAAATTCTGTGTTGGGTTTTCCTTTCTTGAATCTTTCGGATTTCAGTAGTTTTTTAGCTTGTATGCTTTAGCTGTTTTCAGTACAGTCTTTTGTACTACTAACACTTTTATTATTAATAATATCTAATCTTATCAAAAAAAAAAAAATCGTGTTTATCTTTCCAAGAGCTTCTTGATTACTTCCTTTCCTGCTCGCGATTTAACATATGTGAGGCTATATGCAATTTAGAAGGGCAGCAAAGCTAGAAAATGTATGGAAGAGTCCCAATGCCCCTCACCTCTGATTGGGTTGAGAAATTGTCAGACTTAAGGTCGGTTTGGAATGGATGGTGCATTTACATAACGTTTAAGTCAACATGAAGGTTGTTGTATAGAATGTAATGAGAATTGCTATGGATTCTCATCGCTGCCACTTAATATTTCTCATGATTGCTTTTCCACTTGTTTATCATGATGGTATCTTGAAATCAGATGGAGGTTTTTATTCTTTTTGTATAGTGGGAAGAGAAGCACATCAACTAACTTAACTGTCCTTTTTAGTGCCAAATTTTACATTCTTTCTTGTCCTGCTAATGATATTTTATGGAAACAAATTGAAATAACAACTCATATGTATCAATTTATGGATGGGGGCTTCCTTTGTTATCTCTTGTATCTAGATCTTTCACTTCCATGATGACTCAAGTGGTCATAGAAAACACAAGTAAGATTTATGCGGCAACCTAACCTCCCTGTTGTTCATTCTTCCCCTTGATTAGTTCAAAAACAGGAAGGAAAAAACAACGTTATCTTTGTGGTTGAATCTTTAACTTGCTCACTGGGCTCACTTGAACCTACCATGTGTCATTTACTCAAATCTCATGGATTGGCCTATAGACATGTATATTGACCTTGGTCCTTAAAAAAGAAGGATCTCATGGAATCCTTCTAGATGCTTGATTTGTGAGTAATGACATGAATTGACGGTTTTGGTAGAGCAGTTGAAGAGATTTATCTGTTTTTAGATAAATCAGTGTTTGCTAGATGAACTCTAAGTCTAAAGTTGACAAAACGCTGGTAAAGGTTAAGTCTAACTCTAAATGTGTTGAATCCTATTGCACAAGATTGAAGACATATCTAATGTACTCTTGAACACAGGATCATGACTAATATGTTAATGCCAATGATTTACGATGATAAGTGACTGAGACACCTAGAAATTAAACCTTAAGAAGTTAAAATGAATAAGCCATTACCTAGCTTTGAAACGAGTGAGGCAGGCCTGAACAGTTTGAGCTTTATGGTAAAGGGTCTTAAATTTTACAAAGCTTTTCAATATTGTTCAAATAGTACCATTAGCATTGGAAGGGTGATTCCGGGCTGACATGCACAATGTTTTATGAGAAACACATTCAAATATCATTCAAATGATGATGAGATTATGAGGTTAACCCGAGAGCATTGCAAGATGATTGTGAGATGGACCATTGCAATGCTGATACTGAATAAATCTCACATTCAATTTACATGGGATGATCGTGGGAGTATGCTTCAAATGTCAGATTCAAAACTCATGTTTTTTAAATTTACGCTCTTTTAATGCCACTTATGGTCATCTCCATGGTGCAATTCAAATCTAAAAAATAAGATGTAATATCGAGGGTTTTTCAAGGAGCCTATAAATATATTTTTATCTCACCATTGTATTCACTCCTTGGGAAAAGCTTGGGAGCACTAAAAAGCCTCTGAAAAGTTAGATAGTTCTTGAGAGAAGAAAGGAGATAATGGCTTACATTGATAAAAAATCTTGTGACATTTAGAGGAACTGCTATACCAGTTAGAATTGTTCATTACTGATTCTCTAGAGTTCTTGGTATCTTTAGAGAATGGTGGACTGAGGTGCAGTGTCAGCATAAAGCGTGGTCAGGAGTCAATGTGTGGATATCAGCGAATGAAGAACAAGAATTGTGGTCATTTAACTAGTGAACATGCGTAAGTGGGTGAACAGGAATCTTGTGCATTTGAGATGTCTGTAAGTCTGTGATATATGAGTCATGGCAATAATCAATCCTCCGTTTTATGTGTTTCGTTTACCATTTGATATTGTTTGTGATTGATCTTTGTTAAATGTTTAATGTCAGCGTAATAATCTTAGCATGGTAGTTTTGTTGGATATTTGGACCTTTGAATGTATTCAGCATCTCTAAATCGGCTTGATCTAATAGTGGAACTTACATGAATGAACTGGATTAACACCCTCATGATTGTTTGGGGGCCAAACATAGGAAGCAGTTTGAGTGTTAGTTGGGTGCCCTTGTCAATGCAGTTGGTGCCTTGGTAGTTCCAATGAATTTGTTATTGTCTTATATAAATACATATACAAGGGGATCTGGCGTTCCTGGAAGTCACATATAAAAAGAGTGACTCTCAGCTGAAGGATGATGAGAAATTGGAAGATGAGAGCAATGCCGATGTGCTGAAGATATTCACCTGATTTTTATAGCGTGCCAAGAACCGCAGGCAGCAAATGGCTTTTCTGTAAGTCTCTCTCAGACTAGCACATCTCTTTCTGACTTGCGATAATGCTTTTAGTATTATCAATTTCCAAAATTTCATCTCTTCAATATTCCTGTCATTGTTCTGCAGGAGAATATGGCATTTTAACCATTCTTGATTCTCTGTCTTGTCTTTTTGAACTTAGCCAGTCATATCAGAGTGTGATTAGCCTGATGGCTCATCAAAATTGTTCCATTAATCAAAATGGTGACAGACTTGATGAACTTGGAGGTTTTCGTTTAGTATTCAGAGAGAAGATTGTTTCATTTCATCTCTTTTTCTTGCCTTTTGTCTTTTCATTTTCTTGGTTTCTTTTATGAACTATGGCATGAACTATTTTCAGAATATTTGAGTTCATCCAGCATGCCATTCTAACAAATGTGTGTTATATAACTATAGCTTCTAATTTAGAGGTTGAAATGTCCTTGTGCAAGCGACACTTGTCATATTAAAGTATTTTCGATCGAAAGCAAAGATAATTCAATTGTTTTGAAGACCAAAGTACTCAATTTAGTAATAGATCTCCAAAAGAATGACAGCTTAAGACGGACAACCTAAGAATTTAGGAGTAAAAGAATTGAAGGTCTGAAGGATGTAAAAGTTAGGAACTTTGGTTGCAGTTGAATGATATGATTAGATATAAATATGAATTTCCTGTCCTCACTGCGACCATACACTGGGGCATACAAACTAATGAAAAGCTTTTAATCTAATCTTGTGTAGCCCATTGAAGACGAAAACTTTGGGAAGGTCAACCATCGTCGACGAATGCGCCCAAATCCACGGATTTTGAGGTGGAAGCGGGTTCGCTTGATATTCCTGCTCAACTTGCTATATCTTCGTTTGAGAATTTTAAATTTGGATAAACTGACCAGTTTTTTCATATAATTACATCCTGGATCTGCACCAAACAGAACAATGACAAATATCAACAAATAATAGAAAACATTAGGTGTCTTTGTTTCACTATCACTCTGGTGGAGAACCACCGCGGTGGCATTGGAAAAATCCCCGTTTTCAAACTTTGTAATGGGTACTGTAACTTTCCAAAACAGCATGACATGAATTGGTAGATTGAGTAAAGTTCATGTCTCAACATCTAGATCAAACAGAAACTAAAGACCCTGCCTCCATCTTGGGAAAAGAAAAACTGGTGCTGTTGTTTCTTCTTGGGTCTTTCTTAAAGATATATTAGCTGAAAGCGTACCTTGATCTTTTGCAAATGGTTCTTCTGCCTCTGAGCTTGTCTTTTGCAGTACCTACAAGTCACATAGACAATAACTGTCACTTTCTTATCGGCTCTAATGATTTTCTGTGAGTTTGGACAGTTGCTTGATTGGCACTATTTGTTTTACAATATTAAGTACCCAATTTCAGCTACAAAATATCTTTATGAGAAGAAGCAAATAAAACGAAGTGTTTGCCCTCTTCTTAGTATTGTTTAACAAACATTACTACTGGTGCAGTGTAGTGTACTGGATGCAAACTAGGTTACCTGGACCAAACTTTCCAATCGCTTCCTCATCCTTCTTTGGATGAATCCTCTGGTGCACTATTTTTAGTAACATTGTCAGCCAAATATTTAAGAAGTCTAACGCTTAACAATATTAAGAATATTTAAAAGAGAAAAAAAAATAATCCTGCCAGCAAAAGAAACTTACCTTGACATGGTATTTGACATAGGCATAGAAGTTCAATAGACTCCACAGAGTCTTATCTAGTCTTTTGCCCTCAACATGGCGTGAAGAAATCTCTATAAAAAATTTATGCATAAATGTCTTAGACTGAACGTACTCAAACTTTGTATGTTATTGGGAAAATTGAAAAGATGGTTGTAGCTGCTGTTACCTTAGATACCTAAGAGCATCTTATAGTTGATAATGCATGATTGAAGGTAACAATACATTCAAGATGAAGATTTAAATCAGGAATACTTATGGAAGTATGTTGTATTTATCTATCTTATGGTCGATAGTTATACAATTATTTGTATTGAAATGTGGTTCTCAATCATCATCCATTGCATTGTTATTACAGATAATGATATAAGAGGATACCAAAAGAGATGAATCCTCCGTTGGTGCTCAAATCTTCAAAAAGCTCTCCTCTCAGTTCTGGAGGAGGAATGGGTGACCAGATGCAAGGAGGTGCTTTAGCCCATTCTTTAGAACTTCCCACATCCATAAGTTCCTGGAGAAAGTGAATAAAACATAAACACAAAAGGAATCTATCCTTCCGAGGAATAGTGCAGGAAGACATTGATTCAATCAATACAACTATCAAGAAGTTCATATATGTTCACAAATATAAGCGTAGATGTACATATATATGTATTCCATATCAGCCACAAACCTGAAAGAAAGCTGTTGCAATAATCACATCTGAATTTTCTTTGAAACGCATTGGGAATACTGCTAAGATTTTTTGTGGCTGTCAAACACATGAATTTGCTTCCACTTAGGCAATCAAGCAAAGAAAGTAGATTGCAATGTTAATCCATTGAAACATTTCAATTTTGGCTTGAATTTGAAATGTAGATATTGGCTGAGCTTTGTGAATGGCCAAAGTCCTGATCATTGTTTGTGCAGCTACCTTAGAGGTTTCTCACCACCAATGTTTTGGTGAGCATATAGCCTAGGCTACATAACCTTGGTGGATATGTAGCTTGGGATTGATTATAAGCAGTTGTGAAACTATGGCAGGAGTCAACCGAGACAGGAGGATTTGACTGCACATGTGGGAATTACCTGTCTGATGACAAAGAAAGGCTCTCTTGGGTGATAGACCAGCTTGATAGGTTTGTGCATCCCTTGAAAACTAACCTGGGAATTGACATTCTGCAACATTTCTTTCAGCTGAGAACTTAGTATTACTGCTTGCGCTGCAGATATCTGTGTAATTACCTTTACAGAGTCTGGAACAAGAAGACGTGCATCAAATAAAATTATTTTATTCTTGCCTTGAGCATTTTGCTAATTCTCATTTATGAATTCACTATTGAATAACCAAGCAGTTGCAGAAGGGATTTTGCTTAATTTGGCTTCAGTACTTGATGATCTTCCAGGTTTTCAAACATAAGTGTGTATTTTATCCAGGCTCTTCATGCCATTTTTCTTGCAATTTGATCTCTTTTTCTTGTATTTCTGCTCCACCTGGAAGTTATGTGATTAACACCATTGAACTCTAGTTATTATCAAGATTGGTGACCTGGCAAGCATAATATCCAAACGAAATTTTCTTGGAGCTTTAATTTCTCTACTTGATGCAAAGAGAGGTATGTGCTCTTTCTTCTTTCTGTGTCTTCGGTGTTGATTTTATGATGTTCACTCAATTCAGATTGACTAGCCAGGTTGTTAATTTATTACGGGTCATCTCAATGGCTAATAACACACTCCATCATGTCCTTTCAGTTAACATGTTCAATTGCTAAATATATTGTTTTTAGTGAATACGGCTTTTAGTTTGAGTAGTAGTATCTTGGTATCATGTTTGGTAAGATGACTAAAGGTGAAAAACAATATAGAAAAAGCATAAAAGTAGATTCTGTAACAATCCTTGTAAAATCGAATTTAATGTTCCCTCCATCCCAAAAATAGAGAGACTCTGCAAATGAAACATGTTACGAATCATAATAAATGTAGGAGTCTTTTCTATGGTTGATGGGATGTGAAGTAGGGTGAAACCTTTGCCACGTGGTATCTTATCGAAGTTAAGTCTTAGAGTGAGCTGGTATCCAACTTTTGCTGGTTCAACAATATCCACAGCATCAGCATTAACTCCCTTTACCATCTCGATAGTATACTGTGAAAGCCCATGTGACAGCAGGGAACCTTGGGAAAGTAGTGGGGTGGATATTGACAAGTAGGTATGATGTGGATCTGATGCTGAAGACTGTTTAACAGCAAGAAAGGAATCATCAGAATAATTCTTGAATTATTTGTTAAAACTTCAAAACCCATGTACTTGCAAGCTGACAACTCACAAACATACACACGAAATTTTTTCACTCCAGCAGGTATGCCTCTTCTCCAATGAAGCCAGTTTCTGAAGATCTCAATTTAAATTGTAAATCTTGTTGAAAGATAATCTTTAGTATTGGGTTCAAGATCATGATGTGTTTCAATTAAACCTCAATACCTGAATTATATGTGGAGCTAGAGAACTCCTTGAGTTCGAAAATTCGTTGCAGGATGATATAATTTTCACTTCAATTATGAGAGTGCATGTACTAAGATTAGCTAAAAGAAACAGAGTAATGGATGGTGAACACAGCATCACTAAAGATATCAGAGCTTTTGGATGCTAAGAGTGCCGAGGTTTTTACCTGGATGTGATATTGGACAGATCCAAATTCATACAAGTGATGATCAATCTCCACGGGCTTTTCAGCACTGTCATGAGATGAACAAGGCTGATCATCAGAATGGTCATACTATTTTCTTCTATGTTTGATAAATTAGTCATTTTCTTGAAGCTTTTGCACTTATTTTGCTGGATTGAGAAAAAGAAAGCAAAAACTTAAAGACTTCCAAAAACAAGCATTTCGTTGCTCGTAACGTCCACATTTTCATTCTAAGCTGTTCTGCAACTAAAATGTACATTCACATTCACTATGCCATGTCCAATATTAGCAAGCGTAATGAAATTGTCGGGGAAATTTTTCACTGTAACAAATGTGGTCAACATCACTGTCTTCCTTCTCTGTTCAGATCTGGACCGTCTATTTTGGACATCCAAAAAACAAAAAAACATAGACGTCCAGAGAGAAAGTTCAGCATATAGAGTGATAGAGTGCTTATTCAGATTATTCAGATTTTATTATAGCTCACCAATCGGTTAATATTATTACAAGGTTGATGCCATCTGACGACTCCAACAGCATTCAAGGCTATGGTTAATGATTGCTTTACTGATTTCAGGGCTATTTCACTCCCTCCATACCATTGAGTTTGTTTATTTGCCAGTAGGCCAAGAAAGTTTTGTGTACAAATATATAGCTCTCCCCTGGCATGATCAACTGAGCTAAGAGATCATTAGTTCACCAGAAGGATGTTTTGGTGTGTTTCCATGTCCTGACCACATTTGAGTTTGGCAAAAATTTGAAGACACAGGTGACAGTTTCATGCCTGTTTATTGGAGTTATGGCTATCAATTATTATGCTAATGGAAGTATACAGCTTTGTCCCACCCACCATTCGATGGGGAACATTCCACTGCTTATCCACCTGGAAAACACACATTCTGTCTGCCACAGTTCGTAAGGATAATCGCCTACGGCTACCACATATAGAGGTGCAATTTTCTACTGTATGAAGAAATGTTTTCATGAAGATCATTAATCTGTTGTGTCTTATCCTGCAGAAGAAGTTCTGGACCTAAATTGTATCTCATAAACTTGCTGATGATTTTATGGTGATGGTTCGCTTGTGGTGAGTGGAATTCTTTTCAACCGTACAAAGAAAATCAACATGGATATCATATACCAACCTTTGACTTTAACAGTGTCTCTAATGACACGAGGCAAGAAAGCTGAATAATTAAGTTTAAAGGTATGCAAATAGTCTGTTAGTACGAGGCTTTTGAATGTTCTTTATTGCTAAATACTAAAATGTCAGATATTTTCAAGCATGATGAGGCCTCTCTGAGGTGCCTGTTTGTCCAAGATATTAAGCGGCTGAGCTTTTCATTTAGCATACTTGAGCATAGTTGAAACTGGCAGCAAAGTGGGCTTCCACATGCTTCCATCTTTGCACGTTATAGTATTTCGACAGCACATTGGTGTCAAAATGGCCGAGCATTTTCGGTTTAAGAGTTATCTTTTGTCCTTTCAACGTTTATTTTCTTAGTGGTACTCATAGACTGTTCAAGAGAATAAATGGTTCAACAGTAGCGATCAACTAATAATTTTGATAGCATAAACACACAAAGTCTTCTTAAGAGGACCGCAGAAGGCGCACTAAGAGCTCCCCTAAATACCAGCTGTTTTCTATTTCCAGACTTTTTGGCCTGAAAACAGACCACATACATGGGGATTGTGCTAATGTTTACCAGGACTTTGCAATAGATAAATTGTTCTTACCGGTAAATTCTGAGCAGAATATCCTTCAGTGCCGGAGACGCTCTTTCAAAACATGCCATCCTCAGAGATTCCTCCTCTCCACAAGTGGGTGGAAGTGTAAGTGAACTGAGAAATAACATCGCAACCTAGCTGTTTTGTGGAGCTTGATGAGCTTTGAGTAGAATGTACGTTGGATGTTACAATCATGTCTAGCAACATTTGAAGCAAGTACTTCACTCTTCTTTTTGTCATTCACTTGGGTAAAATGCACGCTAAAATGATTGCCCACGTAAACATTCTCTTCTTGCTAGAGGTTGCTTTTGAATCCCACTATAAAGGCCAATATGTGCATGAGCCTTGCATTCCACCTAAGTTGATTTGCTCGGTTTGTCATCACTTGTCTGTTTCATATTTTTGACACTCCAAACATCATCACTTGAACGAAGACGAGCACTCGGAGACAACTTCACACCAAAACGTGTCCCACCACAAGCAAGTACACCTGTGGGTAGATTTCTGCACAATTTAAGTAGACTTCAAGTCTTAACGGTTGGATGCAGAGGGGGTTTTTCTTATAAAAATTGCTTAGTGCTTAAAAATTATAAAATATGATATGCCTAGTCATGAGGCCCCCCCACCTAACATGGGAAAAGACTGCTGTAAAATGTACATCAGAGAATTTGCCAAACCAGGGCCCAGAGTACCAACCTGAACTTTCTTCTCGAAAGAATTTCGCTTCTTGTTTAACACTAACTATATAACCTATCAAATTTAAAGGACCAGCTTATAAGAAATCCCTGTATTCCAAATTGATTATGTTAACATGAAATAACACAATATTTAATGAAAAATAAGCAGAAGAAAAGGTAAGAGACTAGATATAAGGCGAAGAAAAAAACCAATAATAGTTTTTGTGTACTGTTTGCTTAAACTTCTGTTTTGAGAGTAATTTATCAGTCTTCAGAAGAGCTGCTGAAAAAGAAGTTTAGACCTTTGCCGTACTCTTTGCTTTGTCTTTAATTAAGGTAATCTGTCACGTCTCAAAGGTCATCTGGGAGTGAAGGCAGGGCTGTGGTCTGGGGATGGGGCTCACTTTTCAGGGCAGAGCGACACAAAAGAGACCGACACTTCTCTCTGAGTCCCCCGATATGTATGACACTTGCCAACTGTACACATGTTTCTAAACATGTGTTGTGGAGAAATGGGTGGTTTTCCATTTGCTGGTTGGACACTTGCCTCGACACTCTCCGGACATGCAATGAGTTTATGGGTTTAGATCTTTGTCTTTTTAGTATTTTTCTAACAATGGAACATTTAGTTAAAAAAAGAAGAGAGAACAGAACCGACGTGGTGGGTTATTTGGAAAATGAGTGACAGACAAGAGCGTTCCTACTTCCTATTATTTAAACATGATTAAGGTTTGTCTTTTTGGTATTTCGTGTGTTGTCTCTACCCAATCATCCAGTTGGAACCCACACCAAGTTAATTTAGACTATTTTGGCACTCAAATACTTCCTAATATTGAATTCATAACCTTCTTCAAACAAATTGTTCTGGAAGTCAATTAGATGATACTGATCTACATATGACTTAGATTTTATTATATTAATATGTTAAATGGGAGATTTAGTTTCCTAAATTTCATCCCCAAATCCGCAGCTCTATTTTGGTGAATCTGGAGTAGTGACCATGTAACAATGATCTATGGGGCTCCATGTGAGTAATTAGAAAAACCCATAAGAGAGAAATAAACAGAAAGAACAAAAGGAAACCAGATTAGAAAAAACCATCAAACCAATCCCAAAGTAAATTGAGATCTGACAAAGATATTAGAGCTTGTTGCATAATAGACATCAGTTACTATGTTAGGTGGGATCAACATTTCTATGCTATCCTTGTTTGAATTACACAGTAAAATTCGAAGAGAGATAGATGCAATATTAGACCTTATTATTACCTAATGTTATCCATATATGTTATATAGAGTTTCAAACATCATACAATTCAAACAAAAAAAATTATAAAGTATGTTAAAATAACTGGTGTATAATCCAAAGCCGAATTTTCTTGCTTAGTCGGCTAAAATTCTTGTCCTAACGTAGGCAAATAAACGAGACTAGTGCTTTTTAATTGAATAGCCCTAATTTGTAGATTTAAAGAGCCAAATCTCAAGGAGAATAATCATATGACAACGATTGTTCATCGTCAAAATTAGTAGAGTTTGTCAGCAACATCATGCTCTATTTGGTGGACGCGTTCTTGAAGACTACAAACCCTTGCTTCTAAATGCTCGATTTCTCTCTTTGTGAGGAGAGTAAAGTATAAATTTCAGCACGTGGATCTTGAGGACAAGAATTCACTGAAAGAAGGACGTATTGATAGACCATGATCCTAACTTCTTTATATGGAGTAAAAGGAGAGATGTGCTAGGATGTTGAAGACTTGGTCATAGTGGGTTGTTGACTATTTAGTACTTGTTAGTTAATATTTTGCAGTAAATTATTGTGTCTTTATTTTATTTTAAGAAGTTGAGGTAGTAAATTTAGGAAAAATTGTTAATTTGTTATTGTGTCTTTATTTTATTTTAAGAAGTTGTGATAGTAAATATAGAAAAAGTAATTAATAGTTATTTATTTAAATTCTGTTCAAAGCCTTAATAAAAAAAAAGTATACTTTTATCTAAATAACTCAAATTAAAAGAAAATTCTATCCACTTTGTTATCGCTCTCACTAGTATCAGACCAGACGTGGCCCATTCTTAATTGGTATCTATTATTATACTGTTGGGGGGTTATGTCGGTAAGCACGGAGACGTTGATGCTGTCAGAAACGACAGAACAACAACGTTAACTACGCAAGGAGTCATTGTCCAAGAATAAATAACCTCCGAAGTCGGACAAATAGATGGACGACGCGCTGCACGAGTATTATCCAGAACTATAAAGCGACAAAAAAACTTTAACTCAACTAAAAGACAGCTGCGCCTAATCTGTTCAGACAGGTTTATAGCCTTTGTCGCATATTTCTCTTTTTCTTTTGGTTTTTGTTTTTTTTGTCAAGTTTAACGATTGACTCGCTCTTGTTTGAACCCTCCTCTTACCCACCACTGAAATCCTTATGAAATAGAGAGAGTCTGGCTCTAAATACTTCGCCAAAATTTTATCCGTTTTGGAAAAAGCAGGCAATAGATAAACTTGTAAGAGTCGCCATTTGCAAATATTTCCTCTTTATCTTTTTTCTAAGCAAATATTTCCTCTTTATCTTATTCAGATATGATCGAACTCAGGTATCAGTTTTCAGACACAAAGTTCGTACACGAAGTTTAAGACAACATAATTACCCACAAAAAAGATTAAAAGACAAAATAATTGCTAGATTAAAGTGATGTTTAGATACTAAATATTTTCAATTTTTTAAAGAATTTTTTAAAAAAACTTAAAATTTTTACAACTAAATATCAAAATCTCAAACACAAAATTTACCCAATAAATAGCTCTTAATACCAACTTCAATATTTTTTTATTAAAAAAATATATCAAATATTATCTCTTCTTAATTCTTAACAAACTTAATTACTTTTTCATCAAAAAAATCATAAAATATTATCTATCTTTATTTTTTACCAAACTCAGCCGAAAATTATTTTATAATCAAACATTCTTCAACTTTTTTCATTAACTTTTGTACAAACTCGTAAAAAATGAAACTAAAAAATTTTCTGCTATAAATTCAAAATTATTAAAAATTTTACTTCCCAAACATCATTTATAAGAACATAAAAAAATAATGATTTCAGCAATAACAGTTGCATAGACTACTATAATGGATCAAATACTTTTAGTGTTTAATCCATTAGCCGCATTTGAGCGAGTCTATGAGATTTTATGTAAACTTACATCATCTTCTGAATGAGAGGAAATTTTCATCTTTAGTTTATTGGAGGACGAAAATAAATAAAAATGAAGTCAGGATTAGGCATTAAAAAAATTGACTAGGCATCAATTTTGACAGAGTCAAGAAATGTAGAAAAGCAAAAACGTATTCACTGATTTTGTGGGGCTGTAGGCATGGCGCCCTAGCTCGGACCTGGATAACCCACCCCTAATATTTTGACATATTTGCTTAGGAAAAAAAAGAAATTAATGAATGAAGAGGAAAAAGAAGGAATTGGCCTCCAAACATCTCAAAATCTTTGAAAAGCGGGAATTCGTTTCCATTGAAGTTTTTTCTTCTTTAACTCACAGTAAAAGGTCAAAGAAAGACTTTGGCATGTTTATTTATAAAAGTATTTTAGAATATAATATATTTAATAAAATTTATAAAATGAATATTTAAAATTTTAAAAATTTTTACACAAACACTAATATTTTTTACATAATTTCTCACAATTTTTAAGACAAATTCTAATAAATTTTCAAAAAAAATTATAATAAATCTTATCTCTCCATACTTTTTAACTAACTATAATATTTTTTTATTAAATAATTACATAAAATCATCTCCTTTTACACAATTTTTACAAATTTCAATAAAAATTAAATATCTTTAAATTTTTTTTACAAAAATCAATATAACTCTAATCT